>OZ004664.1:11201965-12401965 GCA_963924505.1 Agonopterix alstromeriana
GTACAAGCGACGTGGATTGAAGCAGCTCATTAAACTCTTGCGGTTTACCAGGGCAATTGTGCACTTTCTTTGTTCCAGCCAACGAGAAATAATGAAGAGAGAATGGAAAGCTTATTTTGTTACTTAAATTGTTATTAGCTCAAACTGTAGTGCTTGAGGAATAATAAGTAAACAAAGATGTAGTTCATTTCTGATTATAATAACTTTATGTTTATTTTTAGGGATTTTGGAATTGTACTGTAATTGTATCATTTTGTACATACGCTTACAATTACTTGATTTTTCAAAAAAATCGTCAACCATGAACTTGTTAGTAAAATACATAATGCATTTTAAAAGAAACAAGAACGACAGCAGGCTAGACTTAATAAAATTATTTCATAATTTTAAGAATAAGACAAACCTAGAGGGACAAACCAATAACATTTTGAGGGTAATTAGTTAAAATATAAATAGTTACGGTAGCATTACACATTCCAATCATCACCAATTCAAGAGCAGTCCTAGCAATTACCAGTTTTTCCAGTGTGGTAGGTAGTGAGCTCGTCGCCACTTTTTAAAAGTTCACCTACGTTTCCTCACACATACAGTTACTTATACAAAATTAACTCAACTCTCTCTTGATTTACAGGATCTCGGTGATTCTCTGGCAGTTACAGCTTAGTCCGACCATTAATCACGCATCAAGCTAACAGAGCATCTAACAAAAGTCTCTCTTAATTCCACGAATCCTATTGAAGATAACGACTTAAACTTCACAAAAGATTTTAGGATACGATCAAAGTGATGTCGTGAATTAGTCTCTCGTAAGATTCAAAAGAATGGAATGTGGAAAATTTCCTTTCCACAAATTATGTTAAATCGGCATTTGTTGGGTCGGCTTTAATCCGGCTCTGATTTGATTTGATTTTGTCCAAGGATTTTAAGATGACTTAAGCGATCTTCTTGACGCAGCTGCTTGAGATTGCAGCTTTGATTTTTGTAGATTAAGGAAGTCCTTTTGAAAATTCTCTATAGCAATGGTATACGAGATGTTACTAATGTAATTTCATACAAACCTCTTGTTTTTAAAGTCGGTTAAAAGAAACCTTTAAGGTAGAACTATGTCTGGTCATCCATCTTAACCAACCGCCCGCTTAAAATCTGGAACGCGGGCGAGATGTCTTTTTAATATTGGTTTATATTGTGTTGACTACATGTAAAAAGAAATATTCAAGTAAATAACTCACTACAAACTCGTTGTAGACCACTGCAAATCTTCCCATGGGAGTCGTATAAGGCGACTAAGCATTATTTACATGTTTTAGTGGACTAAAAGCTAGCGATACAGGCTGTTCATACTGTTATACCTGTATGTAAGCCTTAGTGCTTGTACCTTCAGGACTACCCTATCATTTCTGTCTACTCGGCATCCTCTACGCTTCAGAGCTCCAGACGATCACATCTCAGTCTCCCTCCAACATCTATACGTGGCTACTTATGGACCATTTTAATTAAAAAGTCAGTTCCATATTGTTAAAGGACATTCTCCCAAAACTAAAATCTTTTTTAAAACGCGATTTCCGGGATCTGTCATAACAGTACGTCCTATAATACACGCTGTTGCAACTATAGAGACCGCTTTTATGATGCTTTCGTTCTGTAGGGATATTTATTAATGTGCCTGATGAAACTATAGACGTGAGTTTATATTATGTAATGAACTTTGCCACGAGCTTGTAGTTAATACATTATTATTTTAGATTTATATTTTAAAAAGTATGAAAACTTTCTTTGACTATCATTGAAACATCAAATAATGGACGTCGTCTAGTACAAAATACTCGAAACTTGTGTCCGAGGCTAACTTACACAAACCTAAGTACGTGTAGTAATATAAACCAACTATAAACATTGAAAATGCTGAAATTCTTTTTCATTTTGCTTGCGTATTTTTTACCCCATCGTGGCACGGTATTATATACGTGTGCCTAGTCGGTCGATGAAACGAAGACTGTCGCGTAATTGGTTCTCTTTATACGTTTTGTTGCTCTTTTGGTTCGGACACTTTTGAGCTCGCACCCAACGTCCAGTAGTTGGTAAGTTAATGATTATAATGTATTAATTAATTAATCAATATACAACGTGTTAATGAATAAGCGCAAAACCTCATACACCCCAACAGATTTATAACAAAATAATTAGATTGATACAATAATTTCATTATTTTCATAGTTAAAATTTAAAGTTATTCACATTTTAAGTTTTGAGGCAAAAATGATTTGTTATCATTTCAGCAATAAATGAAAGTGCTAACGTGCTCATGGATACATTTTAAGAATCTTGTTTTGGTAGTAAGTAGGGTGAGAGTGCCCGAGCGGTGGGTTGAGATCGAGTTCAGGAAATTTTTAATTTTACAAACAAATTATTTAATATTTTGAAAAAAATTACCTACGTACTTAAACAAACTACTTTTTAGTTATGCGTATTTCACTATCAGTTCTTCATCATCATCTGATGTTGATGATTCATCATCTGTTTTACAAAGTAGGTACTTAAAGGTAATAAAATTAGGTTATAAGCAGCAAACCCAACAATATTTTACCTATGTATAAAAAAATAATAAGATTTTATTGCATTATATTGTGTTATAGTGAAAAAGGTCCGAAAAGCCAATGAACGTTGTTGTTTTGCTTATGAATATTAATGTGGGGGAAATTTTTCCATTATCTAGCGGTCCCGTTGAGGGACGAAGCGTGAATATATTACCAGAAACTTTTCGCCTTTCCACTAAGTGATTTAGCACTTATTAGCATTTCTCTGTGGGAATGCTTCGTCTTTTCTTTATTCTCTGAAGTTGGTGTGGAATGTGCTGATAAAATAACTTTTACTCTTTTTAATGATAGCTAGATTAGTGACTTCATCAAGAAAATATTTAAATTATTAGATTTATATGGCCAAACGTAACCAAACGTCCCTGAATATCATATTCTGTAAAATATCATTTCACAAAACCACATTCGCAAATCACAGTGTTCACAAAATATACATTAAAAATAATGAAGAAAAAAAAGAAACCATAATGAAAAAGATTATTAATGAGACAAGTAGCAATAAATGAACAGGAAAAATGAAGCGAGGAAATTCGTGTTTATTTTCATTAAAATTATTATGCTGTTAACAAATAACCCTCCTTCTGGGGCAGTCTCCATCAATGATACAGTTTTTGAGAGTTACGCGGTTATTATTTAATCTAGAATTAAACATTTTACCGGGTTCTTACCGCGTTTAGGTGTATTTGAGTTCCCGATATTTCGGCAGTGTTACAACTGCCATGATCACGGGGTGACTGATCAGTTCCCCCGTCACCCCGTGTTAACAGTGTTGTAACAGTGTTGTGCCGAAATATCGGGAACTCAAATGTACCTAAACGCGGTAAGAACACGTTAAAATGTAGTGTTGAAGTGCAAAAGAAAAAAGGGGGAGAGCAGCTAGGAAGATGATGATGATAAATGATCACGAGCAGTTACGACTAATAGTCCCCTATAAGGGGCAAGTATTTGTATTTCGGGGGGCGGGGGGAGGGGAGATAAATTCTAACAAATCTACCCCCCTGGATACGTGTTTGGAAGGTCGTGCCGATGTTTGGGCTTAGAGAATTGAATTGCTGGTCAGTGTGACAGGTACCTAAGTGAGCCTGTCGCCACTTATGATGCACAGTGGGTAAAATACGTTCCCCGATGGGTACAGTTTAATAGTAACAAAATTCCTAAAATCTGTTTATCTAAACCCTCCTAGACTTAGTCCGCACAAATTTCAAGTTATTAGAGACGTATGACGTACCTAATGTACTAAAAACACAAAACATGAAGGTTAACAAAGTTCCGCAGTAATCAGTACGGTCTTACATGTACGGGGTAAACTCAAAACAGCTTATTTGATGTCTGTTCTGTGAACCGAGCCCTGCGGATCGGTTGAAACATACCGTTATTTACTTTGTTAAGGGGAAGCACCGAAGCAGATTTGTTCGTAGATTTTAATACTTAGTAAATTATGACATAAGTGAGCTACGACAGCCATAACAGTCGAGGATTGCAGCACGAGCATCAGGCGAGGGCTGTAAACGAGCCAAGTGTGTAATGATCAACGCTCACGCGTTTCATAAGAAGTTTTTCGATACACGTGCGACGTAAAAGTAAATAAAAATCGCAAAATAATTCAGCCAAATATTTGTGGAAAATTTCACCGAAGTTTCTTTATTCCCGCGCCGTGCTCCTGTGTTCTAATAAGTTGTGCTCGCGTTACATTATGTGGTAATGTAAAGTAAAACGTATTTTGTAAACTGCATTATAAACCTAGAAATAAGAGCTACTTTACGAGCAATCAATCTTACTGTGGGAGGTGTATTACATTTTTTAGTTCTCATGTAACTACATATTTCAATAAATGATTATGATAGATTTAACTGTTATATACATAGGTCGTCATAATACTATCCAGTATTCTCCAAATTAAATAAATACGATTGAAAAAGTGTTCTTTTATTTTTTGGGACCTATTTCAGTTTTACAGATCATGGGTATTAATATTAGATCACGTTTCTTTAATTTCGATCATATTTTTTGTATAAAAAGGAAATTGAAAGAATAACTTGCCCTTAAACTTTACTACTTACGAACGTTAAAATACACGAAACCTGAAATTCAGAATCATGTTTCAGTAATTACAACTGTAATTAAAGCAAAGATTTCGTGTAAAATCTATGTACAAAATCTGCTAATATTACTGGTAACCTTGCTCAAAGTTATTATATTTATTACGTAAGCTAAACACTTTAAAAACAGAGTATAGGTACAAATGAAGGCCTTAGGAAGGCTCTTTAATTCCGTCATTCACAATGGCAAAACACCGGAGGCGTGAAGCGAAAGTGTTATGGTCTTGTTCTTCAAGAAAGGGGGATAAAACTCTCCTCAAACACTACAGACCGATCTCACTACTGAGCCACGTCTATAAGTTGTTCCCGAGGGGTTATTACGAACAGTCTTGCTCGAAAATTTGACGAATTTCAGCCCCCAGAGCAGGCCGGGATTCAAAAAGGCTACAATACCATAGACCAGATCCACATGGTTAAGCAGATTATAAAGAAAACTGAGGAGTATATTCAGCCTCTGTTTCTAGCCTTTGTGGATTATTAGAAAGCATTCGACTCGATCGAGACCTAGGCTGTTCTGGAATCCTTGCAGCGATGCTAGATCGACTGGCGATATATTGACGTGCTCAGATGTCTGTATGACACCGCCACTATGTCCGTACACGATCAGCAGACCAAGCCGATCCAACTGGTAAGAGGAGTGAGACAGGGGGATGTTATTTCCCCTAAACTGTTCACCAATGCAAATAAAAACAAACATGAACCGTCAAACATTCACAGTTCAAGTAAACATATTATCAAGAGCCACAACTGGTCATGTCAAACCCGACCTTTTCTCAGAGTTCAAAAGTACCCTAAGACCCACAAGTTTATCAGCAAACTCAGCAAAATGTTCTACCCAATATATGTACCAAGGAAATCGACATGGTCCCGACTTCAGATCGTGTTTAATCTTATCCTTATCTAGTATTTTGTTGTATGCGCATTTTATTGTTTGAGCTGACCCAATTTTATAACACACGAGCTTTTATCCGCTACTTCGCCCGCAAAAATCATAAGCTTTCAAAAAAATAAAGTTTCATCAAAATTGGTTCAGTAGTTTTTGCGTGATGCTGGAACAAACAAACAGACAGACAAACAAAAAATCCAAAAATTGGTGATTTGTAGTCAGGAACACTCAAAACCATAACGGAATCTTTTTATTTATCTTTAAATATCTTCAATGTATAAACGCAAAGTTCGCAATTTTATTATATGTACAGTAAGTAAAACAAAAAATATCACTATCTAGTCCCAAATTCTTAAGATATCTGTTTCTGTGATTTTGATCTATTATTTTAAGTGGGATTGTTGAATAAAATAGCAAATTGAAAACGTTTTATTTACATCACAGCCAACTAAAATAATATTTTATAACAATAACGATTGAAAGAAAATACATTCAGTTCTTCAAAAGAAAGTTCTGTTGAATTTCAAGACAATGTTTATGAAATGTATAAGCAATTTATGTTAAAATAGAAATAAAGAAAATAATACCTTCAATATTAGGTTGAGTGTATAAAATGTTGATGAATTAAGTAATATGCCGTAGTATCTGCATCAATACGAGGAAAACTGTTCTCAGTCTCTATAAGTTAGAAAGGCAAATTAGTGATGGGAAAGTCGATAGTAGAATTAATTAAATTCGAGTCAGTTAACGGTCAAACCAAAACACGGTCGCGGCCGCGGTCTTGGCGCGCCTCCTTTTCATTCTCAAATCGCAAGAGCTATTTAAATAATATAAGCATTTTGTTGAGTTCTTAACTAAGAATATTAAAATTTTCAAGCTATCAATTGAGAGGGTTTATTTCATTTAAATACGAAGCTAAGTTTTAATCTGATTAAAATACATCAAAGTCGAAATCAATCTCATCTGATATCCATTAAATTAATATCATCTCTTCTATAGAAAATATTTATTTTATCAGCAGAAAGAATTATATTAATTTTTATTAGTTCTTCTTATTCTTGTATTTTAATGTTTGTTAACACTTGATCTTTGTTTCAAATGGTATTGATTAAAGACATGTTACAGCCACATTGTTCTATTTTACAGGGTATAAGAGACAGCCCTCCGCAGACTAAAACGGTGAACTCCGACCATCAAACTGAGCAACTTTCACTAAGTAAAGTCAATGTCAAAGTCAATATAATTTATTCAATATAGGAGCTTGCAGTCAAACGTCAAATCATTTTTAAAGCTACCACCGCGTCGGAACGTGTTGTCGCTGTAGAGAAGATGCGGCCAGAAACTGTACAACATAACACGACTTAATAACTATTACAATATAAATTCTTAAGCTAAAGTAATGCATACAATAATACATAGTCTATTTAATAAAATAGTGATTCCGTACAGTAAAGCAAACAAACTATAAGCTAGTGACCTCAGACCCAAAAATTTTGATCGTTTAAATACGCTGTCCCATACGTTTGAGTCGGGTAGGTACAGCAGTCTTGTATGAAACAGTCGATTTTGTCATCGCATTTCCTAAGATCCATAGTGAAAGTTGTTCAGTTTGATGGTCAGAGTTTATCGTTTCAGTCTGCGGAGGGCTGTCCCTACACCCTGTATTTCAAATCAAATTATTGATTGAAAAAATTGGTCTTAGACGGGGCACGTTTTGGCAGGTTGCGGTTCAAATCCCGTCCGAGATTAAATTTTTCAACTTTATAATTGGATTTGGATCTTTCTGATAAATACACGTATTGAATTGAATACATTTTTAATGTTACAGACCAGTAAATATTATAAAAATTTCATCCATCGTTAATCATAGTACAGTTTATTAAAATCTGAGTCAACTCATTGACTCACATGACTCAGTCTAGCTCACCCCTAGCAGCCATTATCTTTCCACTTTGTTACACATGCCTACTCATTTATTCAAAAGTTTAACGTCCTTTCTCTGACGTTTTAATGTTCTTTGTTTCTTCTTTTATTCGAACAATCGGATTTTCTATAAGTACTACAATAACATTATATTCTATTTAAGTTTTTGGTACATTATTATTTATATTTTTTTTTATTTAACAGGGTGTTGAAGCAGAAAGTTACGTTTCGTTGCTTCTTCTTGTGGTGTTTTTCTTTCCAGACCTCAGAGGTTTGCTATTAATTGGACTATTAAAATGTACCCGGAACCGACGAGCATGTGTGAAGTGACTTATTATGTTGAGGAGGCCAGAGTGTGTGTCACATTCATAGCGAATTAATATGATCAAATAATAATACATTCTTGCGAGATCGGATCAGAGTGAATTTGAAAATTAGTGATGACTACAATGTGCCATTCTGATTTCTTGGTAATATTGTATAATTGCTAAGAAATTTATAAAATAAGGTTTACGGCACGCAGCACCGCAAGCTCAGTGCCCCTTTAAATTAACTTAAAACAGGGTGGATAGTTTATAGCAAACAGAAATTATTTTTCATATAATTCTAGTTCTTGAATAAATAACTATGGATTATTTAATCATCAGGAAGGAAAACCGGTCGAACCAAATCAAAAAGCTAAATTAAATAAGATAAAACTTATTTTCTATCTCTGAAGACTACGACGTAGCAAACGTTGTACTCGTAGCATTTTCGTAGCCGTTCGGTGTCGTAGCACTTCAATTAATCAAATGGAGCTTTTGCTGTTTATAAACGGAAACACTCTGATCCGATCTCGCAAGAATCTATGATTATTTGATCATATTAATTCGCTATGAATGTGACACTCATTCTGGCCTCCTCAACGTAATAAGTCACTTCACACATGCTCGTCGGTTCCGGGTACATTTTAATAATTTTTTATATAACATTCCCAAAATACAAGTGTCGTATTGTAGTCTTTCTTGTTTTTCAATTTACTCAAAATATTACGGATGACTATGTTTTATGTATGTAGTTATTATCGTTAACGATCGAATGTTATACACAAAATTATTTAGAAGAAAAAAAACGACAATGGGCAGCACTGGAGGCTCGTTTCCCTCTTAACAGTTATAAGAAAATAACGACGATGTGATTTAATAAAATAAAAGTCAATCCCTTTGTTATACCGTTTTATACGAGGTGTTACGCAAATACAAATAAAAATTTAAGGGGGTGGTTTAGACCATCAAACTGAACAACTTTCTCTATGGGACCAATATCGAAATCGCGAAAAAAAATCGGATGCTCCATACTAAACTACAAATCTACTCGAGCTAAAAGTATGGGACAGCAGATTTTTTTTTTCGCGATATTAATGTTGGTGCCATAATGAAAGTTGTTCAGTTTGGTGGTCTCAAAAACTCCCTTAAAAGTTTAAGTGTTTGTTTTTACTTTTGTAAAACCCAGTATAAATAGTAGGTAGGTATGATAGACTCGCCTGCCGCCAACAAAACAACACCTAATGTCAGTTCCTATCAAAGAAAGGGGCCTAATAATATAGCCACACAAACTGCCACTTGTCACGGAAACCATCACAATCGATATAAACCTGAAGACATTTGCATAGTAATTCCACATTTTTAGGGTTCCACGACAAAACGAATCGGTCGGAAACGCCCACCTACCGAAATGGTGAAGCCACGAATGAAAAGTATTATCAGAGACGTGTTTGGAAAATGTTTCCGTCTAAAACCGAAAAAATATATACAGGGTGTAAACTGAAATGTGTTTCATACTTAAGAGGAAAAGCGGGTCTAGTCCATATAAACAAATTCCTCTGTTTCCTCCCTGGATAATGATACTACAGCAAATATTATTACCCTATGTTTTTTTTTTCATAAATTAATTACTATACTAAGAGACTTCGAAAGTGACGAAAAATTGCTCAATCTTACCGCTGTGTTCAGACATCCAGCAAGCAAATTTCAAGAATATAAAAACTAAAAAAAAAATACAGAGATAGCCAAATTATCCTTAAAAAATTTATTAAAATCAGTTTTATTTTGGAGGAGGAAACGGGGGAATACGAAATCGTGATTTCGTCCATTTGATGTAGGTAAGATCAGTCCGAACTGGAGTCTTCACTTTCGCACTGTTAGCTCGGTTGCTCGGGAACAGTGCAGTGCATAGCATAGATCTGTTAAAAACCTACTCTTATAATTTCCTCTTTATGAAACTGACACTGAACAACTTATACTATGGTATGTAGAACCATATACTACTACCTTTTCTGTAACTATGGGACCAACTTTGAAATCGCGGAAATCTGCTTTTCCATACATTTAGATCCATTAACCATTAAAGTTTTCTATGGAACAGTAGATTAAGAATGTGACACATTTATTTTACACCCTGTATATATTTAATATTCTTGTGGGTTAATACAAGACAGGACTGGGACAGAATATTAATGCTATCAATTTCGTATTTTCTTTTATAAAAACTTAAGGCCAACTTTTGCTACCTTGAGTTAGTTTTCTGGACCGAAATAAACGTGACTAATTAGACCAAACGAGAGCATATAATAAATATATTTAAGTGCTCGCTTAGTATGTAAGTTACTACCTACAACCTGAAAATGCTTAACCAATTTCAAGAAGGTCTTTACCTATAAATGTATTTGTATCATAAAGTTACTATACCTTACAGGAATAGAGGAACTAGCACAAGTTGTCAAACGAAACCATTTTTGACTACTTATCGACACGGTGAAAATTCGTGCTCTGTGTTTAATTGTGAATCTAACTTGAAATCGTGGATAATTTTATGAAATAGAGTTAGTATATTTCACAAAATTATCCACGATTTCAAGTTAGATTCACAATTAAACACAGAGAATTTTCACCGTGCCGATAAGTGAGATTTGTGAATGTATCACAAAGCTCGAGTTTTTACCGTGCCGATAAATTTCCAAAAACGGATATATTGCCTTCGTATCTCATTTTATTATACGCTAAGTACCTCTCGCTCTCTCAGCGATCAGTTTCTCTATTCCTGGTAACTTTATGATTTGCTTAAATACGAAGAGTGTTATAAGTAACGCGCCATTGGTTACTCTAACACTAATATAACATATTCGAGTAACACATATTATTTTGTTTTAGCAACTAAAAAACCGGTGAAGTAGTGGGGTACCACATAGTGTATATTAAATTTTTAATGCAATAGAAACCAACTCGGCAATCTTAAATTGCAAAAAACCATTTCTGATATGATCCATATCGTCACACAAATTATACTATCCCATTTATAGCACCAGAATCTAGCCCTGACTTCTGTTATTATGACTAGAAAACGATACATAATACATTACATAGATACAAACATTCATATTTCTCATACAAATATTTACCCCTTGCGGGATTTAAAGCCGCGACCTTCTGATCAGCAGGCAGTCACTACCAACTGAGCTAGCCGTATGAAATAACGCCGAATAAACTATAAACAGTTACTTTATTAGCCATCGATATTTACAATCACATCTACTGCATTTTTTATCCAAAAAGACAATTTTCTTTGGCTATTGCGAGGCTATAAATAAATGGAGCGACACGTACATATTTCTTAGTCGCGACCTGCGACTGAACGATGAAATGGCGATGATTTATTCGCACGCGAACCCCTTTATTTCACAAATCTTTTGTACCTTTTACTATAAGGAATATATCACCCTTGCTATGATAATGTAAACCTTGAGATGGATCTTGGTGGAGCAGAGGTGATCTATTTAAATATTTCAAATGGAAGGGACCTCTGTGACTAAAAACGTTCATGGCTCTAAAACGATTAAAACGTTAGTGAGTTGGATTAAGATATACATATATTCAGTGAAAAGTTAAATAAGAAAATAAAAATTGCAAGAATATCTTCAGCTATATTCTTTTATCTATTTTTTCATTCCTTGCCTGCCGTGCAGGAGGCGATGGTTCGATCCCCGTCCAGACCGACTCGTACCAATGAGTTTTTCGGAATTTATGTACGATTTGTAACACCACTGGCTTTTCGGTGAAGGAAAACGTCGTGAGGAAACCTGCGAGCTTCAATTTCGAGGCAGGTATTGTACCCACTGTCCATTATAAGTGGCGACGGGCTTACCCCCGGTCACACTGGACAGAGTTTCGGTACTACTGGTGAAACGTGGATGCTCTGAGGTTTCAGAACATCTCTGACTACCCCCTCGGGGAATATAGTCGTGAGCTTTTACATACATTCATACATATTTTTTAATACTTGAATAAAAAAAAATTTACTGCTACAATATGTTTTTTAAATAATTTTTTTGTTACCTATTACTTTAATCGATAGGTAATCAAAGGCCTTTACTTTATACAAATAAGTGAAAAAGAAACTGGAACAGAAAACCCACTGACTGAATTGAAGCAATCATAACTAATAGAATTCTAGAAATTCTTCTTATCATGGATAATCTTGGAAAATGTGCCCCACAAACATTTTCTAGGATCAGATTAAATTCAAAAAATCATGCTAGAAAAATATACTTGCTTTCAAGTTCTATAAGGTACATACAAAGCAAATCTATGTAAATATACAATAGTTTTTCCCATGAGGCTTCTCAGGGTAGATTTTTTTAGCTTAGTGCCATCGTCTCAACAAAACAAATAGGTATATTATGTTAATATGACCTCAATCGATACAATCGTAGTCATTCATAAGTTATACGATCACTAACAGATACACCAAAGATGCAACGATTACATAAAAATAAAGATAATAAATAATACAAAATGTAGCAGGATGAAGAAACAAACAAAATATACGAGTATATATATCTGGATCTATAAATAATATGGAACTAAACGCATGCAGCGAAAGAATTATTCTGGCTATTCTATTGGTGCTTTTTTATCGTCATGAGTTATGGTCAAAGGCTATTGAATTATCTATTGACATGTTTTCGTAGTTTATTTCGCTTCATGCAAAATAAATGTTTTCGCAGAATTAGAATTTTTCATTTTAGGTACACGTAAACACGAAAAAAAACTGGAATAAAACCTGCGATTTTAGATTAATCAAGTGTGGTTTTTTCAGACCAAATACGGAAGGAATTGATAGCGATAAGGTTCGGTCTTGTCTTATTTCGTCGAGAATAAATATTATTTAATTGATTCTTTATTCTCGATACTGAGACAAGATCACAGTTTACAGAAAAATTATATAAATAAATTGATTGATTATTGGAAGATTTTACACTTATTGAAAATTTTCGTGGTCAAAATAAGATACTAAAAGATACATCGTTATTTTTAACTTTTGCTTAAATTGAAAAGGACTACCCAATAATTTCATTAATTCTTAATTTTTAGTCTATCATTAATATCTATAACAGAATTAGATAAACAATCAACGCTACGCTCCAAAAATAGCAAAGCAAAAGAGCTCCTACCAAATACGACTAACATACTAGAGTTGTGTGAGTTATTTTGTGTCAATTCGGGCAAGACTTTGCCGGGATTTTATTTGATACTTTATTCTATAGTATTCAAGGTCAATGTATCGTATACAAGAAGAATCAAAAGTACCTAAATTAACACTACCGATATGAAATGGTCGTAATAAGAAAAGTTTAGACGGCAAGATCGAGACGTACCGAACTATAATAAAATTATACTCTAATACAATCTATCTAGACGATCATGCCCTATTCAGATTTCCGCTAGAATAACTTCTGATTGGACATATCTTGCTCGGTTATTTGCAATAACTTTAAGGCACCCCTCCTTAAAAAGTAACTTAGGGTGCTGAAGGCGCTAGTAGAATGATTGCGAGATTAGGCCCACGTCAAAGAAATTTGAGATAAGCTGGATGTGACATAAGAAAGTAACTTGCCTTTCTATGAAGTCATCTGTAAATTGTTTTACTTAGTGATTTAATTTAGTCAATTTGAATTCTAATTTGAACAGTTTTCTTTCTAGAATATTTCGATAGACAAATTATGTATTACGAGACGTAGCCATTAAAAAATGGAATCCTTTACATGCTTACCTAAGTTTGTATAATTGTTTTACAGTAAATAATTGTTTTGCTTTACCAGTTTGTATCAGATCGGTAGGTTTATGTTATGGATGACCATGACTAAACTTGTAGTTTTCAAGTCCAAGAATAAGAAACGTAACATTAAGCGAAATAATAAGGATAGTATAGTATAACCGATTAACTCCAACATTATTATTATTGAAATTTCTACAATTTCATTGATGTGTTAATAACTTTTATTAATTAAATCAAAGACATCGGTGGCGTGTTGCGGAGAGGTATGGATACTCATTCATGAGGGTGCGTGTTCGAATCCGCACGGATGACATACCATGTACCAATTAGTTTTTCTAATTTATGTACGTAATACCGACTGCTCTGAACCATGGTATAATATCGCAGGGAAGATACCGGGAGATCCGCGAAGAACAATCTGGTAAGCCTCTCTGGCTTACCTGGCTGAAACACCTTGACCTCGAAATTTAAACCTCCCCGGATCAAAGCAGGAAGACAAAAAATGCCATACGATATTATGATGACCGACTGCTCTCAAATGGTGAAGGAAAACATCGTGAGAAAACCTGCATACGCTGAAGAAGAAAGTCTGATGTGTTTGTGCAGTCTACCAATCCGCAATGGAGACGAGTACATATTCCCTCCTTGAGGGTAGGCCTATGCCCTGCAGTGGGACGTACACAGGGTGTAAAAAAACCCTGTTGGAGCCTTTAGAGGGTGCTTCAGACCATCAAACTGAACAACTTTCACTATGGAGCTAATATCGAAATCTCGAAAGGCTTCAACATGGTTTTTTTACACTTGTATAGGCTGACGATGTTTAATTATCGTTTACGTTTTGATTTTAAACATTATGGAATTGTGTTGTATATTTTGAAAGTCGAAAAGTAGGTAGTTTTCAACAGCAAATTTTCAAGACCGTCCTCGTTCCAAATCTTAGTAATACTAACTTCCGTGTTTTCATAACTTTTTGTAGCCGATTCATATCGCCATATAATCTGTGTCCCTTACAAGTTTAGGCCCCCCTCTATCGAGTTTTATTGAAATTTCTTATATCGTCGCCTCGTAATGGGCAATCCGGTTCTGAAATGTACGTAAGGGCATGTGGGGGTGTTAAATTGTTCGTTTCGGGTCTTAAGGAAAGATTTCGTGCTGCAATCGTTTTGTAATTTCAACGTCTGGTTTGTTCAATATACTCGCTTATAACTGAAGGTTTGTTTGCGCTATAATGATTAATTTATGTCATACAAGTTTAGTCACATTAGAATAAGTTGTATGGAACGTGGCCTACTTCTGTTTAATTCGGCTCCGCTGGAGAGGTTTTAGTGGACTGTAGTTTTTCTGGTGGCAGGAGTGGTTCGATGTAAAGGAAAGTCTTGTTTGCAGCACTGGAGGTTATTTTCGTGATTTTTACACCAGAGTTAGTTACACACACAAGCACCGTACTGATATGGAAAACGGAAACGGAAATACAACTTTTTTAAATACTACATTTTATGTTGGTGTTGCCAACATAAGTGTTAATTGTATTCAGTCTACATTTAATTAGATGTGAGAAAGAGATAAATAAACATTTTACTATATTTATATTTAAAGAAATTCATCGAGTAAAGAGTGCAAAATAGCCAATTACGTAACTGATAAACCAGTTAAACATGATTTTATTTCCCAGCAATAATTTTAAAAATAACAATGTTCATTGATGTAAAATGTTTGCAGTCGCACTGATGATAATTATGTAAGGACTCGATTTTAACTTCAGCAACTTGCTTATTACAAAAGCAGTCATGTACGCAGGTTATGTGTACACACGGCGACACATCAACTTACGGTCTTAAGTGTACTTAAGGTCAATTCAGATTGCGCTGTTTGGGTGATAGCCATGCTGTCATTTCTATCATGTGAAATTATAATAAGATAAGAATCTTAGTTTACAGGGTGCAATTATTATCATTAGCATCCTTTTAAACTACCATCTACCTGAACTACCCATCAAACTGAACAACTTTTACTAGGAGCAAAAAAATTGTCTCCTATAAACTCAAATAATATAATTTATGTTCACAGAGTCCAGTCAATTAAGATGAGTTACCTATTTGCGGACAGTAAGTTTGTATGAGTTTGCGACCGATTTTATTAGCCTCGGTAAACCTGCGATGCTAAACTGGATCGTTATTTTCGCTTCGTTTTGTGTCAGTTTGTCGTATCCGAAACTGATCGCATTGTGTGGTCTGTTTTTGAGGTTCTATAAAGAGCTTCCGTTTCAAATGAATGTTGGATTTTAATTAAAGACTTAACTCGTTACAAATTCGCAACGGAATAATGTGGAGCTGTAATATACATTAGTAAATTCACATTAGTAATTTCAGTTTTTCCTTCTTCCTTGTCATCGTTATTTAGGGAAAGCAAATATTTTGCGATGACATAGGAGCCTACTTAGTAGTATGTTAACGAAAATGCTGAGCAGATTTTCTATAGTGATATTTCATTTTCTGAAGTCATAAAAGACAATGCGGGTTTTTGTATGGAAGGTGGTGCCTATATTTTGAATATTTTAGTTCAGAATAAAGTAACAAACAAAACTTGCTATGACATGTATATCTCTAAACTCAGTCCGAACGGAGATATAAAGGCTTGAAGTTGAAAATATATTCATTACGTTTACTTCAAGCCTTTATATCTCCGTTTGGACTAAGATATACTTGTCATAACAAGTTTTGTTTGGAACTTTATTCTAAATTCTAAATTTGAAGTTTGATTGATGCATAAGCATAAGCATATGCTCAAGACTAGTCTCCGAGGGGGTAGTCAGAGATATTCTGAAACCTCAGAACATCGATTGATTGATGTGATTTGTTTGATTGATGGCCCCGCTAATAAAATGGGCGAAAAGAAAAAAAGCGCCATTTTTAGGCATTAGCTTTTTAAGACAGTGATAACATTATGGTGTTTTATGGTAGTGCGAACAGCCGAACAAGATAGTGAGCTGTTGTTTTGTGCAAGACTCACCAGGATTGAATGCATTGGATTATCGTATAGAAGGCAGAAACCTAATTAAAAGCCACATCCTTGTCTAATCATATTCATCTAAGCCTGTAATAACTTTCAAGGGCTTTAGGATCTTAAGGGTTCTACACTCTACAGGTGTCATTGAAATTAGTCGATAATTTTTAGGGGTGGTTCTGACCATAGAACTGAATTTTTACTGTGAATAAATGAAAATTAAAAAATTAAAAACGAGAACAAACCTGATATCACAAAAAAATCTGCTGTTACATACTAAACTGCAGTGCCTACTCGATTCGAATATATCAGTTTCTTTTTCAATTTATGGTTTACTCCCATTCTAAATTTGTTCAGATTGATGGTCTGAACCACCCCTAAAAAATCGTCGACTCATTTCAATCTCACCCTGTAGTTTCTTCTTCCCATTAAAACTGTAGACTTTTCCTTTAAACCTATCACTATTAATTATCCCAATGCAGTTCATTGTACAATATCGTTACTAAATCGTTTCATTATCGACAATCCAGTGTCAATGGATGCATCCCATTTGGACTAACCCGGCTCCAAGCCCCGAGATTACTTGGTCAATTTGAATCGTGAATCTGGGTTAATGTTAATACCGTTACGATTCCATTACCATCGAGTCGATTTTGCATTACTAAATAATATTAGGACTGTATTCATACACACTTGATTTAACGTTTTATTAGATCGAATCTGCCAGCTCAAACTCTTCAATATTGATTATATTATTTCTTTATTTGATAGGTACCTCTCTTTTTTTGAATTAAGGTTGTTTCACACGTACCACAACCACACCATATCGCAGCGACAAAAGGTGGTCAAGCTGTGATTACCGAGCACGTATCCAGACTTTGGGGTTCGGAGGGGCGACTTTCATTGAAAGACGATGAAAAATTATAGCTGTAATCACTGTTCCATACAAATATTCGGATTCGTATTTCTACTATTCATTTTCAATACAAAATACCAACCCCCATTGTTGTGGTTGTAGTGTAGTTGTGGTTGTTTTACGTGTGAAACAACCCTTATACTCCTATATCCTATATTCTTAAAAAAAATATTTTCAGGGTCCAAATTAGTTAGCTGACCATTTTTTAAGAGGATGATCAGACCTTCAAAAGGAACAACTTTTTTTATGGTACCAACATTGAAATCGCGAGCAAATTGAACAAAATCAGCTATCCCATAGATTAGGGTCGAGTAAGATTACAGTTTTGTATGAAACAGCATATTTTTTATGCGATTTCGTCTTTGTTCCTATAGAAGAAGTTGTTTAGTTTGATGGTCTGATCATTCCCTTAAAACCCGTCGGCATATTTTGTTGGACCCTGTATATTCTATAATAATATCCACATGAGTAGTAAAAAGTATACATCATAAAAGACACTCTTATTTACCGAACACTCTGCATAAATAAATTAATTTAAAAAAAAACAGCATCTAATTTAAAAAAACAAGCTTTTCCAATACAAAACGAGCTTATATTTTGGGTCCAGAGCCCATAGGCAATTAAGAATTAATAGTTATCACTTTTTTATTCGTTTACAGTAACTTTTTAAAAGTACCTTATATTTATGGTGTATATCTCTAAACTCAGTCCGAATGGAGATAATAAGGCTTGAAGTAAAGGTAATTAATATATTTTCAACTTCAAGCTTTCATATCTCCATTCGGACTGAGTTTAGAGATATACATATAATAGCAAGTTTTGTTTGTTACTTTATTCTAAATAAAATATTTACGTTTATTTGATGGTCGCGCCAAAAAAAGGTGCGAATAAAAAGACGCCACCTTCCATACAAAAACCCGCATTGTCTTTTGATTTGACTAAAGTACTCGTCCGTGAGACGACCAATAACTTTCTCGGATGGAAAGCCTCTCATTTTTCATTGAAGCTCAGCGAGTCGAGTAAATCTCTGACTAGTGGTCTGAAAAGGAAGTTTTCTATCTTAGATCAGCTTCGAATGAAACGGCAAATGGCTATGGATGTATCCTAAAATTTCTGTAGCTACAAAATAAATCCTAAAAGAATAATATTTAAAAACTATATACAACGTGTTAATGAATTAACGCAAAACTAGAAAGTAGTTTGTTTAGAATCGAGAGCAAAATCAAATTATCATGGTTTCAACATAGGTAATTTTTTTCAAAATATTAAATAATTTATTTGTAAAATTTAAAATTTACTGAACTCGATCTCAACCCACCACTCGGGCACTCTCACCCTACTTACTACCAAAACAAGATTCTTAAAATGTATCCATGAGCACGTTAGCGCTTTCATTAATTGCTGAAATGATAACAAATCATTTTTGCCTTAAAACTTAAAATGCGAATAACTTTCAATTTTAACTATCAAAATAATGAAATTATTGTTTCAATCTAATTATTTTGTTATAAATCAGTTGGGGTGTATGAGGTTTTGCGCTTATTCATTAACACGTTGTAGATACATAGACAAGAATTTTCATAGCAATTATCAATGTTATACAGGGTTTAAACTATATTTCGATGTTAAAACAGTTTGATAGTCGTATAAAATGGGGTGCGAAGCACTAAATAATTTTACACCCCGCATATGCGTAATTAAAGGGCTAAAAAATGCTCATGTTATTAAGTATGTCATTAGGGTAGTCAAAATTCTTTTTACAACATTCATCCACCTTTTGAGGTTGCAATTATAGCAACATCATTTATAATAATGTGTCACACGTTTAAAAATAAAAACTGCATGATAAAACTTATCCCTTGGTCGCCTCGTATGATATCCAAGAGAGGAAAAAGGAATTGGATGCCGGAACCACGCTGTTAGTGTAAAATATAGGATACAATATTATAGTAGCAGGAAAATTTACTAGTAATGTGTCTAACCGACGACGTGCTCAATAAAAAGGGCCAAAAGTGATAATTTTGAATCGTGAGATTCGTAATCATGATTGAATGATACACAACCTCCATAGTAATTTTGTAATTTCCTACTGCTGATTTGAACGTATGTTTTTTTTAAATCACACTTCTGGTCAGATATACCCGAAACCGACGAGAATGCAAGTAAGGATTAATGTATGTGGAGGAAGTTAGCAGATGGCGTTTCATTGTCTCTGCCTACAACAGTTGTAGGAGACAGGCTTGAGAATAATTATGTTTGTGTATAAAGAAAAGACAGACTGATAAATTTACCTAGAAATCGTAAACACTCAAGACAAAGCAATGAACTAACCCAAAACCACTAACGACAGCTACCTTTGACATCACCTATAATATTAGCAAAGCGCTTAAAAGCTATCCTTTTACCTAAGTTACTGGCTTACCCTATCAACACGTTAGGCTAACTTCGAACACTTTGCTAAGCAAAATGTTAACATACCTAGTGCAAGATGTTCTGGCTTACCTACCTTCAGTTTCGTCCGAAATTAATACCTGAGTTGCTGACACGCATAGACTAGCTATCTTATTGACTTCGAATGTGTACAGACATGAATATATATAACAGGACGGATTATATTACGTTATTCAATGTTAAACTTTGTTTACGATAATTCACTCCTGATTCAATGAATATGTCGCAGTAGCATGGTTGAAGCCATGATATACTTATTTCCATAGGGATATATGTAGCCTAGCTATATACCGCAATATAGTTATTTGAAAGAAGTTCATAACTATCTTACTAGTAATATTTTGTATATGGAAGTAATGGAAGTAATATTATAAACGTGTTAATGAATAAGCGCAAAACCTCATACACCCCAACTGATTTATAACAAAATAATTTGACTGAAACAATAATTTCATTATTTTGATAGTTAAAATTTAAAGTTATTGGCATTTTGAGTTTTGAGGCAAAAATGATTTGTTACCATTTCAGCAATGAATGAAAGCGCTAACGTGCTCATGTATACATTTTAAGAATCTTGCTTTGGTAGTAAGTAGGGTGAGAGTATCCGTGCGGTGGGTTGAGATCAAGTTCAGTAAATATTAAATTTTTCAAATAAATTATTTAATATTTTGAAAAAAATTACCTATGTTGAAAATATTATAATTCGATTCTGCTCTTGATTCTAAACAAACTACTTTGTAGTTTTGCGTTAATTCATTAACACGTTGTATATATGGAAAAATTGTTTAGAAAATCTAGATGCCGCATATCAAATAACATTTGCAATTTATAATATAATTCCGAAGACATAAAGCTTTGAAATTTTTTTTTTTTTTTTTGCAACAACTACAGCTACTACAATGTAACACGTACAAATGAAAAATGATAAGATACACAGCCAATGATGTTGTTGACAGTTTGACTAACATTATATAAAAAGTGCGACAATATAAGATAACAAGCAGATAAGTATAAGAACTAGCTATGTCTAAGTAACGTAACAAACTAAAACTAACAAACTGAATATTAAAAAAACAATATGTTAGAAATATATTATTATAAATTATTATGGGAGATAAGTATAATATAATATAAGACAAGAGTGTTGATAGATAAATTAGAAAGTATCAGAAAATAATAATATTAAACATAATAATACGTCAGATAGAATATAGGTGCTTACTAAATTATAATATATTAAACATAATAATACGTCAGATAGAATATAGGATTTTCTATGGATAAGTTCAAAGCTTTATATCTTCATAATCATATTGTAAATTGCAAATGTTATTAGATAATTATGCGGCATCTACATTTTCTTAACTATTTTTCCAAGTATAAAATATTACTTTTAATTGTACCGTCTACGCGTATTATGCGTCAAACTTTTGAATGAAATTGACAACTCTGCAACCACCTTAATATGTATTTTAGATTAAGTTATGTATTTTATGGATCTGTTACAATATTGTACTTATTACCTGATATAAATAGATACATTAAACATAAAATAAAGCTGCCTTTATTTTTGGACTGATGCACCAAATATAAAATGGCAATCGACTCGATAGAATAAGTTGGCCAGAAACATTCAACATTAGACAAGTTTTTCAAAAACATTCTAACCAAACAACAAAACTTTCATAAGCGTAATTGTATTAAACTATTCGATAATCTACTAGAAGTCTACCTGGATAGTAAGTCTATGTGGACATACATAGTAAACTGTTTGTTTCGCTTGAAGGAAATGTTGAAATTCTAGGAGAATCCCAGGGAGTTTGTGACATTGTCATGGAGATTTGTGTTTGTACCTTAGTCGTGAATTCTGGCTGAGATGACACTTGTAGGTACGTGTATTGTATTGTTTGACATAGTAATTGTACATGAAAATAGAGTTTTCCTGAAGAAACTAATATGAAATCACTTAGGACTATGTGGAGAAACTTTACGAGGTACTCTGGAATATTCATATGTAATATTGTCTGTAAATGGTAATATAAAACACAGAATCTAGATAAAACTCTCTCTGAAGATTTTCCTGAAAACAATGATTTACAAGAATCAAAAAATTGCTCCCTAAAATTAGGGAAACGATAAAAACACGGAACACTTTCGATCTGACAGCTAAGTTTTAAGATAAGATAAGATAAGATAAATATTCTTTATTTGCACACCAAAATACACAAAAAACAACAACAATATACGCGAACAAGAAGGGTACAAAAGGCGGCCTTATCACTAAAAGTGATTTCTTCCAGACAACCAGTGGATGGAAGAGGTCTTACATGAGATAAATGCTATGGCGGTGTACTAATTGATACATAATATTATAATTTACACAAAGTATAAATATATTCATAAATACATACATACTCAATATAGCAAAATAATTGTAGAATTAGGTAGGTTTTCACGATTATAACGCCATATTTCCAGTGCATTTGATTATTTTTTTAAATGAATACTTATTGGCCCGTCCTACTGATTTTATCTTGTTTTACAATTAGAGCAGCGATTCTTTTGTCTATACTAATATTACGAGTATAAAGAGGAAATATTTGATTATTTGTTTATTTGTCTGTATAAAATACTTCTTTCACCGTTAGAATGCTACATTATCCGTGATGAACATATAATAAGCTATATTTTATATCTACCCTTGCGAAGCCGGGCGGGCGAATACTAGCGGGCCGCTAGTACGTAAATAAAATTGTCGTAGATATAAGTAAGGCGATAGTTTCGATGCGTTTCATATACGATAACGATAGTAGTTGATTACTTTTTAAACATAGTACGCTAGAAAACTCATAATCGAGTTAAAGTTATGTATAAAAAGTCGTCGGATCACTTTGTTCACTATGCACCCTGACATCCTGTTTACATAAAGTTTTTAGCATTTTTCTTTTGAAACAACTCTTAAAATCTCATTTCGCGCCCACATACTAAACTTTTCACTATATAAACTCTAGCGAACATCGCCACATGCTATTTACCTAGTCTAAAACTGAAACTTCTCTTATGAAAACTTTCTAGGTGTTCGGAAAAGAATTCTAGTTTGAAAGTGATTCTCTAGAATTTTCCAACTTTGAGCGTCTTAAATTTTTGAAAAGTTTTCTTTATTTTACATATATTCATTGTGAATAGGGGTGTGTTCTGTGACTAAGAAACTTAATATAATACACGGAGGAAAATACCTAGTAGTATTGCGACAACTATTTATTTTAGCAGACTTTACTAGGAAACTTGTTGTTACGAGTGGATATTCGTTAAATCTACCAGAATTCGTTTTATAGCAACACACTATCTACAGACTGGAATTGAAATCGAAATGAATCTATTCATGGTTTAGACTATCTAAGCGAACAACTTTTGTTATGGGCAAGACTGTAATAGCAAAAAAAAGAGCTGTTTATACATTTGAGTCGAGGAGGCATTGCAGGAATTTGTCTGATTAAAAAAACTCTGTACAGGTTGAAACTGATATCATTGACGTCCTTTTAAACTAAGAGTCTACCCATCAATCTGAACAACTTTTTCAATGGAACAGACCGACCGAAATAAAATTCACCCTGTCGGTATACCACATATTGCATGGGGCAACTAAGGCCTGGCCTAAAATACAATAAGAAACGAAAAATTCGTAAACTTCGTACCAAACACACATCTTTATATGGTACGCTTACACAATTTTCTCAATGAGACTAGTTTAGAATCACCCCGGGGGCATTCGGTCGCCGCAGACCCACCAAACTTTCTTCTTACAGCGCTTTTGAGGGTAGTTAGCTACGAATGTGAGTTTTACGAGTGATTTCCTTGAAATCCCACTTACAGGAGTTGCTCTTGGCGATGTACTTGGAATTGTTTTGTTTTGATCGCATGGCTAAGGAGAAATGGAATAAGAACAAAAACGATTGACCCCTTATTGAAAATTAACGCTACAACTACATAGTAAGTTTGTTTTACTTTTATTGTATAGCTTAAAGGTCAGTAAACGCCTTGGCAACCTATCAAACAAAGTAAAAAGCAAATTCTCTAGTCTCAAATACGACAAAACTCCGAATTTTATTCAACTCCGAGGCGCTAATGGCGTCCGCTTCGAACAAAAACTCGCTTGATTAAAATCGTTTGTCGTAATAAAAGGAGCACTAAAAAGTTACTACCGTACCAAACTGTAGACCGGTAGGCCCGTAAAATCGATCACCGAACGATACTGATCACAGAGAGGACAAAAATTTAACGACGAATTCGAGATTACGAACCGGCCCAGTTTAATTTAGTGTCGGAATCAAAGGCAAAATATTAAATTGTCGCCGGGCTTCTTGCCGGCGCGACCGTCTCATGCCAAATGAGCCGTGAACGCTGCCACGTATATTTTATTAGCACCGCCCCTCTCGCGCCCCTCCACTCGGCGTGACGTGCTACAAGCTCCCCGCCCGCCCCACATGACGCACCGCTAGCTCTACTATACCCGCGCCTACCCTATTTACATTCGCGAGTGAACCAACGGCGTGTGAAATTTTATTTCTTCGACAATCTGAGATGAGATTAGCTGTAAATTGAGTTTATGACGGAATCAAATATGCATGTCGCCGCCCGCACCTCGCCTCGCCTCGCCTCGACGCGTCACGACTGCCTTCACGCTTCATCGGATTCATAAATTCAGAATTCGCTCTTTTATTCTCTACTTCTTCGACGTCTAAACGTACCTACTGATCGGTGTTCGAATGAAATATTATTTCTCACTCGAGACGATTCATGCATCCTGTTTACATCCCTGATGTTATTCGGAGTTGTTTTTCCTCGAGATACATAACGTTTTCGAATGAACGAACGTTTCAACTAAAGACAATTTGAGCGAGTCCGCCAGGAGAATCGGAAAAATCAAGTCCAATTGACGCGATAGGTGTTTTCATTCCGACGTTTTCAATTTTCTGAGGCATTAACATTTCATCCAATTGAACTTTGGGTTCAATTTGGAATTTTATCAAAGGGGGATTTGTGAAGAATGATAAAAACCAGGTTATTCATTGTCATAAGCATTCGTTCTTCTACAAACATGTAAGTAATTGCATCGTGACTGTGCTAATCTAGCCCTCCTTGTAAAGCTTCCTGATTCGTGAATCTGCGCATTTTGATGCAGAATTTCCTTCTTTGTATTAAATATTTATATTATCATGTATGTAATCTTTTCCTCAAAAACATAGTAATGCCAAGTAATAAATTAGAAATTACCTGATATTACTCTTTAATACTATTTTACGATCAGAAAAATAATTCCGCTCGTCAAATTTCGTTCGCGCAGTCCGATTTACCTATGGTCCAAGACCATTTCATAATAATAATCAACCTTATGGCTACATTGTTAATGAAGAAAATTGTTTGCCGTGCAGTCAATTGACTGAATATAGATCGCGTCGGTCATGCGTCAGGTACGAAATCAATCCACCAATTAGAAGCAGATCATTTTTGGCGCGCAACCGGAAAGTGTCATGATTGGTTTGCGCGGTTTTAAAAATAATCTACTGTGCCGGTACATGCATAAGCATTATAAGCTTGGTACTACTAGTACATTATAGTTTTATAGTAAAGAAAATTACATACTATAGTGACAGGACATAAACTATTCGCCATAACAATAAAACAACCGGGAAGGCAATAACAGTTAACCGAGTGCCAAGCGGATATAACCGGTTATAAGCAGTTATATCTGGATAAAACAGGTGATTACTGCCGCCAATTAACGCGCTCAAAGCTCACGCTATCTACTTGTTTTGTTTTTATGGTTTTGTCAGCTAACAAGCTTCGCTTTTCTAAATTTTATCATTTAGTGCTAAAATTAGTGATTGTATAAAGTAGCCCACGATTTATATTATAATAGGGTAAAAACAGTCGTGTTTCCACAAACAAACACGCACTATTGTGAGTTCCTTCAACAATACCAGCATTGTCGATTGCATCAAAAATAATTGACCAATTAGTAAGAAAATAATATAACTGAATAACTAGCTACTTAAAAATACACATAAAACTAGAAAACGTTTGTGCATAGGTAATTGGTGATAGCCTAATATTTGATCTGCATCTATTAAATTCTATTATTTCTAATTCTAATAATTTACTCGTAACTGAAACGATTTAACCCATTGATTTGATACGATCTATTGCCTAAATAATTGCCTCCGTGGCGTGGTCTAATGGTTAAGAGCATTGGGCTCTTGATACGGAGGGAACACCTAGTGATAAGTCACTTTGTGCGTTTTCCCAAGTTGGTTAAGACATTGCAGGCTGAATCACCAGATTGTCTGAAAAAAAAATGATTCCGTACTTCGGATGGCACGTTCAGCCGTTGGTCCCGGCTACTATATCTGGTGGTAGTAGTCGATACATAAAATCCACGTCAGAGGCCGTAACTCCTGCCCACACGATAAAAAAAAGATTGTCAAAATTTTTGATAGTGGTAATAAAAATAAAAAACCCGTTGAAAGTGTTGAATTTTAGATCAAATGTTTGATTATAAGGACATACGAGTAAAATAATTTTTCAGTTACTGTATTTGCACTGTCGCATCTAGCTTAATTTATTATTAAGCACTCAATAAATCCAGGCAAGACGCCTATCTACTTAGGTATTGCTGCAGCCAACGCAGTATTTAGATTTAACATTCAATTTAACTTTTACGTAACACACAAACTTCGCATTACAGCTATAACGCTTCTGAAACATAAAGCTCCTGAGTTTCATCTCAGAACTTCAAACAATAATCAACCAACGACAACTAAAAATAAATAAATTCCCAGCTTCGCCACGATTTCACTCGGCAACTTATACATGGAATTTAAACTCATTTGACCGAGCTTAACATTTCGTAGCAAGCGCGAGCGTGTTGTGCATATTGTTACGGACTTTTTAGGGTTCCGTTAGCTATCGGACAAGAACCGAACTCCTATAAATTCATTATATCCGTATGTCATAGTCGTAGATTCCAAATTATGGGTACTAAAGTCGGAATACAAATGGATGGAATGGAATACAAACGGTATATACATACATACGAGTATTCGAATTTCACAATATAATCTTCTGATTATGTTAACTCTTTTGTGTGATATTTTTTCATGGTATAATAAGTAAAGAAATATAAAGACTAAATGTTTTATACATTCGTAGGAAAGTTTTCTTTTTTTTTTGCAAGTGCAAGGTGTTGAAGACAATGTCGAATACCGATGCTAAACATTACAAAAAAAGTAAAACGATGACTTTATACTGTTGCACTTACATAAAAGTACATAAAGGTATGTACGATGAGCATCAGCGAAATCTAACCCACTTGCGCTAAAGATTTATATAGAGGAGTCAGGTTCTCTGAAGCTGAATGTTAATAAAAACATGTAATTCGTAAATTTTATATTTAAAAGAAAATAAATACGTCCTAGGTTTCCGCCAAAAGTTTGCGGTATGGTTGTAAAACCGCAGAACCCTCCTGACTGGTGCCCAGCGCTCTTGGTTGGTTTTTATGAAAACTCTGACCGTTGGTAGTGACATCTTGAAGCTATTTCATTAAAAACAAAAGGATAATTACGTATGCGGAAGAAGGACGTCTGTATCATTATGGAGCACGCTAACGCACGAGTAATCATCGGGATGACGGGGGTTAAGGGTCACTGTCAGAAGGATTTACTTGCAAATTTCTGAATATTGCAGTTTGACATTGTTGGGGTGCGAAAAGGAATTTCGTAGTTAGATTATGATAAGGTTTATAAAAAGTTTGCGAAAATCCTTGATTCGCAAAGCGTCAAAGAAAAAAGTAAGACTGCACACTATCTTGACGGCCCGATAGCACAGTCGGTAGTGAACTTGCCTGCTGTGCCGGGAGTCATGGGTTCGAATCCCGTAAGGGACAAATATTTGTATGATGAATATGAATATTTGTACCCGAGTCATGGACGTTTGTATCTATATATGTATTCTGTCTCGTTGTCTAGTCATCATAATACAAGTCCAGGCTAGATTCTGGTACTTTAAATGTGACTAGATAATTTGTGTGACGATGTCCAAGATATTTATATCTGGGCTATAATGTAGTTAAGCACAATTCAGTACCTATGTCATGTTTTTTTTTTGGTATGGATTTTATATTTTTTACGGATAGTAGAATTTCATCATCATTTTAAGAAACTAATTTCTTTTTTTGCGATTCATCGAGTTTATCATCGATTCATAGAGATTAGGCCGGCCAGAGCTCACTGCGTGTGACGTCACGTTCTGACTCTCACTTTAGGCCGCCGTGCTCTTTCATAGGTGCACTCAAAGATACGCGATTTACGGGGGAAAATTTACAATTACGGCGCAGGAGTTTTGAGGAGGTTTAAGGGGGGAGAGGGCGTCCCTCGTATACCACTCCTCCGAACCTCAAACGGAATTTGGGATTATTACAAGAAAGATTATTTGTTCAATACGATTCTGAATGGATTTAAAAATAAAAAATCGGTCGTGCGACTTAACAAACTAATGATATAACCCCATAGAAACATAAAAACTGGCCGTCCTTTTTATAATGTTCCGGGACATTATTAGTAATTGCTTCAGACTATAAAACTGAACAACTTTCACTATGGAGCCAAAATAGAAATCGGGTGAAAAAATTATCTGTTCTATGCCTTAGGATTGAGTAGCCACGTTATATATGGAACGTTTTTCGTTTGTTATTAGATTAAGGTATTTATTATTCATAATAGAAGACAAATATTTATGTATTTATGTGCATACAGTAGTCAAACTAAACGTTACACGTACATTACATATTCCCTTACGTAAAACAACAAAATACACACTGTACTGGCTGTCGAGCTTTGTTTCAAACTTTGCTTACCAATTACGGAAGATATTTCCTCTCTGTAAACAAATGCGTTCATTCTCTGCACTTGAAATACGAGAAATGCACGGAACTCGATCAAATTCAATGTAATATTTTGAAAATTCAAATCAAGATAGACTCGCAACCGAATCATAATGGTACAGTATACACGATCTATGCAATTATGCATGAACAAAATTCTTTGAGCATCGAAACGGGAGTCGGTACCACGCGTTCCATTCTGCTTTGCCAAAACGTAATTTTACCAAACTATTTAAGGTAACATAACCTCAATTACTCGCTAATACAGTATTGAATCGAAATTCGGCATGAAGACAGATAAAACCCAGAAACAGAAATGAGGTAATCATAAAGAAACCATTTTTTTTTTTTCGATACAACGAAAACGGTGTTGGAAAAAATTGTTTTTTTATGAATCGAGTGAGGTGTCGTTGGATATGTACTGTCTAATGAAACAAACTCCCATAAAAACTAAATCGTTATAATGTTTCTGTCTCGAGATATCTGCGCTCAAAGTCAAAAATAGGACGACAGATACTATTATCTTATTATTGTATTTTTCTATTCTTGGTGTGCAAATAAAGAATATTTATCTTATCTTATCTTATCTGTTTTTGTATTTGGTATACAAGTTATACACTTAAATGGGCTAATAACTACATAGTTTTGGGGTGCTTCAGACATTCAAACTGAACAAATTTAACGATAGGACCAACATTGAAAATGCAAAAAAAAAACTCGGCTGTTTATACATTTTGGAAGAAAAACCTAATTGACATTTTCTATTAAACAAAGATTTATTTTCGCGATTTCGATGTTGGTCCTATCGTTAAATATGTTCAATTTGAATGTCTGAAGTACCTTGTTCGATATGTAACGCATTTAATTTAAAAAGTTCAAAATGTAGAATTGTATTTTTCTTTGTATGCGTGCCGCGCCGCGAGTGATACCTATCCATTTTTATTGTTCCGTAAATTAACGCGTTTCTACCGTTTCAATGCTCTAATGCAAAATTGTGCAATTTATGGAATAGTGGGACCGCAAGTCAAGCGCAAAGCCAGTTATGCGATATTAATGCGGGGTCAAACTAGATAATTGTCGGTGCTGTCACGGACCGACCCCTAATGCGGTTAGAGGTTGCGGTTAATTCTATGTGCATCTAATTATTATGTCCATTATGTCTTCAGTCTAAAAGCTATAGACACAGTGCACCTTTGTTTGATTCTTAAGATCGTTGTTCTTATTTTAATGACTTCGATATTATTTTAAATATGCTCCACTACGACGATGAGGTCCTCTAAAATTAGATACTTTAGTTGAATTGAAGTTCTCATTAAAAAAATATAGTTTAGTGAATACTGGATAGATGGCGTTCTGTTCTTAAAAATTTCGCTATTTCGTGTTTTTTTTCAATTTTCCTTATTTTATGAAGAATATTGTTACTTCATTAATAAGAATTTGATGGTAACAATGAGTAAGACGTATTGATACTTTGAGTTTAGTCCATTTCAGTCAGCTGATATTTGGTTATGTACAACAGTTGTTATTGCGTATTTATTGGTATTAAGTTTTTCTACGGGCAACACCAGAAAATGTTAACGTCATTCGGAGTTTGCTTGGCGCCATTGCTCTTGTTGTGTTTCGTCGTATTTGAAATTCGTAAAAAATTGGTTTGTGTGATATTTGTGACATAATTTCGTGCGGATTGTGTACCAAACAGTTGCGTAAAGCGACTGACGTAACAGGAATCTCAAATAAATACGATACCAGAATATAAGTTTTGGTTCAAGTTAACTCGTCCATGGTCATTTTGGCGGCATCGCGCGAGCTTACGAAATCGACCACAGATTCATCGTCATCTATCATCCCTTCATCAAAATAAAGAATATAAAGAAAAAAATAACGAATGGCTCAAAAGGACTAGTATCCAGAACCGTTAAAGAAATTATAAAAAAAAATTAACGTCATTCAATAAACGAACCAAAGACAACCTTTTTAACTATTATAGTTATTAAAGTTTTTTTGTCAAATCTACTAAGAGCCATCAGCTGATTGATATTTTTACTGATCTTGGAAAACGTCTCATTTGAATTCTGTTATTGTAATAACCCGATAACAGTGCAGCATATAAACAAGTTTTTAACTAAAGCGACATACATTTGATTTCTAACTCAGCTCTACATTCTGTATGTATGATTCTAGGCTAGGTCAACGGCTAATCCAGTGCCGGTATATAAAAGGCAATGGCCAGGTTAACTGACGCTATGGCGTCGTGCCAACTCGCTTGATCTTTGGACAAGTTCCACCGTGCCAATTGTCGACAGCTTTGGTTTACATTTTAGAAAGATACGTCCAATTCATTGTAATGAAAGAAAATCTTATTGTGATAGCAAACGCATACATAAATCATTGTATTTAACAAATGAAATGTAAAACCAAAGGGCCAAATCCAAAAACTGACACTTAAAAAATCTAGCACAGATCATAAGTATGAAAATGTTAATTTTTAAATTCGCAATTCTGTTTTCGATATTTCATAGAAAATTGATTATAGAAGAGGCAAATTTTTTTAAGTTACTATTTTAAATATTTTTTCAGAAAGTTTTTTACTAAAGGTTTCTAATAATATCAGTCACGAAGCCGAAGAGCCCGAAGAAAACAGTCTTAATAGTTCGGTAAACATTAAGGCCTAAAGTACTGAGACAAAAAAAAAGTCTCAAAAGTTCGATACCAAACTATTAACTACCGAACTACTGAAACTAGACTAAGACTCATACTCGTATCTTCTATATTTGCCTAAAACAGATCAACGGTCAAACAGTGTCATCAAATTGCACAAACACAATTACAAAACAATGATTTTAATCAAAACACAACACTAACGAAACACGACCATTATCGAGCAAATTAATTTAACCACAACGCTTGCAATACTGCTATAGGAAATAACAGTTAGGAAGAGCTAATATGAATACTAGCTATTCACATTACTAGAGCCTATTTAGCTAAATTTTAGATTTTACTCAAATAGGCTTTTCAATTATGTCGTTCCACTAAATTGGTGAGGAATGAAAGCTTTTACTATTGAATAAAGGTATTTTCATATTGTCAATGACTCACTGGTATAAATGAAATTAAGGGACCCCACACACTAGCGTCTTTCGAGCGTCGTCGTGCCAGCGTTGGCGCAGCGTCAACGCGACGTCGACGCCGCGCACACTAGCGGTCTCTTATTTAACCAAAATCAATCTCAAATGGGATAAGCAGAGTACAAGCTAAGTAGGATATAAGGTTACTTGCGTATCATCATTCTGAACATTGAGCAAGCTCTCACTGACCTACTATTAGGACAAAACAGTGAAAACCAACAGTGATAACGCAATGAGAAACAAACATTATTAAGTACGAATAAAATTAGTAAAGTTTTATGTAAAAATAAGGCTTTTAAAACAAATATATGACTTATTATTTTATCATTACGATTAAGTTTAATTATGTATGTTACCTATACAACGTGTTAATGAATTAACGCAAAACTAGAAAGTAGTTTGTTTAGAATCGAGATCAGAATCCAAATATCATGTTATCTACATAGGTAATTTTTTTCAAAATATTAAATAATTTGTTTGTAAAATTAAAAATTTACTGAACTCGATCTTAACAGGCACACTCACCCTACTTACTGCCAAAACAAGATTCTTAAAATGTATCCATGGGCACGTCAGCGCTTGGCAACAAATCATTTGGCCTCAAAACTTAAAATAACTTTAAATGTTAACTATCAAAATAATGAAATTATTGTTTCAATGTAATTATTTTGTTAGAAATCAGTTGGGGTGTATGAGGTTTTGCGCTTATTCATTAACACGTTGAATAATAATAACCAGCTTCTAATTGTCGTTCGTTTTGTTGCCTGTATATTTGTGCATGTTGCTTTCATGTGATGTAGCTTTCAGAAAATAGTATTTAGTTTCATTGCAATTATCCCACGTAGCGAGAACAACAGTCATGTGAATTCGAAGTTTGCATAACTACGGCATTGGTATTGGTACGTATTTTAGTTGTCTGCTTGTAATAAAAATGTGATACTGTATATCCTCGATAAACAATATCTAGTAAGTACACTTAAACTGCAAAAACAAAACCATTGTTTCCACACCCGATCCATTACCCTAATGAGTTTAGGGTAAACCCCACAATTGTCGACCAGTCACAACAAAGCGCGCCACAATCAAGACGATGCACAAAATCCCATTCCGTAAACAGCGAAGCAGGTGCCCGTAGCAGGCAATCTCGTTTGTCTTGACTCCGAACTGCTAGGACGACCCACCGAAACACTAATTGGACCATTTACCCTGGTAATCCAAGTCGCCAATTTAATTTGTGTTGCGTTTGCGAGCCGTTTGGCGGGCAAACTGCCTTTATCTGAAGGAAATAGATCCTTATAGTTGTGGTAGGCACATTATATTGCTAGATAAATTAAAATGTTTAATAATGATTTATTATGATTTTTTATTTTGATACCATTAGCTTCCTTTTAAACTGAGAGTCTAACCATCAAACTGATCAACTTTTACTATGGGATCAAACTGATCGGAGCAAGAAAAAAAATCTGCTGTTCCATAATAAATTGCAAATCTACTCGACTAAATGTATCGAACAGCTGTTTTTTTTTCGCGATTTCGATTTTATTCCTAGAGTGACAGTTGTTCAGTTTGATGGTCTAAACAACCCCCTTAAAAGTTTTAAATGTATATGTTTGCTTTTGGAACAGCTTGTATAACGTCGTGTGAACGTCGTACTTGCGCAGAGCAACGGAGGGTGCCTTGCGGGAAAGCGAGCGGCGCGGATCATCCCGAGCTTTGTATGAAGAAGTCGGAATTGATTGACAGAAGAATTACATTTCATCTTCCTACCACCTTTATGCAGATGATCTCCAAATTTACACACAGTCATCCTTGGATAACCTCTCACAGGCAATTGCTACGACAAATAGTGAGTTGGAACGCATATCTGAGTGGAGTCGCAACTATGGATTAGGAGTAAACCCTAAAAAGACTCAAGTCATTCTAATCGGTAGTCCATGGTATATATCTCGGGTGGATTTGGCATCGCTACCACTAGTCCTCTTTGACGGGACCCATGTTCCATTTAGCAACATTGTAAAGAACCTTGGTTTGTACATGGATTCAACATTATCCTGGGTTCCACAACTAGAAAACGTTAAATGCAAAATGTTTGCGTCTGGTAGAGCGTTACGAAGGCTCCGTAATTTCCTTCCAACAGCCACCAAAACTGCGCTTGCGCAATCTCTTTTATTACCTGTCCTAGACTATGCTGATGTGGCCTATCTTGATCTCAACGAGGTTCAATTAAATAAACTTGAACGTCTCCAAAATTTCTCCATACGGTTTATATTCCGTCTTCGAAAATATGACCACGTTTCCGAGTTTCGTGCTAAGCTCAAGTGGTTGCCCATCCGTCTTCGTTTTCGACGAAGACTTTCACATACTTTCTCTTCTTTACTCTTTTCTGTTTCTTCCCCTTACTCCCTCCTATCTCAAGGACCGCTTCACTTTTCTTCACGCCACCCATGACCGAGTACTGCGATCGGCTAATAATCTTCTACTTGCTATGCCTTCCCACACCTCTTCCTTCTACGACAAGTCCTTTTCTGTTCAGTCATGGAATGAACTACCACTTTCTGTTAGACAAGATCCCTCACTATCTATCTTTAAAAAATTTCTGAAAAACTACTATCTTTCGCTTTGACAATCTTCGCTTAAGTTTGGTACCTACATTTTGAAAAGTTTTACTTACTACTTTTTATTTATTTCATAAGGTACCTAATTCTACAATTATTTTGCTATATTGAGTATGTATGTATTTATGTATATATTTATACTTTGTGTAAATTATAATATTATGTATCAATTAGTATAGCCGCCATAGCATTTATCTCATGTAAGACTTCTTTCATCCACTGGTTGTCTGGAAGATATCACTTTTAGTGATAATGCCGCCTTCTGTACCCTTCTTGTTCGTGTATATTGTCGTTGTTTTTTGTGTATTTTGGTGTGCAAATAAAGAATATGTATCTTATCTTAAGAATCACCTTGAAAACAAATTTAAATAATTAGCGATTCTCTCCACACGGCAATAAGGTGTAAGTTATTCGCACCCGTTCTATCGTACAATTCGCGAATAACCTACCAACCGTAACAAAGGCGCGCGTGAAAACAAAAATTAACCGAAGTCATTAGACATGAAAGCTTCCTTTACATAGTCTCCCTCTTTCATTCTCTCACGTGCTGGCAGCGTGACATCGCTAGGGTTTTCAAGTCTCGCATTGACTACTCACATATTGGCGGCAAGTCTAATGAGATTTGACCAAGAAGTTTACACGGTATACCGTAATGTATTGCCATTCCACTCGGTGGGGATCGCATCGGGGCGGAGTGAGCCAGAGAAATCCGCCACGAAAAAATGAGTTCTGCTCCGCCCCGGCGGCGTACTATGCGATAGTTCATTTACATTAAAACATAAGCCATTTGGGTGGATTTTTGCGCTACGGCCCGCCCCGCTACTGCCCGTCGTAATATGCGTTTACCTTAAGTCAACATAGCTTTTGTACACGGACTTCCCTTTGCCTAAATGCAACAAATTAAAAATAGTCAAATTTAACCGAGAGTACGTATGAAAATAGTCATTCAGTATAATTATCTAAGTACAAACTACAGAGCCAAAAAAAAGTATCATAATTACGATGAAAATGTTGGTCTTCTTTCAGAAAATTCACGATATAATGAAGCTTTTTAATATTATTTTTCTATTTAAAATTAAATTAATTATGCCCATTTCGCAGGCTGAAAGATAGTAGACGAAGTATAGCATTACCATCACAAACGACTTTGGTTTGACTTTCCCCAATTAAAAACAATGTAGTGTCACACGCCACGAGGGTACCGTGCAAAAATATTTTAATTTATTAACAAAAATAATTTATGGTACGTTCGCAAAAAATTTCCTTTCCAAAAAACGGTGATGTTCATAATTACAATACAAGAAATAAAAATAGTATTCCCACATTTTCGAATCAGCGAGGTCAACACATCCATCATGGGGCACTGTTTATACTAATAAGATACCAGAAAATAGTCTAAACTTGCAAGACAAAAAGTTTAAGTCCCTTGTCAAGCAGTCTAAGCAAGTCCTCTGTAAATGACCTTGATAAATTTTTATCAACTTGACGATGTTACATTTAGTAGGTATTTCTAATTGTAATTTTATATTTTGTTTTATTGAAAAGATATGTGTTGTAAAGTTTCTGGCCGCATCTTCTCTACAACAGACGGTACACCTTCATAACCTGTGGTAGAGTCACAAACAAAATCCTCAGATAGACCTATGTAATATTATTAAGAATAAAACAATTCCAAGGGACCGTAGACCTTAATATTCGATATTAATTTCAACCCATCCACATGGCATGGGCATATATTGTACCCACTGTCCATTATAAGTGGCGACGGGCTCACCCCCCGGACAGAGTTTCGGTACTACTGGTGAAACGTGGATGTTCTGAGGTTTCATAATATCTCTGACTACGCCCTCGGGGAATACAGTCGTGAGCAAATGCATTAATTTCAACATGATACATTTTGCCATTCCTCAGAAAAGAGTTTTAACAGACGGACAGACAGGTAGACAAAGAAGAGTTTTTTCTTTCGAGGTACGGAATCCTTATATGTTATAGCTTGTTATCCGAGCAACCTGCTACAGAACAAGGGCCTCCGTTTACTAATTAAGTTGTTTGTCGATATTTTAAGTGGTGCTTTCAGTTTTAAATTGTCTATTTTGTATAAAAGATACACTATTGTTAAAAAAAAGACAACTGAATTTCTTTATAATTTAATATTAAAGGTGCAAACATAAATGCGCTCCGTATTTTAGAAGTGCTTCAGACTATCAAACTGAACAACTTTCACTATGGGGCCAACATAAAAATTACGCTTGTTGAAAAAATCAAATGTATGGAGACAGACGGAGACTGACACAGACAGACAGTCATACAGTCTCTAACAGTAGATTTTTTTGTTCGAGATTTCAGTTTTGGTCCCATAGTGAAATTTGATCAAAACAACAAGATTATTCCTGTTTCATCTTAAGTCATTACAGCCAACTCCTTTTTATTCAAAGGAAAGACAAACAGTAGAGTATTTCGGTAAGTATCGTTAACCGAGAATATCTCCCCTAATTACTGAGAGAGCTTCGCGTTTTTACTGTATTTCACTTAAAGCTTCAGTATTTACCGGAACTGGCTTATGCCGGGACGTGAGATGATTTATTATTAAGGCAATGGAAGAACATAGGTGCGAACATTTATAAGTAACTAGCTGTTACCTGCGACTCTGTCTGCGTAGACCTTAAAAAAGTATCATATGTGTTAATTCAGATCATATTCTATCTGTGTCCCAAATTTCATTATAATCCATTCAGTAGTTTTTACGTGAAAGAGTAACAAACATCCATCCATAATTGCAAACTTTCGCGTTTATAATATTAGTAGGATGTCTATGAAATATTTCTATTAATTTACGTTACTCGTACATTTTAGTCAATTATAGATCGTATTAGCAGTTTATTTTTCATTAAATTAGGTAAAGACTGACAAAAAATTTGTTGTTCCTTGGAAAAACCGAAGTTCCGAACGTTAATTTTATTTTCCAGCAACCACCATCAACATAATTATATTTCACGTTTTTGGAAAAGTAGGTTACCTAATTGTATTCAGAACACTGGGTTTGATATTTCACATCCGAATCACCTCTTCGAAACCTCTTCTGAACCAAGTATGTATGCTATGAAACCCATATAATTCTGAGCGGGTCCGGCACGCGCTTGGCCGGTTTATTTTTCATTCATGATGCAAAAATTGCTCATTTTTATTTATAGTTTGTCCGTCCGTTTGTGTGCGACTTAGCTCAGTGACGCTTAGTACTAGAAAGCTGTAATTTGACATGGATATACATAATAATCACGCCGACGATTTGGTAAAATAAAATCTTGAAATATATACAATGTATTAACGAATCTTCAGAATCGAGAGCAGAATCGATTTATCGTTTTCAAAATAGGAATTTTTTTTCATAATATTTTCACCCTACTTACTACCAAAACATGATTCTTAAAATGTATCCATGAGCACGTTAGCGCGTTCATTCATTGCTGAAATGATAACAAATCATTTTTGCCTGAAAACATAAAATGCTAATAACTTTAAATTTTAACTATCAAAATAATGAAATTATTGTTTCAATCTAATTATTTTGTTATAAATCAGTTGGGGTGTATGAGGTTTTGCGCTTATTCATTAACACGTTATATATTTTTTAGGATTCTTCTCTTACACAAAAAGTGGGGATGACATTTTTTTTTCTTGTCCATCCCATGGTGGTAGGTACCGTTGGATAGGTCTTTTAAAATATTGTAGGTGTAAGAAAACCATTTTTCGATTTAAGGAACCGTTAGCAGAATATTAAGCTTTTAAGCAGTAATGCATTATTACCGCTAAGTAGGCTTTACAAGTTAACGAGTAATAGTCGACAAACTTGTAAAATGTACTTTTTCGACTTTATTAGAAGTTAAACCGTAGTATAAACCCAAAAGCCCCTTTCTAAGTCCGTATATTGTGACGGGCAACTACGGAACCCTACCTTGCGCGTGGCCCGACACGCACTTGGCCGGTTTTTATAAGTTATTTACCTTTGATCTATGAAATATGATGTTATTATGCACTCAAATGTTTAAATACAGACTACTAAAACCATTAATATCTTTTTGGTATTTAAATGTATCTTAAAAAAAGCCTCTAACTGCCAAAAGTTTGCTCACTACTTTTCAAAACCGCATTAGCACCATAATATAACTCGGCGTTGTGATAATTTATGAGATGTCTGGTAAAGATTCTGACTGAACTTTGACCTGAAGAGGCCATTACACTCTAAATGAACTACTAGATTATAAATATTTACGAGGATATTTTTTTTAAACTCTTTCCAAATTTTCAGGGTAGACAGACCATCAGACTGAAAAAATTTTGCAAACCAGAAATTGCAGTAAAAAAACCTGCTGTTTCGAATATTTGAGATCAGTAGGTATTGCAGTTAATTATGGAACCGCTGATTTCTTTTTCTATTTCAGGATTGATCCCATAGTAAATGTTGTTTAGTTTGATGGTTATAACTACCCCTGAAAATTTGGAAAGTGTTAACAAAATCTCCCAGTATATCCACGAAAACGATTAAGCAATGTTATGGAAAAATTAATGAAAGAAACAACATGGAAATAATCATGAATAAAACAGAGTAGAAAAGTACAAAGGGCGAAGAAATCTCTCACCCATCTCTGAAGAGATTTATGATTATCTTACTATTAAAGAAAATAACAGTCAAATAGTAGGTTTTTAAACACAGAAAGAAACAATATAACTATCTTTTAAATGGAATCTAAAGTGACAAATGACACACAAAAGTATGATTAGATTTTTTTAATTTTACATTTATTTTGCAAAACATTAATAAAATACATGGACAACTTAGTGTTCCTATCATATTTGCTTCGGAACTTCCACCTATGGAACTGGTGGGTATAAACGGAAATTAATTTGCTGATTTTGAATTCTCTAGAATATATCTACATTAGGTTAGTAATTAAAACGGAAAACAGTAGCAATTATTGACAAGCATAAAAAAATGTTACTTTGATTGACACTGAATCTACTCGAATATTAACACCTGTAAATTAAATTTAAAAAACTTTTCAATGCCTAAATTCCATCATAACTATGGAAAAGTAGAGTCCTAAACCAATATAATTTTCCACTATCGGAGACGTAACAGGAAACAAAGAGATCAGATGTATGTACATTGTGTCCTGCTACAGCTTAGTAACCGAATCCGCGTAAGCTCTTCTACAAATACTACTTTTAATTAGAACCTTTGATAAAACTCCCGCATGGATTACATAATAAACATATGCGACGTAGTGGCAGATTAATTAAAAATACAAAAGAAGTAACTAGTTTATTTTATTGACAGCTATAAAACGAAATAGGTACCTACTTATAGTATAGTTAAGTTATTGCAGCTAACTTCAAGTTAATAATGTGACAATATTTATTGGTTAGACTTTTAGTTAGAATAAGTATTATAGTGAACTCTAAAGAGAATACAAAGAAGAGTATAATTCAGTTTTTTAACGCTGTAAGAACCCGTTAAAAATCTTAAATCTAAGAGTGTAGTGTCAATTCATTGGATATTTTTTTAAAGGTGGGTGGTTCGATCAACACATGTAGGTACACCGTGCACTATTGATTATGTTTTCAACGTTTGCGCAAACTAAGATTGATTCTTTACGTTAAAATAATGTAATAATCTTCAAGATTTATGATATGCGGCTTTTTTATTTAAAATATCCCTAAACTGTAATTTTAATATAACATCATGTGTTTTTGTTGTTGTGGTATGGGGATTATTTTAAATATTTTTAGTTTGTACCCGCGACTTCGTCCGCGTGAAATTAGAATATCGAAAAAATCCTTTCTTAGTGCACTCTTACCTCCTCCGTAGAATCTAATTATTCTATCTTCAGCGGTATAGGCTATGCATCGCCTCTCAGCCAGTTGGTCAGTCAGTCAGTCAGTCAGTCAACTTTATAGATTTTTTTATATTTTTTATTTACCATTATTATTTTTTTACACTTTAGGTTTTGACTTGGTTTGTATTTATTATTGCCTACCTAATTAACAATATCAATCAATATTGACAGGCGTTTGTTTCCAATGTAATTATTTACTCGTCAGCCTGGTGATAGGTTGTTACATTCAAATTACGTATTCAAAGATAGCAAAGGCCGTTGAGTGATTTCGACTAAACCCAATGTTGATTAAATTTATTATTAAGATTAACGTTGGTTGGTTGTTATATTGAAGTAAGGTCCTGACGATTTATATTCATAACTCGTTTTAACTGACTTATATTGCTGGAACGTTCTAACTTATAGTACTCTGTGGTTCTAATATGCTGGCACGAATGTTTGTACGATGTACGAAACAAGTAAAAATCACACTTTTTAAAGCATTTTGTCACTCTTTCGACACGTGCAGCCTTTGGACCTGGTATTCTTCTTCTTCTTATTTTCGTGTCAATTGCTCTTCTATTGTATTTCTATCAGGAAGCTGGCAAAGGTATATATTTCTATTTTTTACTCGTAGATATTCGGCGAATGTATTTGGCGTCTAGTGTAGCTTTATTGAGGTTCTCTCTTAGATTATTAGGTACTTCGAATTAATAATTTTGAGTTTTTAATGCAATGTAAAGGTCATGTCAATTTAACTTTGATGGTTACAAAATAAGCTTCCATAACTTGTACAAAAATTAAGTAATCACCTAACGGCACGTACAGTAACATTCAACACAAGCAACGCCCCAGGCGCGACGTGCCGGAAGTGGGCCGTTGCGCCACTTCCGGCCCGGAAGCGCCGCGAGCGCCACCTACCGGCTACTTGTCGAAACACCTTGTTGCACGTGATAGATTTAAAGAGGTGTAAATTTAATTTTTGGATTATAAAAGGATTATCAAAATATCTCAAATAAAGTACTTTATACATTGTGGCGCGCCTTGGGAGCAGTGGACGATGATAGGCTGATGATGATGATATATGATTAAAACTAAGAAAGCTAGAAACATTTCCAACGTTGAGCGACCTTAATCTTAAAACTATTTCAATACTATGTCAATATACCTTTCCTCAAATTTCATTACACAAAATCCATCATGGAATCGAATACACAAAGCATTGTTTCGCGTCAAATGAATAGTCCCCATTTTGTATTCATCAATAATAGATTTCAATCGGGTCGTCAGTCAATTGAATTGGCTGATCGTTAACCATTCATAATTTTACTAAAGTACCTACTCATAGTGATTTGAATTTGGGTTACAGCGGTGAGGAAAAATTTAGCTTTTATGTGGAGTTTGATTCAACTGTGCCTTCCGTATTTATAAGACTTCCTTTAAAAGTAGGGTGGCGAATCTAGACCTATTATTTATTATAAAACTTGAAGCGGGCTCGAACTGGTACCGGGTTATAATGATTTTAAACAGAAAAACTTAAGAAATTTACAAAAATTATTTCGCAAATTGGGGTTCAAAAATAGAAATTACGAGTAACTTGTACAAATCCACGAAAAAGGAGTAGCAAATATGTTTGGTCATTCTCTCGTTACGGAACGTCTTTGGTTTGTTTGAACTGATAGTGTTATTCATTTTTTGGTTTTCTTCAATTATCAAAATATTTTACGGGTATCGTGAATTTTCGCTAACATTAAAACTATGAATGAATAGAAGATTGAGTGGACTATCTGATGAGAAAGACAATGAGATTCACACGCTTGATTCAAAAAGTGTGAGAAGGAAAAACACCTTTCCCCCAACTTTTTAAGGATACAACAAATTAATTTTTGTGTTAGTTTTATTTCACTCTACAGGGTGTAACAAAACACCCTAGTAATACTTAAGGAGGTGCTTCAAACCATCGAACTGAACAACTTTCCCTATGGAGCCAACATCAAAATAGCGAAATAAAAATCCGATCTTTCATACAAAACTGCAATACCATCTCGACTCAAATGTATAGGACAGGTGATTTTTTTTTTTTTTTTTTTTCTTGATGTTTGGCTCCATAGAGAAAGTTGTTCAGTTTGATGGTCCGAAGCACCCCCTTAAGTATCACTAGGTTGTTTTGTTACACCCTTACGTATTGCTAAGTTTCATTTAGGTATATTCGGTAAATCTAAGACGGAGACCAAAAACCCAGGCGCATCCGCCATTCTCCTTTACGTTTCATAAAGAAGTTGTCGTTTAAGTAAGACAGCGTCATGTTTAAACTTACAATGTTATCCATAAATAGTTATTGTAAGTAAGTTATAGCCTGTACGATCCTACTGCAGAGCATAGGCCTCCTCTCAGGAATGATGGTGAGACGGAGTGGTCCATGCACCTTCACGCGGGTATACTATATAATGTTACCTATTCTGTGACGTGGGCCCAGTGCGGAAGAGTGCAGGCAAGTTGCAAAATGTTTATCGGAGTATTTTCAGCTTAAAAATAATACACACACGTCCATTTACCGTCACTATTTCAATTGAAACTGTAATAAAGATCTCACAAAATATTTTGTTAATATATTGCCATCTCTGTTTTTTACACACCATCAAGCTGAAATTATGGCATATTCATTTTCATAGGCATGCACCTAACGAAATATCTCGAGCATCGATGATTTGATGTCGAATCATTTTATCTGAGCTTTAATATATATATATTTTTTAACAGATTTGGTAACCCATCGTTAGTTTAAAGTTAATTATTATTATTCTGTTGACATAACTAGCATATAAAGACATTTCGGACTTTAACAGCCCGTTACACCCCTTTAGTGGTTGGTTTTCGAAAAATTATTTCTCAGTGCATCTCTGCGTCCTCTGTAAAATCACATAGTACTATGATTACTAGGTATGTAAAATATATTCCAAATATCAAGATTCTATTTTTAACGGTTAAGATCAGTTAGTTTTTCAGTCAGTCACGGAATTATTTTATAAGTATAGATTTCAATTTGCCATCTTTCAGCGGTTAAGGTTGTGCGTTATCTGTCAGTCTGTTATTCGGCCAGTCAGTCACGAAACAGTTTTATTATAATACATAATTGATTTCGTTTATACAAAACGATGTCAATTGTATAGACAGATTAAATATTAGTACAAGATTTTTTTCTGAAATCAGAAATACGAAACATAAAACTTCACACATCAGTTTCAACCTTTCAGATCAAAACTGGCACGACTCCTCTTAAACACTATCGGTATACCTGCATTTCACACGCCGATGGTTTGTAAAACGTGTATTTTTACCTCATGCATTTTCTATAAGCATCGGTGCGCGAGCATCCTCCCTAGAGTATCGATGATTTGACGTTCGAATCATTTATGGAATGCCATGCTCGCAATTTGCACGCCTTCTGTTAAAATGTTTTTTCAAATTAGCCTTTTGTAGATTGAAGCTAATTTGAATAATGTATATTTATAAAAGTTTTGAATAGGTTGCAAATTTCGCCGATTGATCCTTTTTTACTTTTTTGATTGTGTTCGTATTTAATATCGTTAGATTAAGGAGTCTAATTGTGTAACTTCCCGATTATGACGGTTCTTAGTGTTTCTGCTTCTTAATATTATCTAGTTAATCACTTTAAGCAATGGATATGATGATCGGAGGAACGTACTTACTTAGAAATTTACCAGAACACTCATAAATACATTGCCGATTATTATAAACTTTGCGAGTCTATACCAGGCCTGTCTCACTCCACAGCTCAGGTACGCTTGACGGCCGATCCCCACAACGGGTTGAATGGCAATAGGTCAGGTATACCGTCTAAACTTCTTGGTCAAATCTCATTGGACTTGCCGCCATTTTGTGAGTAGTCAATGCGAGACTTGAAAACTCTAGCGATGTCACGCTGCCCTAGCGATGTGACGGTTGGTAGGTTATTCGGGAATTGTACGATAGGACGGTTGTGAATAACTTTACACCTTATTGCCGTGCAGAGAGAGTCGCTATTTATTTAAGTCTAATTTAGAAGTGGTTCTTCTGTACGTGCTAGTATTTATTCTGTGTCTATACATTGAAACATTCGCAAAAAATTTATTTGTGCGACAAAGGATCAGCAACATAAAAGTTCAGTAGCATAAAGGTAGTATTCGGAATTTGTTTGTGCCCCCAATTACGAACATAATTAACGAAAACAGAACGCTCTTTAAAGCAAAGTTTAGATTGAGCGCGTTTCCATGATATTCGCGCAATCCTTTGCTCTAACTTCTATGAAATACGACAAAGTTGAAGGCAAGCATTGTAATCTCGAAGTTATGAGTGTGAGGTACCTATAATATAAAGTTTTCTTTGTGTTTGTGTTCCTTCACATAACATTTCTGGGCAAAGAAAAACTAAGTTTCAAGCAATTGTAGGTATTTTTATGTCTGGTACGTTCTAAAAATAAAATGCAATGATTCTATTGACAATATTATCGCTTTGCTAGTCAAAGAAATATGAAGATTTCCTTTGGGTTGTAGGATTTAGTAGAGTACATAATGTATTTTACATATAGCAGGAAGCAATATTAAATTTGTTTTCAACTTTGGCCGTATTCTGCGTGGGAAAGTCTGATGTTCTGATCAGCTGCTGAGTTAAACGGTTTTTTTATTAATATATTTATATTTATTATTTGCCATTTACTAATAAGTTGTATTTAATTTACTTCTATTTTCCCACGCGTGTAACACATCGACGGGGAAGTGCTAACAAATCCTAACTTACATTTTTTTTACGAAAACGATTTATGAATGCAGTTCGATAGAGAATGAATGGCGCGTCTACTGATATTATGAAATAAGCTGAAATCCACAAAATTGACGTAGCTAGGCACCGAAGAAATATCTCCTATATGAAGGTCCATCACAATCTGATAAATTTTCGCCTCCTGTAAAATTTGGCTTTTGTAAGTTAGGAGTTGTTAGCACTTCCCCGTCGACATGTAACACTTATTTGTCTAAAAAAAACTAATATAAATAGACTAAAACTAAAAAAACTGTATTGCTACCGCAAAATAACGCTTAAACAGTTTTAAAGATTTCTATTTATGCGTAGCTTAGAAAACTTTTATTCATTGCAGATTGTCTAGTACAGTATTTTTTTATGCTGCTATCCAAAAAAGATACCAAATACTTACCAAAATAAAAGCTAACATCCTGTCTTATAAGAAACTTGTCCGATTCAAAGTCTCGGCACACAAATCGGATTGCTACAGGCCGCTTGCAGAGAAAAGAATGGAATAAACCGACAAAAGAACGAAAAGACGGCTGCCGTGTGGTAAGTAACTGAGATAGGTACTTCTTAAGGGTATATTACTGTTGGCGCGCTCCATACAAACGAAGTCTGGTTACATTTTCAATACTAACCAGTTAAAGTCAGTGACATTTTTCAGAAACAATCTAGAAAATAATCTCTATGCTTGTATCTTGTCAGATTTTCATTAAAATGTATGGTTTTAATGTTACAGTACCTCAAAGATTTCCATATAAATCTTAAATTAATCCTAGCATTGAATCTGTATTTTTTAACGAAAATCGGACAAGATACAAGCATAGAGATTTGTTTCTAGATTGTTTCTGCAAAATTTCATTGACTTTAATTGGTTAATATTGAAAATATTACCAGACTTCGTTTGTATGCAGCGCGCATTTACGCATTCGGAATAAACTTCTCTTAATCAAATATTTTAATTTATACATGTAGTACACAATGTACTATGTTAGCTATATAGCTTTAAGCAAATACTCACTACTATATTCCTCAAGATATATTATGGATACATCATAATTTAAAAAACTACACAGTCAGTGCTAAAAACTCTGACTAGCTGCAGCGTGAGAAGTTGTAAGTCCGTCACATCTTTATTTGACTACGGAAGCAAGTTTAAATAGACTTCATTGATGACGATGACTGACTGACTCTAACCAGATATACAATTCGAGAGTAGGGCGCAAAAATTCAAAATTGTAGGTTTCACTGTGGCTCGCCTGATTTTAGTGTGGCTTTACAATAAAACAAATGAACACAATATCAGAAAATTAAAAGGATCATGATCGATTGTACCTCATATATACACAATTATCTTATTATGGGTAGATGGATAGGTAATGATGATAACTGAGAATAGCATTTAAGATGAAGTTAATTTGAATATAATGTAAATCGCATATAGAGTACTGACAGAAATTTTTACAGACTTTAGGTACTTGGAACACATGTATGGTTGAAAATGAAATTCATCAATTTTATAGAATGTTGCAAAAATAAAAACTTACAACTACAAGACACAGTTATTCCATTTTCAAACCCAAAATAAGCTAAACGTACACAATTATAGTTATAATTTAGTTTTTGACAATCTTAAAAGTCAACAAATTCGTGAAACTCGTGAAAGCCAACATGCAGGTAAATTCAGATAAAAGAAAATCAAAAAGGCGAAGACATTTAAAAAATATATATATTTATTATTTCAGGAATGTAATGACTTATTAATCACCTTTCCTAAAATTAATCTCCATTTGCAGCGATATCAGGTTTATAATAATTACCTTTATTGTTTTAAAAACAAAAACTGAAAATGCTTAAATTGTTTTAATATGCCTTGAGAAACTTTTACGGTAATAATGAAGGAGATTGAATTACTACAATATAAATAGTAAATAGCTTAAAGGTAAAATAAACGAAGAATTTAAATTAAGGGAAAACTGAAATTCTTTGAAGTTACGTTTTGCAAAACTGCGGAGGGCGTCAAGATCAAGAACACTATACTATATGCGTAGTCCGACACGTACTTGACCGGTTTTTAATTCTTGAGCTCTTTTTCCTGGAGTATACCTACCTCAAGGCATCTCGAGCACTAGAAAATAAAGCTGTCTCAATTGTGAGCAGTTCATGGAGCTAAAGCAGCTTATTTTGTTTACTCTTAGCTTATTTAGGTTTGTTTTTGATGTCCCATTTTCATGTTCTACTATTTGATGAACAAATAATAAATTAATTTATTTTCGCCCTTTTGTGTTAGAACTCACGATTATATTAATCTACTCTGAAGCTGGTGATTATTATCAAATGCATTTCAAATATAAGTATAGTCAGCTGCAGGTTTTAATTGCTCACTAGATATCCATACATGCCTATATTTCTTAAGGCGGTATTATGTTGTTGTAATTAACTAAATACATTAAATATTTCTAGACAAATTCGCTGAATTTGGGGCTTAGAAACACCCATGAGAAAATATATAATTAATGAAAAATACGTTTTTTACCCGACTGCGCCAGAAGGAGGGTTATGTATTTATGTATGTATGTATGTATGTATGTATGTATGTATGTATGTATGTATGTATGTATGTATGTATGTATGTATGTATGTATGTATGTATGTATGTATGTATGTATGTATGTATGTATGTATGTATGTATGTATGTATGTATGTATGTATGTATGTATGTATGTATGTATGTATGTATGTATGTATGTATGTATGTATGTATGTATGTATGTATGTATGTATGTATGTATGTATGTATGTATGTATGTATGTATGTATGTATGTATGTATGTATGTATGTATGTATGTATGTATGTATGTATGTATGTATGTATGTATGTATGTATGTATGTTTGTATGTCTATTTCTTTGGCACGGCCTACAGCCTAAACGGCTTGATGGATTTTAACGTATGAGGTGTCATTGGATTTGAAAAATCGTGAGAGTGACATAGAGTATATTATTTCAAGATGACGTCTACAAACTAAAAAAGAGAGGGGGAATAAACAATTTTTTTTTGCTAAAAATTACAATATGGGTATCAAATGAAAGCTAGTAATCAGACAATTAAAATATATACATATTATAGTACTTTTATGTTACCGTTTCGACACAAGACTAAAAAGTATGAAATAAACTAAATTATTTAGATAAACAAAAAACCCAACTGCATAAAAAACCTATTAACTGAAAAGAGAAAAACAAGCACTAATCAGCTATAACAACTTTGTTTGAGCAAATATAATTTGATTCTTATTAGGTAGGTATTGCTGGCGGGAACAAACCAATCAATAACCAACCAACAATTTTCTTTGTCCCCCGTTTGCGATACCTACCTAATAAGAATCAAATTATATTTGCTCAAACAAAGTTGTTATAGGTGATTAGTACTTGTTTTTCTCTTTTCAGTTAATAGGTTTTTTATGCAGTTGGGTTTTTTGTTTATCTTAATAATTTTTTGCGATCCTGCTTTCAATTGTAGCGGGATGGCTAATTGCAAACTTATGCTTGCAAGAAAGAGACGCTTGCACTCGGATAACCGGGCCTTAACGCTGCAGCCGACCTACTTGGTACACTAGCGATGGATGACTATACTCCATTCAAAATAGAAACGAAATTTTAAGGCTATTTTGCATTACAGAAACAGAGATTTGAAATACTTCCTCTCACTTATTCTTAGAACAGCTTTAGTAACGTCCAAGATATGTCGGATAGTATATGTATCCAATAAATTAATTATAGGTACAGTTGGTAATCAAAATTGGCCAGAAAGCTAAATAAGAATCGGGAAATCTCGTCGTCCTTATTTGGAATGAAGTATAGTATGATATATGCTTGTGAGCATTCTTAATTCCACATCATAATTAAGTAGATACTCAAAGACAAAATACTCGTATTCGTAATCTAAGAAAGTAATTCGCAAATATTTATAAGTTGTTGCAAACCAAAACATGAAATCAAATAAAAGCGGGATCTGGAAATAATCCACGAAATTATTTCCTGCTCTATTCAAAGGCTTTGAGATGCCAAATTTTTTTTCATAAGCTACCGACCATAAAGTTGAACTCTCCGTAAAAAAACCGTTCGTAAATTTTTTACTTCACGACGGTAAATAACCGAGAAAAATATGTGTTAGGGCGAGTCTACATTAATGGCTATGAATGCGGTACGTGTATTTATAATATTTTTTTATAAATAGTCGGTGACTTGAAAAAATTATGTCATATTTAAGGGACGTAAACCTATGATAAGATTAATGACAATTTTCAACCAAAATGTTTATCACAAGTTGTTATAATGTTTTTCATACTATCTCGTTAATTAAAGATTTTGGAAAAATTATAATCATTGCTGTTTTATTCGCTAAGATCAGGTAATCAGTGGTACCGTATTACGAATTTCTTAGAAACCTTAGTAGAATACCTTAGGTTTTCAAACTCAGGTAGATTTAAAATTAGTGCTCTTCGTGGAATACCTATTTTTTCCCTAGGAAATTATTTGACAATCTAAAAACCACATAGTTAATCTCTATAATTATAATGAATGTTGCATTATAATTCGAATCTAATTCGAATATCAAAAACTCATCCTTAAATTTATGACCCTGCAATGATACTTATTCACGTTTTTGAAAGCTTAATTAAAAAACAAAAATTACTTCAAAGGAAATGTACAACATAACTGAGAAAACTCTTCACTTATCTCGTGTCCGTATTCGTTTCGTAAACTCGACTCGCTCTTTGACTACCTCGTGAGTCCTTACCCTAGTGAGTTTACTCTTAAGTCCCGGACAGAGTTTACGAGAACCCGCCCGTTTGCGTTGAACTGCGTAAAACACCGAATAATAACATGTGGAAAAACGCAGGTGTCTTAAATGAAAATCCTACTGACTAAATAGGTTAAGCTTTAGCAGCATTACCTTCTCTTCTAATCTCATTAGGAAAATTCTTTGTGGTTTAGCCGCAACGTTTTATCGCAACAAAATAGAGAATTATACACAAGATCTTTACGTTTATAATATTTATACAAGGTGTTACAAAAATAAAAATAAACATTTAAAGGGTGGTTTAGATCATCAAACTGAAACACTTTCACTATGTGACCAACACGGCAGGCCCAATCCCATTTTGTTGTTTATAAAATAAAACTGTACCTACAAATTGCATTCAGAGATCATTATAGCTCCTACATTTATAGGATAATAATATACAGGGTGAAATTGATATCATTAGCACCCTTTTAAACTAAGACTGAACAACTTTTAGTATTCCCACACTAAAAGTTGTAATTAATTTGTTGCAAACCAATCAGAGCAAAAAAATATCTGCTGAAAAAAAAGAGCTATTGCATACTAAACTGCATTTTCTACTCGACTCAAATGTATGCAACAGCTGACTTTTTTTTGCTCCGATTGGTTTGCTCCCATAGTAAAAGTTGTTCAGTCTTAGTTTAAATGGATGCTAATCATATCAATTTCACCATGTATAATTGTGATTTTTCGTGACAATTTGATATTGTTTTCGAAATGAGACAGTGCAATCGACAATACTGAGTTCACACACAATATCAAGCGTATCGAATGAGAACATATCCACAGGCAATCAATTTCAAACATCTAAAAGGCAGGTCTAACCGGTCACTTTGATTTGCTCCAAATTTGTACTGAAAACCGAGAATATCACTTTAGTGCTCAAACGAATTGTAGATAGTAAACGTTACTGTGTTAGATATAAGGTCTATAGTTCTTTGCACTTGTTTTATTTACCCTTTCTACTAACTCGAATACAATGCTTCTGAACCTACGGCAAATTTACTGTCATCATCAGCCTAAAATACATCACACTGCAGGGCACAGGCTTACCCTCAAGAAGGATGTCCACCATGCCGTGCCTAAAGCGGATTAAAAGAGTTTTTGATTGGTAGAATTTCTTCTTCACCATATGCAGGTTTCCTCACGATGTTTTCCTTAGCGTCGGTAGCGCGTTGGTGAGAGGTTTGGATACTCAACCATAAGGATACGGGTTCGAACGAACAACATGCCATGTACCAATGAATTTTTCTAAATTTATAGTGAAAATAACACTTTCATTTATGTACAAATTAAAAAAGAAATAGGTTCTCGAGGTAACTTAATGGGGTAAAGTTGTAAAGTTATTTTATTAAACAGGTCCATCCAGCACATTAAGTTCGCCTCACTTGAAATTGGCGTATAAAATAGATATCTAACTTTTTTAATGTGCTTTCTGATAGGTGCCACAACATTTATTAGCGCAGTAAAAATGAAGGAAAGTTTTATACAAAAGAAATATTCTACTTCTTACTGGATAGATATTCTGTTATTTTGTATCATTGGCATTCGACTTTACGAATAATAATGATATCCGTTACAAGCTAATGTTACCTACGTTAGTGTTATGTAATATTCTATGTTTTTTTAAAAACTATTAATGTGTAATGTTTTTTGTTGTTTTTTTACTTACAACAACACTTAATACATAGTTTGTATCCACAACATGCTTCGTCAAAGACTTGTCTTAATTATGGCAAATATTTGTAAAAATATAGTGAAAAACATTTAAATTTAAACTATGATTCGTAGCAAGTAAATGTATCTAAGGTTAAAAACTAAATATAATTATGTATATTCAACGTATCTTTTTTTTTATATACCACACCAAATATCAATACAAATAAAAGAGTAAAAATCTTTTTTTTTCTTTCATTTTATAAGAACTTTAACATTTTAATAAAATTACATTACATCATCACAAATTAATAACCTTTATCACTTAAAGTTTCCAGTTCCACTAACAAACGTCAAGACAGTTTTCAACGAAAAAGAATCTTCGAATACACAAGGAAGCCCCCTAAATTAGGTATATTCAAAGGAATGGGATGTTTCAATTCGCGATCCGCAATAAGTTTGGCCATAAAAAATTCCGGCATACGAAAAAGCTGACCGAAAAAATGCCGGACGGAAAGATATAAATTTGTGCTCATTACATCACTGTGATGGAAAGCGCTGGCTGAAACTTTCATCGGAAAATAAAGGCTTATATGGAAATTTTATGCGTGCTGGACTTTTACGAATTACATTATTACTGCTTCGTTTGACCGTCAAAAGTTATGTCGATGGAATTATTTCTTATCCTTTTATTGTAATAAAATATAGGTTATACACAGAGTCTTTCTTGTATTCTGGCGGGGTTTTAAGGGGATGATCAGACTTTCAAACTAAACAACTTGTATCACAGGATGAACAACTAAATCGCGACAAAAGAATCCGGATATTTTATATATGGTTTTCTCTATGGCCATAAAATAAAGGGTGAAATTGATGTCATCCTTTTAAACTAAGAGTCTACCCATCAAACTGAACAACTTTTACTATGGGAGCAATCAGATAGGAGCAAAAATAAAATCTACTGTTGCATACATTTGAGTCGAGTAGGCATTGCAGTTTCTAAATTAAAACCTCCAATTGGTTTGCTCCCGCAGTAAAAGTTGTTCAGTTTGATGGGTCGACTCTTAGTTCAAAACGATGCTAATGAATATACATTTCACCCTTCAGAAATATTAAAAAAAACTGGTTTGGAGGCGCTGCAATCGAGTATAACCTATAAAGTGTTTAAAGTCAGTGTTCCAGGTACAAAAATTTGTTCCAATGATTTTCCGTAACGTGGCGAGGTTTTTATACTTCCGGTCGGGCTTTAGAGCGATTAATTAATTCCGAAAATACTCGTTTACTAAATAAACAAGAATTACCCGCTTTCTTTTGAAAGAAGAAGTTTGTTTACATGTATAAAGTAGAAACGTTCGTATTTTGCAACCCCGAAGTACCATCTCGTTTTGTACTTGTGTATTTCCCTAAAGGACCATTAAATTTTTCACGAAGGCTACTTCTTACCTAGATTAGGGCTAAGATGGGTAAGGGAAAAGTTACGAAGGGTTTTCGCGATTAAACTGAATACAAATTGCTTAATAAAGCCTGCGATTTATCGTTTTTCAAAATCGAACATATATCAATGTTTAGCATTTTTCCTGCTGGATTCACATTTTGCTTTCAAATACCGTTTTTTATAAAACACTGTTTCGGGTCTCGTGCTTCCCTTTATCTTCAAAAACATAAACATAATACCGCACCTTCCGGGCTTGTCAGGCATATTGGTACAACTACTGCAGTTGTAGTTCTTTTTTAGCAAATAGTGGGGATAGGTGATTAGGTTTTTAACTACAAAAATAGAGCAAAAGAAACACCCACATAAAGACAAATTATTCTAAGCAGCTCTTCAAAATGCGAACCCTATTATTTGTGCCCTATAAACTTAATTAACTATAACTATATTTTGTGTTGATATAGTTGTAGATTGTTGTGATTGATGTGTTTTTTTTTCTATCCGTTATGTTATTAGGTATTTTTGTTTTTTTGATTTTATGAAAATATATAAATTTGCTATACCCAGGTAAATTGCATTGATTCTATTGTTACATTCTATCTCTGTACATATACATTTTATGACAATAAAAAAACTGAAACTAATTTTGCCCATAACAATTGTGACCAATATTAATTTAATTATTTCCGATCGAAAATGACTATCATTCACAATTGGGATTTGTGATTAATTTAGACATGAATCGGAATTGCTTTTTGGCTCACTTCGTTTCATTTGTGATCAGTCTATTGTTCTAAATGAGTTTTGTATTTCTACCATGTTATAATAAAATTTAGAACACACACATACAGCTAACTGTCTTCACGCGACCTTAGTTCTTAAGGGGCCTTAGACCATATAACTATGGAAGTGTTGCGTGTGTAATTCTACTAACAAAATTATGAAAAATAGTCTTGTGTGGTACCTATACAGGATATAACAAAAGGTAACATTAACCTTTAAACCACGTACTCTACCCATCAAACTGAACAACTTTTACTATGGAAGCAAACCTGTCAGACCAAAAAAGAAATTCAAGTATAGGTATTGCAGTTTAGTATGGAACAGCTATTTTTTTTTTTTGCGATGACATTTCTCCCATAGTAAAAGTTATTTAGTTTAGTTGGTACATTATGTGGTTTAAAGGTTAATGATACTTTTCCTTACCGTTCGTATTGTTATTATATTTTATTTTATTATCTTTGGAAGACCAACATCTGTTAACACGATACAAATATGGATGGCTAACAGAAAACCAATTATAGGTCTCCGCTGATAGAAACAGAATTTACTAAATACAATTGTTCCGCAATTACAGGCTGTCTCGTTCAATGATAAGGTAAAAATAGTAGACGGATGCATATGGAATTGCGGACGGTTGTTTTAATGGACTTACACAGTTCTACACAGAAAGCATCTTCTGTTTGAGACTGCAGATTATCCGGATTCTCTACTCGATTTGACAACGAAGCGTCCACCGGAAGAAGGGAAACTTTAAGCAACAGGCATTAGGGCACTTTAGAAGTGTACCTACAGATTTCGGTTTTGGTTTTCCTGGTGTCGCGGCAGAACAGGAATTGAACGAGAATCAACTAGGAATCACATGCAATGCAAAGGTTGCTAGGTATGATAAAAGTGGATCCAACTAATTTGTCGTGCGTAATGGCAATGATAAGTTTAAAGCTACCAATAAATACAATGTGGCATTGTTGGTGAAAAGGCCTTATGTGTTTTCAATAATCTAAAGCTTGTATAAAACCCTGTCCGAACTAAACAAAAATGGGTGCTTTTGGCCATCAAACTGAGCAACGTTCACGAAATCGAAAAAAACATTTGCTGTTCCTTACATTTGGGTCCAGTAGCCATAGCTTAGCATGTTAGTGATTTAGTTATTTATTTATATAAATTAAGTTGGTTCATTACTGCATTGGTAAGAAAGATTCTAGCAATGCCTTTAGATACCTCAACCTGAAAGATATGTCGCAACGGATACAAACTGCATCCAATGTATTAAAATGAAGTCATAATTTAAATCACAAGTTACAAACTATTTTATTTTAATTCTTCACTTACCAACAACATGTATGATGGCGGATCGCACTTGGGTGTGGAAGGAGGGTGCATCGGCGGATACTTCGCAACGAAAGCGTCCGCCGAGCGCCCGCGTCGCATCGCGGAGCACTACTTGGTGTGACGTCGATCTGGACACCTGCAAGAGATTAACACTTGGATTACTTAGTTATCTACGAGAACCGAGGACCGGTACGATTAAAGGTGGGGTCCGGTACGGTAACGTACAGTGGCTATAATCCGTATCCACACGGTTCAGTACCAACATCGAAACTGACTTCGTGGTCTAATGGTTAAGAGCATTGGGCTCTTGACACGGAGGTAATGGGTTTGATTACCACGTGGGATACCTAGTGATATGTCACATTGTGCGTTTTTCCCCAGTTGGCTAGGACATTTGCAGGCTGACTGTCTGAAAAGAAAGATGATTCCGTGCTTCTGATGGCACGTTAAGCCATTGGTCCTGGATACTATCTCTGGTAGTAGTAGTCGTTACATAAAAACCACGTAAAAGGCCGTAATGCGGTCTGAAAAAAGCCTGATACCAGGGCTTGCTGCCCACACGATAAGAAGAAGTTCCAACATCGGAAACATTCGAGAGTTTAAAACACTTTAAATAGCTTATGCTTAATACTTTGTTATATTAAAAGTTCTTTAGCATTCACTTTGTACATAATAAATATATGTTAAAGTTGAGGACTAATGCTAGCTCCTATTATGTGTAGTGAAAACACGATTAAATTTCAATTTTCTCGGATTTTCTAAAATTTTCGCAAAAATTTAATTACCTCGTAATTATTTTGGATAAATAGCTCTGCGGTATTCATTTTCGTCCTTAATTAGACGTAGAAAATCAACTCATTTTGCAAATAACAGTATAACCCGTCAAAGCTTGGATTGAACTTCAATGAAGTCTGTAGGCATGTGCCCTGCAGTGGGACGTATATAGGCTGATGATGATGAACAGTCTAAAATACCTATAGTAAATTCAATGTTACCTACTTATTATTAAATGGATTAACTACTCGCTTGTTTACTTTTTCAGTAAACGTCATGGACCGGGTGCCCAGAAGGTTTGAACGCTGTCATATTCAGGGCGTAAATTGAAAAGCTGCGGGGGGTCATGAGAGATTGCCGAAAAAGACTCTGAGAACTTTCAGATAGAAGATCTTTTCAAAAACGCCCCCCTGTGCACGGGGCTCCTATCTGAAACTTCTCAGATACTTTTTCGGTAATCTTTCATGACCTCCTAGCCCCTCAGCTATTCAACTTACGCCCTGAGCATTCAAACCTTCTGGGCACCCTGGTCCATCATAACCTTAAAATTTCAAATCATAAAATCCGCAGATTAAAAATATTTCCATAATGGCTATAAATTCCAATAGAAAACCAGCCAAGAAAGAGACTAATCCGGGAAATAAAGAAAAAAATAACTTGTTGACGTTAATCCAAGCAAAATATTTTTCCAGAACAGAAATCCTTTTCATACGCAAAAGAAAACTGGTAGTGTATAAACGGTTGAATGGCCACAAAACAAGTTTCAACACTTCAGCGCTCCTCAAAGCGACGGAGCGTAATTAAAACACAGTTTCTAGGGTTCCGTGCGGATGAGAGAATGTGGAAACCTTTTTTTTGTAAAATAAATGTTAAACACTCATAAGACGCTATAGGTAAATAGGCTACCTATTATAAATCTCAAACTTTGAGTACCTATTTCATAGCTCACTCATACGATACCGCTCATACACGGTATCGTATGAGTGAGCATACCCACACGGTAAAAGAATGCTAGATACATTTTGACAGGTTTTTAAAAACTGTTCTACGTTAATTACTGATGTCTAAGGACTCTATAGAAAATTTATATTTTACGTTCCATTACATATAGTGCAAGAAAAAACTAAAACTTAAATATCCCGCGAAAATGACATTATACGTAGCAACCAGCAGGTGACGATGAAATAAACTTTGTACGACACTCACACTCTACACGCAACTTTTTACATGCAGTTGACGTTATCAACCATTCGGCCAATCACAGTGACTGACTGCACGATCACGTGACTAAAGTTGACAAAAAAATTATTATCTTTTTCGATTTTCTCTTAAAATATCAAGTATTTTTCTTGACTGACTAAATAGTTGGTTTCTAAAATTCATATTCAATACGGATGCCATCAATAGGTATCATCCTATGTAGGGTCCAACTTAATATGCTGACACTTTTTTATTGGGATGATCAGACCGTCCAACTGAACAACTTTCTCTATGGCTCCAACATCGAAATAGCGAAAAAAAAATCGGATGTCCTATACATTTGGCTCGAGTAGGTTTGCAGTTTTGGATGGAAAAGCTGTTTTTTTCGCGATTTCGATGTTGGTCCCATAGAGAAAGTTGTTCAGTTTGACGGCCTGATCATCCCCTTAAAAAAGTGTCAGCATATTAAGAAGGACCCTGTATATTACATGCTATCAAATAACCTATTGCAAACAGCGCGCGGCAAGCTGTCAATCAACAATGTTGTCATTGTAAAGTGTATTTACAGATTACATTGAATGTTCATTCTTTTGTCGTGCGGGTACAAGAGCTATAATGACCTTTATGTATCGGATAACATTTATTTTTGTACCTAGTACTAGTCCTATTTCTAGACTTTCAATAAGATAAAACCCAATTTAAATTAAATAGTGAATTTCGTCAGAAACTAATTAGTTTCAAACTTTAATTGTGAATTGTGCTCTACACTAAACTCTGAAGCTAAAAGTCAATTAGTGAACCAGATAATGTAAACCAGAGTTAACCTATTTAAATACGGAGCCTAATTATCGTAACAGATATTCTCTGTCTGTGTTCAACAATTTCCTGCGTCCCACTTTTCCTCCTATTGATCCACCATTGGAAAATAAAATGGTGTCCCCTCCACTAAGTCCCCCCTTTTCCCTTATCCCTCTTGTTTACATTGACCACGTTGAGACTCATTTTAATTTCTCACGATGTTCTCATTTCTTCTGTTTATTATCTTTGATGGTTGGAGGTGAACAACCCTCTTTATTACCCCATCAAGACGAGAGACAAACGAAAACATATAGAGGAAGATTATTTTATTTAAATTACTGCGCCATGCCATAGTAAATTGGTAACCCTGGATCTTAGTAATGCTTACTGTGAATATTGCGAACATGACTAATGAACTTTACTTATTATTATTTATCAGTGTAGTCTTGATTAAGAAAAACTATTATTTTGCAGATTGTGTTTGGAACTTTATGGACATAGCTTTACGCTCGTAAAATGTAACAAAGGTTTTGAATGATTTCATACAATTAGTATGGAAATTACATTACGCCGCGCGCCTACGCTCCTCCCCGCTCTCTCCATAGAAGGCACTAGACCAACATAGCTTTCAGCTATTATAGTCGGGGAAATCTAATGATTTTTGTATGGAGTAGGTTGCATTACTTGCACTTTAGGTGAAAATTTGGAATATAGTAGATACATACCTGAAAAACATAAATTCTCAATAATCCCCTAATTTTATGTTGTATTATAGAATAATTAAGACATTTACAATACATTAAATTTGTGTGTGAACAAAAAATGGAAAACTGGTGATTTTGTATAGGATGGCTTCGTTCAATGTGTATCCCCGGGTTAATATCGTAAATTTGAGTAGATTTGTAAGTCTTCAAAAATTATAACCTCAAAACTAAATTATTTACTGTTTGTTTGTACACATTAAATTAGCTTTGTGATAATTAACTGTCTCTATTGCTGATACGCTGGAAGAAATATTTTTAGAAATAAGTTTGCCCTTTGTACATTTATATCTATTTTAAGGTATTTCTCAGGTTCCTGAGAATATATAACCACGAATTCTCGACAAAAGTGTTATAAACGAACAGTAATATTAGTTCAAACACAATTTACTAAAGTGTCTTTAACGCAATATCAAACCTTATTTTTCCTAGACTATTAATTACATAAACAGAAAGCAAAATTCTAATCATCCACATCCTCTTGTGAGATTAATTTGTACCGACCAAAAAGGTGTTGGTATAGAAAAATCTGACTTTCAAATTTTAGCGGAAGCCCTCGCAGCTTCAAATGATTTTATTATCGGTTAGTGATTGACCTCCCACACTTTGTGGTGATCCCCGGAGGTTTTGATGAATATTCATGTTCTTTATCGAGTTACGTCCCACGCTGTGCGAAAACTTCATAAAAATGGTTTCGGCTCTTAGAAAAAATTTCTAATAATTATTTTCATTTGCTTTGTAACGAAAAAAAAGGCGTGGTGGTCCAGTGGCGAGTAACCTTGCCTGCCGTGCAGGAGGCGATGGTTCGATCCCCGTCCCAGCTGACTTGTACCAATAAGATTTTCGGAATTTATGAACGATTTGTAACACCACTGGCTTTTCGGTGAAGGAAAACATCGTGAGGAAACCTGCATGCTTCCCACTGTCCATTATGTGGCGACGGGCTCACCCCCCGTCACACTGGACAGAGTTTCGGTACTACTGGTGAAACGTGGATGTTCTGAGGTTTCAGAATATCTCTGACTACCCCCTCGGGGAATATAATCGTGAGCATATGCTTTATAACAAATACGATTTCTTGTTTCGATCATAGTATTGGCTTTAAGGTGTCTAGTTTTTCAAAACAAAAGATCAATACCATCAATAGAGGCTTATCTAATTCCACAGCTTATGCTATCGATTCTGCATTTCTTATGTTAGGTACCTATCAATGATATCATTTCATTTACGAAACGATTTCGACGGCGACTCAAGGTTAAGTCAGTTTTTTTTAACTTAATTCAAATAATGTACCTTAACAATTATAAATCATATGAATGACCTACAACATTTTTCTGGTCCTTGTAGTAGTTTTATGAATGAATACTGTTTTCCAAATCAGCTTATAATACTCTTATAGTAAGTTGACCTGCCACCAATCCAAAACTGAGCCTCTGTGGTGGAGGATGGCTCATCCCTCTCACACTTATTCGTGAGAGGATGCCCTTGACTAGTTTGATCCTACATTCTATAATTTACTTATTTCGCTCAGTTATTTTATATAATTTTGGGTAAAAACAAAGGGTGAAAACGGGACCCTATTACTAAGCCTACGTTGTTCGTCCGTCCCTCCGTCCTACCTGTTTAGGGCTGTAACTTTTGAACCGTATTAGCTAGACAATTAAAATTGTCACATAATGTGCGTTATTATGGCGGATTTGCTAACAAATAATTAAAATGTCAAAAAGTTAACAATTAAAGGGGGATCATACAAGAAACTAGATTTTATCAACGTTTTTTCTTTTTGCTCTATCGTAAAAACGGTAATACATACAAGCGTCTTACTTGGTGTGATTATAGAGCAAACTCTAAAGTATAAAAACAAATAATAAAAACCAGCCAAGTGTGAGTCGGTCTCGCAGTAAAGGTCCCGGAGGAAACAAAAGTTTTTTGTGAGTTAAAATATTGTATTAAGTAACACAACTTGACCGTTTTTATTCAATTCATAAACAATTTTTAGTACATGTACCTACTTATTTACCCAAGCTTTTATTAGTTAGACTCCACCACGTTGATTCCACGCGGCGATTTTTTTTCTAAATTTCCCCTAACAAATAAAAAAAATTCGCGGCTCAAATGTTACAACCAATCCAAGGAAAAACTTCTAAAAACAAAACTCTAATAAACTCTGTTTTTGTTAGTTCCTTTTTATTTGACTGTAAATAAAAATAAAACCAGTGCAATGGTACTCTAATAGTAGGTGATTTGGCACGCTACTGAACCCCATACTGAATACTGGGTACATTCAAACTATCAGCGTAGTCGTTCTCGCTCGTGAGATACGAGTACCGAGCTGAAAATGGTGTCGCAAAAATATACCTTCGACGAAAAATATTCGGTTCCTGTTTTTCGTAAAATTGATACCAATTTTAAATCAATAGTTTGTAAGTGACAATATATTAGCTAGTACATTGCAAAAAATCTTTATTGCGATGGCTATGGTTTTTGCTGAATCATTTGTTACAGAGGCAGAGTTTATTACAGAGTTTCATACAAACGAAGTCTGGTTATATTTTCAGCACTAAGCAATTAAAGTCAATGAAATTTTTCAGTAATAATCTATACTTCATTCCAAATAAGGACGACGAGATTTTCCGATTCCTATTTAGCTTTCTAGCCAATTCTGATTACCAAATGTAATTAATTTATTGGATACATATACTATCCGACATATCTTGGACGTTACTAAAGTAGTTTTAAGAATAAGTGAGAGGAAGTGTTTCAAATCTTTGTTTCTGTAATGCAAAATAGCCTTAAAATTTCGTTGCTATTTTGAATGGAGTATAGAAACGAATCTCTATGCTTGTATAAACTCAGTATTTTCATGAAAATGTAGTTTTAAAGTTACAGTGCCTCAACGATTTCCATACAAATCTTAAATTAATTCGAGCATTAAAACTGTATATTTTAACGAAAATTGACTTCTTACAAGTATAGAGATTAATTTCTAGATTGTTTCTGAAAATGTTCATTGACTTTAATTGGATAGTATTGAAAATATCACCAGACTTCGTTTGTATGCAGCGCGCATTTACGAATTCGGTATAAACTTCTCTTAAATGTTTATTTATTTGTATCTTCCAGTTATTTTTATAATATTCTGCTCAGTTCTCAGCACCTTATCCAAACAAGATTTGGAAATCTCAACCTATTAAGAGAATTTTATTCCGAATGCGTTAATGCGCGCGGCATACAAACGGAGTCTGGTGATATTTTCAATACTAATCAATTAAAGTCAATGAACATTTTCATAAAAAAATCTACAAACTAATCTCTATGCTTGTATCAAGTCAGATTATCGTTAAAGTATACAGTTTTAGTGCTAGGATTAATTTAAGATTTGTATGGAAATCTTTGAGGAACTTTAAAACTACCTATATACATTTTAACGAAAACCTGACTTCATACAAGCATAGAGAGTTTCTAGATTGCTTCTGAAAAAAATCATAGATTTTAATTGGTTAGTATTGAAAATATCACCAGACTTCGTTTGTATGGAGCGCGCTCCAAATTATATTCCCTTAAGGTGGACTTATCCATAGAAAATTTCAAAGCTTCATATCTTCGTAATTATATTATAAATTGCAAATGTTATTTGATACGCGGCATCTAGATTTTCAACACTATTTTTCCATATATAAAATATTACTTTTAATTGTACCGTCAACGCGTATTACGCGTCGAACTTTTGTATGAAATTGACAACCTTGCAACCACCTTAAAGCAAATTCGCACCTACACACTCAACTTTTAAATATTCACATAATCTTGAGAATCTGATGTGTAGTTTGGTTCTTAGTTCAATTTTACTTCAAGAAATGTTTACCTACTTGTACTCAAATATGACCTTATAGAACTTGATCCAATACGCATTTCGTCCAATACACAACTCGTTCATACACACATCTTGTAAAGCACGGATTTTGTAAAATAATTAAAATATTGCACAGTCAAGTAAAATATTTGCACTGTAGTTCAAAGTTTATGTATATTGTACAGTATAGGCCAGTCAAATTACGGTTTGATCCGGAACTAATTAAGAATTGCATTTATTAATGTAAATAATGAAAACCAAAGCAGAATTTTTATGAAACGAAGTAAGTACCTACTCTGGCAAGTTAAACGTTATTAATTGAAAACGAAATTGGTAAATTTTGCTGTTTGTTCAATTAAATTTACATTTACATTTTGTGGTTACAATCCCTTGCATGCAATAAATAAAAATAACAGTTTTAAATAAAACCCACTCATGCATTAAGTTTATCATTATATCAGATTGTTATAATTTAAGACGTGATCGGGATTTGTATAAACGCCTTATTTTTGACTTTGAGCGCAGATATCTTGAGACAGAAGCATTATATCAATTTAGTTTCTATAGAAGTTTTGTTCCATTGAACAAGATCTATCCAAGGACACCTTATTCGATTTAAAAAAATAAAGTAGGTGAAAAAAAATGTTTCTTCATAACTACTACCTTTCTATTTTTGGGTTACTGTTTTCTGTCTTCATGGAAAATTTCGATTCAATAGGTACAAAAATGAGCGAGTTGTTGAGGCGGGGCATAGAGACGAAAATATAAGGGTTCCTTGTTGACTACGGAACCCTAAAAAACTATAAAACAAAACATACAGTCATGCATCGTAAAGAAAACCTGCATACGCTGAAGAAGAAATTCCGAAGCGTCTGTGAACTACCAATCCGCGTTAGGCACGAGTCGTGGACTAACGCATGTACACCCCCTCTCTGAGAGAGGGCCTGTGTCCTGCAGTGGGACATGGGCTGATGATGATGGTGATGGTAATATGACGGTGACTAGTAGCTATCACCTACGGCTTCACTACCTTTGATAAATCATAACACCCGACGGGCATTCTCATGAAAATTCCGAGGCAACTTTTCTGATGAAAAAAAGAGAGCTCTTTTCAATTTCGAAAACTCTTTTTGCAATGTGATGTCGATCCGGAAAACAAAAGACTAATACAGTATTCTAATAACAGCAACATACCTATACGTAAACTTTCTACAGGGTATTCTGCTAGTCAGGTGTACAGAGCCATCACGGGCCAATTAGGGTCCTCACAATAGCTTCATCCCGTCCTTGTAATGCGAATAAAGGGGCAGGGACTGAGCAAATGGCCATTATACTGCAGAACTTGTGTTCAATCATGTATAATGGCAATCAAGTGGAAGTAATGTTGTAAGAAATTCTATCAATGGCTTTATTGCATTCTGCTCATTCTTTCTGGTAATGTTTCATTGGATTTAAATAGCCGATAGAGTAGCTTAGCTTCCAATAAATTCTGACTTAATTTTTCGGTAGAAATTCTATACCATTTATTGCGAATTTCGTTGTAACCTCTAACAAATTAATTTCGGATTTAAAAAATATTGATGTTGGCGATAGATTGGATCGCATTCAAGCATGGAATTGAGATTAATATATAGTTACAAATAGCTTTTGCCCTTGACTGCCGCGGGGATTTCGGAAAACATTAAGGGAATATAATTCGTAGCGCGCTCGATACAAACGAAGTCTGGTGATATTTTCAATATTAACCAATTAAAGTCTATGAAATTTTTCTAAAACAATCTAGAGACTAATTATTTTCGTTCAAATGGATAGTTTTAAAGTTACAGTGCCTCATAGATTTCCATACAAATCTTAAATTAATCCTAGCATTGAAACTGTATATTTTAACGAAAATTCGACACCATACAAGCATAGAGATTTGTTTCTAGATTGTTGACTTTAATTGGTTAGTATTAAAAATATAACCAAACTTCGTTTGTATGCTGCGCGCATTAGCGCTTTTGGAATAAACATCTCTTAACACCCCGTTGCATCCCTTTAATTGGCAGTTGATTTTCGAAAAATCCTTTCTTAGTACACCCCACTTACATCCTCTGTAAAATATGTGTGTGGTTTAGGCTGTGCATTGTCAGTCAGTCACGGAACTGTTTTGTTTATAGATAGATGTATCTCAAATTTCATGTTTTATAATATTATATTGTAGGAATAGGATTATTATTTTTATAGCTCAAGCATGATGACGATACAATATAGTAATCTCGCTTATGGGTGTTACAGACGGCTCAATTTGGTTTCAATTTACTGGATAGAGATTGTCAATATTTTGAGTAGGAAACCTGAAAGGGGCCAATTCAGTTCAAATTGGGATTGTCTCGTCTAGAACATATATTACAGAGCCTGATAAACAATAGGCCCACCACGGGTTGATACTACTATCTTTTTTACACGCATTATGTGTTGTCAACATGAGATCTCGAAGTTATCATTACGAGCGCTATAACCAAATACAATACACAAAAATAGGCCTGAAAATATAGTAATATATTATATAGGGTGTAAAGGAATTGCCGAAGTTGTTCATCTTGATGGGTACTTTCACCCCTTTAAATTTTCGGAAGCAATTCCCTTACACCCTGTATACTACAGTATCAACTCGTAATAGTCATAGACATTGGTACCACTTCCACTGACTTGGGATAAAGCATTATATTAAAATTATTTTCAGTTTCAGGGTCTTACCACGTTTTGGTATAATTGAGTCATCCCGTGCCGAAATATCGGGAACTCAAATATAACAAAACGCGGTAAGAACCCGTTAAAATGTTTAATTCTAGATTATTTTTAACCCCCGACGCAAAAAGAGGGGTGTTATAAGTTGGACGCCAATGTCTGTGAGTCAGTCAGTCTGTCTGTGGCATCGTAGCTCCCGACAGGGCGGACTGAATTCGAGGCGGAAAAAAGCCCGCAACGCCAAAAGCAAACATTTAACCGAAAATTATTGAATCCATCACTGAATACGATTTTATGAATAACTCTATAGTACAAAGTATTGTACGGTATTCCACTCGTGTTTAGAATATATTTATTAAAATAATTTCTTTCAATTGATAACTCTACTTAAAGCATAAAATTCCAAAATTTCACGGTGGTTAATTTTGATCCTAGTATTTACGTCTGTGACTACAAATCAAATCAGTGATCGTAAAATTAATTTTCAGGTAACGGTCCATTTTATTTTAGTAGTTTCCTTTATAGTTGGTTATCGGGCTAAGTTATGAACAAGGATGTAGGCTAAGTCGGTATTAGCCTTTGCTATGTTCTATAACATTATTTAGCTTTGACATAGGCTTTAAACAGAGTTAGAATAATGTTATTTAGGTACCAACATTGTTATAGGCTTTATAGGATAATATTAAAATGAAACAATGATCGTTCTAATTAAATCATATTATAGCATCTTTTGAGACTTGAAGTTGCTGTTGAGAACGTGTTTTAGTATGGCCCGAATTCTCGACTTTTTTAGGGTTCCGTAGTCAAACAAGGAAACCTTATACTTTCGTCCATTCTGTCTGTCTGTCTGTATTTGTGCACCCAAATACAGAAATGTAGTAGTTATGAAGAAAAACATTTTTTGATACGAAACATACAACTAAAGAGGAATTGGAAAAAAATAAGTTTCTTTTTTAATCAACTGAGGTGTCGTTGTATAAGTCTTGTCCAATGGAAAAAAACTCCCATAGAAACTCCCTCTGACGTGGTTTTTATATAACGACTACTGCCACGAGAGATAGTAGCCGGGACCAACAGCTTAACGTGCCATCCGAAGTACGGAATCATCTTTCTTTTCAGACAATCAGGTGATTCGGCCTGCAATGTCCTTACCAACTGGGGGAAAACGCACAAAGCGACATATCACAAGGTGTCCCCCGTGGGAATCGAACCCACGACCTACGTGTCAAGAGACCAATGCTCTTAACCATTAGACCACGGAGGCAGTTATATCTTTAGTCAAGTTGGAATTGCAGTTTAGTATGAAAAAGCAGATTTTTTCTTCAGGTCCACCCATCAAAATTGGAAAAGTGGTTACAAAATCATCTAGTAGAGAGCCGTGCATTAGTAAATAAATATCATCTTAAAGCGTCATCTAGCATAAATATAGTGTAATAGTAGTAATTTACACTACATTTAAACGGCCACTACTCGACTAATTAAGTTAAGATATCACCTAAATTGATTTGATGCCATAATGTACCTACGGCATCCTGAGTTAATAACCATTTCATTGTCACTGAATGTTCAGTTAATAGCTAAATTCTACTACATGTTATGTAATCTATCCAAATAATTAACTCATTTGATAGATAAATGAAGTTTGATTGTAAATAAATTATCGAAATTATTACTGACTATGTCATAGCACATGAAAACTTTTTAAATTATACGAGCTTATCCGCGGCTTTCATTAGTTTTTGCGTGATGCTCGAACAAACAAACATACAGACAGTGATTTGGAATCAGGGAAACCTAAAACATACCATAATTATTTAAATATCTTTAATGTAAGATACATTTCGGTTACAGTTTTATAATAGTTACTATTAAGATTTATTTATTATTAATTTATACTTATAAAATAGTTCCGTGACTGACTGACACACAACGCACAGACTGAACCGCTGAAGATAGAAACTTGAAATTGGGAATATAAAGGGTCCTTCTTAATATGCTAACACTTTTTTAAGGGGATGATCAGACCATCAAACTGAACAACTTTGTCTATGGACCAACATCGAAATCGCGAAAAAAAATTCACTGTTCCATACAAAACTGCAAACCTACTCGAGCCAAATGTATGGGACAGTTGATTTCTTCTTCGCGATTTCGATGTTGGTCGCATCGAGAAAATTGTTCAGTTTGATGGTCTGATCATCGTCTTAAAAAACTGTCAGCATATTAAGTTGGACCCTATATATTCCACAGATCATGTAAGGGTGCACTAAGAAAGGATACAAAAATCGACCCCTACATCGTAGTGCAGTAGAATTAAATAATCAATTTGCATAAATTGTGGTACTAATGATAATTTCCCCATCAACAGAGTTATGTATGGATATGATTACCTTAAATTTGCAACCGATTTGGAATTACGGAAAATGGTGAAAATTGGGAAAAACCTTAATTATTTAATAACTCCAAAACAAAAATTGTGGTACTAGTTGCGATTATACCATTTATTTAGAGAACCAGTACCTACCTTCTCAGGAAATTTGGAGCGGTTGCGACATACGGAACCTACCTAAACTTGTAAAACAGATTTTTCGTCTTTAACTCCTAGGCATAATTTGTGGTACTAGTTGCGAACTCTTTGACAACTTGTATTAGCCTTCGACATTTAGTTTTAAGTTCGCAACCGGTTGCGACCTACGGAACCCTAAAAAAATACTTTTTTCGAAATTCTACTTCGGGCAAAATTTGCGTAGTCTGGATTATTGCTTCTATCATATTTATAAGTCGAATTCTATCTACCTTGTAATCGCAACTTAAGAAAACATTACGGAACATTGTCTATTTCATAAATAAAAAGCGAAGGTGATGCGAGGGGAATGCGTTCGGCGCGCGGGGGCGGGTTGCAGCTTGTGCGTGTACGCGGGTGTTTCTACTGATTTTCGTTCGATTTTTACCGGTTTTCGTTCGATTTCTAACAAAAATTGCTCGATTCGAGCGCTCGACGCAATTGGCCAACTTTTAAAATAACTGGCCAGGTTAGGACGATACATTTTGATACAGGGTGTAAACTCAAAGTTGACATAGAAAACAAAATGTACTGCAGAGGTCTGATGGAAAACGGTGTTTTCTGTAAAAAGTATGGAACTAATTCTTTATTTTATTGAATTGTTGACTGTAAAGTTTATTCAGAATTGACAATATAAATTTTATTTAACCACTTATTTTTAATAAAAAATATAAAATAGGATAAAAAATAAGAGATACGTATTTATCTGATTTTATTTTTGACCGATATTTCTATTTTTAATTTACTTTTGAATTTTATGAAAAACGTAGGATTTATGGCTAAGATACCTTGACCGCAATAACATTAAAAATAAAAACTGTCAAATACAATAGAAAAGCCCAGCAGGCAAAGGAATAAAATCTCATTCAACCTCTAAAATAATTAAGTAAAATAATGGATAGAAAAATCTGATAATTTTGATACAAGCTTTGAATCACTTAATCTCCAAACGGTTTCCTTATTTTGATACCTTTCTTAAAATGAAATGTTGTCAAATGCGTAGCTAGTATTTTCATGAAAAAATTTACAAATTTGTAGTAACTACATCTAAAAGTTGAGCGCGGGGTGGGGAAATTTTCAAATGTAATTTTTTTTTCAAATTCTCGAAAACTATTAAACTTTGATTTTTTATTGTATTTTTCCCTGAACAGTTATAAACTCACCTATCTTCTGTATTCGGCTTGACGTTGAATTTTGGGACACCCTGATACATTATGTACGTATAAACATAATGTAATTAATTATGTATACGTACGCGTATGTTATTATGTATGTATGTGTGTATATACATTTTGTACGTGCGTACATTTACAACGTGTTAATGAATAAGCGCAAAACCTCATACACCCCATCTGATTAATAACAAAATAATTAGAATGAAGCAATAATTTCACTATTTTGATACTTAAAATTTAAAGGTATTCGCATTTTAAGTTTTGAGGCAAAAACGATTTATTATCATTTCAGCAATGAATGAAAGCGTGCTCATAGATACATTTTAAGAATCTTGTTTTGGTATTAAGTCGGGTGAGGGTAGAGGTGGGCGCCGCGCCGGGTTACCCGTGCCGCCGCCGCCGCTGCCGCAGAGTTAAGGTACTGCCGGCGCTAGTTGCCGGGCTAAACTGTACTTTACATGGGCTCTCCGCTGACGGCGCCAGTCGCTCATTTGGTTGCCGGCGCTGGTTATCCATATCAGTGCCGGCACTGGTTGCCAAGCTAGCTGCCGGCGCTGGTTGCCAAGCTTGCTGCCGGCAGCCAGGTTGGGTGTCGGTGCTAGTTACTGTCATAATGTTAAATGAGGTTTTATGTTTTTAAAATGAATAAAGGTCTTCTGGAACTGGACTTCAAACATGTCAATGGTGTTTTAATAATTATCTCCAATTTAAATAATATAACAGTTACATGCCTAAACTGGGCTGCAATCGCAGGAAATATTCGGTGATTGAACCGTGACTGGACAACGTACGAACCATAACTTTTGACACTTGGTATTGCGCTAATCGCGGTACATCTCATCATCTCAGATCATGGCAGCCGTTATAGCCGTTTTGACAGATCGCTCAGACGTTAAAGGCTGTCAGTTACATAGAGTTTAGCGCGATGCGAAATTCAGCACAGTTGAATAGTAATTGGATTGCAATGTGATTAGAACTGAAATTGGATAAGAATAGAACTTCGATGTTTTAACTTAGCGCAATCGGGCTCCAGTACTTTACATGGGCTACTCCACATGCGAAAACTTATCATTTAAAATTGAAATTGTGACACTTTAATTGTTGTATGTTTCTTCGCCCCATATCATGAGAACCGGGACGAGTTGGGATTTAGTTCTTATTGTGATATATTCTGGAAAAGTCCGTCTATAAACTACTTTAAGAGAGAGGCGTCCCAAATGAATCAGTTTTTCTGAAATGTAATAAATAGTTAACGTTTAATACAAAAAAATCCTATAAGTTATAATATCTTTGAAACTGTAGCTTTTTTGAAAAGTGTGTCATACAAACGTAGGAAATGATAAACTGCATAGGATGCCAGCCAAAAAAAGGTTCAAAATCCCTAAGTCCACTTTTTATCCATTTGAAAACAGTGTGCGGCGCTGGTTATCCATATAGCTAGCTTGCCAAGCTAGCTGGCGGCAGCGCCCCAGTTGCCAAGTTAGGTGCCGGCGGCGCCGGTTGCCGAGATACCTGCCGGCGCCAATAGCCAAGTTCGCTACAGGCCTAAACTACTTTACAAGGGCTACTCTTCGCTGACGGCGCCAGTCACTCATTTTCTTGCCGACGCTGGTTATCCATATCAGTGCCGGTGCTGCTTGCCAAGCTAGCTGCCGGCAGCACCCTGGTTGCCGAGTTAGGTGCCGGTGTCGCTGGTTGCCGAGATTACTGCTAGCGCCGACAGCCAAGTTGGCTGCTTACAGGCCTAAACTACTTTATAAGGGCCACTCTCCGCTGACAGCGCTAGTCGCTCATTTGGTTGCCGACGCTGGTTTTCCATATCAGTGCCGGCGCTGCTTGCCAAGCTAAATGCTGGCAGCGCCCCGGTTGCCGAGTTAAGTGCCGGCGGCTCGGGTTGCCGAGCTGGCTGCCAGCGCTGACAGCCAAGCCAAGCCAGCGCTTATTACCGGTTTAAACTGTAGAGCGGGGTTTCTACACATACCGGGATTAGTCTAGCGATTCCTGCTAATACGAACCCCGTTATTTTTTTTTACAGTCAGATTGGTTTTTTTGAATGCTGAGAGATCGCGTTTGTAGTTGTAATAACATGAGCACGTTTTTTTCTTTTTGTTCTCGTTGTATTTCTGGCTCCTGGAGCTTCTAGATAAACATTTAACACCTATAGTGTGAATTTTCAACAAAAAAAATATTGTCGCCACGGCGTAGAGCCGCCGCGCCGCCGCCGGCAAATTTCAGGTCGGCGCCCACCTCTGGGTGAGAGTGCCCGAGCGGTGGTTTTTTTTTTTTTTTTTATTGTTGTAAAGCGGCTATTTGAGTCTTCTGCACACTAGTATCACTTCGACCTTATGTAGATCTTTTGTGATCGCCACAATAGTTACAGTTCACTGCTAATACCCACTTCCTTTAGGAATTGTAGGATTTCTTTAGCAGTGAAAGATTTTACTTCACTCGGATGAACAAAGTGTTTACCCAAGTGTGCATATCGTTTGTGCATTAGAGGGCCACATTCATAAAGGATGTGAATGGGGGTTTCGTCCTCCTCCAGACATAATCTGCAGAGTTTCGTGTCCCTGATGCCTAGGATTGTAAGGTGTTTGTTCAGCCTACAGTGCCCCGTCAGCGCCCTCACTATAATGCGCAAGTTTGTCGTGCTGAGCGCGATTCTCTCCTTCGCCATTTTGCAGTCGTATGGCGCAATTAGTGCCTTGGAATGGTTTAATCCTGGCGTATCCATCCAGTGATCAGTCGATTTTTTAAGACATAGGTTCCTAAGCGTTAAATTGACTAGGCTTTTAGGGACCCCACAGAACGGCTCTGGTCCATACTGCGTGCCACCAGCACCATCTCTCGCTAGCTCGTCGGGCCTTTCATTGCCTACGATGCCCGAGTGCCCAGGAACCCATCTTAAAATTACCTTGTTCAATGCACCCAAGGTATTGAGGAGAGTCAAGCAGTTTTCCACTAGCTTCGAACTTATTGTGTCGGAAGCCAGCGCTAATAGAGCTGCTTGACTATCGGAGTTTATGTAGATAGTATGGTTGACGTAGCGCTTTTGCAGATTTGCCTCCGCACATTCTAGGATGGCATATACCTCTGCCTGGAATATTGAGGCGTACTTTCCGAGATTTGTTCTTTTCATAAACCTCGGACGCTCTCCATATACTCCACAGCCTACGTCATTTCTAGACTTGGAGCCATCAGTGAACCATACAAGACTGCCAGCTTTCCAGTGCACATTGTCACTTAGCCAGTCAGTTCTGGATGGTAGCTCCACAGTAAAGCGTTTTATACATATGTTCTTAGGCTGCATAACATCTGTTATCATGCCTAGAATAGGAATTGCCATGACTGAGTCTTTAAAACATCTCAATCCTTCGGAAAGCCAGTTCGCTGTGGTCTGAGAGGCGATTCTATGCATACTGGCCATTGCCACTCTTTGCACGTGTAAATGCAAGGGCGGCAGCCCCAACAGTGCATTTAGCGCCTCCCCAGGCGAGGTGGACATGGCTCTGGTTGCTATTAAGCAGGCGGTTCTTTGTAGACTGCTTAGCTGGGTGATTGCAGTCCGCTGTTTGGTCTTCCTCCACCATACCACAGAGGCGTATGTTACTACCGGCCTCACAATGGCGGTGTACAGCCACAAGGTTATTCTGGGTCTTAGTCCCCAGTTCAGCCCTGCCATACGACTGCATGTGCCCAAGGCAATTTTGGCCTTCTGCAATACATTTTCTAAGTGAGGGTTCCAGGTAAGCTTCTGGTCAAAGGTTACGCCCAGATATTTAACTTCCGTGGAAAATTGTATTTGATTGCCATTCAGTGTAGGCTGCACAAGCCTGTCAAGCTTTCGCTTGTTCGTAAACGGCACTATAATAGTTTTACCAGGATTAACCGATAATTCGTTTTCTCTACACCATGCACTTATGGTATTGAGAGCTCTTTGTATAATGGTTGATATCATGTATTGGCTATTGCCCCTTACTGTGATCACTAAGTCATCTGCGTAGCCTTGAGTGTCAATTCTGAGGTCAGCCATCTTATGCAACAGCTGGTCCACAGCAAGGGTCCATAATAGGGGCGATAACACCCCACCTTGCGGACAGCCCCTTGTCGTGGCCACTTCCACCGTGGTAGAATGAAGAGTAAGTTTTTCTCTTCGGTTTGAGAGCATTGACTTAACCCATCTGATCGTGATCGGGTCTACCTGTTTCAGTTCGAGTCCCCTGACCAGTGTTCTGATCGGTGTATTGTCAAAAGCTCCCTCAATATCTAGGAATGCACACAGTGCAATTTGTTTGTCCTCCAGTACCCTTTCTATTCTGTCGGTCAGGTCGAGCAGAGCAGATTCCGTAGATTTACCTCTGCGGTAGGCATGTTGGTTGGGGTGGATGGGTCTGCTAATTAGGACCCCATCTCTGATGTGTCTGTCCAGTACCTTTTTCATTGTTTTCAAAAGAAAAGAGGAGAGGCTTATTGGTCTAAATGACTTCGGCAATGAGAAGTCTTTTTTTCCAGCCTTAGGTATGAATAGAACTATAACCTTACTCCAATGTTCCGGTATGTGACCGCAGGCATAGCTTGCTCTGAAGATCTTGAGCGGTGGGTTGAGATCGAGTTCAGTAAATTTTAAATTTTACAAACATATTATTTAATATTTTGATTAAATTGAAAAGTTGAAAACATGATAATTGGATTCTGCTCTCGATTCTAAACAAACAACTTTCGTTCTGCGTTAATTCATTAACACGTTATATAATGTGACTATGTACACGTTTTCTGTAACTGACTATACGTACGAACGATGTGTGCTGGCTGTGTACAATAACGGTTTTAATCCGTCCATGTGTAGTATAAGGTAAGTCTAGTAAAGTCACAGAATAGGTAATAACGAGTAGTAGTAACGAGCCGTGAACCCCCGCGACATCCCGCGCGTCTCACAACACCCGCGTACACGCACAAGCTGCGTCCTACCCCCGCGCGCCGTACGCATTCCCCTCGCATCACCCGCGCTTTTTATTTATGAAATAGACAATGTTCCGTAATGTTTTCTTAAGTTGCGATTACAAGGTAGATAGAATTCGACTTATAAATATGATAGAAGCAATAATCCAGACTACGCAAATTTTGCCCGAAGTAGAATTTCGAAAAAAGTATTTTTTTAGGGTTCCGTAGGTCGCAACCGGTTGCGAACTTAAAACTAAATGTCGAAGGCTAATATAAGTTGTCAAAGAGTTCGCAACTAGTACCACAAATTATGCCTAGGAGTTAAAGACGAAAAATCTGTTTTACAAGTTTAGGTAGGTTCCGTATGTCGCAACCGCTCCAAATTTCCTGAGAAGGTAGGTACTGGTTCTCTAAATAAATGGTATAATCGCAACTAGTACCACAATTTTTGTTTTGGAGTTATTAAATAATTAAGGTTTTTCCCAATTTTCACCATTTTCCGTAATTCCAAATCGGTTGCAAATTTAAGGTAATCATATCCATACATAACTCTGTTGATGGGGAAATTATCATTAGTACCACAATTAATGTGAAATGATGCTTTATTTCGTGCTAATTCTACTGCACTATCGCGGACATAGTCGTAGGTAGAAGCTATTTCAAACATAAATTCACAAACAAGTAAATTATAGCTATCATTGTAAAGAACGAATAGACGTTTTCACAACAAAATGTTTTCTTCGGCTACAAAAATGCTAAAAATAAATTTTATAATCAACAAATGCAGAGTGTTAGGTGGTGTGGTGCAGTTGCATTACTTTAAAGCGTGATTGTACCCATGATACTGAACAACTTTACCTATGAAATCTATAGGAAATTCGTAAAACTAATGCAGAATCACAATACTAAATGCAATCCGCAGATAGAACGTTCGTATCAAACGTAGAGTTTTTAAACTAATTTCCCTTATGTTGATTTGGGAAAGTTGTTCAGTATCATGGGTACAATCGCCCATTAAAGTAATGCAAACTCTCTATCCTAACACCCTGTAAAATGCAGATATAGCCAAGATTAGTAAGCATCCTGTACCAGGGGCTGCCATTAAAAAGAGGCAGTTATCTAGTACAATCTCTTTCGTACCCGAAACGGGGCCAAATCTAATAAACACGCTATAACGGGGAACGCAATGAAGGTGTTACTGTAATCGTTTCAATCCAATTCCAATCGCTTCAGAATCGAAATGGGTTCTATTATTATTTGTGCTCATAATGTCGGTGTTGTAATCGAGTTCGTGGCTCTTTAGATGATGGATTTTCGTTGAGTTTTGAGTTTATTTACCTTTGAAGTAAGTAATCTTTTCAAATACTTATTTCGTAAGCTATAAGTACGACCACAATTATAAGTTCTGAAATTCGTCAGAACGATTGAATACTACATAGGGAATAATAATTTATACAAATTTTGGATAGCATGTTTTTAATTATTAATTATATTTATTAACTAAGAAATTTATAAACTAAGTATCAGCTTAATATTTAAAAGAAGTTTTCAATCACATATAAAGTAAAGTAATTGCGGGATTTATGTGACTTTGATTAATGGGGAACTTGCACCAAAATTATATGAGAAATTATCTTAATAATTCAATAATAATAGTTGTGAATAGAACATTATTGAAAGTTTAGAGAGAAGAGATAAGTTTTTATTTTATACGAAATATTTCAATTATACGTGGATCGGAACGTAATTTCAAACACCAATCAGCGCAAAGTGATGAAGCAATTAGCAACTTGCGTGCTTAGAAGAGTACGGCAACATAATACAGCGTATGATTTGTGATGAGCTTCACGCGGTTTGAAAAGGAGTGACGTCACGTCATGGCAGTGAGATTTGTGGCGCGGAATTTGAAAAGTCAAATTATGATTTGCAATAAATAAATGATTTATACATATTTTACCATTTCTGGTTTTGGTATTTTTATGTAAGCCTTATATCTTTATGATACTCTAAAAATAAAAAATAAGTGCAAGTTTCCCATTAATATATTCAACATAACGGTACTCAAATAAACCCTTTATTCTTATGTATATCCAAATGTTAAAGTTTTACTGTCCGACACATTTTTGAAAATAAATCAATCGTGACTGTGGCAGACTTCATACAAAAATTTTCATTAGCTCTTACCACGTCTGTATAATATCCGAAACCGGAGGACACTTATAAATAACGATAATAGACCAAACATTCTAGATTATGGGTAAAGGTACATAATTCCATAGTGTCGGAACAGCAGTAAAGGGCCACTTTGCAAGACAAATATTTGTAAGGGTCCAGACCCTCGGATTATCGGCTGCTGTCCAAAGTTAAGGTAACATTTAAAGTTTAGGACCCCTAAACTGATAACAGTTCTATGTTTCTTTATTTTTGACCTTTATACACCGACTTCAGTTCTATATTTAGAAAAAGTATACTTTGGTATAGCGTAAATGGAAGCGCTTATTGGCGTAGTGGAGTTTCGGTATTGGTAACGATTACCGATGTTAAGAAACATCAGGTCCGGTCAGACTTTGCTTCGGAAGGCACGTTGAGCAGTTGGTCTCGGATAGTTTCATCAGATGGCGTTGTAACTATTCGTTAAGCCAGGTCAGAGGCCTTATTAAGGCGGCTTAAAAATTCAGCATGTTGACCACTAACTTGCCTCCACCAACACACACTGGGCCCGCATAGTGGAGTTTGGCCCACCCTTATTCGCGAGAGGAGGCCTTGGCCCTGCCTGCAGTGGGATTCTACATGCTATAACTTACTTACTTACTACACTTTGGTACTTCTTATTTGAGAAACTTTCAGGGATCCATAGAAGAAAATAGAAAAGAATATACAGGGTGTAAAATTAAATGCGGTACATATCAAAATGGACAACTTTCGCTATGGATCCAACAAAGAAATCGGAAAAAAACAGTTGTTCCATAGAAAACGTCAATGGCTACTAAACCCAAATGTATAGAACAGCTGATTCTATTTTATCGAGTTCGATGTTGTTTCTATAGTGAAAGTTGTTCAGTTTGATAGTATGAAGCTACCCTAAACAGACCCCTACACAATTTTTATATTGGATTAATCAATTACCCTAACTTAAACTAACCTTAGATACATCGATATAAAAGGTCCAAAACGGCTAAGAAAGTTAGGAAAATTTAATACAAATTCGTTGACCCGAAAAATTTATTGTATAGTCAAGAAGAAAAGCAGATAATGTAACATCAAATTTCCTTGAATGTAGAAGTAGATAATCTTAAATTTAATATGGTATTACTGGCTGCCTTACCGACCTAGTAATCCGTAACCCCCCAGACACATAATTTATAACAATTTTAAACAGGTTCTGGAAGAAATTTATTATAGGAACCAGATTAAAAAAGCTCAAACTAAAATTGGACGTTATACAAGGTGTTGAAAAATTATATGTAAGCGCAATTTACGAAATGCATTCCTTTAATCCTTCCTTCCATTTCCTATGACATCTTAATTAGAAACGCTTAACTATAACTTCTTCTTTTTATAAGTAGAACATGGGTATCGTCTGCTTCCCATGTCTTGCCACCCCTCCATTGCAGTGGTAGATATCCTCATAAGATCATCATCTTCACATCGTGGACCCTTTTCAAAGGCAGCAAATAACTAATACATATTTTTCTATTTCGATGTTTGTCCCATATAGAAAGTTGTTCAGTTTGATGGTCTGATCACATCAAAAAACCGTCAGCATATTAAGTTGGACCATGTATGTTATAGATAAAAGCCTAGTCAAATACGATATGATGGATATACTAGTACTCTATTGAGTTAGTGTTAGTTATTGTATATGATTTATATTATTATTGAAATGGAAATCAGTTAGTACTTTTGTCGAAGATTGTACTATACGGGATACTGGAAACTTTAGTCTAATAAAACAGTTTCTTCGAATTACAATGCCTGATTAATAGTAAGAACATTGTATTACGAGAAAGGTATCTGAGTTTACCGTATACATGGTGTTAGTGTAGGTGTAGGTGTAGGGTAGTGTAGTACAGCTTTAGAGGGTGATTGTACTTGTGAATTGAGGGGAACTTCGCAAAAAAGTTTACTTTTCATTTGATTTATTTTTGCTATATCAATTATTAAAATCTTTTGCATGGGACAATCAGGAAGTAACCTACCCGTCACTTCTTATTCTTTGTTTATAGGAAATTGATAAAAAAATTATGCCATTGAATTTTTCCGCCTATAAATAAATAGCATTTTTCTATGATTTAATTCAGTTTTATACTAGGTGTTTGTACAAATAATTATTTTGTGTCCGGTTTGCTGTACCTGCACAGGGTGTACTTACCGTAGTCATATTTAAAGGGGTTTTTTAGACCATCAAACCGAGCAATTTTCACTATGAAGCAAACAACGAGAAAACATTTTTAAAAATCTGCTGTTTCATTCAACTCAACACAGCTAGTTTTTTTTGTCTTCATAATGAAAGTTGTTCAGTTTGACGGTTTAAACCCAATGACATTCAAAACCACTCTTGTAAATAAGGGTGTTTGTTACACCTCGTATTTTTTTCATTTGCAATAACGTTTATTTCATTCATTCATTAAAATCTGAAATGTTCATTAATTACTTTCTCACTATTCTAGCACAATTCAATTTCTGCTACAACATTACTACGGCGCTACGAAATGACTACGACGTAGCCGACTTAAGTTGAAAAGGTGAAGGTCAACTATGACATAATTACGACCGAATATTTGAAGGTACATTCTCTTGACAAGGATAAAAACGGGATGAGATTATAATAAAATAAAATATGATGTGTTCGTCACTCAGATTCTAAGAGCGTTTTTTAGGGTTTCGTACCCAAAGTGTGCCACCGGGATCCTATTACTAAGCCTACCGCTTCGTCCGTCCGCTCTCACTTTTAGAGTGAACTTTTAAAAGATATAGAGCCAACATCGAAATAATATAAACAAATCAGCTGTCCCGTACATTTGAGTCGAGTGGGTACTGTAGTTTTGTATGAAACCGCATTTTTTTTTATGCTAGCTCTATAGTAAAAGTTGTTTAGTTTAATGGTTTAAGCTACCCTTTTGAATATTACGAGGATGTTTTTCTTTTGCTACAACCTGTTTACTGGGTCCTTCTTGATATGCTGACGGTTTTTAAGAGGGTGATCAGACCATCAAACTGAACAACTGTCTATAGGACTAACGACGAAATCAAGAAAATCTGCTGTTCCATATAAAACTGCAATCCTATTCGACCCAAATTTATTTATCAAACAAATATATATGTATATTAGCAAATTTTTGTCCGACTCTGACACATAACCCACACAAATAAAGTATGCATGCCGTTGGGTGTCACAAATATGTTGTTTTTGATTCATAACCTTAGTCGTATTTGGTATGATTATTGTCAGTTAGTACAAAAAAGAGCTCTTATGAGCTCTTTTGGTTCTGCCATTTTGTGATCGTTAATTATGAATCTATATAAGATATCAAGGCCTGTCTCACAATGTACAAGATATTTATAAAAGTATATTATGTCGTTTTATGTTTGAAAAAGTGGTCACAAAACTAAACGTTTTTCAAACATAAAAATCTCTAACTAAAATAATTACAATAAAAATTATACGCAAGCAGTTAGTTATTTATATGAATCGGGAATGTTTTTAGTGGCGATCGTAAACGGAATCTTCCTAACAATGGTCGACAATAAAACATGAAAAGTGCGTTGACGATCTATAAAACCGTGTTTACTGTTAGTCGTTAAACGGATAGCTCTGAACACTGGTTTCTTCATGTGTACATCTATTTTTCTTACATTCAAGAATTTTATACTAATAGGTGATTTTATAAAAGCTTTCCATATTTTCAGGGGTAGTTCAGACCATCGAACTGAACGACTTTCACTATGGGAACAAATTGGAAATCGTGAAAAAAAAATCTGCTTTTCCACACAAAACCACTTCTATACTCAAATGTTTCAAAACATGTCAGAAACATTATAATCTCAAAAGAAATACATTTGCCGTCTTATTTGTACCATTATCGTTTTTTTGTTTCTGTTCCATGCCGTATCTGTGTTTTGGTGTCAATAAAAGTATATTTCATTCATTCTTTTTCAGTGCAAATAAATCTTATTTTATCAGTATTACACATACTTTCACTAGCATAGTGAATAGGATACCCCTGACATCATAATGAAATCGTCGGACTTAAATTATTCTGTCATAAGCAGGAGGGTTTCCTTTAGCGATTTTATCGTATACACAAACTTAAAGTTACAAGAGCCAAATGTATGGGACAGTTGATTTCTTCTTCGCGATTTCGATGTTGGTCGCATCGAGAAAATTGTTCAGTTTGATGGTCTGATCATCGTCTTAAAAAACTGTCAGCATATTAAGTTGGACCCTATATATTCCACAGATCATGTAAGGGTGCACTAAGAAAGGATACAAAAATCGACCCCTACATCGTAGTGCAGTAGAATTAAATAATCAATTTGCATAAATTGTGGTACTAATGATAATTTCCCCATCAACAGAGTTATGTATGGATATGATTACCTTAAATTTGCAACCGATTTGGAATTACGGAAAATGGTGAAAATTGGGAAAAACCTTAATTATTTAATAACTCCAAAACAAAAATTGTGGTACTAGTTGCGATTATACCATTTATTTAGAGAACCAGTACCTACCTTCTCAGGAAATTTGGAGCGGTTGCGACATACGGAACCTACCTAAACTTGTAAAACAGATTTTTCGTCTTTAACTCCTAGGCATAATTTGTGGTACTAGTTGCGAACTCTTTGACAACTTGTATTAGCCTTCGACATTTAGTTTTAAGTTCGCAACCGGTTGCGACCTACGGAACCCTAAAAAAATACTTTTTTCGAAATTCTACTTCGGGCAAAATTTGCGTAGTCTGGATTATTGCTTCTATCATATTTATAAGTCGAATTCTATCTACCTTGTAATCGCAACTTAAGAAAACATTACGGAACATTGTCTATTTCATAAATAAAAAGCGAAGGTGATGCGAGGGGAATGCGTTCGGCGCGCGGGGGCGGGTTGCAGCTTGTGCGTGTACGCGGGTGTTTCTACTGATTTTCGTTCGATTTTTACCGGTTTTCGTTCGATTTCTAACAAAAATTGCTCGATTCGAGCGCTCGACGCAATTGGCCAACTTTTAAAATAACTGGCCAGGTTAGGACGATACATTTTGATACAGGGTGTAAACTCAAAGTTGACATAGAAAACAAAATGTACTGCAGAGGTCTGATGGAAAACGGTGTTTTCTGTAAAAAGTATGGAACTAATTCTTTATTTTATTGAATTGTTGACTGTAAAGTTTATTCAGAATTGACAATATAAATTTTATTTAACCACTTATTTTTAATAAAAAATATAAAATAGGATAAAAAATAAGAGATACGTATTTATCTGATTTTATTTTTGACCGATATTTCTATTTTTAATTTACTTTTGAATTTTATGAAAAACGTAGGATTTATGGCTAAGATACCTTGACCGCAATAACATTAAAAATAAAAACTGTCAAATACAATAGAAAAGCCCAGCAGGCAAAGGAATAAAATCTCATTCAACCTCTAAAATAATTAAGTAAAATAATGGATAGAAAAATCTGATAATTTTGATACAAGCTTTGAATCACTTAATCTCCAAACGGTTTCCTTATTTTGATACCTTTCTTAAAATGAAATGTTGTCAAATGCGTAGCTAGTATTTTCATGAAAAAATTTACAAATTTGTAGTAACTACATCTAAAAGTTGAGCGCGGGGTGGGGAAATTTTCAAATGTAATTTTTTTTTCAAATTCTCGAAAACTATTAAACTTTGATTTTTTATTGTATTTTTCCCTGAACAGTTATAAACTCACCTATCTTCTGTATTCGGCTTGACGTTGAATTTTGGGACACCCTGATACATTATGTACGTATAAACATAATGTAATTAATTATGTATACGTACGCGTATGTTATTATGTATGTATGTGTGTATATACATTTTGTACGTGCGTACATTTACAACGTGTTAATGAATAAGCGCAAAACCTCATACACCCCATCTGATTAATAACAAAATAATTAGAATGAAGCAATAATTTCACTATTTTGATACTTAAAATTTAAAGGTATTCGCATTTTAAGTTTTGAGGCAAAAACGATTTATTATCATTTCAGCAATGAATGAAAGCGTGCTCATAGATACATTTTAAGAATCTTGTTTTGGTATTAAGTCGGGTGAGGGTAGAGGTGGGCGCCGCGCCGGGTTACCCGTGCCGCCGCCGCCGCTGCCGCAGAGTTAAGGTACTGCCGGCGCTAGTTGCCGGGCTAAACTGTACTTTACATGGGCTCTCCGCTGACGGCGCCAGTCGCTCATTTGGTTGCCGGCGCTGGTTATCCATATCAGTGCCGGCACTGGTTGCCAAGCTAGCTGCCGGCGCTGGTTGCCAAGCTTGCTGCCGGCAGCCAGGTTGGGTGTCGGTGCTAGTTACTGTCATAATGTTAAATGAGGTTTTATGTTTTTAAAATGAATAAAGGTCTTCTGGAACTGGACTTCAAACATGTCAATGGTGTTTTAATAATTATCTCCAATTTAAATAATATAACAGTTACATGCCTAAACTGGGCTGCAATCGCAGGAAATATTCGGTGATTGAACCGTGACTGGACAACGTACGAACCATAACTTTTGACACTTGGTATTGCGCTAATCGCGGTACATCTCATCATCTCAGATCATGGCAGCCGTTATAGCCGTTTTGACAGATCGCTCAGACGTTAAAGGCTGTCAGTTACATAGAGTTTAGCGCGATGCGAAATTCAGCACAGTTGAATAGTAATTGGATTGCAATGTGATTAGAACTGAAATTGGATAAGAATAGAACTTCGATGTTTTAACTTAGCGCAATCGGGCTCCAGTACTTTACATGGGCTACTCCACATGCGAAAACTTATCATTTAAAATTGAAATTGTGACACTTTAATTGTTGTATGTTTCTTCGCCCCATATCATGAGAACCGGGACGAGTTGGGATTTAGTTCTTATTGTGATATATTCTGGAAAAGTCCGTCTATAAACTACTTTAAGAGAGAGGCGTCCCAAATGAATCAGTTTTTCTGAAATGTAATAAATAGTTAACGTTTAATACAAAAAAATCCTATAAGTTATAATATCTTTGAAACTGTAGCTTTTTTGAAAAGTGTGTCATACAAACGTAGGAAATGATAAACTGCATAGGATGCCAGCCAAAAAAAGGTTCAAAATCCCTAAGTCCACTTTTTATCCATTTGAAAACAGTGTGCGGCGCTGGTTATCCATATAGCTAGCTTGCCAAGCTAGCTGGCGGCAGCGCCCCAGTTGCCAAGTTAGGTGCCGGCGGCGCCGGTTGCCGAGATACCTGCCGGCGCCAATAGCCAAGTTCGCTACAGGCCTAAACTACTTTACAAGGGCTACTCTTCGCTGACGGCGCCAGTCACTCATTTTCTTGCCGACGCTGGTTATCCATATCAGTGCCGGTGCTGCTTGCCAAGCTAGCTGCCGGCAGCACCCTGGTTGCCGAGTTAGGTGCCGGTGTCGCTGGTTGCCGAGATTACTGCTAGCGCCGACAGCCAAGTTGGCTGCTTACAGGCCTAAACTACTTTATAAGGGCCACTCTCCGCTGACAGCGCTAGTCGCTCATTTGGTTGCCGACGCTGGTTTTCCATATCAGTGCCGGCGCTGCTTGCCAAGCTAAATGCTGGCAGCGCCCCGGTTGCCGAGTTAAGTGCCGGCGGCTCGGGTTGCCGAGCTGGCTGCCAGCGCTGACAGCCAAGCCAAGCCAGCGCTTATTACCGGTTTAAACTGTAGAGCGGGGTTTCTACACATACCGGGATTAGTCTAGCGATTCCTGCTAATACGAACCCCGTTATTTTTTTTTACAGTCAGATTGGTTTTTTTGAATGCTGAGAGATCGCGTTTGTAGTTGTAATAACATGAGCACGTTTTTTTCTTTTTGTTCTCGTTGTATTTCTGGCTCCTGGAGCTTCTAGATAAACATTTAACACCTATAGTGTGAATTTTCAACAAAAAAAATATTGTCGCCACGGCGTAGAGCCGCCGCGCCGCCGCCGGCAAATTTCAGGTCGGCGCCCACCTCTGGGTGAGAGTGCCCGAGCGGTGGTTTTTTTTTTTTTTTTTATTGTTGTAAAGCGGCTATTTGAGTCTTCTGCACACTAGTATCACTTCGACCTTATGTAGATCTTTTGTGATCGCCACAATAGTTACAGTTCACTGCTAATACCCACTTCCTTTAGGAATTGTAGGATTTCTTTAGCAGTGAAAGATTTTACTTCACTCGGATGAACAAAGTGTTTACCCAAGTGTGCATATCGTTTGTGCATTAGAGGGCCACATTCATAAAGGATGTGAATGGGGGTTTCGTCCTCCTCCAGACATAATCTGCAGAGTTTCGTGTCCCTGATGCCTAGGATTGTAAGGTGTTTGTTCAGCCTACAGTGCCCCGTCAGCGCCCTCACTATAATGCGCAAGTTTGTCGTGCTGAGCGCGATTCTCTCCTTCGCCATTTTGCAGTCGTATGGCGCAATTAGTGCCTTGGAATGGTTTAATCCTGGCGTATCCATCCAGTGATCAGTCGATTTTTTAAGACATAGGTTCCTAAGCGTTAAATTGACTAGGCTTTTAGGGACCCCACAGAACGGCTCTGGTCCATACTGCGTGCCACCAGCACCATCTCTCGCTAGCTCGTCGGGCCTTTCATTGCCTACGATGCCCGAGTGCCCAGGAACCCATCTTAAAATTACCTTGTTCAATGCACCCAAGGTATTGAGGAGAGTCAAGCAGTTTTCCACTAGCTTCGAACTTATTGTGTCGGAAGCCAGCGCTAATAGAGCTGCTTGACTATCGGAGTTTATGTAGATAGTATGGTTGACGTAGCGCTTTTGCAGATTTGCCTCCGCACATTCTAGGATGGCATATACCTCTGCCTGGAATATTGAGGCGTACTTTCCGAGATTTGTTCTTTTCATAAACCTCGGACGCTCTCCATATACTCCACAGCCTACGTCATTTCTAGACTTGGAGCCATCAGTGAACCATACAAGACTGCCAGCTTTCCAGTGCACATTGTCACTTAGCCAGTCAGTTCTGGATGGTAGCTCCACAGTAAAGCGTTTTATACATATGTTCTTAGGCTGCATAACATCTGTTATCATGCCTAGAATAGGAATTGCCATGACTGAGTCTTTAAAACATCTCAATCCTTCGGAAAGCCAGTTCGCTGTGGTCTGAGAGGCGATTCTATGCATACTGGCCATTGCCACTCTTTGCACGTGTAAATGCAAGGGCGGCAGCCCCAACAGTGCATTTAGCGCCTCCCCAGGCGAGGTGGACATGGCTCTGGTTGCTATTAAGCAGGCGGTTCTTTGTAGACTGCTTAGCTGGGTGATTGCAGTCCGCTGTTTGGTCTTCCTCCACCATACCACAGAGGCGTATGTTACTACCGGCCTCACAATGGCGGTGTACAGCCACAAGGTTATTCTGGGTCTTAGTCCCCAGTTCAGCCCTGCCATACGACTGCATGTGCCCAAGGCAATTTTGGCCTTCTGCAATACATTTTCTAAGTGAGGGTTCCAGGTAAGCTTCTGGTCAAAGGTTACGCCCAGATATTTAACTTCCGTGGAAAATTGTATTTGATTGCCATTCAGTGTAGGCTGCACAAGCCTGTCAAGCTTTCGCTTGTTCGTAAACGGCACTATAATAGTTTTACCAGGATTAACCGATAATTCGTTTTCTCTACACCATGCACTTATGGTATTGAGAGCTCTTTGTATAATGGTTGATATCATGTATTGGCTATTGCCCCTTACTGTGATCACTAAGTCATCTGCGTAGCCTTGAGTGTCAATTCTGAGGTCAGCCATCTTATGCAACAGCTGGTCCACAGCAAGGGTCCATAATAGGGGCGATAACACCCCACCTTGCGGACAGCCCCTTGTCGTGGCCACTTCCACCGTGGTAGAATGAAGAGTAAGTTTTTCTCTTCGGTTTGAGAGCATTGACTTAACCCATCTGATCGTGATCGGGTCTACCTGTTTCAGTTCGAGTCCCCTGACCAGTGTTCTGATCGGTGTATTGTCAAAAGCTCCCTCAATATCTAGGAATGCACACAGTGCAATTTGTTTGTCCTCCAGTACCCTTTCTATTCTGTCGGTCAGGTCGAGCAGAGCAGATTCCGTAGATTTACCTCTGCGGTAGGCATGTTGGTTGGGGTGGATGGGTCTGCTAATTAGGACCCCATCTCTGATGTGTCTGTCCAGTACCTTTTTCATTGTTTTCAAAAGAAAAGAGGAGAGGCTTATTGGTCTAAATGACTTCGGCAATGAGAAGTCTTTTTTTCCAGCCTTAGGTATGAATAGAACTATAACCTTACTCCAATGTTCCGGTATGTGACCGCAGGCATAGCTTGCTCTGAAGATCTTGAGCGGTGGGTTGAGATCGAGTTCAGTAAATTTTAAATTTTACAAACATATTATTTAATATTTTGATTAAATTGAAAAGTTGAAAACATGATAATTGGATTCTGCTCTCGATTCTAAACAAACAACTTTCGTTCTGCGTTAATTCATTAACACGTTATATAATGTGACTATGTACACGTTTTCTGTAACTGACTATACGTACGAACGATGTGTGCTGGCTGTGTACAATAACGGTTTTAATCCGTCCATGTGTAGTATAAGGTAAGTCTAGTAAAGTCACAGAATAGGTAATAACGAGTAGTAGTAACGAGCCGTGAACCCCCGCGACATCCCGCGCGTCTCACAACACCCGCGTACACGCACAAGCTGCGTCCTACCCCCGCGCGCCGTACGCATTCCCCTCGCATCACCCGCGCTTTTTATTTATGAAATAGACAATGTTCCGTAATGTTTTCTTAAGTTGCGATTACAAGGTAGATAGAATTCGACTTATAAATATGATAGAAGCAATAATCCAGACTACGCAAATTTTGCCCGAAGTAGAATTTCGAAAAAAGTATTTTTTTAGGGTTCCGTAGGTCGCAACCGGTTGCGAACTTAAAACTAAATGTCGAAGGCTAATATAAGTTGTCAAAGAGTTCGCAACTAGTACCACAAATTATGCCTAGGAGTTAAAGACGAAAAATCTGTTTTACAAGTTTAGGTAGGTTCCGTATGTCGCAACCGCTCCAAATTTCCTGAGAAGGTAGGTACTGGTTCTCTAAATAAATGGTATAATCGCAACTAGTACCACAATTTTTGTTTTGGAGTTATTAAATAATTAAGGTTTTTCCCAATTTTCACCATTTTCCGTAATTCCAAATCGGTTGCAAATTTAAGGTAATCATATCCATACATAACTCTGTTGATGGGGAAATTATCATTAGTACCACAATTAATGTGAAATGATGCTTTATTTCGTGCTAATTCTACTGCACTATCGCGGACATAGTCGTAGGTAGAAGCTATTTCAAACATAAATTCACAAACAAGTAAATTATAGCTATCATTGTAAAGAACGAATAGACGTTTTCACAACAAAATGTTTTCTTCGGCTACAAAAATGCTAAAAATAAATTTTATAATCAACAAATGCAGAGTGTTAGGTGGTGTGGTGCAGTTGCATTACTTTAAAGCGTGATTGTACCCATGATACTGAACAACTTTACCTATGAAATCTATAGGAAATTCGTAAAACTAATGCAGAATCACAATACTAAATGCAATCCGCAGATAGAACGTTCGTATCAAACGTAGAGTTTTTAAACTAATTTCCCTTATGTTGATTTGGGAAAGTTGTTCAGTATCATGGGTACAATCGCCCATTAAAGTAATGCAAACTCTCTATCCTAACACCCTGTAAAATGCAGATATAGCCAAGATTAGTAAGCATCCTGTACCAGGGGCTGCCATTAAAAAGAGGCAGTTATCTAGTACAATCTCTTTCGTACCCGAAACGGGGCCAAATCTAATAAACACGCTATAACGGGGAACGCAATGAAGGTGTTACTGTAATCGTTTCAATCCAATTCCAATCGCTTCAGAATCGAAATGGGTTCTATTATTATTTGTGCTCATAATGTCGGTGTTGTAATCGAGTTCGTGGCTCTTTAGATGATGGATTTTCGTTGAGTTTTGAGTTTATTTACCTTTGAAGTAAGTAATCTTTTCAAATACTTATTTCGTAAGCTATAAGTACGACCACAATTATAAGTTCTGAAATTCGTCAGAACGATTGAATACTACATAGGGAATAATAATTTATACAAATTTTGGATAGCATGTTTTTAATTATTAATTATATTTATTAACTAAGAAATTTATAAACTAAGTATCAGCTTAATATTTAAAAGAAGTTTTCAATCACATATAAAGTAAAGTAATTGCGGGATTTATGTGACTTTGATTAATGGGGAACTTGCACCAAAATTATATGAGAAATTATCTTAATAATTCAATAATAATAGTTGTGAATAGAACATTATTGAAAGTTTAGAGAGAAGAGATAAGTTTTTATTTTATACGAAATATTTCAATTATACGTGGATCGGAACGTAATTTCAAACACCAATCAGCGCAAAGTGATGAAGCAATTAGCAACTTGCGTGCTTAGAAGAGTACGGCAACATAATACAGCGTATGATTTGTGATGAGCTTCACGCGGTTTGAAAAGGAGTGACGTCACGTCATGGCAGTGAGATTTGTGGCGCGGAATTTGAAAAGTCAAATTATGATTTGCAATAAATAAATGATTTATACATATTTTACCATTTCTGGTTTTGGTATTTTTATGTAAGCCTTATATCTTTATGATACTCTAAAAATAAAAAATAAGTGCAAGTTTCCCATTAATATATTCAACATAACGGTACTCAAATAAACCCTTTATTCTTATGTATATCCAAATGTTAAAGTTTTACTGTCCGACACATTTTTGAAAATAAATCAATCGTGACTGTGGCAGACTTCATACAAAAATTTTCATTAGCTCTTACCACGTCTGTATAATATCCGAAACCGGAGGACACTTATAAATAACGATAATAGACCAAACATTCTAGATTATGGGTAAAGGTACATAATTCCATAGTGTCGGAACAGCAGTAAAGGGCCACTTTGCAAGACAAATATTTGTAAGGGTCCAGACCCTCGGATTATCGGCTGCTGTCCAAAGTTAAGGTAACATTTAAAGTTTAGGACCCCTAAACTGATAACAGTTCTATGTTTCTTTATTTTTGACCTTTATACACCGACTTCAGTTCTATATTTAGAAAAAGTATACTTTGGTATAGCGTAAATGGAAGCGCTTATTGGCGTAGTGGAGTTTCGGTATTGGTAACGATTACCGATGTTAAGAAACATCAGGTCCGGTCAGACTTTGCTTCGGAAGGCACGTTGAGCAGTTGGTCTCGGATAGTTTCATCAGATGGCGTTGTAACTATTCGTTAAGCCAGGTCAGAGGCCTTATTAAGGCGGCTTAAAAATTCAGCATGTTGACCACTAACTTGCCTCCACCAACACACACTGGGCCCGCATAGTGGAGTTTGGCCCACCCTTATTCGCGAGAGGAGGCCTTGGCCCTGCCTGCAGTGGGATTCTACATGCTATAACTTACTTACTTACTACACTTTGGTACTTCTTATTTGAGAAACTTTCAGGGATCCATAGAAGAAAATAGAAAAGAATATACAGGGTGTAAAATTAAATGCGGTACATATCAAAATGGACAACTTTCGCTATGGATCCAACAAAGAAATCGGAAAAAAACAGTTGTTCCATAGAAAACGTCAATGGCTACTAAACCCAAATGTATAGAACAGCTGATTCTATTTTATCGAGTTCGATGTTGTTTCTATAGTGAAAGTTGTTCAGTTTGATAGTATGAAGCTACCCTAAACAGACCCCTACACAATTTTTATATTGGATTAATCAATTACCCTAACTTAAACTAACCTTAGATACATCGATATAAAAGGTCCAAAACGGCTAAGAAAGTTAGGAAAATTTAATACAAATTCGTTGACCCGAAAAATTTATTGTATAGTCAAGAAGAAAAGCAGATAATGTAACATCAAATTTCCTTGAATGTAGAAGTAGATAATCTTAAATTTAATATGGTATTACTGGCTGCCTTACCGACCTAGTAATCCGTAACCCCCCAGACACATAATTTATAACAATTTTAAACAGGTTCTGGAAGAAATTTATTATAGGAACCAGATTAAAAAAGCTCAAACTAAAATTGGACGTTATACAAGGTGTTGAAAAATTATATGTAAGCGCAATTTACGAAATGCATTCCTTTAATCCTTCCTTCCATTTCCTATGACATCTTAATTAGAAACGCTTAACTATAACTTCTTCTTTTTATAAGTAGAACATGGGTATCGTCTGCTTCCCATGTCTTGCCACCCCTCCATTGCAGTGGTAGATATCCTCATAAGATCATCATCTTCACATCGTGGACCCTTTTCAAAGGCAGCAAATAACTAATACATATTTTTCTATTTCGATGTTTGTCCCATATAGAAAGTTGTTCAGTTTGATGGTCTGATCACATCAAAAAACCGTCAGCATATTAAGTTGGACCATGTATGTTATAGATAAAAGCCTAGTCAAATACGATATGATGGATATACTAGTACTCTATTGAGTTAGTGTTAGTTATTGTATATGATTTATATTATTATTGAAATGGAAATCAGTTAGTACTTTTGTCGAAGATTGTACTATACGGGATACTGGAAACTTTAGTCTAATAAAACAGTTTCTTCGAATTACAATGCCTGATTAATAGTAAGAACATTGTATTACGAGAAAGGTATCTGAGTTTACCGTATACATGGTGTTAGTGTAGGTGTAGGTGTAGGGTAGTGTAGTACAGCTTTAGAGGGTGATTGTACTTGTGAATTGAGGGGAACTTCGCAAAAAAGTTTACTTTTCATTTGATTTATTTTTGCTATATCAATTATTAAAATCTTTTGCATGGGACAATCAGGAAGTAACCTACCCGTCACTTCTTATTCTTTGTTTATAGGAAATTGATAAAAAAATTATGCCATTGAATTTTTCCGCCTATAAATAAATAGCATTTTTCTATGATTTAATTCAGTTTTATACTAGGTGTTTGTACAAATAATTATTTTGTGTCCGGTTTGCTGTACCTGCACAGGGTGTACTTACCGTAGTCATATTTAAAGGGGTTTTTTAGACCATCAAACCGAGCAATTTTCACTATGAAGCAAACAACGAGAAAACATTTTTAAAAATCTGCTGTTTCATTCAACTCAACACAGCTAGTTTTTTTTGTCTTCATAATGAAAGTTGTTCAGTTTGACGGTTTAAACCCAATGACATTCAAAACCACTCTTGTAAATAAGGGTGTTTGTTACACCTCGTATTTTTTTCATTTGCAATAACGTTTATTTCATTCATTCATTAAAATCTGAAATGTTCATTAATTACTTTCTCACTATTCTAGCACAATTCAATTTCTGCTACAACATTACTACGGCGCTACGAAATGACTACGACGTAGCCGACTTAAGTTGAAAAGGTGAAGGTCAACTATGACATAATTACGACCGAATATTTGAAGGTACATTCTCTTGACAAGGATAAAAACGGGATGAGATTATAATAAAATAAAATATGATGTGTTCGTCACTCAGATTCTAAGAGCGTTTTTTAGGGTTTCGTACCCAAAGTGTGCCACCGGGATCCTATTACTAAGCCTACCGCTTCGTCCGTCCGCTCTCACTTTTAGAGTGAACTTTTAAAAGATATAGAGCCAACATCGAAATAATATAAACAAATCAGCTGTCCCGTACATTTGAGTCGAGTGGGTACTGTAGTTTTGTATGAAACCGCATTTTTTTTTATGCTAGCTCTATAGTAAAAGTTGTTTAGTTTAATGGTTTAAGCTACCCTTTTGAATATTACGAGGATGTTTTTCTTTTGCTACAACCTGTTTACTGGGTCCTTCTTGATATGCTGACGGTTTTTAAGAGGGTGATCAGACCATCAAACTGAACAACTGTCTATAGGACTAACGACGAAATCAAGAAAATCTGCTGTTCCATATAAAACTGCAATCCTATTCGACCCAAATTTATTTATCAAACAAATATATATGTATATTAGCAAATTTTTGTCCGACTCTGACACATAACCCACACAAATAAAGTATGCATGCCGTTGGGTGTCACAAATATGTTGTTTTTGATTCATAACCTTAGTCGTATTTGGTATGATTATTGTCAGTTAGTACAAAAAAGAGCTCTTATGAGCTCTTTTGGTTCTGCCATTTTGTGATCGTTAATTATGAATCTATATAAGATATCAAGGCCTGTCTCACAATGTACAAGATATTTATAAAAGTATATTATGTCGTTTTATGTTTGAAAAAGTGGTCACAAAACTAAACGTTTTTCAAACATAAAAATCTCTAACTAAAATAATTACAATAAAAATTATACGCAAGCAGTTAGTTATTTATATGAATCGGGAATGTTTTTAGTGGCGATCGTAAACGGAATCTTCCTAACAATGGTCGACAATAAAACATGAAAAGTGCGTTGACGATCTATAAAACCGTGTTTACTGTTAGTCGTTAAACGGATAGCTCTGAACACTGGTTTCTTCATGTGTACATCTATTTTTCTTACATTCAAGAATTTTATACTAATAGGTGATTTTATAAAAGCTTTCCATATTTTCAGGGGTAGTTCAGACCATCGAACTGAACGACTTTCACTATGGGAACAAATTGGAAATCGTGAAAAAAAAATCTGCTTTTCCACACAAAACCACTTCTATACTCAAATGTTTCAAAACATGTCAGAAACATTATAATCTCAAAAGAAATACATTTGCCGTCTTATTTGTACCATTATCGTTTTTTTGTTTCTGTTCCATGCCGTATCTGTGTTTTGGTGTCAATAAAAGTATATTTCATTCATTCTTTTTCAGTGCAAATAAATCTTATTTTATCAGTATTACACATACTTTCACTAGCATAGTGAATAGGATACCCCTGACATCATAATGAAATCGTCGGACTTAAATTATTCTGTCATAAGCAGGAGGGTTTCCTTTAGCGATTTTATCGTATACACAAACTTAAAGTTACAAGTAACCCGTTGGCTGACTCGGGGAAACTTTTAAACAGTTTAAGAGAAAACCGGGGTAAATTATGCTATGCGGGGCAGGATAATCATTTTTCAAAATTCTCTTATTACGCTGAACGCACACTTCGCTAGTTATTTTTAATGAATAACCAGCTCGAAGTAGAGTTTTTGTTGGCACGGAACTTTTTAAGGAGAGGTGGAAATTTTTGTTTAAAAACCCCGGTTGGAGTTAATTTGAGGTAAATACGGCAAGTGGCTAGAATGCTAAATACAGCTTTATAAAGAATAGAGTAGTGGTAAATATTTTATTAGGACTTTGACTAGATTAGGTATGATAATTGGTGTATTGATAACAGGGGTGGTCGATCGCGAGAGTTGTTGGAGTCGATCGTGGAAAAAGATCAACATTTCCTTTCTAGATTACAAAATAACGGCGATGTCAAATTTTGACCCATATCCGATTATTAATATGTTTATTTTAAAGAAATAGCTCTACAGTTAACATGATTGCTCAGATCAACCTATTTGTGCGAATCTGCATTTTCTTTCGTACATACGATAAATGAAACCGTGATCATGATGATGTCCTTGTCCTAGATTGTTTGCCGCTTGAATATTTTGCTGTAAATCATCGCCACTATAAGTCTGAGCATCCCTGGTGTAGATCAATCAGAGAGCGCCTCTTTTGTTCGTAAACGGATTTCCTACGAACGTGTTGACACGATCAAAAATATGTTTTTCATATCTACACCCTCTTAAGTTATTGTTTACTTAACTTCAATAGTAGGAAACTAAAATTTGAAAAAATTAAATACTTTTGGTATCATTTCGCTTCCTCCACCGTTCTTGTCTCAAGAGATTTTTTCCGTAACATTGAAAGTTGAAATAAATAAATAATGTTTATGTCGATAACGTGTTTTCATTATGCAACCTTCAATAGTTATATTAAACGTGAGCCTTGCTACAAACTGCCTGCAATAAAGTTGATAGTTGTTAGCATTGTTTCTGACCACCCTGAATGATCGTTCGATCATCGAGTTAATGTGTGTTTAACCAATATAGCTCGCAATACTTTCCACCCTCTCAAAGTTTAACACAGTAAAACCGTCATCAAAACTAAAAACTTGAAAATAACAACGATGTCTTTCACATTTTCATCTCACGTTAGAAATACAATGAGTTACGGCATTGACTTTAGTAAGCCAATGAGTTACGGCGAAACATACAGACGAATTGATAACTTTATTTTTTGAAGTTAGTGATTAAGGACCTTTAGAGCGTCGGTAGAGGTATGGACACTCAATCAGAAGGTACAAATTACAATACGCATAGACGACATGCCAGGTATCAATGAGTTTTTCTATCTTATGGACGTAATACTGACTGCTCTCAAGCGGTGAAGGAAAACATCGTGAGGAAACATACATCGCTGAAGAAGATATTCTGATGCGTACATGAAGTCTATCAATCCGCATTATTGGTACGTCTGTGCCCTATAGTAGAACGTAAATAGACTTATGATGATGAGGGCGAAATTGAAAATAAATTTTAAAATATACAGTTTAATGGATGGTTTAGGCGACTAATGTCTAAAATGAATAATGAAAAGGTATTAAAATATATTTTATTATCAAATGAAGAAAATTAAAATTGTCACATTACGTTAATGTCAAAAATAAAAATTGTCATGACATAAAAATGTCCAAAATGCAAATCGTCAAGGTATAAAAGTCAAAAACATATTATTAATTTTTCAACATCGTCCTTTCATTAAAATAGTCTGTAAAAATTTAAAAATAAAAGATTATCAACAACGTGTAGTAGAAAAGATGAAATTAAACGTTTTTTTGCGGTTTTTTTGAGATAAGCACGAAAATGTACGAGCCCTATTCAACTCCTAAGCTTTGTTAAAACTACAAAGACACCGTAAACGTTAACTGAAATTTCATTTTGTGTGTATGTTAAAATTGTGTGTGTGTTATGTAAAAAGTGTGTATGTTATGAGAGATCTTTTTTTTTCTTTGAAAAACCTTTTACCTCCTCTTGCACTAGACGACCATAACCAGTGGCGGCAGCGACCATGTAAACTATAAAAACTGGTCGTTGTCATGGCACAAGACCACATAATTAAATATCCCGACGTACGAATAGGTGCACATACTCAGCCAAGGCAAAGTATAAATAAGATAATAGTAGGCGCGCTTCTAAGAAACCGCGTGATGCGCCGCCGATGTGGAAAGATGGCGGCCAAGTCTCCGTTGATTTAGGTTACCGCGCACAGGCAGAGGGCGCCTGGCACGAAGCTTCCGATCTATAGGGATATTTATTTAATCATGTGACTAGGCGGCCGATGGGGAACTTGCACCAAAATTATAATGAGAAATTATCTTAATAATTCAATAATAATAGATGTGAATAGAACATTACTGAAAGATTTGTTTAAAAGTGTTCATTATAAGCCGTGGTGGTCCAGTGGCGAGTAACCTTGCCTGCCGTGCAGGAGGCGATGGTTCGATCCCCATCCAGGCCGACTCGTACCAATGAGTTTCTCGGAATTTATGTACGATTTGTAACACCACTGGCTTTTCGGTGAAGGAAAACATTGTGAGGAAACCTGCATGCTTCAATTTCGAGGCATGTAACCACTGTCCATTATGTGGCGACGGGCTCACTCCCCGTCACACTGGACAGAGTTTCGGCACTACTGGTGAATCGTGGATGTTCTGAGGTTTCAGAATATCTCTGACTAACCCCTCGGGGAATATAGTCGTGAGCATATGCATGCCATGTTAAGTTATAAGTTACGTGGATCGGAAATTAATTTCAAACACCAATCAGCGCAAATTAATCAAGCGATTAGCAATTTGCATGCGTTAGAAGAGTACGACAACATGTTATGGCGGATGATTTGTGATGAGCTTCACACATCATGAAAATGAGTGACGTCACGTCATGGCAGTGAGCGTTTTGGCGCGGAATTTGAAAAAACAACTTTTGATTTTCAATATATAAATGATTTGTACATATTTTACCATTTCTGGTTTTGGTAGTTTTATGTAAGCCTTATATATTTATGATACACTAAAAATATAAAATTGTGCAAGTTCTCCATTCGCTTCAATCTGTTGAAGACTCTCGGATACCCGGTAATTCCCGGGAATTTGAAAACCATATTTGGATCTATTCGGGTTTTGTTGTTATTGGCAAATTTCTGCAAAATTCATTTTACCTAACCTACTTTGAAATATCTGCCGCAACACTTAAAAAGTCTCCCTTACTATAATGCAGAGAAAGAAGCTATTCTAATCTAATTGTTATCATCAGATCTATTTGTCTGTTACTTCAAGGACAGATAACTAAAAAAATAAAGTCATTATTAATGTAGGCCACGAATTTTCATCAGGCCATTATGATAGAACAACTATGGATGGCCTCGTTTTCTCCTTCTTTAGAAGAAAAACAGGTTATAAATAAAAGGGTTGGAGATGACTAAACGAGTATTATGGTTGAACTAATTATAATTTTTATAGAGAAGTACTTTACGAGGAATTTGATCTTCGAGGAATAAAAGAGTCTTGAGTTTGTTTTTTATTTTAAAATCGAACGTCGGATAAGGGTAACGAAACATTGATCGACGGCGATCGACGTTTTGTTGATACAAAAAGCTCAATTAGTATATATGACGCAGCTCTGTACGCATTCTTTCGCATCAAAGTGGCGATCGGGTTCCAATACGAATCGTACCTTTTGTATGGACAAACCGTCGATTGCCGTCGATCAATGTGTTGTAACCCTAATGTTTCTTAAGCCATATTTATACTGTTCAGCACATGCATGTGCGTTTGATTTACATTTCTCCTGCAATAAATCGTTTTCGTTAAATTAGTAAAATACAATGAATTTCAAACGAACAATGCACTTTTGTGACAGTGGGAAGAGCGCCCGAGTGCGCTGCATACAAACAAAGTTAGATCCTATTTTCAATACTAACTTAAATAAAATTTAAATAACTTTTTTTACACGATCTAGATACTAGATAGTCTTTGTACCGGTTTCAATGCCAGGATTTAATGTAAAATTTATATGGAATTTAAATCATTGAACAACTTTGAAACTATATATTTTAACGAAAATCTGACTAACCACAGTCACAGATATTAGTTCTAGCTCGTGTTTAATAAATGTCATTGACTTTCACTATGGATCCAACATCGACATGGCGAATTCTTTTTTTGTTTCAGTGTAAACGTTAATGGCTATTCGCTCGACCCAAATAGTAAATGAACAGCAGAATATTTTTACGCAATTTCAATATTTTGTGCCATTAATATAGAACGCAAAATTATTTTTACTTTGTATATGTTACCGGCAATCTGTATAATTCAGGTATTCTATACAATTCCTAGTCAATGTATAGAATACCTGGGGCGTCCAGGCAATGTGTTAAATATTGTTAATAATTGTCCATTACACACTTTACGTAGGTAATGTAACATGTCCATTACACAGTATACAATGCCTAGGGATTGTATAGAATACCTGCTGGTCCACCGGCAAAAGTAAATCGATTTCGGTCTGTATTTATCAATATATCCTCTCCTCTCTTCTTACTTCTTCCCCTCTCCTCTCCTCTCTTCTCCACTCCTCTCTTGTCCTGTATGTGATATTGATAAATACTGACTAAAATCCATTTACTTTACACATTGCCGGTGGACCAGCAGGTATTCTATACAGTTCCTAGGCATTGTATACATTACCTAGGTAAAGTATGTAAGGGACAATAATATTCATAATATTTCATGCATTGCCTGGACGCCTCAGGAATTGTATATATTGCCTAGGTATTGTATATAATACCTGATTATACAGATTGCCGGTAACATATATATGAAATAAAATACTCACATCTACGTCAATGCCCGGCTGCGCGAAGATCCTTGTAAAAGGGTATTCTTTAGGCAGATAGCTGAAGAACTCCTGCCTTCCCCTGTACCACTTGACACTATACAGGGTCTCGTTACCCTCAAGTTTCCACGTGCAGCCAAGCAACACTGTGTCTCCGAGCTTCACAGCTGATGGGGCTATGAGTTGGACTTCTCGAAGGGCTATCGTATCTGTAACAAGGGAAACTGTATGAGCTAATATTTTTGAACTATTTTTGGAGGACGTAATTTAAACATAAGAATTATCATCATCATCATAATTTTAGCCGATAGATGTCTAACAAGGATTGCCACAACAAATGATCCTGCGCTGAATTCATCCAACGGGTTCCCGTTGCCTTCAGGTCGTCGGTACACCGTGGACCTACCCACACTGCGCCTTCCAATACGCGTTTGCTACTCGAGAACTCTCCGGCCTCATCGGCCATTTGTTTTGCGAGCAATGTGCCCTTGCCAGTGCCACTTTAGTACATAAGCATAGTGCTCACGAATATATTCCCTGAAGAGGTAGTCAAATGTGTTCTAAATGTAATGTATTTAAAAATATCTAAATTTCACTAGTATTTCCAAACTATCGAGTGTGAGATGTAGTGAGCCTGTATCCACTTTTAATGCCAGTATACGATACAAGCCTCGAAATTGAAGCATTTAATAACCGTAATTTATATTTAATATAACAATACTAAAAAAATACAAACCGCACCTCTATACCACTTTTATTATTATGGAAAACATTCAACAATATCACAATGTGTAACATCCATGCCCGAATCGATATTTTAGTAAGATGGCATTAAAAATCTGATAGCATTCAGTAAGGCACCCTAAATTAATGTCGATTATAGAAACTTTATTACATGAGTAACAGAGATGAGATAATTATTAATATACGTGTAGAATACAATAGGGTCTCTCTTTATATGCTTACTGTTATCAAACTGAGCAACATTCTCTATGGCACCGACATCAAAATTGCGAAATAAATTAGCTGTTACATACAAAACTACAAACCTACTTGAGCCAAAAGTATGGTGACAGCTGTTGAATTTTTCGCGATTTGGTCGAATAGAGAAAGTTGTTTGTTCATCCCCTCAAAAAACCATCGGCATATATGAAGAAGGACCTTGTGTAACAGAAAATATCCTAAAATAATTCACATTCCTAAGTCTTGGAACAACCTTGCGATTGTTTTCATAAATTATAAGAAAGATTCACTTATTAATATTTACATTACATTAATGAAGCACAATATGTTAGCTTAGATACAATATTGGATTCAGTCAATATGTGAACCTAAATAACTCGGTAAATCAATTTCGCAACGTATCCTACAAAAACATTTGCCCGAGTGCCGTATTTTTCCTCTTACCGCCATCAAGCAGCGCATATTGCCACTAAATTGTAGGTTCCCACTGAGCGAGGAGAGACTGCGAACATATCTTCCTATAAGATGTAATTAAAATCTTAAATAATGCAAAGCTTCTCTCATGAATAAGTTTGATAGGTTCTGGGTCATACCTATTTCACTTTTCAAGCCCAGCACGAAGGCATGTTTGTTACGCTAATTACAAGTATATTTTGGTTCAGACACACCGAGTAGTACAAAACGAAACATTTCGTCAATGTGCTGCTTGTTCACATAATCAAGCAAGATCAATAATTATATCGTTGTGTGTAAAAATGTTGATTTAAGGTTCCATTCACTTATATCCAGACACTCTTCGGTGCAAGGCAGCCTTAATTCAATATTTAAAAAAATCTTATCGTTCGTGTCTCGTCAATGTTATATTTATTAGCATGCTTTTACATTTAAGCTAAGTAGATGTTAGTGTAAGTAATACCCACTGCTCTCAAACGGTGAAGGAAAAGGCCTGAGGGTAGGCCTATACCCTGCAGTGGTACGTATATAAGGCTGTTATGATTATGATTAGATGGTACTAATATGGACCTATGCAAATGAAATCTATATATTTCATTTCCAGTTATTGTGTCTTTCCCGCTTTTCATAAGCGGAATGGATTTTCATTACCCACTCTGCTCATGCCTCCGCTGTCACTCGTTCCACACACGGGCACCAAACGCGGCAGTAATGAACGCTCTGACCGCAAACAATTACATTACATCAAGCGACGCCTGCGACCTAACGCAATTAGACCGACGTGTCCCCGATTTATATGTAATTATGTCTACATTTTGCAGGTGCTGGTGTAGCGTTGAATGTCTTTAAACTTGGTCTTGGCTTATTTTATGTGATTACCATAATCATTTTTGTCAGTTTGTTGAAGATAAAACAATATAGGTCGTAACACGAAGAAAAATATCTAGTAGTACATAGGGAGTAAAATTAAATGAGTTACATATGGAACAGGGTGCTTCCACTGAACAACTTTCACTATGGGTATGGAGCCATCATCGAAATCGCGAAAAAAACATCAGATCTTTATTTCAGCGATTAAAAAAATTACATCAGTCAGCTATATTCATTAGTATGGCTATTAATCTCGTACTGGCGTGGTAATCACGAAGACAAAGTGGTAGGTATCGTTGGATAGGTCTTTTAACAATATTTTGGGTTTGGGAAAACCATTTTAGATTTAAGAATCCGTTACAGAAATATTAAGCTTTAAAGTGATAATTTTTGTCAAGTGTGTATGGTGTGTGTCCCTTTCTAAGTCGTGGCCTGACACGCACTTGGTCGGTTTTTTGTTATTCTACGAGCATTATACCTAAAGCTATCTTTCACTGAAACGGAATGAAACTGTAGAATTAAAACAAAACAAAGTAGTCCATCAACTATCCCACAAGCGGGCCCTGTTTCCTTAACACAATCAAAAACGACTAGAGAACCCAAATAGATTTATATAACATAATTGGTTCCGTATAGTATCGGTCAGGACGGCCATTTTGGTAATGGACGTACCACCGCTTGATCTTAACTTCGTTACGTTTCGACCAGGGATTCATGTTACTTAACTCGAGGGGAAAAAACAATTTGCTGATACTTGCTAGAGGTTCTCTTTCTTTTGCTAATTATTAGATAGATTCGTTGAATGTTTTTGTATAGAGTCCGTGCGTTAAGTATGAGTTTTTCAAGTGTATTTTCATTATATCATAATAATAAAGGCTGTTTTCACATTGCACCGCTCACCGCCGCATAGAGTAGAGGTGACGAAGCTGATAGTGTAGATGACGATGGAGAAGATGATGAAGGAGGAGATGGAAGAAGGGCGACGACGAATAAGATGCGGTGAGCGCTGATAATCGACGCGGATTGTGGTGTCTCGTATGTCAAGTATTGCCCCTCCGCGGACCTCAAGCGACTTTTTAACTGAGTGGTTGAGCGGTTGTCATGTGGAAGGTTTTGACAATAGAGAGATATACAACATTGGATTCGCTTCAGCCACGGCGTGGCTGTGCATGGAGCAATGTGTAAATCCCCTTCTTTTGAATCCCTTCATAGAAATTGGAATAATGTTCAATTTTTTAGCAAAATACGCGATATTAAATATAGGCTTATTAAACATATCAGTATATCTTAAACTTAAACTTCATATCTTACTAGTACTCCGCAATACCAACATATCTAGCCCGACAGTCGTCAAATCAGAAAGAGAACCAGAGTTTACAAAATCGCTCAAAGAATCACCAAGTAACAGTGGGCGGGTACATACGTAACTCGTAAAACTTATACACGATGGCGAATAAAGGTTTTGAGTGGCAACTTCAAACTGAAAACGCTCTGTTGTATGGTCCCTTATTGAAGACCTCGCGAATTTTGTGAAGAGCAGATAGGCACAAGCTGGACAAATTCAATTATGGAAATCTTTGCGCGAAGCCTATGTTGTGATGAAATTATCAATCAAACACCAAAACATAAACAGTATACATAATACAGTGAAAAAATACAAGAGGCACAAAATAAGGCGGTCTTATCGCTAAGAAGCTATTTCTTCCAGACCACCTAGAGGAAACGGTGAACGAAGAAAGGTAGGCGGCGTTTCTATTATTTCTATTTCTATAATTATGATTATGAGTTGGTAAATATTTAATGATACGTTTGAAAAAATCAATTATTTGGAAGCAATCTCAAAGCTTAACTATCGGATAATAATAATACGAATATCCGCAAGATATAACGGAACGTGAGCAGGGGTGACGCTTTAATTAAAGCCTGGAGAGCACTTTATTATAGCTTTGTGTTCGAAACAATATTGGGACAGACTGACGCCAAGTACCTAAGCACGTAATGGTAAGAGATCCGACCGCAAAATTATGCACCTATTTGTTTGGTGAACGAAATGTGATTTAAGTGAATGTTTATACAGAGGTTCATACAAAGCCGCCGGTTGCCTAGCAAAATCTTGCCGCAAGTGCCTTTACCATGATGATTTATGGTACCATTTTTACCACCGATCTGTTTGGGACGTAAATGAGGTGCCATCTGAAGAAAACCAATCTAAAGAACTGGAAAAACTAGGGTTGCCACCTCTCAGTCTGCCACAACTTCGCAACTCTAAGGGTTAAAAATGACTTCTTTGAATCTGGCCAACCTAGAGTTGCCGGAGACTGAGAGGTGGCAACCCTAGTTTTACTAGTTCTTTACATCGGTCTCCTTCAGATGGTACCTCATTTACTATTAACATATACATTACTACTACATTTCTGTTTTTGGGATACTGTTGTCTGTCTTGATGCCATATTTTGATTCAATAGGTGCAAAAATGAGCGAGTTATTGAGGCGGGGCATACAGACAGACAGACAGAATGGACGAAAGTATAAGGGCTCCTTGTTTTATAACCGAACCCTAAAAATGCTGCTCCAAATTACTCCAAAAGTCTTAAAGCAAATTTATTACAACACTTTTAAAGGTTTTATAGGTCTACATGCAAATTGGAAAAAAGGTAATTTTAGCATTTATTGTGATATTTTTAAATTGGAATCTTCAGAACCTATAAAAGTATAACTATAATATAGCGTTTAAGCTTTTCTTAAGTTGATGTAGCACTTTTTCATTTTGTGTTTTCATTATTGAGAATTCTTTAATATTGTGATGATAGTGCTTAACTGTTAAATAGAGTCAATATTAACGTCATAAACATTACCTACTATCTTGGAGACATCGCAGCTCCTTACCAAATTTTATTTTACAGGTTTGCAAGCTCTCCCGCTTCGAGACACAAAGCTTTGTAGCTCAAAATACCATAGAAGCAGACGTCAAGGTCTAGTTGACCTTTTCTCGCTGTAAAATTTACATGAAATCCGATATATGCCAAGTCACGCCGAGGCTGGAGTATATAACAATGTGCATTTGTGCATATAGCGCGGAACAGAAGCTGGCAACAAATTGAAATGCGTCATGTTCTTTCTCTACTACTTTATTTTTCTTATTTATTATAACTCGAAATAGTTTCGTTTTGCTATCCACACAGTATTTTGTTTTTCTTATCAACAATCTTGGAGCAACGGCTGAGCGTCGGTGGCGTGTTGCGGAGAGTTATGAAAACTCACTCTTGAAGTCCGGGTTCGAATCCGCACGGACAACACCCTATGTATAATTGTTTCTAACTTATGTACGTAATACCGACTGCTCTCAAACGGTGAAGGAAAACGTCGTGAGGAAACCTGCATACGCTGAAGAAGGAATTCCGATGCGTATGGAAAGCCTACCAATCCGCATTGGGCACGCGTGGTGGACTAACGCCCATACCTGAGGGTAGGCCTATGCCCTGCAGAGCGACATAATATAGGCGGATGTTTATGATGATGATGACTCTTGGAGCGCAGATTAAGATGAAAATCTTTCTTTTTCCCTATAACAATTTGTATTAATGAAATGACACTAGGTACCACACCGGTATAGCTTGATATCAATTCTTATCGCATCGGATTCACAAGTCATATGCGAATCGATCCGAGTTCTGACGTTCCAAAGTGTAGCCATGTGTTCTCACTTAAACTCACAATAATATTGACATCATTTTTAATTAAAATATTTCGTACGAAAACATAGATTTTATTTGTTCCACAATTTTTGAACGCATACACATACAAATAAATAAGTCATTTCAAAAATTCAAATTGTTGTAACGGTCTATTCAACAGTTTTTATAAGAAGTCAAACATTACCGCATAAAAGTGTTTCATCTTAATCTGTGCTCCAAGAGTCATCATCATCATCATTATCGTCATCAGTCTATATTATGCCCTAGGGTAGGCCTGTGCCTCCTTAGGGAGGCAAATAAATAATGCGACGATGTAATTTTTTGCTGTCATCGTCCTCTCTGTCCGCACTGGTTCTCTTTTTATAAGATTTGTTTTTATTCCATGTACGTGTTAAGAATATTCAATCAATTCAATATTCAAATTCAATTAATCAATCAAATATATTATTCTACAACAACAGATTTTACCATATTAATATACAAGGAAATGAATAATAGTCAAAATATTCATTATACGTGAGATATTTTTCCTAATAATATATTCATGATTTTCAAGATGACAACCAGCTTGTTATTGTAGTATAAGCACAGTATAAGAAAGAGTATCTAGTACTACAGACAGTACGAACACTCCCTGCCCCCCACAAATTTTTACCTCACACCCTCTGGCAGGATCGTGGCGTAAAATGTAAGCAAATACATATTCCTGTCTCGCTCGCACTCACTCAGTATCGCACATGCTTAGCTCTACAATATTTCTCATTTGTATGAAACTCAGACGATTTATATAGGGCCTCGCCATAGCGTTTCCCCTCTGCCAACGTGTAAGATCAAAAAATCTTACGCATTTACATACAATTGTATACCTTATCACTAAACGCGACAGCCTATAATTGCGGTACAATAATTTCGAACTTATCACATTTGGGGTTCACACGACACTGCTTTTCATGATTATTAACGTTCAAAATTATAATCTAAAGCAATGGAATAAAGTCCTAAGTTGCGGATTTCATACTACCTCGCCCCCCGCAAAAAGTGGCAGAAAAGTTTGTTAGTAGAATTACACGCGTAACTTGTCCATATATAAATAGTCGAAGGTATGCTAAGTGTCCAAGATGTGGTAATTGTTTAGATTCAATTACCTAAAAGACGTTTGAGCGAGAAACTGGTGATATTGAAAACAAGGGTGGCACCAAACGACGACTGTTTTAATTACACAGTTTAATTACGAATTTCCCCTGTTAAGTTTATTTTTAACGGGACGAAAATTCTCATTATGAATTCAAATGCTGTTTTATTCCTCGGTTTTTCATTCAGAACTGACTACCTCCGTGTTCTAATGGTTAAGAGTATTAGGCTCTTGACACGGAGGTCGTGGGTTCGATTCCCACGGGGGACACCTAGTGATATGTCACTTTGTGCGTTTTTCCCCAGTTGGTTAGGACATTGCTGGCTGAATCACCTGATTCCATAGCATCTGAAAAACTCTGACACCAGGGTTTGCTGCCCACACGATAAGAAGAAGATTCAGAACTTGTCAAATTAAATGTAAATTTTCATTTCTTTTTTTTTTGCATGTCTATGTAATTTTGATATAAACGATAATAGTTGCACGTAGTACATACCGTGGAATCGGGGTCGTTTTGAAGCCGGAACAGGGTGTTTCAGACCATCAAACTGAACAACTTTCACTATGGATCAGACATCTTAATCGCGAAAAAAAAATCAGCTATTCCATAAAAAATGTCAATAGCTTGTAGGTAATAATGTCTGAAATATTTGTTTCGCGATTTCAGTGTTGGTCCCATAGTAAAAGTTGTTTAGGTTTATGGTCTGAAGCACCTTGGTACAGCTTCAAAACGACCCCCAGTCCATGGCGTATAAGATTAATTCTGATTCTTGTTTTATTTTTTTACCATTTTGAAACAGAAACTTGTAAATTGCTTTACTAGTATTTATTCTGTGTTATTGGTAACTTTTTAACACCCATTTTAAACCTAACATCTGTTACAGATATTGAATGCCATAAAGCAAAAACCCATATCCTTTTTTTCCACTAAACAAACCTTTCATCAAACAAAGCCACGACTTTCGCATCTATTCGCATTCGAAATCTAGATGGATGCTCTAAAAAAGTTTAAAAACAAACGCCCACTACAAAATGACCTACACTGTTTCTCGCTATTGCTTCAATATCGATGCAATTGGAAGTTGAGTTGATGGTTTTGGAGGTCTAGTTAAATTGGTTGCTTTTACAGCCATCAGGTTTGTATAGTCATCACTCTTGTTCTATTTTAAACGATAAATGGATCCTTGTATGAACAAATTTTAAGGAATCATGTCAAATGACTGCAGACCCGTATCGAATCAAAGTTTGGTTCTAATTGGGTAATACACCTATTCCACCAATAATATTTTCATGTAAAATGTTGCCAAGACGAGACCATATTGCTCGCACTGTCAAAAAGTTATCAGATCTCAAGTAGAGCCAAGCTTCTAACTCTACACGCCCTAACTCTACAATCTCTAAAGCCAACTTGAACCCTCATGGGGTTAAAAAAAAACGACGAAGTGCTTCGAGAAAAGGTAAGTAGTGCCCTTGCGCTTCACTTGGCTCGTCTTGGGGGCACTGCCGTGCTCCCAGATACTGATAACTTGATGAGTATTCAAAATGACACGCATATGGCCTTTTAGTTTGTTCCCAAAGTAATTATGTCTGTTTTCAAGATATAAGATTGTCAAAGTTTAACACATTAAATTAGATATTTCGATTCTAACCAGCTGATCGAGAGTGACAACCAGCATACACCTTATATTCTGAAGATGGGGGATGGGATCTCATGACGTACCTACTGCAAACCCCTCATAATCTGTAATTAACACATGAAAGCAATAAACTATTTGATTTATTATATTATTAACTGACTTCAAAAAAAGGGAGGGGGGGCTCTTTCTCAATTCGTCTGTATGTTTTTTCTTCAAATATTTCCGACGCGGACAAATACAACATTTCCAAAAAAACAAGAATGTTACAATATTTGTTAAGAAATAAAAAATACAATTTACGGAACATGGCGGCTACGAATTAACATGATTTTGAAACCAACTTTCAACTCTTTTAAAACTAAAGCTACAATCTAATTTAACAAACCAGCTCAAACCCAGAAGTTCATTTAAATATTCGGCATTAAGGTCCATTCGGGCGGACCAGGGCGGGACCCAAACTAACCACTGTGTGGCCTACATTACCCTTTGGATAATCTTTACAAACTAACTTTACATTTCTGAAGGATTACGTAAAGCCATGGACAAAAGTTTAATTAGGATATCCATTTTTCAAAATACGCTTCTGATTGATCATTAAGAACTTATATTATAGGTATAGACAGTTTCATAAAGGTACTTTAAAGGGTGATTGTACTCATGATGCTGAACAACTTTCATTCAAGACAAAATACCGATCAGGGTTATTTATGGGAATATAATTCGGAGCGTGCTCCATACAAACGAAGTCTGGTGATATCTTAAATACTAACTAATTAAAGTCAATGATTTTTTTCTGAAATAATCTAGATACTAATCTCTATGCTTGTATCTTTTCAGATTTCGTTAAAATGTATAGTTTTAAAATTACAGTGCCTCAAAGATTTCCATACAAATCTTAAATTAATCCTAGCATTGAAACTGTCTATTTTAACGAAAATCTGACTTCATACAAGCATGGAGATTAGTTTCTAAATTGTTTCTGAAAAATTGCATTAACTTTAATTGGTTAGTATTGAAAATATCACCAGACTTCGTTTGTATGCAGCGCTTATTTACGCATTCGGAATAAAATTCTCTTAAAGCAAAAAAAACCCGGTCATGTGCCTCCTTAGCGATGATAGTTTTCCTTTTAACTTCGTTATACAAGGTGGTACAAAAATACAAATCAACATTTAAGGGGATGGTTTAGACCATCAAACTGAACAACTTTCACTATTGGACCATTATCGAAATCACGAAAAATATCGGATGTTCCATATGATTTCGCGTTTCCGATGTTGGTCCTATAGTGAAAGTTGGTCAATTTGATGGTCTAAACAAACCTCTTAAAAGTTTTAAATGTTTATTATTATCACACCCACAATATTTTAAAAAGGTACCCACAAAAAAAGTTGCATCCGCACTTTTCGTGTAAGCCCTAAAAAATATTTTTCTACTTTGTCGGCGTGATTGATATACGAGTACCCATGTCAAATTACAGTTTTCTAATACTAAGCGTCTCTGAACTAAGCCGCGGACAGACGGACGGACATGGCGAAACTCTAAGGGTTCCTTGTTGAAACTGAAACACGCTTACAACAATCAGGTGGAGCTAAAGACCATACTAGCAAACTCGCTCTCGAACACGTCTTTGGGGTAGAAAAAATACTCTCACACTTCGAAGTCTTGGTTGCCATCCCACACATTACCTCTTTACACTCCAACACAACTTCTCTAGGAGCAAGGGCCGGGCTGAAAAACAGCGCTGCTTACTGTCAGTTGCACTGACTGTAGCCAGCTTAGCTGAGTCCCAGTAATTCTGTGTGTCTTTTCTTTTTGTTGTTGAAGCGCTCGTTGGCGTAGTGGAGCTTAGGTTTTGGAAACGATCACTGAAGTTAAGCAACGCCAGGTCCGGCCAGTCTTTGGATGGGTGATCGTTTAGTGGTATTTCATCTCGAGCGTTTCCTTGCTTCGGAAGGCACATTAAGCAGTTGGTCTCGGTTAGTTCCGTCAGATGGCGTTGTAACTATTCGTTAAGCCAGGCCACAGGCCTATTAAGGCGACATGAAAATTCTTTGACAGTAAGTTGATCACTAACTTGCTTCCACCAAAACGCACTGGGCCCGCGTGGTGGAGTATGGCCACTCCCTCTCACCCTTATTCGTAAGAGGAGGCATTTGCCCTGTTCGTTTCTTTATGTTTTTTGAGCAATTGGCAATAAAGCATTTTTCATTTCATTTCGTTTCCCCGTGAAACACACAGGGAACTAACAAAAAAAATCTTCTGAACGAACGTTTAAAAGTATACAAACTTGAATTTGCAAGTTTCGTTTAGGTTCCTTTAGGAAAGTTGTTCAGTATTATGAGTAAAATCACAATTTAAAGTAACGAAATACCTCCGCCCTTCTGTATCACAATAATAACGTTATTATTTTAACGTTATTTAAATCTGAAGAGGTTTCTTCCCGCTTACGTAACAGAGTAAACTCTTCAAACTGAGACGGGCATAGTACTTATGCACATTAATATCTAATTTGTTATAGGTACTTGATAAATGATATTAAGTGAACATTGCTACAACCACAACCTTAAACTGTGGTTGGTAGTTGTAGCTAGATGGGTTTCTGGCCACCGCGAACATGGTCATGGGTGGGACAGTTTGATTTAAATTGGATAAACTCGAGACCATATTCCCTTCCGAGGTGGCCAGAAATAGAAACTTTAATACAATTAGAAACACCACCTTTAAACATTTTTAAGGCTGCCTGGTAATAATGGTCTTTTGTGTGGAGAAAAGAAACGATAATTTAATTATCTACCCTACTATTTTTTGGTTGCGACTTCATTCACGTGGATTTCTAAAAATCCGTCGATTTTCCAGTGAAATCCGTAGATCTATAGGTCAGGCCGAAACTCCGTAGATCTACGGATAAATCCAATATTCTATGTCTATCTCGGTTTAGGCTGTATGTCAGCTGTAGTGAGTCACAAAACTGTTTTATAAATGTATACTATTATAAGCAACACTACCCGACGCGAGTGTAACGGTTTGACAGTTGGTTTTAAAAAGCGATTCGAACACGGAGTGAGACGTTGGTTTTCTTGGGCGCTGTGATCGGTGAAGTCAAAAGGAACTGTTGTGTCTGTGGATCGCGTGAGCCATTTCTTGTCGTCTTGCAGTTTTTGTGTTGTGTTGGTTGTGTAAAGTGATTGTGGCTAGGATTCAACGAATATCTTGTTTACGATTGTGATTTTCTATAAGAAACGATAAAATTCTTTTGTTTTGTCTGTAATTATTGTTTGTTTTAATCATCCTGCTTCTAATAACGCTAAAATCAGAATTGGGATTGAATTCATGGCCCACTGAAACTAAAACAATTGTAGCAAGGTATTTGTTTCATTTTAATGGTGTGGCGGTCGTTATTTTTCAAATTGATTGGCACTTTTGGTCTTTGCTTTGTTGGAATTTTTTGTGTGTGCCGTTTTGCTGTGTCATTTTGAAATGGTGCGGAGTGTTTCTCGCGACCGAGCGTGGTGTCGATCAAGAACTGGCTCGCGTGTTCGTGCGCGGTCTCGTCACGTCACGATTCCCGCACCCATAGCGGAAATAGCATGCGTAGTTATTCCCGTGATAAGATGCGATCTCGTCATAATGTTAGTAAGCGATCTTCTAGAAGTAGATCACGTAACCGCTCGCATCGCCAACGTTCGCGTGACGCGTCGTTTGATAGATCACACCGAAACCGTGATTCTCGTCCATCGCGAAGTGTAACACGTCGTGCGGCGCATCGTAAGCGAGAAAGTACGTCTTCTAATTGTTCAACCCCTAAAACATCTCCCCCTGCTCCGAACGTAAACAAACAACCATCAAGTTCGACTAAAACAGTGACGTCCAACCGAGACATTTCTAGGAGTGAGACATCACGTAAGCACCGGGCGTTCGAGTCGGCCACTCGACGCTCCGAAACCTTCTCTCTGGCACAAGCTTTGATAGAAGCTATAAAAACTGTTCAACCTGTTAGGTCACAACATTATTTTGTTTCTAATTTAGATCCCTTCATAAATAATATTGGAGTATGGTGCGAGAAGGTGGAACGCGCTAAGGAAACGAACGGCTGGACCGATCCCGAGTGTTTGTCGCGGGTGGCGTCATGTCTAAAGGGCGATGCCAAAGTATGGTTAAGCGAATGGGTTACCAACGACAGGTCGTGGTCCGGCTTTAGGCGCGAGTTCGGACCACTCTGCCCTAGTAAATTGGATTGCGCAGGTGTCTTATTGGACACAATGAACGCAACGTCCGATAGGTGCCAGACGTATGCCGAATATGGTCGCCGTGCGCTGTTGCGCCTGGGGGTGGTACAAGGCATTGGCGATGGGCTTCGGGCTCTTATCGTGGTTCGTGGAGTCGATGGCCCTCGGGTGCGTGCCGCGGCTGCTAACGCGGACCTTGGCCCCGAAAATCTGGTATCTTTCTTGTCGATCTACATTGAGCCTAGTGGAGGAAGGCAAGGCACACGCCAATCTACCCTTACTACCGCTGCGCCTTTTGAGCGTAACTTTCAAAAAGTTGAGGGTAGGTCGGACATAAAATGCTATACTTGCGGTCTCCGCGGACACAGGACGTAACTGTACTAAGAAGCAAAAACCATCCGATTCAACTGCTCAGGTACCAATTTTCCTTCTGTAAAAAGCCGGGACACAGCGATGAAACTTGCTTTGCTAAAGCACGATCGGAGTCCCGAAATAAGCACAGCGTTAATCTTTGTTCCGATCCGTCTGCTAATTCTGCGGTATACAACAATGACATCACTACAGCTGTGTTATATGGTATACCCGTGGACGTTCTCATAGATAGTGGCGCTCTAAATATATCACTCATTTCTGCCGATGTTCTCAAGTACCTACCATGCCAACCCAAGCCTAAGCGGTATGTGCTTAAAGGTATCAGTCCCAAAGAAATAGTTAGCGAATCGTACGTCACAGTAACATTAGAATTTAGTGACATATCTATTGAAGTAGACCTGGTTGTAGTGCCATCATCCTGCATGAACGCCCCAATCATTATTGGCACTGATGTACTTAATAGAGACGGAGTAATGTACATAAGGACAAAAAACCGACAATATCTCTCTCATTCTAAACACGTACCGTCTCGTCGTATAAATGCAGTACAGGCGGACGACTTGCCTACCATACAGACACCCCTTCAAGGTAAAGACCGCGAAGCTTTAATGTCAATTATAGACGAATTCTCAGAATTTTTAATTACTGGCACCGCGGCCACTTCAGTGAAAACAGGTGAAATGGAAATCAAATTGACCAGTGATACGCCTGTGGTCTATCGTCCGTATAAACTGGCGTACCAAGAAAAATTAAAAGTTCGCGATATTACCAAAGATCTTTTAGACAAGGGTGTAATTAGGAGGTCTAAATCTGAATACGCCAGCCCGATCATACTGGTCAAGAAACGCGACGGTTCGGATAGGCTTTGCGTAGATTTTAGAGCCCTTAATCGTATCACGGTGAAGGACAGATATCCGCTTCCATTGATTGACGACCATATCGATAGGTTAGGAAACTCACAATATTTTACCAGTCTTGATATGCGCCAGGTTTCCACCAAATTCCGATCAAGGAGGAGTGCATTCATTTAACTGGATTTGTCACACCAGAAGAGCATTTCGAGTATTTAAAAATGCCATTCGGGTTGGCTAATTCGCCTATTGTCTACCAACGTATCATAAACGACACATTACGCAGTCTTATAGATGAGGGAAACGTATTAGTTTATGTAGATGACGTGCTTCTTTTGAGTAATAGTGTAAGCAAGGGGATAACTTTTACGAAGGGTTTTACAAACCCTAACGCGAGCCGGGTTTTCTATAAACTTACAGAAATGTTCATTTCTCGTGAATGAGGTTGAATACCTAGGTAGGGTAGTGAGTGGAGGTCAGGTGAGACCGAGCCCACATAAAGTGGAGGCATTAGTTAAGACATCCCCACCCGAAAATGTACGACAAGTGCGACAATTTCTAGGGCTTGCTGGATACTTCCGGCGATACTTTAAGGGTTACGCATCGAAAACGGCACTTATCGCACACCTAACTAAAAAGAGTGTCGAATTCAAATGGAGTTTGGAACACGAAGTGATTCGTCAGGATCTGATTAAGCAATTGACCAGCGAACCCGTGTTGGCTATTTTCAACCCCAAGTTTGCCACTGAGGTTCATACTGACGCCAGCAGCATCGGATATGGGGCGAGTGGTACCCCGAAACATGTGCTGCATTTTTTTTAGAGTAAGAGACGATTATTTTACATGATTGTTACGAACGTACGATTGTTAAATGACGTGTGTTCGTCATGTGTGGGCGTTGACGTGTGTTCGTCATGTCGCCTAGTATTGACGTGTGTTCGTCATGTGTGGGCGTTGACGTGTGTTCGTCATGTCGCCTAGTATTGACGTGTGTTCGTCATGTGTGGGCGTTGACGTGTGTTCGTCATGTCGCCTAGTATTGACGTGTGTTCGTCATGTGTGGGCGTTGACGTGTGTTCGTCATGTCGCCTAGTATTGACGTGTGTTCGTCATGTGTGGGCGTTGACGTGTGTTCGTCATGTCGCCTAGTGTTGACGTGTGTTCGTCATGAATGGCGTTGACGAGTGTTCGTCAAGTCGCCTTATAATTGTGACGTGTGTGACCTGTCCTAGCTTGTGTTCGTCTGGACGGAGGGCGTGTTTGTTGTGTCTATATATGTTGCAGGTACTAGATATGCCGCTTTCGTTTGGAGCCCCATTTGATTCCTCTTAGGAAACAATTAAGACTCGTTTATTGCTACCTTTTTTTTTTAGTTGATGAGGTATGTGAGATTTAAGTGAATGGAATGTTAGATTGCTGATGTTTGAATTAAGTGAAAGTTTTTTGAAAGGAATGTATGAAACAATGTGTGTGACTTGTGAGATGTTTTGCCTTAACGCAATCTTATTCACAGATGACGATGTAGATGAACCCAACGCTAACCAGTCGACGGACTCTATATCCTTGTTAGACCTAGACGACCAGCAGGACCGTCAACAGCTCACGGTGTCAAAGGCTTGTCCATGCCTCAGCTGGACTCTGACAGCGAAACAGAACCGTTGACCGCTGAAAACGCAGTTTCCGTTGACTTCGAGCCAACGGCCCGGACCGAGGACGTCCGAACGTCAGGAGAGGCCGTATAAGCAACACTACCCGACGCGAGTGTAACGGTTTGACAGTTGGTTTTAAAAAGCGATTCGAACACGGAGTGAGACGTTGGTTTTCTTGGGCGCTGTGATCGGTGAAGTCAAAAGGAACTGTTGTGTCTGTGGATCGCGTGAGCCATTTCTTGTCGTCTTGCAGTTTTTGTGTTGTGTTGGTTGTGTAAAGTGATTGTGGCTAGGATTCAACGAATATCTTGTTTACGATTGTGATTTTCTATAAGAAACGATAAAATTCTTTTGTTTTGTCTGTAATTATTGTTTGTTTTAATCATCCTGCTTCTAATAACGCTAAAACTATACTACATATCAAATAAGGACGAAAAGATTTTATATTTATTTTTTGGCCAATTCTGATTTGCAAATATAATTTTACTACCAGAAAGATATACTATCCGACATATCCAGGATGTTACTAAAGCTGTTCTAAGAATAAGCGAGATGAAGTGTTTCAAATCTCTGTTTCTGTTATTCAAAATAGCCTTACAATTTCGTTGCTATTTGAAATACAAAGAAAGAGAAGAAGAAAAGTACAAAATTAAGAATAACACATAGTGTCTACCAGTTTGGAAATGGAATTTCTTAAACATTTTAATTTAATACAGCCTTTTAATATAACACATTGCATCCTTCTAAGAAAAAGGTTTTCTTTTTTTCCTTCGCCATATTGTATACTTCATAACATTTGAACAAACCTAACAAGGGTTTACTCGGACGATGTTCTACTCATATTTTCTTTTGCTAATCCATATTTATTCGGGCGACCCTTGAGCCGACCGGCTGGTAGGCCGCGATAAGGCCTATGACGACTTTTTATATTAATAGTGTTAATATTTTTGTAAGGGTAACGCGAGTGTCAATTTACCCTTTTTGTAGTGTAATGTTCTAGATAAAATCACATGTTGAGAATGGTTCGGAATAAATGTTTTACTTTTTTCAGTTTAACAATGTAAATAGTTTTTACGCTCGAGTAAGTATTCGTAGTATAATTTTAATGTTCTTTGTTTGTGACTATTGACGATTGAACTTAATTAATCGTCAACAAGACGGCCCGATAGTTAGTCAGTAGTGAACCTGCCTGCTGTGCCTAGGGTTGCGGGTTCGGATCCCGCAAGGTGCAAATAATTGTATGATTTATATGAATATTTGTACCAGAGTCATATATCTTTTTTTTACAGGCATGGGCCCACCACACATACCCACCGCTGTAACTCCTGTAAACCAGCGCCCGCGGCATGACGGCGCGATAAAGCGCTATCGCGCCGTAGCTCTCTTTCTATTTGCATGCGAACGAACGTGTTAGCAGGCGCGATACAACGGGTATCGAGGCGCCATGCTGTGGTCGCAGGATTAACATATATCATTATAAATATAATTGTCTATTCATCATTACAGGCTTGATTCTGGTACTTTTAAATGTGACTACATGATTTGTGTGACAATGTCCAAGATATGCATTTATTAATTGACTGTTATATAAGTCGGATGAAAATATTATTCACACAGAATTTTGTTTTGTTTAATATAACGAAACGTTTGATTATGTGCTACAATACAGCTTGGAAGTCACTAAAGTTTGGTTATATTTAACAAAACATTGCTTTCAGTGTGACTGCAAGTAATTGAACAATATTAGTTCTCTAGAACTAGTTCAAATCAAATCATATCTGATTGTGATTTAGGTACATAATTCAGAATAGAAGACAACATCAACAAAATAACATAAATAACAACCTTTCCAAACTTACAAATAATAACAGGCATAATGAATATCTACTACATTATTGCACACATCCATGCATGCACTATAAAATAAAAACACTATTATGTAAATTTAAGAAACCATTACAACTTGAATTTAATTAATTCTATTGTGTGTAGTTTTTGAAAGAAAACAACGATGAACAATTTCCACCTATTAAACTTTGAAGTTATTAACAGTGTAAGTAAATTATTCTCTGGTATAGAATGATGGATTGTAAATAATAATGTTGAAGCTATTAATTAAACAAAGACTCAGCATATACATGGTGTAAACTTAAATGCTTAGCATGTTTTAGGGGGTGCTTCAGACCATCAAACTGAACAACTTTTACTACGGGGCCAAAATCGAAAATGCCAAACAAAATCAGTTGTTCTTTTCTATACATTTAGGTCGAGCAGCTACATTTTCTATGAAATAAAACAACATATTTTCGCGAGTTGTTTAGTTTTTAGGTCTAAAGCATCTTCCCGGAATATGTAACGCACCTTGTATGGAGCCTAGAGCCTACACAAAGGCATTTCCAATTTCATAAGGATCCGTTTCAATGTCATACAATAATCTCTCAGTGTTTGAACCTGTTTGAACTATAGATTGAGCTGTTCAAAGTCTACACCGACGTATCCTTGTTCACAGCAATCAACCAAAGGCCAAATGTCTCTAACTGAAGCGTATGGAACATAAGGAACAAACATTGTCTCTAGTTAATCTAGAATAACAGCATTGACGTGTTGGTTCACAAAGCTGCTATCTTACTGGAATCAATGCACTTGGCATTGTGTTTTAGTGTGATTTACTGCTGATACGTTTGGGAAGCAGTAGGTGATGGTATTTATTACAAAGTAAAAGGGGATTTCGCATCGTAGATCACTTGTCACTCAATCATGAGGGTTCTAATCCGCACGGACGACATGCAATAAACCAATGAGTTTACCGACAGCTCTCAATCAATGAAAGAATACGTCATGAAAAAACCTGTATAAGCTGGAGAATAAATATTATGATACGTATATGTAGTTCACCAAACTGCAAAGGGCACGCGTTGTGGACTATATTCAAGCCTCCTTAAGGTAAATCAATCTAAGATAAAACTGCAAGTAATTAATAATTATTTTATTTTACGAAAATTACAGCAGTTTAAAGATTCTACCCCTCATCCTCAAACACAATCCGCAACGACGAATGAAATTTCTCTTTATGCGTCCAAAAGCGCTGGAACTATTTTTCTTGTTGGTGGTCACTAGTACTAAGGCGCTGACCACCGCGCACGAACTTGGTAGCCTATCATGCACATTCCTCCAAACGCCAATACCCTCCTTGAAGGTGGTCTAATGTACGATTTTCAGCTATTGAGACGCAGCGTAGCACATTTTACAATCGGTAAAACAGACATTAAAGTTCATATTTCCATGGAACTTATACCCGGTCGGTTATGCGCGTATTCAGCGAAATCCGGAATAAGTTCCATGGTAATATGAACTTTAATTACTCGATAAACACTAATTTTCTTCACCGATTATAAAATGCGCGCTGTGCTGCGCTACGCTCGGTGTTAATCTTATCTATTGTTCATCATCCGTGCAAACGCTGTGTCTCATGCACTCAAATTTATTAGGTTAGGTATCATCGTATTGACGCCTTTGAAGTCTGCCTGGCCTAGTGCGGACAAGCGTGATTGCTTTATGTGCATCAGCAGTTTCGTCTGCGGATTACGAACTGATCACAAAGTAAATGCAGTCTATTGGATGCTGAATATAGGCCAACAGGCGCTCAGTTTATATCTATTGAATACCATAACAGGAGTCACGATTTAATAACCTTATAGAAACGCTTTATATGGTTGAGTTTCAATTTTTGTAGTTATACAGGGTGTTTGGAAGCTGGGTTCAAATATTTAAGGGGATGATAGTTGACACCATTTAGAACATTTCCATACATGTCTTAGACGAAGTCTGATTGCTGATTTTTAACTGCTATTTTTATAAAAATTTTATTAATACCCAATTTCGGACAGTTAATTGCCAACAGTGCCCCAATTTAAGTTGGTATTATATAGTCGTACAATGTGTAAAGAAAGCACGATAGATAAGTTCCTGCCTGCCTTTTAAATCTGAACATTTTAACCCGACTGCGCCAGAAGGAGTTGCAGTTGCAGTGCACGCAGTTGCAGTTCAGTAATTAGTATTATATGAGTTTACCGATCTATCGCTATCATAGTTATTTAATATGTCTAACTAAAACTGATAAATGGAAAAAGGTATTTTTGTCATTAGTTACATTGTAATTTTACAAAGAGAGAAAACGGGACCCTGTTACTAAGCCTACGTTGTCCGTCCGTCCGTCCGTCCGTCCTTCCTACCTATTTAGGGGTGTAACCTTTGAACCGTAATAGCTAGACAGTTGACATTTTCACAGACTATGTGTTATTACGGCGGATTTGTTAGAAAATGGCAAAAAGTTGGATATTGAGGGGGTTTCTCGACAACAAACTTGGTTTTATCAACGCTTTTTCTTCTGATCTATCGTAAAAACGGTAATACATACAAGCGTCAAACTTGGTGTGATTATAGAACAAACTGTACAACATAACAACAAATAATAAAAACCGGCCAAGTGTCCGGCCGGCCTGTCTCGCGCTAAAGGCTTTGACAAATTATTATAAGGACTTGCCTTGCGGTAACATTTCCCCTCTGCCACGGTATAAGCACAATTGATCTTGTGCATTTACATTCAATTTTACACCTTATCACTAAACGAGACAGCCTATAATTGCGAAATAATAAATTCGAACTTAGAACGTTTGGGGTTCACACGAGACTACTTTTCATGATTTTTAACATTCAAAATTAGAATTTAAAGTTATGGGGAATAAAATCCAAAGTTGCGGATTTCATGTTACCTCGCCCCCCGCAAAAAGTGGCAGAAATGTTTGTTAGTAGAATTACACGCGTAACCAGTCCACATATAAGTAGTCAATGGCTAAAGGTCCCGGAGAAAAAAAAATTGTATGTTAATATGTTGTGTTGTGTGGTGGTCTGGTACGGAACCCTCGGTGCGCGGTTTTTTATACTGTAGTCAATTAAATTTTATTTATACACATGACTATTCATAATAAAATTCAATTTAGTTACAATACAAAACTCTTTGACAAGACTCTTTCAATTTGGTCATAAATGATGATTTTCCTTTTGAATTTTGTTATATCTGTCATCTAGCGGATGCTTAGAGGATTTTTAAAATGTTTTTAGTGTAAGTTTTCTTTCTGTCGTTTGTTTTTTAGGCTAAGAGTTTTGTGTACATAACAATATAATTATGATATTTATAGATATTAGATAAAATAATTGTGTTAAGTAGGTCAATTACAACTATTATTACCTACATCAAAATTATTTGTTCTATGAGATCGGAATTCGTAAATTTATATCAAACTTCCAAAGCTGCAAACAAACATCCTAATCTAATAACACACAAAATGGCTTATACACGAAAAAACAATAACAGGGACTTTTCTTGAGATAGAAAATAAAAGAATTGAAAAAAATATGAAGAACAGACAATTTCGCGCCTTCGGTGTTCGATAGAGAGTTTAATTTGCACGGGCAATAAAACTGAGATGTCTAACCGAAGGCTGACCACTAGGGCACGTTCAGTGATTTATAGAAAACATAATTGGTTTTGTTTCGGTCAAGGCCGGGATTAACGGTAGTTTCACTCACAGTAATAGCACCAATGAGAGAACAACGTTTTCTTAATGTTGTTAGATTGGACTATAGTGAGGGCTTCGTTCTAACCAGGGCTGCCAGGTTGTATAATTGGATACAAAAACTGTTTAACTGAGTAGTTAACTGAGTAGCCATTTGTATTCTCATTGTATCCTAGACTCTCATGTATTGATTGCAAAACAAAAACAGCTAATTTTGTAAACTGAAGAGTTATGTTCGAGTAAGAAAATCGCAGATCAGTAACATAAAACCCACTACTCAGTCATGTTAAGATTCAATCAATCGAGAATGCTGTTTTTCTGTCTTATGTTGTGTAGAAGAGGTAGAATGTTTACTTATTTCTAAAAATACCGGTTACGAAACTAATTAAAATTATGTGTTAAATAATCAAACAATCATTGTTTTATTAGTTTTTTTCCCTGTTTGTACCCTGCAAGCCAATTTTGTATAATTTCAGTGACATAGCTGCATATGAGCATATGCTCACGACTATATTCCCCGAGGGGGTAGTCATAGATATTCCGAAACCTCAGAACATTCACGTTTCACCAGTAGTACCGAAACTCTGTCCAGTGTGACGGGGGGCGAGCCCGTCGCCACATATAATGGACAGTGGGTACAATACATGCCTCGAAATTGAAGCATGCAGGTTGAGACAGGTTGTTGGTTGGTGACATGGCTGTATAATTAAGAAAAATCTACTGGCAGCCCTGGTTCTAACTCCATTAGATTTAATAAGTGACATTTGTTTACGTCTCGAAGCTGTTTCAACATGCAGTTAGATACAATTTCTCGAGTCTGTCAGACGACGTCGAGAAAATTCACCACGATGGTCTTAAGAGGTGAATTTTGTAGAGAAAATACCTGTTGTTTTTATTTTACAACGTTTTTCTGTATTATGATAGCAGGTATTTTGTTCTACCTTCATGTTTATTTCTTAGCATGGTAATATTCTTAAAGTTCTGCACAGTGGCGGGGTGGTGGTGGATTACAATATTAAAGATTTCTCGTAATAATGAAAAACCAACATGAAAAAGTGTTACTCCAACATTCTACAAAATCTTAAAAGTTTTTTATAGAATACTAGATTCTATACATTCCACTTTTAGGAACATTCGAAATAAATGAAAAAGGGACACCTTTTTTTCTTCTTTCTATGTTGTGTTTAGACCTATAGAAAATCTATTAAAAGTATTACACAAATATAGCTTCAAGGCTTTTGTTTGAGTAGCACTTTTTTAGTTTAAGCTTTCTTGATTGAAAAATTATAAAATATTGTGAAGGAGCATTATAAGTCGGTCCAGTAAAGCCGAGTAAAGTTTCTGAATCATATTAGTTTATAGGGTATCTTTTATACTACATAATAAGTTCTGGTAAACCAAAAACTAGCATAGCATAGCATAGCATATGCTCACGACTATATTCCCTGAGGGGGTAGTCAGAGATATTCTGAAACCTCAGAACATCCACGTTTATCCAGTAGTACCGAAACTCTGTCCAGTGTGACGGGGGGTGAGCCCATCGCCACTTATAATGGACAGTGGGTACAATACATGCATCGAAATTGAAGCATGCCGGTTTTCCTTCACCGAAAAGCCAGTGGTGTTACAAATCGTACATAAATTCCGAAAAACTCATTGGTACGAGTCGGTCTGAACGGGGATCGAACCATCGCCTCCTGCACGGCAGGCAAGGTTACTCGCCACTGGACGACCACGACTTTTACGCACAACCACAAACTAAATACGCTCTAAGTTCAAAAGTTGGTATTAAAAACCGTGTCAGATTTCACAGTAGACATCTCATAGACAAGCTGATACCTAACATCGCATATAACCCTTTTTGTTGCTGAAGTGCTAGCTCTCGGCATATTTCAATGATCTACTTACCACGGTATGAGCTTGAAAGGGTGTGACGTAAACAGTTTCGAATAGAGAACCCTCATTTGCGGTCAAACAAGGGTGTGAAAAATAACGAACTATGCTGTATTTGATATTCAAGTCAAGATACATTACATTTTAAACACACATAGGTCTGACACCCTGTTTTAAATTTAAATTATTTTAATATGGAGTCAATTCTAAACCGTAAAAAAAAATGTTTGTTCCATAGAAAACGTCAACGGCTTCTCGACTCAAATTGTGGAAAAACTGTATTTTTTTTGTGATTTCGATTTAGGCTTCATAGTGAAAATTGTTCAGTTTGATGGTCTAATGCTTCCTTCATATTAACATCATTTAAATTTACAGCCTGTTTAACGCAGTTCTCAAACCAAATGAAATAGATAAGAATCTGTATATTTTGTTCATAAATATGGTTATACTCATTGACTTATCACTACTGGACGGAGGTTCCGCGCTCAAAAGTTTCCGAATAAAAAGAGAACGAAAACGTAAAAAGAGAACGAATTACGCAACAGTCTTCGTTTGATCGACCGACTACGCGCACGCGTGGGCGCGCGGCGCGCGCCGTGCCCCGATGGGGGAGTGGGACGGAAAAGAATTTCAGCATTTGCAATGTTATTAGTTGGTTTATATTACTATACGTACTTAAGTTTGTGTATTTTAGTCTCGGATACTTTATTCGAGTAATTTGTACTAGACCCGGCGTCCAAAGTATTCTACGTCAATGGTTCTACTTTTCCCTTTCTAGTATGGCACCTTAATTTTATTATCTACATAAACCACATCATAAGCCTTTTCTGATTATCCCTACTTAAATATGACACGTGGAGAGTTAAATAAACTCTAGGAAGGGTATATTTACGATGGCAGGTACGATGACAGAACACACATGGTTAATAGTGTTATAAGGGTTTGTGTTAAGTAATCAAAGTAGATTTTTAGGGTTCCGTACCCAAAGGGTGAAAACGGGACCCTATTCATAAGCCTACGTTGTCCGTCCGTCCGTCTGTCCTACCTAATTACGGATGTCACTTTTGAACGATAATAGCTAGACAGTTGAAAGTTTCACAAAATGTGTATTATTACGGCTGATTTGCTAACAAATAATAAAAATGGCAAAAACTTAACAATTAAGGGGTCTTCATAGAAAAAAACTGTTTTTGTAAGTTGTGTCGTTTTTGTGTGGGAATTTGTTACGGAACCCTTGACCAGTTTTATTATTTAGGTCTCCTGCGTCTTTTTTTGTTTACTATTTACCTATAGGTTTCTTCAGGAAAGTTGTTCAGTATCATGGGTGCAATCACCTCTTAAAGTAATGCAACTGTTTACCCTACCACCCTGTATATTCACATATAAAAGTGTTATTTTTAGAAAGCTACAGGAACAAGACCACAACAAGACATGTACGTAACCGTCACAGTTTACACAAACGTATCACCGTCACCGCGGTGCCGTACATCATTCCCGTTCCGCTAGCGTTACGGCCACGAGACTAGCAGGGCTACTCGTAAACTGAATCTAGGTATTTAGAAAAAAATCCACAAAAAGACGTACGTTACTGTGATGCTGTCATAGTTTAAAACACATAACCGTTAACAGCAATGCCGTTCATTATTTCCATTTCGCTAGCATCGTGCCTGAGAGACTAGCGAGGCTGCTCATAAAATGAGTTAAAGCTCATAGAGTATTTGAATCTTATAATCTTCGGCGCGGTTTTAGTCTAGGAAAAAAAAAGGTTTGAGATTTCATTAAAGACATTTTAGTAAATTGTGTTTGAAATAATATTACTGTTAGTTTATAACATTTTTGTCGAGATTTCGTGGTTATATTGGCTCAGGAACCGGAGAAATACCTTAAAATCGATATAAATGTATAAAGGGCAAGCTTATTTCGAAAGATATTTCTTCCAGCATACTAGCAAAAGGGACAGTTAATTATAACAAGGCAAATTTAATGTGTACAAACAAACAGTAAATAATTTCGTTTTGAGGTTATAATTTTTGAAGACTTACAAAATATTAAATATCTACTCAAATTTACGATATTAACCGGGGATTATTATTGTTATAAGTAAAACGTATTGAATGAAGCCTTCCTGTACAAAATCACCAGTTTTCCATTTTTTGTTCATACCTAAATTTAATGTTTTGTAAATGTCTTAATTATTCAATAATACACAATAAAAAATCGGGGATTATTGAGAATTTATGTTTTTCAGGTATTTATCTACTATATTTCAAATTATCACCAAAAGTGCAATTAATGCAACCTTCTCCATACAAAAATCCGTAGATTTCCCCGACTATTTATACAGAAGAGACGTATGACGTTGGTGGAAAGTCAAAGTAACACAATTATAAACCTTATAGTACGTAGCATAGCGTCCTAGCTACCCTACTATAAGGTTTATATTGTGTTACATAGATTATCCGTCACCGCCACTCGTCTTTTTTTTTATATACTATATTTATATATAGTCTTTTATATTGTATTTGTGAAGTGTTTAGTTTATTGTATTTGGCGCATGTAAAGTCTATCCGCATTGGGCACGCTTGGTGGACTGACGCCCATACACCTGAGGGTAGGCTTATGCCTGCAGTGAGACGTTTATAGGCTAATGATGATGATGATTTTATTTGTTAGTACCTACGTAAAATAGACTGTTAGGCTATCCTAAAGAATGTCTACGGGTCGGTGGACCCTTTTTACAGTAATAAGCAGTAGCTGCTCCCTAAGCAATGCTGTAACAGTTAATTCAAGAAAAAAATTGCTTTATTAAAACTGGCAATTGGCATATTTCTCGTAGAACAGATGGCCGATGGGCTGATGGGCCGAAGTGTTCTCGATACACCACGTACTGAAAGAAGCAGCGTAGGTAGACCCCCAAGATGGACCGACGACCTGGTGGTGGCGGCCGGAACCCGTTGGAATAGGGCAATGCAGGACCGGTCTTTGTGGCGATCCTTGGGGGCAGCCTATATTCAGCAGTGGAGACATCTATCGGCTGAGATGATCTTTATAATGGAAACTGGATAAGTAAAATGATAAAGAAAGAAATCGGTTTTATGAATGTAAATATAATTTTGTATGTAATCCGCCCGTGCGAAGGCTCCACACTTGTCTGTTTGGTGAGACAACACACCACACCGCGACGCGGTTTATGAAATCACTCTTTATATGTAAATGTTGGTCTGTGGCGGAGTGCCTGTGTTTGTTTATAAAACCGTTTTTGTATGTTTGCTTAGTTGAATTTCACCCTTTTTTTCGTTAATTTAAATGTATAAAAGAAAGTGTGAAAATATTGAATTTACTTTGAAATTATAGGAATTGATTTTCCTAAAAACAAGTCAATATTTGCTTTGAATAAGAAAAAGCAACAGTTGTAAAAAGTTGCTATCGACCAGTAGATAAAATACAGGGTGTAAGGGCAGCCTTCCATGGACTAAAACGGTGAACTCAGACCATCAAACTGAACAATTTTCACTATGGAACCTACCTGAGGAAGCGCGATTTTCGCGTTTCCTGAGGTCGGTTCAAAAGTGAAAGTTGTTCAGTTTGATGGTCTAAGATCATCGTTTCAGTTTGCGGAGAGCTATCCCTTACACCCTGTTAAGCGTCAGTACGTGTGTTTTTTTTTAAATTGGGCCTACCTATCTACTTTGACATAAATATATTCAGTCAGAAGTTTGATCGCCACAACTAAAAATATCGTGAGGAAACCTGAATTTTTGCTGAAGATGACATTTTGCAGTGCATGTGAAGTCTACCAATGCGCATTGGTCACGCGTGGTGGCGCATACGAGTATACCCTCCCTGAGGGGAGGCCTGTGACGTTTGTAGTGGGACTTAGACAAGCTGATGATGAACTGAAAAGATGGCAGGAAGTCTTCTAGTCTCATGCGACTAACTATTGATCGTTATACTCGTACTTACAGTACCTAACAAAATTTAAATTGAGTGTATTAAATTTTCTGAATGATAGAATACGAAACAGTGTAGTCTGAAAGAGAATAATAGTGATAAGGATTGGAAAGGGAATGCTGAGATGGTTTGGTCATGTGGAAAGGATGTGTGATAGTAGACTGACGTATGAAATATATAAAGCGAGTGTGAGTGGAACAGTTGAAAGGGGTCGCCCTAGACGTACGTATACAGACCAAATTGGCAGCATACTTAAGAAAAGCCATACCAAATGTAGCCGAAACCGACGAGCGTGTATGAAACGATTATGACTATGGAAGTGGCAAAAGAGGTGTGTCAGGATCGTAGCCGATGGCGATCAATTGTCTCTGCCTATCCCAATGGGAAATAGGCGTGAGTATATGTATGTATGTAAGTATGTAGTTAAATTTATAACGCCTCATTTTTAAATACTTTAAACAATATTTCAAAGCGAACACCACAATTAATGGAAATTTTTAAATAATACAAGAGAGAAGGGAATTAACTTGAGCAAAAATATTTAATTGAATTTAAAAGTGTTGGATTAAAAAGTTCAGCAGCTTGGGTTTACAGAGTTGGACATTTCTAAATAAAAAATAAATCCTTTGAAAGGTACTCACGAAGTACTGAATGAGTAATTTTTGAGATAGATTTTATTTGTAAAGCAACAAAATCGAGACACATTGCAGTGTGTGAGCCAAGTTTGGTAGAATAGACTCTGACCATGTTAGAAAAAACACGCAAAAGAAAAATGTTCAAGCAATCAGTAATTATTAGATTAAGATAGGAACATGGTTTTTACTATAGAAACCAAACCGGAATGAACCAGGAATTGAACTCGCCCCGAGTTGAACTCCGGCTTGGTCGTCAATCGAATTTCACACACACGTAGATTTCAGTTCCTATAAAAGCCAACAAACCCACTTCATCTTTTACCGAACTTGGCCCTTTTTGCATTTATTACATTTTTTTGTTGGAATTAAACTTGAACATTGTACTTAATGGAATAAAAATCTTTTTAAACTAATCGCATTATTATAATGGTACTCAGAAAATGTGGAATAAATCAGCGGCAATGTCGTCTCGAGCAAGTAGTAGAAGTCCACTGAATAATATTTATAGAATAGATGTATAGATAGATATTCTCTTTCTATCTATACATCTATTCTATAAATATTATACAATTTTAAACATAGCGATGATGTATATTGAAGATATTTGCAAAATAAGTTATTGGGTTCAGGAAACATAACGGCCATTTTAAAAATATTTGTCTGTTTGTTTGTGCTCGCATCACGGAAAAACTAATGAACTGATTTGAATAGGGTTTTCACAAAAGCATAGGGCTTATTTTGGATAAACTTTTAAACTGTATTTTATTGCAATTGGTTCATTCCATCAAAAGTTACGAGTATTTGAAGTCAGTGGTCTGCGCGAACGAAGTCGTTGGCGTCAATAATTCCAAATAATAGGCGATCCACTGAAAACTAGACACTTTAAGTGTCATAAACGACAACTTGCTAACCCATGCAAATTTTATCAGAGTTGGATTCGGTTAACCAAACCTTTGGTGTACTGAGGCTCCTTTACCCATTAAGGTTGATGGGACTAAAAGCTCAAAATCAGTAATCTTAGCGGTCACCGTTATCGGATTTATCAGTAGGATCACGTAGATTGAAGTTAGTAATCTTCTCTGACGTGAGGGTGAGTATTATAGTGTCCAAATTTTCAATTTCCCAAATTCTGCACTATATAGTTGTGATTGAAGTCATAAACAAAGGGTATCAATGTACATCAACCTCAAATGCACGGGCGCGATAATGTGTAAACAGCATAAATTCATCAGAGGAGCCCTAATGAACATCTGAAACTTCAAGAAATGGAGAAGAAGCAGTGACGAAATACTAAGTCAAAGTCAATATAATTTATTCAATATAGGAGCTTGAAGCACACTTATCAAACGTCAATTCTTTTTTAAAGCTACCACCGCGTCGGAACGTGCTGTCGCTGTAGAGAAGATGCGGCCAGAAACTCTACAACATAACACGACTTAATAACTATTACAATATAAATTCTTAAGCTAAAGTTATGTATACAATAATACATAGTCTATTTAATAAAATAATGATACCATACAGTAAAGCAAACAAACTATAAGCTAGTGACCTCAGACCCAAGCATTTTGATCATTTAAATAAGTAATAATCATCCAGTTGTGATTGAAGTCATAAACAAAGGGTATCAATGTACATCAACCGCAAATGCACGGGCGCGATAATGTGTAAACAGCATAAATTCATGAGAGGAGGCCTAATGAACATCTGAAACTTCAAGAAATGGAGAAGAAGCAGTGACGAAATACTAAAAAGTCGAAACGCATATGTAAAAAGAAGTCAAACATTTTCTCCGGCTTCTTCTGTTGGTTCACACACAAATTTCAACTGGTGAAGTATAATAGTGAGTTTTATTTCACTATTTTACTTCGGTTAATAAAGAAAAAGTTTTAAAAATTCGGATATTTCCATATTGCTTTCTCAGCACCCCTGAAATGACAATGACCGACTTATTTAATATTTTTAGCTAAAAAAAAAATTCACATTATTTTCTAATCAAGGCTGTTTACGAGTACAAAGAAAAACATTACAAACAATACAACAAACATAATTTTAGATATAAATTCGAAACTTCAAGCTAAAGAATGCCTCTAAGCAATTTGACTGTTTATACACCACCAGTTTTTAATTACAAACATATAACTGTAAGGGTGTTTTCAGAAAATGAAAATAAACAACTTTCCCTGAGGAACACGGTTCGAAATATGAGAATTTTTTTTGACCTTCCATACTAATGTGCGAATCAGCCGATCGATTTTGTATGGGAGGACCACAAATTTTTCTCGTTTTCGACCCATGTTCCTTAAGGAAAGTTGTTTAGTTTCATTTTCTGAAAACACCCTTAAAGTTATATTCGTAATTAAAACCTAGTGGTTTACAAACATTTGATTCTCCATTTATCTCTTCTATCAAAAATTAAACGTAATCCAACGTAATAAAGTGAACCCCTAGTAAAACCTTATTTCCCGGTCACATCAACACCATTACCTAAAAAGCAAACTCATTCTCCTTTATCAACTCTAAAACAAAAACACTCGAATAAAAGAAATTACGTAACACCGATATACAATAACGCGAAGAGACAGAATGTGTGGCAACAAAAAACGGACTTCATATTTAGTGACAGCGCCGCCATTCCCGTGGGACCGCCCTTTATTGTCGGACGCTATGGCTGAATACAAAGCGGGACACACGCCCCTCCGCGGTCATGATGACCGTAGAAGTAACGACACTACTGGAAATGGTATATTTTCGTAAAACATAGCATATCATAATACTACATAAACTCACTAGTATACTCCCCGAGAAGATAGTTGAATATATCCTAAAGCTGAGCGCCCACTAGTACGAATGGGACGCAACGCATGCATGGCACGGAACGGTTTGTAAAGACACGCCCCGGTACTACAATATTAAGAATCTATTTGTAGTCCGATTGTAGAAATAGCCAGATCGTGATCTGCTGGGGTATTTCATGATATGCACTATTTCATGATGTGACTATCTAAAAGGCGTCATATCGTTCAACGCTAATTGTTTGACGATTTGCCCATCCATGTTTAGGCATATCGATTCTGTAGAGTGTCCAAAGTATTAGAAAATAAAAGCAAGTTTATTTTTAAATTATACATTTTGATGTCATTAAAATTGACTTTTCTCTACAGTTACTGCATTGTTGCAGAAATTTTCTGCAAAATATTCAATTTGTTGTGGTTCCATCATCTTGCGCGCACGCGGAGAAAGCGCAGAGTGGCCCGAATTGCAAGAAAACACATCCAAAATCGACTGCGTGCCAAGCATGCTTTGTGTTCGATGCAGACCAGTAAACGTGCAGCTTTATAACATTCAGAATATCCACATTTCACTAGCAGTGCCGAAACTCTGTCAGCTTAGTGATCCTATCGCCACTTTAAATGGACAGGACAGTACACGCTTCGAAATTGAAGCATGTGGGATTTCTCACGATGTTTTAATTGAATGAATTTCGATTGATACTTTTAGCATTGACTTTTATCACATCGCATCGGCATCAACCGTATGAGCATTAGTCAGGCATCAACTAACACGATATAGGTGGCAGACATTGGAAGCAGTCGATATTATGAGGGAGATTTGACGATTCTTTACTAAATGAAAAAAAAACCCTTAAATTTTAAAATGAAGGCATACTTATCGGAAATATGCCTTAGTTTAAACTTCTTTCTGTTACGAATCTGTTTTTAAAAATTTCTTTAGAAATGAGCACGTAATTAGTACCTACTTACCTTCAGGATCCTTTCCAAGTGTGTAATAAATTTGAATTCAATAAATTACTATCTAAATTAATCCCACGTTAATTAATTTTTAAGTGTAAAACATAATTAAAATATCCATTATCTCATTTCACAATACTTTTTCTGTTTTTCGAGCATTATATATTCAAGCTCTACTTCAAATCTTATAGACCGACGAAAAGATTGCAATACATTATATTCCCGAACATTCCCAGGATTTACGCGTATTATTAAAGTATGGTGTGGTCATAAATTCCACGTGGATAAAGTTGTCGGTAAAAACCACCAAACTACTATAATAATATTTATGCTAGCATGTCACTCATACAAACACCCGAACGCCATATCCGACAGACGCGATGCCTCGGGCACAGTCCTTTTTTTTCTCCTATTATTTTCATTAACAGCCTGGCGCGTGACCGAAATAAACTCTTTGACGGAGGCAACGGTTTTCGTCTGACTTTTTTCAAACAAAAATGGTAAAAGAATCAGCGAACCGGATTTTATAACAAAACATTTTTCATTGTTCAGATTTTTGGTCAGATTAAGTTTAGCGAACTCGTTTGTGACCTGTCAGTATGACGGCCGCGGCGGCGGCGGGGACAATTTATTAAAATATGAATTTGAAAAAAAATGGGTGTTAAGTGTAACAATTTATAGCTATGTTTCACAGTACATTACAGTACATTAATTCCTGTAACGTTATATAAATATACTTTTAAAAAAATATATCGACAAACTTATTTTCATTATGTTATCGTAAGTTAATGAAAAAACTTCTTTATTTATCTAGTTCAATTTATTGAATACAACTTATTTTTTACATTTTTGCTACGTACTAAATTTAATATTCTACAAAAGTTACAATCAATATTGCTGTGAAATGCTTGGCCTTATCTGTTATGTTACTTATTTATATATTAATAAAAGAATTTCAATTAATTTGAACACAAGTATGTTATAAATTACAGAATACAAAAACGTTAATGTTTTTTTTCCAAGTAGCGCCAATAGCTTTCAGAGTACTTCGTACCTGCTTGTCCAACGAAAAGAAATGTAAACAACCCACAGAAGATTTTACTACAACATCTTTGTCAGGATTTGGCTTATAGACGTCCGGTTAGCGAAGGTCGCTCCCAAGTGAGCTATCACCGCTTTACGTCCGCTATTTTACAAGCAAAGCCTACAAGCTATTTATATGGTAAATTTCACGTAAACGTATCACGATTGTGATAACATCGACTGTTTTACGAAATACCTCTCTGAACGCCTTTTCATGTTTTTAAACTGGCTTCTTAATGATATAATTCGATTGGACATAATACTACGATTTTATATTAGGTTCAATCAATATCTCACCTTTGATTATGGCTACGCCGTAGCATCCCACTACAATCGTAGCACAAACCATAACTATATCATGTAACTACCTCATGTAAAGCAATAAAGAATTATAACATTACTTAGGAATGTATGTCCAGGACCAAAAGCCAAACCATATTATTATCATCACTCCATATACGTCCCACTGCAGGACCTACCCTCAGGGAGGATGCATGGGCGTCATTCAACCACGCGTGCCTAATGCAAATTGGAAGACTTCACATACGCATGGTGGACTGACGACCTGGTGAAGTCGTTGGTGGTTGGAACCTGTTGGATGAGGGCAGCGCAGGACCGGTCGTTATGGCAATCCTTGGGGGAGGCCCATGGCCAGCAGTGGACGTCCATGGGCTGAGATGATGATGATGATGACATACGCATCGAAATTTCTTCTTCAGCGTATGCAGGTTTCCTCACGATATTTTCCTTCTCCGTTTGAAAGCAGTCTGTTTACGAAAAAACTCATTGGTATTTGGCATTTTGTCCCTGCGGATCCAAACCAGGACCCCCATGATTGAGTGTTCATACATCTTCGCAACGCACCACTGACGCTCTCTCCACTCACGTTCTCTAAACCATAGAGATAGAGGAAAATAAAAGGATAACACGTCCAAAAAAAAAAATAGAAGCAAAGACAAAACTCTTTTAACCGAGAAATTCTTACCATTGCGATTCCGCAAAAGTCGTTACCTCATGATAACTTCTGGTATGAAGTCGGACGCGTGACTGAAATAAAGTTACCGATAGAAATGAGACACGGAAAGGTAGTTAGAGCTAATAGTGTACATCTTGAAACAAAATGTCATTAGGTGACAGTACGTTTTTTTTAGATTATACTGTTTCGATACCAATTTAAAGATGTCTTGTCTGGATGTAATAATTTCTTTGCAAACAGAATGCATTGTAATGATATAATAATTCATTTTTACGACGAGAGCGTTGGTGACGCTTTGCGGAGAGATGTATGCACTCAATCCTGATGGAAATCTTCAATCCGGGTTCGAATTCGCAAGGGCGACATGCTAAGGCGACATGCCATGAACTAATGAGTTTTTCTAACGTATGTACGTAATACCGACTGCTCTCAGGCGGTGAAGGAAAACATCGTGAAGAAACCTGTATACGCTGAAGAAGAAATTCCAATGCATATGTGATTATGAAGTCTACAAATCCGCATTGAGTACACGTGGACTAACGCCGGTACGGTTCCTTGAAGGTAGGACTGTGTACTACGTTACATTGACCCAGAAACGTTATTATATCTGTTGATCCATTGGATAAATGCATCCAATCCGTTCGTGTATGTATCGATCCAATAAACTTTATTCGCAATTTCAATGTTGCTCATCATCATCTTCATCTTAGCCTATAAACGTCCTACTGCATGGCACAGGCCTATCCTCAAGGGCTTACACCCTATAAGGGTGTTAATCCACCACGCGTGCCCAATTCCCCGATTGGTAGACTTCACATACGAATAGGAATTTCTTCTTCAGCGTATGCAGGTTTCTTCACGATGTTTTCCTTTGCCATTTGAGACCAGTCGGTATTATGTACTTAAGTTAGAAAATCTCACTAGTAAATGTTGCTTGCGTACTTAAAATTATACGGTACCTACAAACTGTAAAAATTACGCCTAAGATTAGTAATCCAAAAACAGTCTTGTAATTTTCGATCATTTTAGTTTTGTTATTTTAAATAAGGAGTGTACCTCATTTTTGGTTCAATACTTAAATAATTTATCATCATCATCATCAGCCTATATACGTCTCAATGCGTGACACAGGCCTACCCTCGGGGACGGTGTATGTGCGCCAGTCCACCACGCGAGCACAATCTTGGTTAGACTTCATATACGCATTAGAATTCCTTCTTCTACAATCGAATGTAGGTTTCTTCAAGATATTTTCCTTCACCGCTTAAGAGCAGTCAATATTACGTAGGTACATGTTCAGTACCATCAAGCCCACTGTCATGTTAGTTTTCCAAAGCAAGCCGACAAATGCCATACTAATGCCGATTCAAATCTCTAAACACTTCACAACTGTGCTGCGGACGGACGCCGGCCGGTCGGTCCAAAGTCCGCACCAATCTCGTTGTGTTACCATCACAATAAAACGCTGGGACGTTATCTCTTTAGAAATTAAGTATCGATAAATTATTATGTCGATAGACTGAAAGCGTTTTATAAAAAAAATGTCGAGCCGTCAAAAATGACTGCGCGAACGAAGGGTGAAATTTTTTTTTAAAAAAAGATTACCATATTATTAAATACATTGATATATTTTTACTCGTGGATTTTAGAAACAGAGAATTATAATATATAAGTGTTATTTATCTTTCTGATTAAACAAAAAAGAAGGCAAATAAATATTAAAAATGTGTGTAGGTAATCGGAATGCCTGTAATCGAAATATAAGTTTTAGAGTGTAGAGTTGTCATTTGGGTATGTTTAAACATTTAAAATAAATTCTGTCCGATTTCTGAAGTAAGATACCTATAATTATGTGATTTGGATCAAACTTACAAATAATAGTAATTTCCATTGAAGAAGCGCAATAAACTAAAAACATTAACATCGCCACAGCCTTTGTCATAAAAAAATGTTTTTATTAACTTAGCGTGTGTTGTGAAAAAATAAAGTACTCTTAGTATTAATTGTTAGTTTGACAGTACCGTAAACTACCCAAACAGAACTATCGATAAACCGCCACTATTTCACCCAACTCTAACGTACGGTCAGCAACAAAAGGAATATTGTCTGTGCAGCTGTTACTCGAACGAATACTGTTTGAAGGTAACTGTTTTACTAAGGGATGATTTCAACAGAACAATGCTGTTCCATGGATTTTCAAATTGAATTTCCGTAGGTTCTATATTTTGAGCAAACTGTGCTAGTGTGTGCTGTGTACAAGGGATTAAATCTCATTTTGTGCGATGTTCACTAATTGAAGTCTCTGGCTAGGAAGTCAATTAATTGAGAACATACTAATTGTGTTGTGTTTTGCTTAGTTTCGATTTGGTAGGTATTATTTTTGGTTATTAAATTTCAACTTCGAAATGTGATAAATAGTAATAAACCCCGTATTGTGTTTGTACTCAACCAATTGTTACAGAAAATCACATTAGTGAGCAGTCACCACACAATTGTTTTTGTTATAACAGTTTGTTGATTTATAGCTAGTAAGTAAAACATAATTAATATAAATATTCGTACATGCATGCATGCATGCATATGCATATGCATATACTCCCCGAGAGGGTAGTCAGAGATATTCTAAAACCAAAGAATATCCACGTTTCACTCTACTTCAGGCCAAATAAGGACGACAAGATTTTCCGATTCGAATTTACCTTTCTGGCTAATTCTGATTACCAAATGTAATAAATTTATCGGATACATATACTATTCGACGTATCTTGGATGCTACTAAAGCTTTTCTAAGAATAATTGAGAACAGAAATTTGAAACAATTTCATGTGTTTCAAATTTATGTTTCTGTAATATAAAATAACCTTAAAATTTCGTTGCTATTTTGAATGGAGTGTAGTACCAAAACTGTGTCCAGTGTGACGGGGAGTTAGCCCGTCGCCACTTGTAATAGACAGTGAGTACAATACATGCCCGTGCATGCATGTCCTAATATAAAGTCAAACTACCACGGTCTACGACAGCGTTGGACGCCTTTCATCAAATATCTTAGACCACTCATTTCGGATGGACTTCGGAAATTTCGACACCCGTTGCATCCCTTTAGGGGTTGATTTTCGAAAAATCCTTTTTGGTGCACCCCTACATCTTCTGTAGAATATGTATTCCAAATATGATGTTTCTATCTTTAGTGGTTTAGGCTGTGCGTTGCCTGATAATCAGTTACAGTTACGGAACTGTTTCATACAGTACGACCAGGAAAATAATTCCGCTCGTCAAATTTCGTTTACGCAGAGTAAACCCGAGTCCCCGTCAAAACCCGAAGTAATTTAGTAATGAAAGGGCAAAGTCTTATTGCAGCGAAAAGGGCGCGAAAACAACATGATTGGTCAATATACTTTCGCGCGCTATTAAAATTTGTCAACTGCGCAGGTACATCGGTCAGACTTATAAACCTGGTACTACTGTACCTATGCATTGATTATAAAATATTTTTTATTTTATTTATTTAGCACAGTAATAAGAATAATAATATAATAATAAATATTTATTTTCTCACCACAAATACACATGTTAAGGATACAACAGGTAGGTACAATGATAATAATAATCATAATAGGAACATGTAACTAGTCTTGTGGGGAGACTGGTGCCGAAAGTCGAAATTAATCGGAATTTAAGGCCACCAGGTCTCTTCTCCACGAACATTTGAGGTGGATTCTTGACGAAATTAGAGAAAAACAAATGAAAATAGTAATAACAAATAACAAAATTGAAGCAAGTAGTTAAGTGTGTGTGTGTGCGTGTGTGTGTGTGTGTGTGCGCGTGTGTGTATGTGTTATGTGTATTGGAACTTTATTTAGCACCCGTAACAGAGTACAAACTAATACATCATCATCATCATAGACCTTTACATCTGTAGCAGATGATTTAAGCAGTAAACGAATACATAGATCTTACAAATAATACAAATTAAACTACATCAAATTTAACCCACAATAATTTATGACTGCGCACAGCGTTCTAATTTATAGTTACGACTTTACGTGTAAGTTAAATTAACATTTTGAAACATAAGATTATTCTTTATTTTATGATTTATTTTTATTTAACACTTTATTGTACACACAATATTACACTTTTCTTAAGACGATTCTTAATCATCGCATATTGACCACTGCTTTGCCCTACCAATACGTACGTTCTCTGTCTGTATAGTGGATTATAGACAGCTCCCTTTCCCTCGTAGAACATCATCATCATCATCTCATCCGATAGACGTTTACTGCTAGGACATAGGCCTCTCCCAAGGATCGCCTCAACGACAGGTCCCGCGTTGCCTCATCCAACTACCACAACGGTTGATGATAATATTTAATTGTAAACCATACTTATGATAAACAGCTGAGCTTCATACGCAAAACAAAGCTTATTAGAAACGTATTGGCATAATTTTCGCTTCATTTATACGAACCAACCATAACAAAGTGTGAATGTGTAAATTTATTTGCGGAGAGCGATGGCCCAATAAATCGTATATTAGCAATTTACATGCAATATCGTTCCTCCCTCATGATAAATAAGCTTTATTTACCGAAATACCAACATTATGTTGAAAACGTATTTTGTAATACCTACAGTGGTTGTTGTTCTGCTATATTAGATAACAGATCTAACGATATCATGTTTGAGATTCTACAAATTTTTGTAGTTACTTACTATTAGTTATTATTACTTATTTTTTAGTGTAGTTTTTGTAATGACTTCGTACGCGCAGACCACTGACTACTGATAACTTTTGATTGAATGAATTTATTTATTGTAAATAAGCCATCCAAATCGGCTCGGCAGTTTTTAGGTGATGCGCGCACTAATGAACAGACAAAAATTCTAAAAATGGAAAAGTTGTTTGTTTAGAATAATGCACACTCAATTATAAAACTTTCCTATATTGATACAACGTGTTAATGAATTAACACAAAACTAGATAGTAGTTTGTTTGGAATCGAGAGCAGAATCGAATTACGAGTATCATGGTTTTAACATAGGTATTTTTTTTTTCAAAATATTAATTAATTTGTTTGTAAAATTTTTAATTTACTTAACTCGATGTCAACCCACCGCACAGGCACTCTCACCCTACTCCCAACCAAAACAAGATTCTTAAAATGTATCCATGAGCACGTTAGCACTTTCATTCATTGCTGAAATGATAACAAATAATTTTTGCCTGAAACTTAAAATACGAATAACTTTAAATTTTAACTATCAGAATAATGAAATAATTATTTCAATCTAATTATTTTGTTTTAATCAGATATGGATAGATTAGTAGGTATAATTCGCATTCTGATTAGAAACTACACATGATTGTCACGTAATTAATGTATGTCTGATAATTATAGTCCAACATATAGGTTAGGGATTTGTTGTAGGTATCGAAATGATTATCTGACATAATACAAGCTTATGTCGTTATGAATTCATCATGCATATTACGGTGAATAATAAATTCTATAATAAGAATATTAGGATTGCTGGAAATTATGTGCATTAGTGAAATAAATGATATCTAAAAGCTCGTGCTTGTTGAAAAAATGTTTTGTAAATGTTTTTAATTAAAATGTTGTCTTTTCGCTCTCTCGCGCGCTCGAATCGGGGGCTCTTTGAAGGCGTGTACAAATACCTACCACATTTTTAGTGTACACTCGGCGACACATCAAGCTACGCAAAACCAAAATAAGCTAGCCGCGCGGGGGTAGAGTAATGTATAACGTCGCGCGGCCAGCTTATGTTGGTTTTGCGTAGCCTGATGTGTCGACGTATGTACAACAAAGAGTAAATTGATTGATTGAAACAAAATCCTTTTTGAACCGACTACGCCAGATGGTTGGTAATGTTTTTAATTTCTCTTATCGGTATCGACAAAAAATGTATGGAACTGCCATCTTAAAATAAAATAAGGCGTAAAACAAAACGTATTTAAAAAAAACGATACCACTTTTTTGAAATGTTTAATTTTAGAATTAAGAGTGACCGTGTAGCTCTCAAATACTCTAAAACTTATTTATTTCACAAATTAGTTTAAAAGCATGAAATACATTTTAAACTACACTAAATCTCCTGTACAAAAGGTATTCTGACGGACTCGCCTAGCCTCACAATAAACCCCAAGGGAATTGAGTAAAAAATTGCAAAAGTATTTTCTATAATCAACAATCGCGTTCACTCCAGCACCTACAATAAACACAGTACGGTAGTGATGTGAACATTCCTCGCTTAGTGAGTCGATTCGGCATTAGTTGCCGCTAAACGAAATGAAATTCTTAACCTTCCTTTTATTGTGGAGTGTGCTGTTTATACGTTTATACCTATAAACTTTTGCCTGTGACTTTATCGGTGGAATCAATGGGTTCAATGCAAAGGATAAAAACCGGGCAATTGCGTGTTGGCCACGCGCAGGGTAGGGTCCCGTAGTTGCCCGTCACAATATACGGACTTAGAAGGAGGCTTTTTGTTTAATACTACGGTTTAACGGCTAATAAAGTCTAAAAAGTACATTTTACTAGTTGGTCGACTATTACTCGTTAACTTGTAAAGCCTACTTAACTGTGATAATTTTCCTTTTAACTTCGTTAAATATACTACTGCCGTGCATTTTTTCACGTATCCAGTAATAACCGTTTATGTGGCAGGAGTGGAGGGGGACAGGTACCCTACAAAAAAAACAAGATTTTATCCTACCACTTGCGAGACAAATATGTATACCCACGTTAAATTACAGCTTTCTAGTACTAAGCGTCTCTGAGCTAAGCCGCGGACAGACGGACCGACATGGCGAAGCTCTAAGGTTTCCTTGTTGACTACGGAACCCTAAAATGTATCGCAATGCTTTCGAACAAAGAGTATCATATCAAAATCAGTTCAATCGTTTTTGCATCGTGATCAGACAAACATACAATAAAACCGGCCAAGTGTGAGTTGGACTCGCCCACGGAGGACTCCGTCCCACCATACAATCTAACAAAAAATCTTTGTTTTTTCCGGTACGCCCAACACACACTTGACAAGTTTCTATTATTAGTTGTTTTATCTTAGAGTATGCACTCTAATCACACCAAGTTTGACGCTCGTATGTATTGCAGTTTTAACGACAGATCAAATCAAAAAACTTTGAAAAAAAACAACTATTGTATGGGAACCCCTTAATTCTTAACTTTTTGTTTGTTTAATGGTTTGTTAGGAAATCCGCCATAATAGCGCATATTCCGTGAACATTTCCACCGTCTAGCTGAAGCTATTTTAGTTCAAAAGATACTGCCCTTCATAGGTAGGACAAATAGATAGACGGACGAAAAGACAGCGTAGGGTTATGAATAGCGTCCCGTTGGCGCCCTTTGGGTACAGAATACTTAAAGTGAGTTATAGCCTGTAGAATCCCACTGTAGGGCAAAGGTCTCCTCTCAAGAATAAGGGTGAAAGGAAGTGAGCCATACACGCGGGCCCAGTGCGTGTTGGTGGAGGCATGTTAGTGGTCAACATGCTGTCAGAGAATTTGCAATAGCCTTAATAGGCCTCTGACCTGGCTTAACGAATAGTTACAACGCCATCTAACATAGCTATCTGAAACCAACTGTTTAACGTTCCTTCCGAAGCACGGAAACGCTAGAGGTGAAATACCACTAAACGGTCCCCATCCAAAGACTGACTGGAGCTGACGTTGCTTAACTTCGGTGATCGTTTCCAATACCGAAGCTCCACTATGCCAACGAGCGCTTCCACTACTCCTACGACAGAACACATAAAAGGTTAAAATTACTTGTTAGCCCATCAGAAATATGATTCAAACGAAACACGAAAATCTCTTTTGACACAGCCTCAAATGAGTCAAAGTAAAAATAAACTCTGCCCATCTCTAAAGCACGCAACTCAAGCAATTCTAGTGCGCGACTGAACCAATTTCCCCCCTCATTTATCAACCGGCGGCGTCTTGAGAGCGATAAATACGATACACCAGGATACTATTGTTCAGATATTCTAACTCGAGACGGAAATGAACAGTGACTTTGCATTGTGCCTTTCATTGCTTGCTTCTGCTTTTTAAAGCCTCTAGGAAAAATGTGACTGATTATTTTTGTTGTGCTTTGAATGCAAGGGATTTTGTTGTTACTACTTTTAAATTTGAAAAGGTAGATAAAGGCTAGTTAATGATAACATTGCTGAGAATTGTATGCTTTTTTTACTCTATTTCTATTCCTTGAGTGGGAGAGTTTTCAAAAGTAAAAATAATGAGATGGATTAATTTTAGATCGCAAATAGTTGGTTACTGAGACAAAAATACAGGGTTACTTGTAATTTGACTTATTCCTTCCAGGATGTTAAAGGGCAGCCTAAATGCAATAATGTATGGTATATATGTGTATATATATATATATATATATATTTGCAAATCACTAGGTTTCGAGATGTTTGAAATTTAAGTTTTTTTACCCGAAACACCATTTTTCCTAAATAATAAAAAAAATATTATTCTATGGCATCGATTTGAATTTTAAATAACAGATAAGACTTTTCCCGAGCTTTTTTCATAAATAAATGTCCGATCATACTGAACAGTTTATAATAAATCAATAACCACGACGGATACTTTTTTTAAAAAAAATTGAAAATCTTGATAACATGCGTTTTATCTCAAAAAACAGTAGTATAAAAACTACGTTAGAGGCCGTAATGCGGTCTGAAAAAACTCTGACAGGGCTTGATGTTCACACGATAAAAAGAACTTATCATTATTTAAATCCATCATAATTACAAACTCCCCCCCCCCCCCCCCATCTAAGTATTGTATTTCTCCCCCACATCGTTATCCCCAGTTCTATGCCAGTCTCATTTCATTCACTGCTTTCCTGCCTTCTATAGGCGTAGGAGTTCAGACCCGGATAATCCTACTTTAGGTCATTTAGTGCTATGTAAATTAAACGAAAGAGTAAAACTTTGTAGAATCACTCCAACAGTTTAATATGAAATGGATGTAAAGTGAACATTCCCATTTATAACTTTATGGTAATGTTTGAGCAATAAAATATGAAATGGTGGGCAGTGCCGACGATCTCTGCTCTATTAATATTCAAGATACGATGTGATCGACCGTCATACTACTATTCGTTTTCTTATATTCGTTTTAAAATAGAAGAGGTCGCTGCAGCAATTATTGAGCGCTATGTAACTTTATAAAAAAAAGTCTACAGAATAGTATGAGAAGTCCAACAATCCGCACTGGACACGCGTGATGGACTAACGTACAAAGGTAAACCTGTGCATTAAAGTGGGACTATACAACGTGTTAATGAATAAACGCAAAACTAGAAAGTAATTTGTTTGGAATTGAGAGCAGAATCGAATTATCATAGTGAAACCATGATAATGTGAACAAAGGTAATTTTTTTTTTCAAAATATTAAATAATTTGTATGTTAAATTTAAAATTTACAGAACTCAATCTCAATACAGCGCTCGGGTACTCTTACCCTACTTACTACAAAAACAAGATTTAAAAAATGTTAACATGAGCACGTTATCGCTTTCATTCATTGCTGAAATGACAAAAAATCATTCTTGCCTTAAAACTTAAAATGCGAGTAACTTTAAATTTCAAAATAATGAAATTATTGTTTTAATCTAATTATTATGTTGTAAATCAGTTGGGGTGTATGAGGTTTTGCGCTTATTCATTAACACGTTGTATACAAGATTGACACTGATTTCAGTTTTAAGGAAAAATAAACTCCTTAAAGAAGATAATTATAGTGACAAGGATTCAAAATGGATTGTACCTATCATTCCAAATAAGGACGTCAAGATTTTCCGATTCCTATTTAGTTTTCTGGCCAATTCTGATTACCAAATGTAATTTATTTATTGGATCCATATACTATCCAAAATATCTTGGACGTTAATAAAGCTATTCAAAGAACAAGTGAGAGGAAGTGTTTCAAATCGTTGTCTCTGTAATGCAAAATAGCCTTAAAATTTCGCTGCTATTTTGAATGGAGTGTAGTGACGGAAAAAATAGACTAAGTATCTAAGATCGAAGCGTACCTAGCATGGTCAACAAGCCTAGTTTTAACACAAATCGCGATCGCTTTTATTTCGCACCAATCAGTCGCCCGTCTCGATGTGTAAGCGTAATGTGCCGGTGATTTATCACTAGATTTTCGCCGATCAATGGGTGAAAACCCTTTATGTAAGACGGCCATTTTAGAACGCGACCTACATTCCAAACATTTTACTTACACAATGTTTCTTCTTACACCCTTCGTTTGATGTCTGAATATTTCAGTTAAATTCAGATCTTGGCACTATCCTAGATAAAATCGCTTTAACCCGCGACTTTGTCCGCGTGAAATTAGAATGTAGAAAAATCGTTTCTTACACCATTACGTCCTCCATAGAATCCATATTCCAAAAGACAATGCGGGTTTTGTATGGAAGGTGGCGCCTTTTATTTTATTTTAATATTGGTCCCATAGAAAAAGTTATTCAGTTTGATGGTCTGAAGCAACCCCAACATTAAACCCCACATTTCGCAAATATACACATACCTAATCCTGCTTTGGTGTTTTAATTTAGAAAAAATTTTTATAGCAACTTTGTACTTCTGAAAATTTGAAATTTTTATTATAATTCATTTGGAATAAAGTTATTATAAGTAAGAAAACAATTGAACAAAACGCAATATTGCAATAATTTGATAAAATACGACTTCCAAAGAACAAAATCTGAAATGATATTAGACAGTATATCATTTTGCACAAACAACATTATTTTTGCATCTTACAAAGAAAATTATCCTTGAATATTGGCTAACCCTCAGGAGTCGCTTTTGTATAAAAATAAACCCATAAATGAGGCAGTAAATAAGTCGACGAGATCCATTCTCGTACATTACTGTGAGGTTACCCAGTTCGACAGAGAAATTTCACCAATTTGTTTGTTTCCAGACTTGTTAACATTTTGGGCAAAAGCTAGCGAAACTTGTCAAAACTATTTCCAAGAAAATGAATATTATACTACTCATATCTTCACTGTTATAAAACTGTAACAGAAGTAGAAGATATTAAGCAAAAAAATTGGTTACGATATGGTGTCTAGGTGTCCCTGATTCCAAATCTCCGGTTTTTTACATTTTATCTGTGTGTTTGTTTGTTCGAGCATCACGTGAAATCTGTGGGATCGATTTTGATGATCGGAGTTTAAAAGCATATGATTAGACTTAAAACTGGTAAATATTTTATCTGGCTACGATGACGAATGCCGGTGCGGATGAAATCGCTGACGAAATCTAGCACTGGATAGAAATATAATGTTACTATAAGGCCCCTTGTTAACGAGATGGTTTCTGTCAGGTCCGGCGCTGGGTTGGTGCCGGATAAGCTTGTTCACGAGCACAGTTTGACCCGATGGCTAGCCGGCTGAAGAGCGGCCTCATTCGGTCGATTGTCATTGTTTTGTCCGCACGTACATCAAATACTTCACCATCATGCTTAGTGATATGCAGAAAAACATTATCGCTTGGTGTATGAACAGAAAATTCATAATATAAAGCCCAATAAAAATATTATTCATAATATAGGGCATTCTTAATGAACAAATCTTGGTTTATTTCCATTTTGCGTAGGTAGGCGGAACCGCCATGCGTACACCCAGCCTCGTCAACAAGCTCTCACAGACGGCCATACACGACTGCGCGCCGAGCGTAGAGACGGCGCGCTCCGTGCCCGGACCGTCGCTACCGCCGGCGTCGTTAACAAACCTTCATAGTGTCCCATAAATAACTGACGACCGGACGAAGGCACGGTTTGAAACCGTGGGTAGCCCCGGCGGAAAACCGTCTCGATAACAAGGGATCTAAGTTGTTCCACAGGCTGTTGGGATGCTCGCGCAAGATCGCGATCCAACTGTTCTTAGTTAGATTCTGTATCTAAGTAAATAACTTCTACTACTCTATTTCTGTAGTTTGATTGTGTCGTATGTGCTGACATTTGATCTCTTGTTTATGTTTGTTTTATGTATATTTAATATTAAACAGCATGTAAACTAACTAAGACAAATCTTTGAACTACGTACTCTACCCATTAATCTGGACAACTTTGACTTAAACCTGTCGGGGCAAAAAAAAATTTGCTGTTCCATACTAAACTGCAATGCCTACACGACTTAAACGTATGAAAAGCGGATATTTATTTGTTCTAGCAGGTTTGCTCCCATAGTAAATGTTGCTAAGGTATACTGTATTATTATGTACAGGATGTAAGGGACATATACCTACGCAGACTGAGTCATGAGATGGATATAGGTAGAGCATTTTTGTATGAAACAGCAGATTTTTTCATGTTTCCTGAGGTAGGTTCCATAGTAAAAGTTTTTCAGTTAGATGGTCTGAGTTCACTGTTTCAGTATTTAATACTAGATACTCTTTCTTACACTGTGGTTTCCGTCTGCGGAGGGCTATTCCTTACATCCTGCATATCACCAATGGAAGTAGATATTGGATTATAGTATAGCTAGATGTATGTTATCAATATGATTATTCATTATTTGGCCTAATAACATTTTTAGCATAAGCATATGCTCACGACTATATTCCTCGAGGGGGTAGTCAGAGATATTCTGAAACCTCAGATCATCCACGTTTCACCAGTAGTACCGAAACTCTGTCCAGTGTGACAGGGGGCGAGCCCGTCGCCACATAATGGACAGTGGGTACAATACATGCCTCGAAATTGAAGCATGTAGGTTTCCTTACGATGTTTTCCTTCACCGAAAAGCCAGTGGTGTTACAAATCGTACATAAATTCCGAAGAACTCATTGGTACGAGTCAGTCTGGACGGGGATCGAACCATCGCCTCCTGCACGGCAGGCAAGGTTACTCGCCACTGGACTACCGCGGCTATTACCAAGGACTATCGAGATCCTTTTTGGAACAGATAACTGATCATTCTGTTTACGCGCAGCATTGAACTTGAAATCAAGTAAATCGTTTAATCCAAATCCAAACCCCTAAAGATCCTTTATGACACAAAAAATACTTTAAGTATCTGTTTTTAAGAACATAATGCTGTCGATCATAATTTACTGGTTGAGGAAAATATTTACGCAAAAATTTCCTTCATTTTCAGATAAAAACTCTAACCGAGTTTGACCGGAAATTTTGAAGGGCATCAGGGATCGGAGACTGTAATAAATAAACCCTTGTTTTGGGTCATTATAAACCACCCTTTGCCACACCACTATCTATTACATGTCATTGTTATGTCTCAGATTAGAAAAGGGAAAGGAACGCCTAAATGTGGCTGTTTTTTTATCATAAACGATTAATAAACTTAAAATTAAAAAAAAATTATCTTCTTTCCCAATATTGTGAAGTGTGGGCACACCTTTGTATGAAGTAACAGCAAAGTGCTGTCGTTTCATACAAATGGGGAAAACTGTCACGAAGAGGTACGCTGTGTGATACTGAGTGAGTGCAAGTGAGACAGGAATACACTTTGCTTATTTTTATTTTCTGCTACGCTTCCTAATAAGGGGTTGTGAGGTTAAAATTGGTGGTGGACAAGGAGTGTCTGTAGGTACTGTATACAGGATGTAAAGAAAAGTACCATTAACCTTTAAACCACATACTCTACCCATCAAACTGAACAACTTTTATAATTGGAGTAAACCGATCAGAAAAATATCAGCCGTCCCATACTAAACTGCAATACCTACTCCACAAGTTTGCTGCCATAGTAAAAGTTGTTCAGTTTGATGGTTAGTGTATGTGGTTTAAGGTTAATGATATTTTTCCTTACACCCTGTATAGTACATACCATATTCTTTCTGAAACTGTGGTGTGGGTCTGAATTCAGCCTTAGGTCACATATTAAGTAGTTACTATATACTTAGGTTAGGAAATTCTACAACATGCTCTAAGACTATTCAAGATTTTTCAGTCATAAAATATTTTGTCACATTCATTCAAAATATTTTCCCCATTTAACATTGTTGCGTGCCACGACGCGAGCATTATAACCGTCAATCGACCCACTCGGCAATTCCAACACGTAACATGCAAACTTTAAGATCGGAACGTCAGTTGCAAATTGTTTCGCAAACTATCGCTTCTATAACTGAATACAAAGCAGCTGGGGCAGGGTAGGAGGCTCAAGTTACAAGCGGCAGGGTATAGACTGCGTCAAAAGTTCATCGTGTAGAGATGTTGGGAATATTATAACACTGGTTCAATAGCACATATCTGGCAGCAAGATTTGAGTGTTCTTAATTCTTAATCAAAACTGAGTTTGAAATAGAAATTCGTTGGGAGCATACATTGCGCTCCTGCTAAGATGCAAGGTGTGACTTAACTTCTAAATAAATCGTAGAGTCAGCATCAGAGAAATCTGACCCCCATCTACATTTATAAGCGCAAGGGGTTAGATTTTTCTAATACTGACCGTAGTACCTAATATACAAAGTGTAAATTTATATTTAAAAAAACATTTGTATAAGAATATGTCTGCTATCAAAATACTATGATGTAGGTAACAAGATAACACTTCAACAATCAAATCAAATATTGACACGTTCCAAGCTAAGGCGAATCTGTTGTTGTTAATGTCCCAAGGTACCTAATGGTACAAAGGGCCCTTGTGAGATGATGCCACCCCATGTAGCTCAAATTCAGGCAAATCTAATGACACCTTATTTATTAAAATCCATCCTGCCGTTCGGATTCTACAAGAAAATAAAGAATCCCACATACATACTAACAGATTTGCGCGAGAAACATAATCCTGTCTTATCGGCGAAGTTTGATTAAATCCTCAGTCTCTATTAAGATTTTTTTACCGTAATAACGAAATTTAACACAAACTAATACCGAATGCGATGAATTATGTAAACCCGAAATCGAATCTGAGGATGTGATCCGTGCACAACATTCTGGGAACTCCTGAACAGATTTCCAAGAAACAGATAATTAAAGAGCTGGAATTTGTATAAATAAACTAAAAACCACGTCATAGGCCGTAAGGCGGTCTGAAAAAACTCTGACACCAGGGCTTGCTGCCCACACGCAGGTTCTGACCCGAGCACTTGTCTCGCGCGTTGATCGCGCGTCGCGTTTTTGCCTGCCACGAGGCCCTGCAATCCTCAATATCTTCTTGTTCTTGATAAAAAAAATCCCTCAGATTGAGATAAATACTCCCACAAACTACTGGACATTGACGCAAATGCAGTGCTAACGCACAAGCAAGAGTCCATTAATTATTTAAAAAAAAAGAATAAACTAAATGAAAACTAAGTCATTTCTATACCTAAGTAAAGGAGAAAAATATGATCATCCATTGGGGAAATGAAATTCTATAGATGGATAAAGGATTAGATCAAATTTTATCTTGATCTAATTACTCAGGGACAAACACATACATAGGTTTCAAACTTAGATCAACCCTCTTTTACGCTGGGTATTAAAAATAGGAAACAAGTTTCTTAACTGGAAATAAAGATTCAATTTCTGTACACGTACTGTATTTAATTTGAAACAAACAATAAGTTTCATAACTGGAAACAAGACATAAATTTTCAACCCGCTCACCAACTTTTGAATGACTGTACCAAGACTATATGCATCATAATATACACCGTGAAATGTAAGTGGTTAGATTAGTTGGGTTATTTTTTTTTCTGAATAATTAAGTTTATATCATACTTTTTACTTTTGTCTCAAAATCGTAACATGTAAGGACTATCACTACATAGTATAAAACAATGTCGCTTCCCGCTGTCTGTATGTATGAATGCTTAAATCTTTAAAACTACGCAACGGATTTTGATGAGGTTACTTTTAATAGATAGAGTGATTCAAGAGGAAGGTTTATAAGTATCATCACATGTAGAAACACTGATAATTTTAGAAGTTTCTAAGTGAAGTTGTAAATAAACATTTTTTTTTAGCGCTTACATTGCAAACGCTGGCTGAAGCCTACGAGATGGATCAAAATAATGTTCTACAGTATTGTACATCTTAAAAAGGTCTACAAAATATCTTGGGATGGTATATGTCTATCTATTAAGGATAACCCACAATAACCATTTCTTATTCTTTACTTTTTACGAGAAATAATGGCTTATTTACGAAGCGATTTTAAGCAATACAGCATTAATCCTTATCAGCATTGCACCCGTGCGAAGCCGGGGTGGGTCGCTAGTATTATATATTTTTGGGACCTTCTATTCTTTGATACCCTCTATCTTTCATTTGATACCCATGTATTTTTTACAAAAAAAAAATGTTTATTCTTATCTCATTTTAAATTCGCAGACGCCATCTTGAAATGATATACCCTATGTCAGTCGCACATTTTTTACGAATCTAAAGACACCTCATACGTTAAAATCCATAAAGCCGTTTAGGCTGTAGGCCGTGACAAAGAAACAACATACAAACGTACATACATACATACGCTCTAAAAACATAACCCTCCTTCTGGCGTAGTCGGGTAAAAATATGAAGAAGTAACGTTATATGTGACAACGAGGTATTTATACAAGGTGTTACAAAAATACAAATTTACAAAAATTTACATTTGTTAAGACCATCAAACTAAACAACTTTCACTATGGGACCAATATCGAAATCGCGAAAAAAATCCTGATGACTCTAACAAACATTTTCACTTTAAAGCTTAATATTTCGCTAACAGATCCCTAAATCGAAAAATGTTTTTTCCACACCGACAATATTTTTAAAAGACCAACGATACCCCACATCATGGGATAGGCAAGAAAAAAAAATTTCATCCCCACTGCGAAATATAAGTAGGGGAGGTACACTAAAAAAATAAATCAATATTTAATTTTACCTTTTTGTCGGCGTGATAAATATTTATACCCATGTCAAATTACAGCTTTCTAGTACTAAGCGTCTCTGAGCTAAGCCGCGGACAGGCGGACAGTAGAAAAAGTAAGAAAACTTCGTAAATAAAATACTACAATTTTAGACAAATATTTGTGAAAAATGGCGCTGGGATTCTTTTCTTTGGCGTGCGCAGGGAGAAGAGGCAATGACTTTAACTGACATTCAACCAATGACATTTTGTTGCAAACAACCTTATATTAAAAACGTCATAAACTTAATATTTATATCACAAATTAATATTAATAACTAAAATAAATTGTTTGATGAAATGAAGCGTTTATTTATTACAAACTATAGAAAAAAAAGTTACATTACCGCACTAGTGCGAAAATGATTATATTATCGCACTCGTGCTCTATAAGCTGCATTATGTACCTAAAAGCGGTGCAATAAGAGCCACTTTACGAGCAAGTATGTTGAAAAGTATCATTAACCTTTAAACCACATACCTCTCTCTACCCATCAAACTGAACAACTTTTAGTATGGGAGCAAACCTGACAGAGCAAAAAAATCAGTTGTCCCATACGTTCGAATCCAGTAGGTATTGCAGTTTACCATGGGACAGCTGATTTTTTTTAGTTCTGACAGGTTTGCTTCCGTGTAGTATTTTGAGTAATCTCTTTATATATATGGATAATATTTCTTTTAATCTTTCGAAAGGTCACCGTCAAAAATACCCTGCTTAGTAACTAAAGCAACTGCCACTGAACATGCCTTTCTGCACGGATGTTAAGCTTTTAATAAGTGTGTGGGTGACGAATTAACTCGCCTACGTTTTTAGGGTTCCGTATTCAAAAGGTATAAGCCTAAGCCATTCTGTCCTATCTTTAAACTGTATCTTTTGAACCATAATAGATACCCAATTGAAATTTTCACACAAAAGTTGTGGTTATGTTGAATTTCTAAAAAAAGAGTAAAGGTAATTTAATGGTTCCTATACAAGAAACAAATTTTTTTTAAATTTTTTGTTTGTTTTTGCTTTATCGAAAAAACGGTTATACATACAAGCACCAAACTTGGTCCATTTATAGTGCACACTATACGTAAAACTATAAGCATTAAACCAAGTATGAGTCAGGCTAAGAATCTCGTCTCCGGGATCCGTCTTCTCAGGCACAATTTTTATATGGTTAATATATTGTATGGAACCCTCAGTGCTTGAGTAGTCCAACTCGCACTTGGCCGGTTTTTCCTCCAAAACGCCCACGTAGCTTTTAAGCCATGTGGGCTGGACAATTTTGTTATTTATATTTAATGTTGGATTTATTTAATAAAGAAATGAAATTAAGTTATAGCCTGTAGGATCCCAGATTGCAGGGCAAAGGCCTCCTCTCACAAAGGTGAAGGGGAGTGGGCCATAATCCACCACCAATGAAGAAGGCAAGGACTAAAGGTATAGGTTTGTTAGCTGGAGTGACAATGACCTCGTGAGGGTCTTGAGATTCACGTAAACATTCACGTTTCACTATAGTAGTAACGGAACACTGTCAAGCGTAACGAGTAGTGAGCCAGTCTCCACTTATAATGGACAGTAGATACATGCTTTGAAATTAAGTCATACAGTTTCCTCACAATTTTGCTGAGTTAAAGAAAATAATTCGGTATGTCAAGTTTTTTTTGGAGGGCTGAATCGAAAACCATTTTGAGATAATGGTCTCAAAAACAATATTTTCTATGCCAGAGATATTAAAATGAAAGGATTTACAGATATTGTAATAAAATAACGTCGTTTTCGGTCCAGCGAGTTACGTCACTCGCTAGACTTGCAAACTCCTTGGTAAACTTTTTTTTTTTTTTTTTTTTTTATTAATGGCCGGTTGCTTGCGTCTAGCGCGGCAATTCTGCCAATGTCAAGTAGTTTATAATCTCAAGTGATTGTTTTATGGTTAAAACACAAAAGAGTTTCACAAAATGACGGAGCCACGTGCAAGCCTAAGAGAGGCCAACACGCATGCGTCTGCCCTCCGCCAGACTCGCAGCGCGACTCCTTGGTAAACTTAAAATAACTGACCATTAAGAAAAAAAATACATTCACAATGTCAGAATTTGATATTTGATGGTGCCGTTTCTGTTTCCAGCATAGAGTTAGAAAGAGGAGGCAGATGATTTTTATTTTTTTTATTAAGCAATAGTTTTGCTCCATAGAGTTCAAATTATTTTCTCATTACCATTTTTGCACTTAGAGATTACAGATCAAACTGATTTAAAAATTAGATTTATATTATTTTGACATTTATAAACTCGATGAATCTCAATAAAAATGAAGTAGGTATCTTAATGTCTTCTATCCGTAAAAAATATAAAATGAAGACGATAATAAACCTCACAACATAGGTATCGAATTTTTGATTTACTGACTGACCGATTGTGCAATTTAACCTACATCCTTTTCCGGTAGGACTGGCCGAAAACGCGTAGTATATGAGCTAACTGGCGCCATTATGTGTTTTAATTGCTTTTCTTTCTATGTTTAAATTGGACGATAAACATTAAAAATCGATTAAAATATCGATAAAATTTCACCAATCCTGAACTAAAATGACAAAAAATTTTTTTTTTAATTTTATCAAATGGCACTCTTAAACAATATCAAATCTTATACCAATTTTCAGAATGACCTAACGCATTAGATACTTATCGATACTGTATGAATTCTCTTAAGAATTTATATTATATTGTAGAGTCAACACGTTCCGACGCGGTGGTAGCTTCAAAAAAGGTTTGACGTTTTAATAAATGTGTTTCAAGCTCCTATATTGAATAAATTATTTTGAGTTTGAGTTAGATGATTTTCGAATGGTTTTTTAAACTTTGTTTCTTAAGCCAATCTTATAGTAATAGTAGATATATCTTATGTGATTTTAGTATCTCATTTCTCTGAATATATTCTACAGTACCATACAAATTGAGAGCAAAATACAGAAAACATAGTTGGCAAACAATCGTGAAGCAATTCCCATGCATCATATTGTTGGTCAAAACACGTCAACAGGATAATAAGCACGTATGAGAGTAACCCCTGGATATATTGTTACTAGAATTGACATGGTTTTCCAGGTCTGACTGAGCTACAGCATTCTCATTTTTAGGGTTCCGTAGTCAAACAAGGAACCCTTAAACATTCGTCTATTCTGTCTGTCTGTATGCTCCACCTCGATTACTCGCAAATTATTTTCACCTTTTTCGGAAATTTGGCTAGACAATAGATAAGAATGTAATTTTTATCGACCCCCATGCAACGCTTTTCGTCGCAAAAGTTCTGATGGTTTGGAAAAATTCAGTTAAGTAACTAGAGAACAAACCTATAATGTCATTTCCCTCTTTGAAAATGGGTTTCCTTCAAAAATTTATAATAACCAATTATGCAATCTCTCAGATTAAGACACCAGAACTTTGATTCTCTTCTTCAAATTTTACTATAAAAACTCATTGTACTCATTGTAATGCAAAACAGTTATAACTCTTCGGAGTCCTCTAATGCGGGGAACCTTTTCTTTCTTAATATAATTGTCATATTTCTCATTTTGAATCTTTAACAGGATTTTTAAATTCGAAAAGATTCGCGTTGTAGGACTGTTATTTGGTGGTCGCGTGTCCTTTGCTCCTAGGCCTACAATGAAGCTGATGTGATGGCAGAAGATTGTTTTTTCCGAAAACCCCCTTTCATTAGTCATAAAATAAGCCGTACAACGTCAGTCATTTAGGGCCGTATTAATGAAAAAACTCCAACGCTGGCGGCCTCATAAGATGACGTTTTAGTATTCGTTATGACGTTATTTAAGGCCTATCAATGTTGAGTTGAGTATATTAATACGGACCTGAAATTTCTACTTAAGACTAGATCAACACCAAAATGGACACCACAGTTTTAAAATGACAATAAAATGAATTCGAAAAGGAAAATCCTGTTCCAAACAATATGGTTTCCCAGGCTATTCCAGTAACCCAATCGTTTCTATCTTTGGGCATCTAGCGGAAACAGTATCCGCAACATTCGACATCGGCACCAAAACACAGTCTCCCTGACAAATAGCTCACAAAATGACAATTTACATACCCACATTATGTAGATACGAGTGAGACGACGAACGAATAGGCTTTCTTACGCACAAACACTATGGAAATGTTAGTGAGAGGATAATTTTTCGTCCTTTGTAGAATTTGCTTTACTCACAAGAATCCTAGGCAGTTCATTTTGATGTGATTTATATGATTTGATATAAGGATTTCTTGTGCAGTGTTTATGTGGGCGAGAGGCTAGCCTGAAACTTAAATTGCTAAATGTGAACATTGCTACAGCTACATTCTTAAACAGAAAGTTGGTAGTTGTAGCAATGTTTCTGACCACCCCGAAAGGGATTACGGTCGTGAGTTTAATTTATAAGTGTATGTTATTTGATTACGCAGCGATTGAGCGTTGTGGTGCTTCGTTGAACAACGTCAAGTGCAGTGCGTTATTGGATAGGTGACCACTCCATTTACCTCGAGTCCTTCTGTGCTTCCGTAGCGTAGGCACGATAAATATACTTGATACAGGATATAACAGACAAGCTAGCCATTTTTAATGACTTCTCTATGGTCTGTATCAATGTGTGTTTGTTTACAATAAAGTGTTAAATAATAGATGGCCCAATGACCTCGGAGCAGTTCTTGATGATTCGACAATAGAATTGATCAACTACTAAGTTAATCTAGAATTAAACATTTTTAGCGGGTTCTTACTGCGTTTTGGTATATTTGAGTTAAAAGTTGGCGTTATTGACGTTAAAAATGTATAATTCTAGATTAAAATAATAACCGAGTAACTCTCAAAACTGAACTACTAACTTGTTTCGAATCTTCAGAGGCTCGCGCAGCTAAAATCTTCCCTTCGCTATTTTAAAAAAAATCCTATTTTGAATTCTCTTCTGCTGAGTAGAAACTAAGTAATATTTATCCCAAAATGACACACAAACTTTCACAGTAACAGCACAGTATAAGAAAGAGTATCGATTACTACGTAATAGTCTACCAAATTAGTCACGGACAACAATACATTGTTTTTTCGAAGTTACCACTATCTTCCGCGAAAATAAAAACGATTCAAAACAATTAACAATTTTTATCAATCCCACGGAATAGTCAATAAAACGGACAAAGCAGTTAGTCAATCTAAAAAAAAGCATTTTTGTACAATAAAAGAGTAATGTGTAAGCCGTTTTAACGAAATAGCCCCTATATCCACGCAATGGGGGACACAATAGGCGCGCTATAGGAAACAATTGCCCCTGTAATTTATGTTGCCGCAACAGACCAGTTTACTGCTGCGATAAACCGAAATGGCGTAACTCAAAAAAGTTTATATTCTTACCCTGTCGCATTTGATATGAAATTGCAGTAAAACGGTGAGGGAAAAGAGAGAAAATATTGTGTAACGACGTCCATTGTTAAAAGCAAAAGTTATACATGTGTGAGAATTATCTTTGAAAACTCAGAGAGCGTATAAAATGCTCGGCGTTTTATAAGCAGTTGCAGTTGTAGAAAGGTTCATTATTACTATTAGCACATATTTTTATTTACAGCTAATTGTACTTTAATGTACAGGATTTTAACAAATGAACGCAAATACTGAAAACCATTTGCACACAATTGCGGAATGATATTTGAAAAGTCGCTTTTCAAAATTAGCTCATAAACAATGTTATGTAGATTTTCGAATGTGTATTAAATATTGAAAAATAATGCAAAAAGTTTAACAAACGATTCTGTCTTAATGATACTTGAGATTTGAATGTGACCCGGCGAGTTTCTTTGAAGAACATGTTGATTAGCAACAACAAAAATCACCTATGAATATAATCCTTACTAGCTTTCTCAACTTTAGAGCACATTAAACCTGTTAATTAAACTTCTTTTCAAACATTTTTCCAATTATTTATGATTAATGAAATCGTTGACCTCTAAAAGATGTTGAAGAAAAAACGGAATACCTAAAACGATCCATTAAGCAAAAAACATTTCTTAATTTTCACATCATACCATCAATCATAGTTTCTTATACACAAGCATTGTAATTTTATAAATTGCTAGCGCACTCACAAAAGGAATTATTTATTTTCTTCTGAACTCAGTTTTCGAACCATATTTTCATTGTATTCTCAATTACGAAAAACCTATATAACTTAAGATACGCCGTTTCGTCCGAGTGACCCCTTATATGGGTCACAGTCTCCTCGGCTATTTGCATGTATCATTTTCTGGTTTAGTCAGCTCTGGCCTATCGATTCATGTATGTACATTTTCATCTTCCTTCAGTTATTTATAGCTATCGGACTCTCCGATGTAGTAAATACTGTTTTTATACAACGTTATTTTTATTATTGTACTGGTTTGAATTTGTGATTTGAAAATATTAACATTAACAAAACATCTATAATGTATACAATTATACAACTGTAAAATTATGTGTGTCTGTACTTTAAGATATTTACAAATATAACTGGTCAAGTGCGAGTCGGGCTACTCGCACACCGAGGGATCCGTACCACACCACAACACAACATATTGACCGACTCACAGTTGACCGGTTTTATCATTTGTTGTTATACTGTAAAGTTTGCTCTATAATCACACCAAGTTTCGCGAGAAGAAAAAACGTTGATAAAGACTAGTTTCTTGTTGAGAACCCCCTTTAATTTATATCTTTTCGCCATTTTATTATGTGTTAAAGAATCCGCCGTAATAGCGCATATTCTGTGAAAATGTCTACTGTCTAGCTATTACGGTTCAAAATTAACAGCCCTAAACAGGTAGGACGGACGGACGGACAGGCGGACAACGTAGGCTTAGTAATAGGGTTCCGTTTTCATCCTTTGGGTACGGAACCCTAAAAATGGTTTAATTGGTTGTCAAGGTTGTCCGACTTGTCATTGGGAAGTGTGGTTTGTTCTATACAGAAAGGAGGTAGGTACTACATTTTCCGCTGCGATGCGGCCCGCTCCGCCCCGATGCGACCCGTCATAGTGTGCGCTTACCTTAAATGTGTCATTGTAGTAACATTTTATACAACTTCGTTCATCTAAAACTGTTTAGTTTAGAAAACACAATTCAATGCAAGTAGTTTATTTTAAAACAAAAGCTGAAAAAGTTTGCTGTGTTTGAATACATTCCAAAACCGTTCATACAATGTTTAATAGAACTAAATGCTAGTTAATTATATAAGTTTTCAGGAAATTTGTAACATTTTAGAGAACCACTCGAATGCAATGTTTTAAAACAAAACCAGCTACGAGCGCAGAGGGTTCCGTTACACAACATTATTCATCTACAAAAAAGTGTTGTTTTCTCCGTGACCCCTAGAGCGAGACCAACTCACACTTGGCCAGTTTTAATTATTGATTGTTATGCTGTAGAGTTTGCTCTATAATCACATCAAGTTTGACGCTTGTATATATTACCGTTCTTACGATAGAGCAAGAACAATAAACATTGAAAAAAAAACAGTTTCTTGTACGGAGACACACCATTCTTAATTGTTTATTTCTAGTATTTTTATTATCAAATCCGCTATAATATGCTTTTGTAAAAACCTGAAAACCACATCTAAATCAGTTCAGTAGTTTATTAGTAGTAGTTTTAAAAATAAACACACAAACAAACAAAATTCTAAAAATGGTCTCTAAGCATTCCACTACATATCCAAAACGCCTCCAAATTAATATTTTTACAAATATCTTCAATGCATATCCATGCCAAATTAACAATTTTATTATAATGTTGGTAGGTATGTATGTAGATAATATAACAAAACCAACATTCCCTCACAAAATTTAAAAAAAATAACGTTGTCGACCTATTTTAATTAGGAGAAGAACATGGAGCTTAATTTTAATGCTCTTTTTAAAAACATTTAATTTTGTAAATTATATATCATGAATTTGCTTTACACGTGCTGAAGCGACAACAGGGCTTGGAACTAGTATCAAAAGGATAGGTTCTGTATCGGTATTTAGCTGTTTTTGATATTCTGGTACCTGGGTACCGGGTCCCAAGTACCGATGCGTAAGAAAATCCCGAATAACTATCCTTTTTGCAACATCTGTTTTTTCACTTTAACGTAAATATCTGGGGGCACGGTAGTGCCCCGCCAAGACGAGCCAAGCGAAGCGCAAGGGCACTACATATCTTTTCTCGAAGGGCTTAGTCGTTTTTTTTTGCCTGATTAGAAAGTAATAGTACAGGTAAAGTCACCGAGAAGTCACAGGCTCCCCTAGGTGCAAAGTTAATGAAATAATAAAGATGGCGCGAGAAATGTGGTGCCTACGACTTATAATGCAAGAAATATCAAATATTTCGAAACGATACAAGAATAGACTAGCCAATCATGTTAAGAGAAGTTTATTCCGAATGCGGAAATGCGCGCTGCATACAAACGAAGTCTGGTGATATTTTCAATACTAAGTAATTAAATTCAAGGACTTCATACAAACATAGAGATTAGTTTTTAGATTGTTTCTGAAAAAATTGATTGACTTTAATCGGTTAATATTGAAAATATCACCAGACTTCATTTGTATGGAGCGCGCTCCTTAAAATTATAAAATCTCCTCCTTTAAATTATATTCCCTTAATCCACTGGGAGCAAGATAATTCTTCAAATAAAATAAATATCCTCACAGACATGATCTGCTTATAGTGTTAGCACTGATTGCAGATAGTAGAGAAATAACAAAAAAAAATTTGGCCGTCACGGGACGCCCGGCAAATGTGAAACTTCTCCCGATTTAAATTTCGACCTTACGTCACACAAAAAGGTTGCGCATCAGAATTTCAAAGCCCTCCCATAAGAAGTTACACTTCAAAATACCGTATCCTTTTTGACTTGAACAACGGTCACGGCACGAACGCGGTGAGGTGACGTACGAAAGCTTGCACATCAATTCCTATATACATCAGCCAGGGTCAGGAATTTTGGTAGCACTTTTAATATGTCAAAGGGATTGACATGTTTATCGACTTTATTATATTACTCGATAAATTTCTCGACTTTTGTTTCATGCAAGTAAAATGAACATAAACTGTACCAACGCTAAAATAAGATAACCATAATGTTTTTAATTCAGTTTATACTTAAACAAAAATTAATTAAAGAAAAATAACACATTAATATCCACTGTCAGATGATTTGGTTTCATACCCTCTTCCAGTACTGGAAGATTCAGTTTCAGGTACACTTCCACCGTTCGGAACTGCCAGTATCAATATGATAAGGACCTAACAATCTATTTCAGATTCAATATGTCGACACAATCGGAAGTCGATAAACGAGTAATTCTTTTGACATATTAAAAGTGCTACCAAAATTCAGGACACTGTACATCACTAACCGTCACGGACGGACGGACAACGTTTACATTCTACTTGTTGGACCTTGCTGTATCTTTTAATGGAAAATGGCGAATCAACAACTGATAAAGTATAACAACATCGTCTGTACACAAGATAAATTATCTTATGAATATCCATTTAATAATAAGCCTTGGTAGTCCAATGGCGAGTATCTTTGCCTGCCGTGAAGGAGGCGATGGTTCGATCCCCGTCTAAGCCGACTCGTACCAATAAGTTTTTCGGAATTTATGTACGATTTGTAACAACACATGGCTTTTCGGTGAAGGAAAACATCGTGAGGAAACCTGTATGCTTCGAATTCGAGGCATGTATTGTACCCACCATTTGTGTCCATTATGTGGCGATGGGCTCACCGCCCGTCACACTGGACAGTGTTTCGGTACTACAGGTGAAACGTGGATGTTCTGAGGTTTCAGAATATCTTATTTTTTAGTTTTATACATTCCCCGAGGGGGTCCTAACTACAGGAAAGTCCTAAGGAAACGCCGTCATAGACGGTATGAATAGCGAAATGAAACGTTATTCAGAAACTCTCTAATCTACAAACCCTTTGAATGACTATTAGGTATAATAATATTATTCTAGACCGACAAAATCCAGCTAAATATCAACGCAAAATAATGGTTCCGTTCCGGTGGTAAAACAAACCCTCAAAGGCGTGCCATGGGCAAAATTAATATCGATGACGGTATGCTATGTACCTGCCACTTCCTTTGCATTTCAATTCACAATTCATGATTTTATTTTCTTGTTATCATCGCGTAAGAGCAGAACTCTGTTCTAGAGCTTAATGCAATTTGAAATTTAACTACTATTTAATGTTAAACACATTATTACGCGCGACTTTTGTGCGAAGCGTGCGTTGAGAGAGTAGGTACTACGCTCGCGCGTTTCTTTTCGATCAATATTAATACGTATTTTATTGAACAGTAGTTACATTGAAAATTGCATTAACCTCCTGAAGAGGGTTCTGCTCTTACGCGACGCTTACGCAACGCTCGCGCAAAAACATTCGTGTCATGTGAATATGTCCTTACTTAATTTTGAATACGGTGAAATGTTGATTTAATTTGATTAGAACAGTCAAAGGGCTCTCGATCCCTTGTTTAAAGCTTTACGTTTTGGCACAGAGGTTTTGGTAATGAATTTGGTCATATCGTCCGGGTTTCAGACTAAATAGAGACCTTAGTCTTAGTATGTATCCGTCCATCTGGCAGTATTTCAACGGCGATGAACCCGGAAGCAATTCACTCCAGATTTATTACATCTCCACCGTTTCAGACCATCGACATGTTTGCGAGAGCTTATCTGATTTTAACGTAAGGGGTTTAACAAGTTAGTACCTTATTGTCCACCATGTTTTAGGTCTTTATCAGTCTTCAACTGTAACTCACATGCTGCATGCATGCTCTAATGCAGTAGTTCACAATTAGAGGTACACGTACCCTCAGAAATAGGTAAGGTTGGTTCAAAAGGTGCACACGGCAGTCTCTCAAACAAGCAGCATTATTTATCTAGTAATATTCAAATAAAATGAAGTTGTTGAAATTAAATAAATAGTAAAATAAATAACGTTAAGACGAAGATGTTACAGAATGTAACATTGTTATAGTAGGATACAGAATGGAGCAGGTGGTTTTAAGTAATCAGCTATAACAGCTTTATTTGAGCTAGTATAATTTGAATGTCTACCTAATAGGTAGGTATTGCAGGCGGGGACGAAACAATAACCAACCAAAAATCTTCTTTGTCCCCATTTGCGATACCTACCTATTAGGTAGACATTCAAATTATACTAGCTCAAATAAAGCTGTTATAGCTGAATAGTGATTATAGAGCTTGTTTTTCTCTTTTCCGTTAATAGGTTTTTTATGCAGTCGGGTTTTTACCCGACTGCGCCAGAAGGAGGGTTATGTTTTTCGAGCGTATGTATGTATGTATATATGTATGTATGTATGTATGTTTGTATGTCTATTATCTCTTTAACTTTTGACGAAGCATGTTGCAGATACGGATATGTTGTCATTTTGACGAAGCGTGTTGCAGATTTGATATTCTTATAATTAATAAATAATTCAGTTAATTAGGTAACTTTACATTATAAATAATAAACATAGGTAAATGTTATTTCAAGTAATAAGTTTTAGTTTAGAAACTTTTGATTTAATTTATTTACAAAATAACGTCGTGGTCAAAAAACAGTATTCACTACAATAAACACATTACGTTCCGAACCGTTATCAATAAGCTTGAAAGGGGATAAAAAGAACATCGTAACATTATCTACATAACAAAACCTCTGTTATATCGCGTTTTTTTATCTTCAACCTTTGAAGTAAAAATAGATTCACGATCGACGACAAAAGACAAAAGATTTTTTTGCTACAAATGTTTTTGATATTTTATCAAATCTTCTGATCAAAATGTTTTCTTAACCTCTAGACCTTAAATTTATAAACCACAACTTTGTAATTCTAACTACAATAGATTGAAAGTTGCAGTTTAAAAATTTTAATACTAATATTCATATTTAACCATTGACCTATAAGAGATCAATGTATTTAACGTTGACCATTTATTCATATTCATTCAAAAAGGTCTTAATGAGACTTTCGCGTATACAACGTGTTAATGAATAAACGCAAAACTACAAAGTGGTTTGTTTAGAATCGAGTGCAGAATCGAATTATCATGGTTTCAACAATGGATTTTTTTTTTCAAAATAATAAATAATTTGTTTGTTAAATTTAAAATTTACTGAACTCGATCTCAACCCACCGCACGGGTACACTCACCCTACTTACTATCAAAACAAGATTTTTAAAATGTATCTCTCTATTCGTAATATGAGCACGTTAGCGCTTTCATTTATTGCTGAAATGATAACAAATCATTTCTGCCTGAAAACTTAAAATGCGAACAACTTTAAATTTTAACCATCAAAATAATAAAATTATTGTCCTAATCTAATTATTTTGTTATAAATCAGTTGGGGTGTATGAGGTTTTGCGCTTATTCATTAACACGTTGTATAAGTACCTAGATTTTTGTGATAAGAAAATAGCCCCTTGATTACATGAAACATGATACTTTATTCATGAACCCTCATAACAAATGAAAATTTTCACACAAATACCACTCTTTCTCGGAATAAAAAGTTGAAAGAAAAGCGACGTCGTCGCTTAGACGGGGTACGATCTTAAAGGCGGTACTAGACGACCACTGCATTCGTCGAATACTTGGCATTTGTTCAAACGTTCAAACCATCATATCTGGAAAATTTTCAGTTACAACCCTCTTACAAATTACAAGCGTACTCAGCTGGTCACAGGGCGAAGAATGTGTCATAGAAGAATATAAGTTAGGTAGGGTAATGTGGAGTGTTGTCATAATTACATAAGAATCGGTTCTGCAATGCAATTCTCTAAGCGTAAACATCGTCACAACCTGTCAATTCGGTATATATATCATATGTCAAACTTCGACGATCTGAAGGATGCCAGAAGGATGTTATTACATTTGTGAGCTCATCGATGGTTCATTTAATTTAAGAGCGATGGGGCGCTTAGAGAATTGCACTCCAGTTTACGAAGCTTAGGGTCAATTCCCACTGAAAGAGTAGCGATCGGCAGGGCGCGGCATTTTACCTAGCATAGTGAACTTTATCTATCTATACTTATGAAACAGTTCTGTGACTGACTGATACACAACACACAGCTTAAACCGCTGAAGCTATCTTCAAGTTTCTATAAATATGATGATGTAGGGATGCACTAAGAAAGGATTTTTTGATATTCTAATTTGTCACGGATGAAGTTGGGGGCAAAAGCTAATAAGATAACATATAAGTTACGGGTAACCATGCCACGCCGCGCGACGGTTGATCTATCATTCTATCCTGCTGAATTTTATCTAATCTCGCTGTAGATAAACTTCAATATGCTAGATAAAATGCCGCGCGCTGACAGCCGCTGCTTTTTTAGTGGGAATTGACCCTTAGTATGAAGTTTCTCACTACTGCCTCTTTCTTTCTTTCCGTGTCAATTGTTCTACTATTGTGTTTCTATACTTTACTGGCCAGATATTCAGCGAGCCTGATAGCGTCTAGTATAGCTTTAGTAAGGTTCTCACTCATGCAAGTGTTCGGGCATAATGGAAATTCCAGCAGGTGTACCATTGACTGGATAGGTTCTCCCAATCGCACTGCATTAAGGCCAGGGTCCCTGTACCCCAATTGCATAAAATTTGTCTGCAACGGCCAACTTGAGTGTGAACAGTCACTACTGTTGATCAACAAACAAAAACTTATTTGTAATTCAAGAAAGGAATCTAACGAGTCAGACGTTTAAAAACGGAATCGACTATTTTGTGGATTTGTGCGAATGTCGAACGCGCAGTGTGGTGCCAGCGCGATATTGGCAACTTCGAATAATACTAATAATGGGCGAAGCTGGGTCAAAGAAAATCATTTCTATCCGGCAACTTTGGAGGCAAAGTTTTCTTCAATATAACGAATTATTGGATTTGCAGATCCCACGCAGAAATCTTATCGGACATAGGGTGATATCTTTTTCCGCGAAACTTACGAATTTGTTCGACGTAATTTGGTTTCTTTTTGTTTGATTACGCGTATTTGTTACGGGGCCGACTAGTTTGTAGGTTAGTAAAGTTTAACTGTATTTTATGAAAGGGCTAAGTAATACTAGAGCAATAAATTACTAAGCCTAAGTCACACGATTGGAATTAGTACTACGTATTGACCATTTAAATGATTTTACGTCCTGTTCACGGATAAATCTGCTGTAGTTTATTATCAGCGACACTTTGCACATATAATATCAAAATTGGTATTTTACAGGGGCGTATTCTCTTAAGGGCAAAATGGTCAAGTGCTAAGGGTGGCCAATAGAGCCGTATACATGGGGAGGAAATTGATCCACACACTGAGTCTACAGACCAACAGTTTTCTGGCTACAGCTCAGACATATGGTGAAAAAACTTTAAGAACGCTTCGCTCAGATTTATCTTTTTATTGTAGTACTGCATTCATAAAACTACAGAGTTACAATCACAGTCAAACCCTTAGGTCAAACCGTATTACGGAAAAATTTCAACAAATTAAGAGCTCGATTCGCTAGCTCTTGATTTGAATGTAGTTTGAGGCAATATTGTCATGAAAATATTAATAACCGATAACTCTTGTCAGTCAATTCTTCAATATCCTAAAACCTTGCTGGCACAAATCATGGCTACGGGCCCACCGCCAGCAAGCTGCGGTTATGGGGGCGGCCAAACATATTTGCCCAGGGGATAATATTTGTAACTGTTTCCCTGGTATTTTAACACAATATTCTAGTCAGTAGTCTCTTTTAAGCAAAATAATCGAATACTTTCTTCTTACTTCCTTGCATGGCGTATTGGAGTCTCTCTGTGAAGCTGTGTAATTGTTTTGTAAATAAATAATAATTATAATAATCTTGCCAGTGTATTAGTTTTCTGCCTTACCATCTATCTACTTATTCTTCTGTCGAATCGATGGTATTCTTGAGTTTGACTTAAATTAACATCTTTTATTGCATCATTATAATTTATTTACATCTTGGATACTTTATATTATGGTAACACCACTGGCTTTTCGGTGAAGGAAAACATCGTGAGGAAACCCGCATGCTTCAATTTCGAGGCATGTGTTGTACCCACTGTCCATTATAAGTGGCGACGGGCTCACCCCCCGTCACACTGGACATAGTTTCGGTACTACTGGTGAAACGTGAATGTTCTGAGGTTTCAGAATAACTCTGACTACCCCCTCGGGGAATATAGTCGTGAGCATATGCTTATGTATATTATGATGTTCAGTATTAATATTATATTTTATTTAGATCATCGTACTCTCGACAGTGCTATGCCAGTAAAATCATGATCTGTCAACTAATAAATCTGTAATAAAATAAATGACCCAACATACCTTTGTTCCATACTATCGATTTCTGTACTATCGTTTTCTGTTGATAATGTGAATCGAATTTAAAACAGAAGTATTCCCGGATCTGATAATTAATAGTATCTATTTATAAAAGTAATTGCTTAAGCAAATTAGGTCTCGTTACATAAAGTAGGTCACACCTCGCATGTAAAGGAAACCTTAATAAAACGGCGTGGTATCGCGTAATATACCTATACTGTTCAATGTTTATTAGCGGAATAATAATACAGTTCTAGATTTAAAGTAAAATACAGGGTGTAACTTTCAAAGTGTGCAACATTTACGGAGGTGATTAAGTAGCTGTAACGGAGTCACGTTGCAGGTTCTGACCCGAGCACTCGTCTCGCGTGTTGATCGCGCGTCGCGTTTTTGCCTGCCACGAGGCTTAGCAATCTTCAATCTCATCTTGTTCTTGATCGAAAACAATACCTGAGATTGGGATAGATACTCCCACAAACTACTTGACATTGGCGAAAATGAAGTGCTAACGCACAAGCAAAAAGTCCGTTAATTATAAATAAAAAATTAAAAAAAATTGCTGTAACACTACAGTCTCTATTTGATTAAAGTCAAAAATTCTTATTAGGAATTTCTGCATTTCTTACATCTTTATGGTTTTTAGCGGACTTGGTTGAGGGCAGTGAAGTTTTTCAGAACCATTATAGCGCGTGATGAGACGTAGTCTCTGTCTACCTCGTGTGATGTATATTATAATTGTACAAGTATTTAAATGAGTATACCCATCAGAAACAAACATTTTCCAGCGGACTAAAAATATACTTTATAAGGGTAGCAGAGCTATGTGTACAAGATCACTTGAAACTACGAGAATACTTTACAAGAACACAATAACTAACTTTTGAAGTTCTTGACATATCCATTCATCAATTTTAAAATAATGGTAGGTGAAAGTTGAACCCATGATAGTCTTTTGTTTTTATTTTATTCGATAAACGACGTCAATTCGTCAGAAATACTCCACAACTTGGACTCAGTAGCTGATTGGAGGAAGCAAATTTGAATGCCAATAGACTGACCGTTTATCGTGCCGTCTAAAGAGGCGCTCGAGATCAAATAACAAAAAAAAGAAGTTTGCCCTTCTAAAGTCGTGTCGGCCTACGTTGCTTATAGTGAAAAAATAACCGTTTCTATATACAAAACTGCAAACCTACTCGAGCCAAATACAACGTGTTAATGCATTAACGCAAAACTAGAAAGTAGTTTGTTTGGAATCGAGAGCACAATCGAATTATCATTTTCAAAACAGGAATTTTTTTTCAAAATATTAAATAATTTGTTTGTAAAATTTAAAATTTACTGAACTCGATCTCAAACCACCGCTCGGGCACTCTCACCCTACTTACTACTAAAACAAGATTCTTAAAATGTATCTATGAGCACGATAGCGCTTTCATTCATTGCTGAAATGATAACAGATCATATTTGCCTCAAAACTTAAAATGCGAATAACTTTAAATTTTAAGTATCAAAATAATGAATTTATTGTTTCAATCTAATTATTTTGTTATAAATCAGTTGGGGTGTATGAGGTTTTGCGCTTATTCATTAACACGTTGTATATGGGACACCTGATTATTTTATCACTATTTCTATGTTGGTCCCATAGAGAAATTTTTTCAACTTGACGGTCTGATCATCCCCTTAAAAAATCTTCAGCATATTAAGAAAAACCCTGTATATTTTATTTGCCGTAGTTACCTAGAAAAGTACCTTCAGTTTGAAGTAATACGCGATGCGCTTCCTACATTTCTGGAGTGCGATTTTTGAAACTCAATCGTGAACTCAGCAGTTGAAAATTAGAAAATTACTATGGAGATAATATGCATCTTTCTACTGCTGATTTGACTTTCAAACATCGCACTCCAGAAGTATGATTTTTGAAAGTGAAATCAGCAGTAGAAAGATGCATGTCTCCATAGTAATATTAGAAGTAAGAGTTTCAAAAATCGCAGTCCAGGACTTCTATACATCGCACGCTGTACGAACAGTCTGGCAGTAAGTAATTAAAACACGATTTACCGTTCTAAGATAGTGACGATCTAACTCTTTATTAATATGTGGGTCCGCTACACCAAGACGTCAGAAAGGACGAGAGCTACGAGACGAAAACCTCTGTATAAATATTCATTTTCGAAATTTCGCTGAAACCAGTTTACACAGCGCACCGTACCAAAGCCTAGCATCTATAGTAACCCTTTAACATTCGTCAGCATTCAAAAGTAACATATACGAACACAAACAGCCCGCAGTCCACTTTGTTACCGACGAGGACATAAATAACCTAGTTTATTCCTGTTTCAAATATCTACAGCGTGGAGAGCGCTGCAGGTGTAATATCTCAATCCGTTACCGACAGCCAGGGATATACGGTCGAGCTATGTGCGACTATTTAGTTACTGTACCCATACTGTGTCTATGTGTACACTTATCGATTTAGACAAGAAATGGTTTGTTTCAATTCGAGTGTTCTATTCGCTTTAGATTCCTTGGTTTATTGATGAAGTTAAGATGTCAGTGTCTAAAAGGAGCACTACTTTTGATTGGAATTGGATAGGTGTGGGTTTTGGCAATTCAGAAGTTTTAATGAACTGTTGCAATTACCTTTTTTGTACATCAAATAGTACCACCACGGAAGAAGGAATTTAAATTTTAAATGAGGAGTTAAGGACGTTTTTATTTCATTTATGAAATCAATAGGATAAGTATACAGGGTGTTAGGGGTAAACAGTTGCATTACTTTAAGGAGTGATACTGAACAACTTTCCCCAAGAATTCTATACGAAATTATAAAAATTATTTGGCACTTTCCATACTAAACCTAATCAGCTGATTGAACGTTTGTATGAAAAGTTGTTTTTTTTGTGAATTTCTCTTTGTTCCTTTGGGAAATTAGTTTATCATCATGAGTACGATCACTATTTAAAGTAATTCAATTGTCTACCCTAACACCCTGTAGAACATTAAGCTTAGTCCCGGATTAATTTTAATCCCCAAAATGCAACAAAACAAGCATCCCCTCACAATTACTTAATAGAAAACCGTTTTTCTCCATCCCTAATTTCGAAGTTACAATTCTTCGATTGCCATAAATTCTGTAAGTTCCCCGCTTCGGGCCAACTTGGAGTAACACTAAACGCCGTATTTAATCAAAGATTAACTCTAATTGTGTTATTCATGATTTATGCCAGTTGGAGAGCCTCCAGCGCTGAAAAGTTAATCAGCTAAAAGCCTTTTTTACTTTCTGGCTCAAGAAACGAGTTAATTTACAACGAATTGCAAATTTTCATTGTTTTGTTTTTAATTAAACTGTGATTTTATTCTCAATAGAAATTGATAGCTTATTTTGAAATTCTAGTCCTACTCAGAGTTAGTACAATTTACCAAAAAATAAAAAATACTAAAAATCGATAAATTATCCTGTCTCACCATTTCTGAATCATTTATGGATCACACTAAATATAAATTGCACCAACCTCGATGCAGTAAGGATTTAGAGTCAATGTCATTTGATATTGTTCACTTCTGTTGATGGATCATAACATTATATAAAAAGGTGTAAGAAAAAATAACATTAACCTTTAAACCACATACTCTACCCATCGAACTGAACAACTTTTACTATGGGAGCAAACCTGTCAGAACAAAAAAAATATCAGCTGTCCCATACTAAATTGCAATACTTACTCGATTCAAATGTTCTGACAGGTTTGCTCACATAGTAAAAGTTATTCAGTTTGATGGGTAGAGTATGTGGTTTAAAGGTTAATGATACTTTTTCTTACACTCTGTATATTGATTGATTGTTTGATGAATATCTCAAGGCCGATATCGAAAGTGACTGCTTATTTGGGAAAGCATTCAGATACCAGGTGCGTGCTCTAAACACAGATGCACTCTCTGGTGACTAGATCATAAAGAGTGCATTTTTGTTTAGCGCACACAATAGATGGATGATGACTTTAATTAAAACTTCGTTTTTAAAAATTTTTTGATATCTTAAACACTACTTTCTAGTTAATAGAAATTCATTTTTAATATCTTTAAAAACACCGAAATATAAGTGTTTAAAATGTACGGTTAGAGCGAGAGGCATAAAGTAAGTGACGTCGTAACCTCGAATTATAATACAAATTATACGAAGTGTCATACTAAAACATCTGTTTTGCATAAAAGAGATAGAAGACGATAAAAAATGTATTTCAATCGCTTCTAACTTGTTTGTTTTCTATTCGATCGTAATTTCGTTATAACATTGTTATAAGATATTTATTTTCAGGATCAGTCACCATCCTATTATTCACTAAAATATTATGCCTAATTTCTTGACTGGATTAGAATATAGTCCATCTCGTCCTAAATCTGATGGAACAAGGAACCGTTACGATAAGAGGTAGGATAAGATTCAATATTACACTCACTCAAATAAGAAGAGAATCAAATAGCAAAAGAAATTCCAATCATCGCTCAAATGCCATCCGCAAATTAATAAAGAAATCTTACCAGAAATCCAGTTCAGCAGGATAAATCCAAGGATCTTCCTCATCACACTGACACTTATCGTCCCCATGTTTATCATTATATTTACTTTTTTAATTTAATACAAACAGAGGCACCTTCTATCATCCTTCTCCGACATCGTGTCATTTCACTTCACTGTCACTTGTTATAGATTCAGTTGGGCCTAGCATTTTATTAAGTTCACCACCTGGAACAAAAAAGAGATAATCGTTTATTACAATGATATTACAGAAATATAATTGTTTAATATCGAACTGAATTATGTTTAGCAATAGTAACAAGATGTCGATCTTGATCAAAAAGATTGTGGCTCTCAATTACTATACATTTTTTCAAGGTTTTTTGTTTTTGCTCTGTAATAAAACGGCAATACATACAAGCATCAAACTTGGTATGATTATAGTGAATGCTCTAAGGTATGATATGATTATACTGGTATTATGAAAACATCAAATACCACTAGTTTTTGTTAGTAACATAACTTTAAGGATGTATTCAGACCATGAAACTAAACAATTTTCCCTAAGGAACAAGGGTTGAAAAACGAGTTTTTTTTTGGACCATACAAAAGTGCAGATCAGCCAATCTATTTTCTATAGGAGATTCCAAAAAAATTCTCGTTTAGTTTCATTGTCTGAATACACAATTAAAAACTAGCGGTGTAGGTATTGTGTGGCGGTACGGAACCCATGATGCGCGAATAGCCCAAATCGCACTTGGCCGGTTTTTTAAGTTTCAGAATGGTCTGAACAACCCAATTATAAATTGGGAAGTGATTAAAAATCGTAGCATACGTATTTATCTTTAGTTAAACTCTAGAGTTTACCTGCGACTTCGTCCGCACAAATTATGTACCAGATTTTAAGACAGATCATAAATCCAAAAATTGCTGATTTAGTGTCAGGTACACCTAAAAACCACATCAAAATCTTTTTTTGTAAAAGTCTTCAATCTACATACCCACTTCATTTACAGTTTTATAATAGTTTAGTTTACACGTTATCATGAAATGTTTGAAAAACTGTATAGTCTAGAATCTGCAAAGCGGAGGCTCAGCGTCACGCGTCTGTCTGGCGCCTATCACGTCTAGATTCTATAAAAACTATTACGAGTATAGGATGAACCCTGTTTCACAGGAAATTCGATACCTTTATTACATTCATGTACACACGGCGACACATCAAGCTATACAAAACCAAAATAAGATAGCCGCGCGAATGTCGAGTAACGTATAACGTCGCGCGGCCAGCTTATATTGGTTTTATATAGCTTGATGTGTCGCCGTGTGTACAACTTAAGGTGGCAAAGAATTGGTCTTGGTAGAATTTGGTCAAATAACAATTGACAGGTGATTCTTTTATCGCGATTTCGTTGGCTCCATACAGAAAGCGGTTCAGTTTGATGGTCTAACGCTCAGTTGCAGAACCGCTAATTAGAGTTAATCCTCCATTAAATCACTTGCTGTCACTTTTTGTCTTGTTCACGTAAAAAAAAGCTAGCAAAAGATTGAATGGAGGATTAACTCTAATGAGTGTTTCTGCAACTGAGCGTTAACTAAACTAAAGTATCTTGTTCGATATGCAACGCATTTCTTTTTACCCGACTGCGACAGAAGGAGGGTTATGTTTTTACACACTGTATACAGCGTGTATCAAAGCACCCTAGTAATACTTAAGGGGGTGCTTCAGAGCATCAAACTGAACAACTTTCACTATGGAGCCAACATTGAGAAGAAATAAAAAAAATGTGCTGTCCCATACAAAACTGCAGTACCGACTCGACTAAAATGTATAGGACAACAATTTTTGTAATTTTTCTCGAGGTTGACTCCATATTAAAAGTTGTTCAGTTTGATGGTCTAAACCACCCCCTTAAGTATTACTGGGATGGTTTGTTACACCCCGTATAGTAGTTTAGAAAATTACACTCATGCATGTCTTATAGGTATCAATAATAAGATAATATTCACCTCCCCCATTGAATATGAAGCAGTTAATCCAGATGACGTCTGAATCCTCAAACCTGACCTTGTTTAGTGACCTTTTTACTAAAACTAACAAGGCAAAAATCTGATTGAATAGGGGAAAAAACTATATTTTTCCTCGAACCCCATAAAAGGGAGATATATAGAGGCGTCACACCGTAAATGATTGATTACCGTGACACGGGGCCATCCCGGAACTATCCATAAAAAATGTATGTTGACTTCTGAACGAAAAGAAGATAAAATCTGGGAGGGGTAGAGGCGATAAACAGGGGATGAGTGTTTAGGAGTCGGCGAAAAGTGAGTCACGTTGACAATTGTTCCTTGTCTCTTTCCGACTTAGCGTCAATGTGGAACGCGAGTGCTTGCAAAATTTATAAAGTATGGAAAATGCGGTTTCAAATCTTGCTCGCTCTTAAGACGCAATAGATTGAGCATTTCGTTCTCTAGGTAGTGGGCTCGTGACGAAATTGGAAAACGCAATTCCCCGGTTTGGAAGAGTGCGGTTCAAGTCCCGCCCGAGACTTAATTTTTCATTCATTAATTTAATTTTATAAGAGAACTATCACACAAGCGATTTTTTAACTTAGGCGATGTCGCAAATGCACCGCCGCGAAGTCCCAACTGGATCGCCGTGCTTGATACTGAGCGTTATCGCCGCGATAATAATTCATCTCAAAAATATCGCGGTAATGATACGCCGATGTAGGGGAGATACAGCAACGATTTCAATGCCTACACTAAAAAATCGTGTGATATGGCCCTTAGAACCGGTAACGCATTCATTTGTCAAATACAAGTGAGCACACAAGCTTTTGATAACAATTTTTCTTTCTGCATGCATTCTTTCATTTGGGTATATTGTCAGGACATTTTAAACGTCATACAACAAGAGCGAAAAGCTTGTGCTCGTTTCAATGTACATGCTACTAGTGAATATTAGGTTTGAATAAGCTTTAGTTCAACATTTCCGACTTGAAGAGCTCCGTACTGAATACCTATTCGTTTGCCGGCATCGACATCAAACGATTTCAGTGAAGGCGTTCCTTACGTAAATACCGTAATAACAAACCTTTATAGCCAAATATCTCCACTCTAGCATAACTTTGACTTGATTTAACGAATACTGCACATCTGTACTACAATGCTGTGCTTGAGTGTTACATAGGTTTAATTTTAAGTTCCAATATGATCAATCATCCAAAAAACGCGTCCGCTTAATGATACTTTTCCAATGATCAAAATTCCACTTGGTGTTAGTCGATGGATGGTAGTCGATAATTTACGATATCGATAGTATCAATACTATTGATAGTTTAGATCGTAACATGACTATTAACGGAGTGCAATACCAGACCTATTTCACTCCACAGCTCAGGTACGCTTGACGGCAATCCCCACCGAGTTGTGAATGGCAATAGGTTAGGTATACCGTGTAAACTGCTTAGACTTGCCGCCATTGTGTGAGTAGTCAATGCGAGACTTGAAAACCCTAGTGATGTCACGCTGCCGTGAAAGAATGAAAGAGGGAGACTATGTAAAGGAAGCTTTCGTGTCTAGTGCCTCGGTTCATTTTTGTTTGCATGCGCGCCGTTGTGATGGTTGGTAGGTTATTCGCGAATTGTACGATAGGATGGGTACGAATAACTTTGCACCTTATTGCAGTGCAGAGAGAGTCGCTATTTATTTAAATCTGTTTTCGAAGAGATTCTTCTGTACCGGTAGGTACCTACTAGTACTTATTCTGTGTCGATACTATCGACGTTCTGGAAAATTATGTTATCGATAGTCCAAAATAAGATGACAGTATCGAAAGTATTGCACTCTGTCAATAGTATTGTCACGATTCGAGATATCGATAGTATTGCTATTCATAAATTATATACTATTGATATTATCGAAGTTATGAAATACAAGATTCTGTCATTCATCGAGAGGCCTATCGAAAGTGTGGTTGTTTTTACCCGACTGCGCCAGAATTAAGGTTATGTTTTTATATTTAAACTACAGATATTTCGGCAACACTAATTCCACTAGCGTCTTTATTAAGAACAACTTAGAATATAAACAGGAAGATAAAGCAAGAAACCATTATAAGAATGTCAAAATGAGTTTAAATGTTTTTTCTTCTTTTCTTCGTCAACATAAACCTCACTTAACTTTCAGAACGACTGTACAAATGGAATTCCCTAGAACGATACTGTTTTCCGTACACGAGCAACTTTGCGACCTGGACTCTAATGGATCCTCTGACAAACTTTCTCATTCACTAAGTAACCATACTGAATTGCTATTACTGTTTAGATTCTGGTTTTCTTTTGATTTAGTTAGATGTTAATTGTTAACTTTACAATTAAATTGCTTCTGACTGCGAAGAACTGATAGAGTCCAGACCTATTTTCTAAGCCGAACGGATGGCGTCTTTACAAACACTATACTGATTCAGTCACGATCGGGACCTTAAAGCAACACGGCGCCCGTCACCCCGGGGGAGAGACGCTATACGCATACTTTCCCCTGCCAAAGTACGAGCGCAAATCGCTGGGTGAATACAACAATGGCACAACTCAAAAATTGGCAAATTTGAGTTAGCACCGTATTCTGGTTCTACATCGCATACTTTATCTTGTGTAATATAGACCTAACTCAATATTTCACTGAATCAAGAGATAGATGGTACTTGTGCCACTACTACACTTATTAAAATTGTTATTTTGTGTTATGCAACAATGAAACTTTTGAGTCAAAGAGTTGAATTAAAATTATTCCCGTCTGCAAAAACTACCCCTGTTATATTCTGTAAACCACAATGTGAAGGTTTGTGATGTCAAAGTAGGTCCTCCCTACCTCCAACTCTTCAGGGAGTCATAACATCTCTTCTCCTATAAAGATTTGACTTATGATCATCTACCAGTGTATGCACGTAACAAGCTTCTGCAAAAACTGACGACTACAAAATGGGTAGCCTCACCTCTAGTCCTGCGAACTACCGGACTAGCCCTATCCTTCTCTGCAGGTGAATACGCGTGTCCTGTGTGGAGTCGTTCCGCCCATACAAAGCTTGCTTTAAATGAAACCTGTCGGATCATCACTGGCTGTATCAAACCGACACCGGTGCAGATGCTGTATCCACTGGCCGGAATTGCACCACCAGACGTCCGCAGGACCGTTGCAAGTTTCGATAGAAAGAACCAAGCTAGAAGTCGACATACGGCACCCGATGTACAAGTATCCCACAGTGCCCCAAAGGCTCAAGAGCCGTAAGAATTTCTTGAAGTGTGTCGACCCAATTCAAAGTGAGGCTTCTCAGGCTAGACTCGGTCTTTGGCGGGAAGGTACCGCACTTCCTGACCCATTTGTTCCTCCTATGGAAAGCCTACCCCCAGGACAGGAGCTGCCCAGGCCGATCTGGAGATGCTTGAATAGACTCCGAACTCAGGTTGGCCGGAGTAAAGACAATCTGTTTAAGTGGGGTTACACGGACGGGACGGACCTTAACTGTGAATGTGGTGTTACTCCTCAGACTAAGGCCCATCTCGTATCGTGCCCTTTCTGCCCGGACACCTGCACGAGAACGAAGCTTATGAACGCTGCCGAAAATGCTATCCGTGTGGCGAAATTCTGGGCTGGAAAGATTTAGAATGACATGCCATCGACTCGGTAGAAGAAGATCTACCAGTCTGCTTTTTGGTACCATGGCTTTCTAGTATAGATAGAAGACTGATCTGTTGTATGAAGTTCCAGGGTCAGAAGATTAAAACAATGTGATAGTGTAATGTTGTGGAAAAGACCGTAGCTATGTAAGCGTGAGGCTCTATAACTGCTTTCGTATGGTTACTTCGTAAATATATAGCTTTGGTAAATCATCTGATTCCTACATATTAAATATTGCCTTTAAAATTCAGTTTTCTTTTCCTCTTACCTCTTCTTGTCTTATCATTCTATCATCCCAAATTACTGATGTTAGGATCTCTCCGTTTATTTCCTCTGAGATAATTTGGGAAAACGTCAACAGATATTTTCATTGGATTTCCCCCGTTGAAAATATCTGACGACGTATTCATCAAATTGAATTGATGAATATAGGGATCAAGGCAGACACATGAACAGTGACGATAGAACTAGTCCATCATTGTGAGCTATGGAAACAACTACTGGTAGGTGTTTTTCTAAGAGATAGCATCAGAAATGAAGTAATAACGTCTGAGAACTAAAGCAAATAACGTAGCCCTGAAAATTAGTAAGCTGAAGTGGCAATAGGCTTGTTATATCTGCTGAAGATCTGGCAACTGATAAGGAGTCTCTGTTCTAGAACAGAAGCTACAAACTAGCGTGGTTATTACATAATTAAATAGTATGGGACGACCACCGGCCAACTGGCCCAGTCGGGCCAAACGGGCCACGTAAAATGGGTAGCTGGTAAGAAGACCGAAGATAGAGATTGATAATTGTTTTAAACATCGTTCTTGATTTAAGCAGTACTAAAAGATCTATTGAGATCAACATGTAGTTGGGCTTTTAACATTTCCCCACGAGTAATTTCTTGGTTTGGCTCTTATCATCGAACTCGTTGTGTATCTGATCTGATAGGGTCTCATCAGACATCTTCCGCCAATTCAGTAAACAGTTCAAATTTCCTTTTCCTCATTGCTTTGCAAATTCCCATTTCTTCCGTCTCTACTCGAATGCCATAATTGTGTTTTATTTTGGGTACTAATTACTATCACATTCTTCATGTTTTCTCAATAATTATCTGGCATAAATCTAAATCGTACCAAAAAGTTAATGCAAAACTGGCATAACTCGAAACCCCTATATTTATGGCCCAATAAATCAAACAAATTGTAGTATATAAATAAAATCCTCAACTGTTATAGTTTACTGATATAACACAGATATACAAAAGGCAAACATGAACAATCTAACCCTTGCTGTGTAGTAACTACAGACGAATTTGTTCGCGCGCACTTTCTGGCGCCAACTTTAATGTCATTTTTCTCAAAATCAACTTTTTTGACTTGTGCCGTTGTTGTATTCACCCAGCGAAATAGGCATATGCCACAGATTAATAATAAGTTGCTACGTACTACTGCGTGAAACAAAACTGTTCGGTCGGATCCCTATGCATTCGCCAAGTGAATGCATAGCACTCTTTGCGGTTTTGCGGCTGTGTGAGGTTTAGACTAAAATGTAGTAGTAGAATCAAATTAAAGATTGAAAAATTTGTCTCGGGCGGGACTTGAACCCGCACTCTTTCAAACCGGGGAAGTACGTTATCCAATTTCGCTACGGAGCCTACTAGCCAGAGACTGAAATTTTCAATCTATTGCGTCTTAAGGGGACGTGAGCGCCATCTTCTGGAAGTTATTACATACTAACCAACACGCAAGCCAAGCATTACAACTTGAATTCATACGGGTTGGGTTTGTGCGTATTAATTGCGGTACATGTAGGAGTCACAAACCCTACCTCGTTTGACTCAAATAGATTAGGTTTTGTAAACGTCAAACGTCCAACAAAACCTAGTCGAGTACAGAATTATTCGCTAAAACCAATGGTTTATTTAAGAATGTTCTTATTTCGATTGTGATTGATAAAGTTCCTGTGGCTCACTTCACAGTTGTTGTGGTTTTGTAAGAGGCTGCTTTCTTAGGTTACGACACTCGCCAATAAAATCATAAATACACATGTAAATAACATCATAGGCGATAGTGGTCCATATTTAACATCAGCGACTGATTAAAATAAAATAAAAAACATTACTTATTTCAATTTAAGATTCGTATTTATTTGTAAATCTGATTACCACTAAAATAGTTTGTTTAAACTTAATACATTTGTCGGATTTTCTGATTAATTATGTTGCATGATAAATAATAATGACTTCATGACACGGTCTAGGATCGAATGCCCCCACCAGCCCAGAGTTCCCTCTTTTAAAACATTTTCTCCCCACTATTGCCCCACTCGTTGCAATTACGTAGCGATACTGTGTTACCACAGGAGTCAAATAAAATACTTTTTATTTTAAAATATGATAATTCTTCTAAAATAAAATCAAACCTAACAAGTGACTATAATATTAGGTTTTTGTTTAAATCCATATTTATAATGATTTATCAAGACAGAAGCCGTCGCCAAATAGAAACCTTGAACGAGGACTATAGTTGTTAACTGACTTCAAAAAAGGAGATGGTTTTATTCTACTACGTGTAATTCCTTACTGTGTGTTCACATTTACACTGTAGTGTGTAGTCGATTAAACTCAAAGATCAATCAGTAACCTAACAAAGCATCTAGTCCCATATTTCACTAGGTACAAATAGCTAACTAACACATACAACTAGCAAATATATATGTGCTAGTTGTTAGGAGAAATGTATCCCTCGATGACCTCCCTACATTTTGCAATCTATAAAGTAGTACGTAACAATTCAATCCTACATAATGTAACAGAGATCGGACTCAATCCGGGTACTTGACAAAGAACCTGAGTCCGCCCCGATCCACAATAAACCAACCGATATTGAGTCTACACAATGCCCGATCCGGGCATAAACCGGGTATAAGGGTATAAAACCGGGTATCACAGTATGAAACCGGTCATAATGGCCCGCAGAAGTTAATTAAATAGGTTTGTTAAATGCGACGTTTTTCACTTGAATCGAGACGGATTGCCGGAGCATTTCAATTTGAACGGGATAGATATAACGAATGACCTTTGTGGAAAATGATTTTGCCTAATAGGTTTGAAACTCATGTTCTCGTTGTGAGTCCGGTCGAAAAGACATGAATGCGCTAGCTCGAAAATGCGTATGTTCGATATATCACATAAGATAAATAACACTGGGGTAATTTAATTAGGGTCCCAAAACACACAGCGACTTTTTGCAGCCCTTCTGCATCGATTCAGTCACGAAGCAGCATCGATGCATACGCGATACAGCATCGAAGCAAACGCGATACAGCCACGACGCAAAACTATCGAAACATTTGATCAGTTATTTGTCGACAACCTTTGCCACAATGCACACGCGCGTGTGCATCGATACAAACATATGTGTTCATCGCCACAAATCATGCGTTTGAATTGATACAAACTCCTATTAATTGCTAGTGTTGCGAAACAGTCACGCTATTGACAAACGCGTGTTTTTATCGCTGCAAAAAGTCACAGTCTGTACAGGGCCTACTTTGACTGGACAGATGATAGTTTGACACTACCATGTGAAAATTAGTAAACTCATTAATTTAATAATTATGTAGTTTTAAAATTTGCTCCTACACTTTGTTTCATGATTGTGATATTAACTTTGTTTACCTACTTTTAAGAGCTATGCTATGTACCTACTAAATTTATTTCTAATGATATGCCCACATAAGTTACCTACTTATTTGTAATGTTCATAGTTGTTGTGCCCTACAGGGTCCATATTGATCTCTTAGCTTATAAGTTAACACCTTGTTGTACATTATGGAATGCAATAAAATATTGAGTATTGAGTATTGAAAAAAAATCTATTTTTTTGTGCCATGATAATTCTGGTATACCTATAACATAACAAATGTGAAATCTTGTGCTGATGTTTGTGGCTCAACCGCGCAAAAAGGACTGAACGGATTATAATTAAACTTGGCACACAGATAGAATTTGTTCTGGATTAACACATATGATACTTTTTTTAAGTCAACGCAGCTAGTAGGTATTTCATAAACTTAGGCTTTTTCACAACTATACCCAGTTCCTTACATTGCATTGTTCTCAAAAATTAAGACGTCCTTTGTTATGACACTGTGATATTCAGTACTAACTTTTGCCCGCGACTTCGTTCATTTATCAAATTTAAATATAACTTATGTTACCCAGGAATAGTGTAGCTTTCTATCAGTGAAAGAATTATTACAATCGGTTTAGTAGTTCCAGAGATTACCCCCATGCATACATATAATAAAGACCTTTTTATAATATTTCGTATAAGTATAGTACAGATAAAATACAAACTATAATACCTGGACCGAGATATAAATAAATTACTTCTGTGAACTATACCTATAGATACCTACACTTAACCGACTTTTTTCCACTCAAAAAAAAAAGAACAAGAATCCTTGATGCTAACGAATGAAGTTGCCTAACTTATAATGATAGGAAAAGTCTCCGAGAAACTTGATAAGGGTAGCGCTTGGATGACAGTCAGACAGATGTATATAATATATAGAGACGTGACCCAGCTACGTTGAATTTTCCGCAATATTATAATACTTATTAGCCGTTCGAGAATAATACAAACACTTGGTGATCTGATAAGGTTTGAAAGTCCGTATTAAGAAACAAACTAGTGCGTCCTTAAACCCCTTTTAACGAATGTAAACTAAAAATTTTGCTCACTTTTTAGAACCCGCGAGCGCGTCGCGTGTCATTAATAGTTTCTTAATCCAGGCAAAAATATTACGTAAGTTTTATCGACTATTTAAGTTATCAGTCCATCCAATTAAATCAATCCAAATCTAAAAGGATCAGTCCAAGCACAGTTTCAGATTTATTAGTTTTAGAGTTTAACCACGACTTTTAAAACCAAAATTGTTTATCAAAATCGGTCCAGTGCTTTTCGCGTGATGTGCGAACTACCAAACAAACAAAAGAAAAAAAAAGACAAAAAACCAAAAAATAAAATGATTTTACATAGGCACACCTAAAATCCATATCGTAACAACATTTTTTTAAATGTCTTAAATGTACAGACCTACTTCTGATACAGTTTTATAAAAGCTACGATTTAATCAGTAATAAATTTACATTTGTTTAAAAATGTATAACTAGGATTCATTCACAGCCATTAATATTTCGATTCATTATTTCAAAAGACAAATTAAAATATCTGCAGTGTTCAAGTGACTGCTCGCTGGACGATATCTCGAGAGTCTTATTAATCTGTCCAATGAAAGTTGAGGACGACTCCGAATAAAAAAACATTATCGGTCTCATATTTCAAAAGAGAACGGCCGAATCACTTCATATCTTGCCGCGGGGGTGTATTAATGGATTGCTCTTGACTCGAATTGATTTTAATTCGATATTCTTTGATGTTTATTTGAGAGGACTGTTAAATTGCAAGTAGTCGCTACGTTGTTTTACTACAAATTGACTTTTTGGGTAAGGGTTTCGTTAGTTAGGTTGTAGTTTGTGAGTTTGTTGAGACCTTTTTCACGGTCAGTGCTGTAGGTTTTGCTGCATGGTAACTTTGAATCGACTGACAATCGTTTTATTCTACTGTACCTATGTAGGAGCCCAAGAGGGTTATGAATATGATTATGAATATCTAATTAGAGATTAACGTACTCCGTTCGGACAATTTTGGGCAGTTGAGTTGTAAGGAAAAAACTGAAAAACAGCAGCAATGTCAGCGAGGCTCTGTCCTATTCTACTGCACTATCAAAAATATATAATTTACTTACTAGTTATTTTATAAATATTGTATTTTCGTAATTGTAAGGGCCTATTTCACCACTTTTGGATAAGTTCTTGTTAGCTTATCCGGAAGTGCTGAAACAGGTCCTAAGTGTGGTTGAATAAATGTCTTTTATTATTTATTATTAATGTAGTTATATCTACTACTTTGCCTCTTGTAAAGTGTGGCCAATTGAACCGATTGTAATGACGTGTTATTCGATATGCATTAACAAGTGGTGACTTCATATTAATGTAGGTATAAATATGTTTCAATCAAAGAAAAGTTATATCTGGGGGCACGGTAGTGCCACCGCCAAGACAAGCCAAGCGAAGGGCAAGGGCACTACCTACCTTTTCTCGAAGTGCATCGTCGTCGTCGTCGATTATTAAGTATGTATACTGAAATATTTATTTGTGATTTCGAATAAATACTCCTTCTACTGGAAAACTGGAAGGTTCAATGCTCACATATACATAATTTATTTGTACATATTAGATAAGGGTTTGTGATGGAAAGTCCAGTATTAGCTTAATTAAAGAGTCAGCTTCTTCTAATTTATAGTGTTAAAGTTAGTTAGTTAATTTTTATCAATTGTAAAAATTATCACCTACCTATAAATCCTCAAACGCGCGGAGTTTAAATCGGCTTATTATCTTTTATCGCTCAAAGCCTCTATCCTACAAATATCTAGCTCTCAAATTAGATGACGTATCTACTGTTGAATAATGTTTTTAATCATTGAGAGTTTCTGAGAGTTATGCGGCCACTGTTTAAACTAAAATGAAAGTTTTTCAAAGGATTATTTTGTCTGCTTTTAAAAATCTAAGCTAATCTAATCTAAATCCTGATAGTTAATTGCCCTTTCGAAATAATAATTTAATCGAAAATTTGAAAAAAACACATAAGCAATCTGTCTTATCATATTTTATTAAAATAATATGTCTGTAATTTACTTTTTAGGGTTCCTTAGTTAAACAAGGAACCCTTATACTTTCGTCCATTCTGATTGTTTGTCTGTATGTCTTTCCCCGCATCAATAACTCGGTCATTTTTGCACCTATTGAATCGAAATTTGACAAGAAAACAGAGAACAGTATCCCAAAAACAGAAATGTAGTAGTTATAAAAACAAATTTTATAAATATATATATTTTCTAATTACAAACTAGATGGCGTTGCAGGAAATTAAATTGCGCTATCGTTAGGTTCCAAATTCAGAATGAAAGAAAGAATAAGTATGTGTCAGAAACGTAGCATGTCTGATCTGAACAATCTTATTAAAATGTTCATTTTAAATCTCTTATCTGCCTACCATGCCCATCCCAATGAGAGACAGACGTAAGTCCGTATCATATACAACGTGTTAATGAATTAACGCAAAACTAGAAAGTAGTTTGTTTAGTATCGAGAGGAGAATCGAATTATCATGGTTTTAACATAGGTAATTTTTTTCATAATATTAAATAATTTGTTTGTAAAATTTAAAATTTATTGAACACGATGTCAACCCACCGCACGGGCACACTCACCCTACTTACTACCAAAGAATTTTAAGAATCTTGTATTCTTAAAATGTATCCATGAGCACGCTAGCACTTTCATTCATTGTTGAAATGATAACAAATCATTTTTGCCTGAAAACTTAAAATGCGAATAACTTTAAATTTTAATTATAAAAATAATGAAATTGTTGTTTCAATCTAATTATTTTGTCATAAATCAGTTGGGGTGTATGAGGTTTTGCGCTTATTTGCTAACACGGTGTATAAGTACAGTAGTTTGTCTGTGAATTTAAATATTAAAACAATTATAAAATGACTACGTTCTTTTCACTTACATACCTACCTATTAAACTGACGCAGGCATTATCACTCGAAATTCTCATGCAAACAAGTACGGTACAATATTCACTACAAATTCATGCATTGTGTGTAATTTCTCGCACACTTGCGATGCGAGAGCTCCGGGCGATGCGATTGCGAATGACACTATCAAGCCGTACCGTTTATTTGCACTGAATTACACTTGAAGCTTTTGTGTGATTGTATTTTAAAAAGAGTACGGTGTGAAGGCTATAGTAGTAGCTTTATGTGGTAGTTTCTTTGTGTCTCCAAAAGCAAAGGTACTTTATTGCCCGTGTAACTTAAAACCTTTGTTTGAGAACGTACTATACTTCATTCCAAATAAGGACGACGAGATTTTCCGGTTCCTATTTAGCTTTCTGGCCAATTCTGATTACGAAATGTAATTAATTTATTGAATACCTTGGATAATATGTTGGACGTTACTAAAGCTGTTTTAAGAATAAGTGAGAGGAAGTGTTTCAAATCTCTGTTTCTGTAATGCAAAATAGCCTTAAAATTTCGCTGCTATTTTTAATGGAGTATAATTGACATGATAACGTCGTGACATTATAATTTATTTATACAGGCAACTGAAGAGTCACGTTGCAGGCTTAGCCGCAAGCGGTTGTGTCATTAGTGTTCGCGCAGTTCGCGTTTGAGCTTGCCACGAGACGCGACCATCTCTTCTTAACTGTGTTTTTGCTCAAAAAAGCAATCCGAGAGATTAAGATATATACTACCACAAACTATTTCACATTGCTAATCACAATCATGAAAAAAAACGTTTCTAAAGAAATAGCATATGCTCACGACTATATTCCCCGAGGAGGTAGTCAGAGATATTCTGAAACCTCAGAACATCCACGTTTCACCAGTAGTACCGAAACTCTGTCCAGTGTGGGTGAGCCTGTCGCCACTTATAATGGACAGTGGGTACAATGCATGCCTCGAAATTGAAGCATTGCAGGATTGTAGTTTCTCTTGCATGGCGTAGTTTCTCTGTAAAGCTGTGTAATTGTTTAATAATAAATAAAAACTGTTTTTTTTTTCTAAAGAAATAAGTTCTAGAAATGGTATCGATAATGCAACATTGTTATTTTGAAAATGTGGATAATGGGAAGTAACAACCTCCCTTATTATAAAATCGCCGTTCGTACAGAAACGGTAATAGAGAAACTTTTGATTTATAGGTAACTTTTAGGAAATTACAGGTTTGAAATTTCAGTTGTCTTGTAAAACTTTTCTGAAGGCGGCATTTCAAATGGCGTTGTAAATCACTATGTTTGGAGATTATACATATACAACGTGTTAATGAATAAGCGCAAAACCTCATACACCCCAACTGATTTATAACAAAATAATTAGATTGAAACAATAATTTCATTAGTTAAATAGTTAAAATTTAAAGTTATTCACATTTTAAGTTTTAAGGTGAAAAGATTTGTTATCGTTTCAGCAATGAATGAAAGAAAAAATATTTACATTTACCTATCACACAATTAAATAGCAAACTGGAAACATGCGCGCGATTGTAGGGGGATCTATTGTAGTAGGAGAGAGCGGTTCGTTTCCAGGTGTGATTGTTGAGCAGTTACTGCTTGTGATACTTGCGAAGACATAAGAGATTCGCCCAAATACTTTGTTATTCGGTATTCGATGCATTTACCCAAATATTTGATTTATTCGAATACAGGGTCCAACTTAATATGCTGACACTTTTAAAAAGGGGATGATCACACCATCAAACAGATCAACTTTCTCTATACATTTAGCTCAAGTTTTGCAGTTTTGGATTGAACAGCTAATTTTTTTCCGTGATTTTGATGTTGGTGCCATAGAGAAAGTTTTTTTTCATTTATAATTAATTGTCTTTTTGCTTGTGCGTTAGCACCGCATTTCCGCCAGTGTCAAGTGGTTTGAGGGAGTATCTATCCAATCTCGAGGATTTTTTTTGAGTAAGAACACAACTGAGAAGGATTGCAGAGCCTCGTGGCAGGCTGAGACGCGAACCGCGCGAACACCACGTGAAAGACAAGTGTTCGGGGCAAACCCTGCAACGTGACTCATAGAGAAAGTTGTTAAGTTTGATGGTCTGATCATCCCCTTAAAAAAGTGTCAGCATAATTAGAAGGGTCCTGTATAGCGCGAGCCCGACCCGCCATGCAAATATAGTGCAACCATGACATAAATTATCTTCAACATTCGATCAACATTCCATACCACCACTACATCAGTCAGGCCACTTGTTTTGCCGCAACTAAAAGTGTCGTCGGTTCTAATAAAATCACAACAGCTTTTTACTTTGTTTGCTGCGGTGGCGGCACGTTTCAGCAAGTTGTTTGAAATTGTAAGAACATTGATTTTAAACTTTACGTCCGCGCCACAACACGTCCAGAACTTACAGCTTTAGATTAGATTTCATTAACACTTCGGAACGAATTTCCTTAAAATTAACCAGTTAAAATAAGCAAACGGTAAATGGTCTCTAGTTATACCTACTATACATAAACTTGTGAATGACGCCTGAAGGAATTAATCGCCTCTTACGACACCCGTGTCGCGAAGCACACTTTACGCGTAATTCTTGCCTTGGGCTTAGGTTTCACTGCAAATTATTATAAATCGTTATGTACGTGCGTCATTTGTATGTTACGTATGTTATTGACCTGTCGATGTATGTGTGCGTGCACCCATGCGATTAGATGATATCCATCATTCAGCTTAAATTTGGATGGATTTTCTTATCCATTCTGGATTTCAGCCTAAAGGGCCTCCCGCCACCCCTCACGGGCCCTCCCTTTCCATCTCATAATAAGTGCACAACGGCACATTTCTGTCTATAATGTTTGTGTTCACCCGAGACTCCATATTTTGGTTCAAGAGACCATCATACCGTATCTCAAATAGGTATACTTCTATGCAGCAATCCTTTCCACATCTACTAACTTTCTCCTCCTGGTTATCTCCACCTTTTTACTCCCGTAACTTTCTGCCTCAGAATGTTCATCATGTCATGTTCTCATGTGAAGATCTCGCAATCCGCGACAACCCGACTGGGTCGGTGTTATTAGAAACCGAACATAGCATAGCATAAGCATATGCTCACGACTATATTCCCCGAGGGGGTAGTCAGAGATATTCAGAAACCTCAGAACATCTACGTTTCAACAGTAGTACCGAAACTCTGTCCAGTGTGACGGAGGGTGAGCCCGTCGCCACTTGTAGAAACCGAACACACGGCAAAAAACCCAAACCTTGTGGCTACCGGCTACAGCCATTACATCCGACCCTACCTCTGATCGTATCGGTCTCCCTTTCCATCAGACATATGAGGGCAAGAACGAGAGAGTGCATCTGCGTGCAGCGCGTACACTTATGCACTTTAAGATATCCTGCGTTCCAGACGGTTTTTATGTAAAAATTTGCAGTCGCCGTAGTCAAAATCTACTAGGAAATCTAGGAATCCATCATCATCTATTATAACATGATTAGACCGCAAAATTATGTATCTATTTGTTTGATAAACGAAACGTGATTTATGTGAATGTTTATTTAGAAGTTCATACAAAGCCTGATGATGATGATTTATGGTACAATTTTTTCCACCGATCTGTTTGGGACGTAAATGAGGTGCCATCTGAAAAAGACAAATCTAAACAATTGGAAAAACTATACTACATACAACTACTATACATTTGAGTTGATTAGGCAATGCAGTTTAGTATGGAACAGCTGCTTTTTTTGCTCCGATTGGTTTACTCCCCTCGTAAAAGTTGATCAGTTTGATGGGTAGACTCTTCGTTTAAGTGGATGCTAAAAATAACAATTGTATCCTGTGTAAAGAGGGCAAAAAAGAGGTTTCTTTGGGCTCATATTAATAGACTAAACACAAACGCTGCGGCTTCTAGTGTACGTTTGACTATAGTTTGACTTGAGCCTATCAGACTTGAGTTTCGTTGAATAATACGGACCTTAGGATCTATAATTATAAATTAGTGAATAATTCTTATGAACACAAATAAATTATTGTCTTTACAATATTTGGCGCCAAATCTTGTATGTTTACGACACGGAAACAAATCAAAACTCCAACGAATACAGGCAATAAATCTTCGCGGCAATTTCAGATGCGATCTCAGAAGCGGGACAGGTGATCTGTTATCGTGTTAACAGAAAGCTATTTGTTTCAAATTTACTCTAATAAATTGACGGTGTGGTTAAACGCCGGATACACTGAATCGAACAATTTGAGACCTTATTTGAGATTCATAATTTCGTTTCTACATTATTTTATGCGAAAAAGTTTCATGAATTATGAGCAAGACAGAGCGGTAAAAAGCTTGATACATGAAAATAAACATTTTTGGACTCTATTTGCAGTAATATAAATGAACAGACCATAACGATGAAATCTCATAGTTATAATCTGTTCATTTATATGATGTTTCTTGCTGGGAAATAATAAAATTCTACAGAAATGACATTCTTCATTACCACCTACTATAGCAAAGTTTTGACGTGAAACATCTTTCATTTCGGTCAGTAGGAGGTCACTTGCAGAAGCCATAATTTATGTAACGATGGAGAAGATCGCTTTATTACTCTGAAAGTATAGCACCATCCGGCATTAATTTATTACCATTATTTAGTGAATAAAAACCATTACCCCGTACAAGACACGCTACGTCGCAGACACAGCCCACCCGATTTGTTTTTCCATCAAAATTTTATGTTTGTTGAGCGCTGCAACTTAAGAGGTATCTCCGACCGACCGACCTTGACCCTTTCAGAGCCGCCTCACCTCTACTAAACTACATCATTTTAGTAGGTATACCTATTTTTGACTGGTATGTCCTTCATTATGTCACTGTGGTGCCTTCTCATCCAAGGAAATCATATTCGAAAATCATAAGAATTCGCATTAAACATTTAGGTCTTCAAAAAAATTACTTTATAGCATCTTTAGCTCTTAATATTGTCTACACAATGGTGTGTGTCGCAAGTAAAATTTACTTCAACCAATAAAGTAGATGCACATAATACCTACAGATTTTTTCCAATATTTAGGCTTTCCTTTGAACACAGGTTTCATATGTATTTTATAGAACAATAAGAAATATACTTCATAGTAAATGTCTTTCAAATAACGAGAAGATAGCTTCAAAAAACCAGCAAAATATGGCCCGGCCCTGCGTTTATTGGGGAGCGTCATAAAATGGTTTACTAAAATCGTTGAAACAAGCTATGATGATCATTTACTCTTATCCATTTTCTGCGCATCCCGGATTCGGTGTGCTAACATTTTCCTTGCATTTTAAGATATTCTAACGTTGATTACTGATTTCCCTTAATATGACCAAATAATTGCTATAACTTACATCTTTCAATAGCTTCAGACTCTTTATTCATCTTCAGCAATATTATTTCACTTCGTAATCCGTCCGTCCTTGACGTTTTTCAACTTAGATGAAAGTAAAATTAACCATTCGTCTGTGGATATCACTGATCCGTGACTAAGACAATAACAAATCTTTTGTGTCTGGAATCTCCACAGACGAGAGGTTAAGGAATCGGCCTCACGCTAATATTTCAAACCAGAAAATTAAGTCAAAACAAATGACAGGCATACTTCAAATATGTACCGAGATGACAGACAAGTGTGCTAGATTGTATAGACCAAGTGTACTACTAGTGTGCTTCAACCAAATGTTTGGACATATCTATTAATTTTACTTTGATGTAAGTTTTTCAACATTCTTCTGTAATAACTATTTCAAAAGTTTATTCCGATTCTTAGGACATTATAACTATATGCAAGACAGGTGTTGTAGGAATGTTTCTAACCAACCTGAAACGGGTTATGGTCGTGAGTTTGTGTATGTATGTAGGACAAGAAAAGAAACTCAGAGGTCGATAAAGGAGAGTATTCAATAACATATTCATTATTTTGTGTACGTAACAAAAGAGGAAGCCAAATTTCTTCATCGTTATTTTACAAAACGTTTCTACCAACAAAATTATCCCGAAAACCTAGTGCAAAACACAAACTTTATAAGAGCCTCGAAGTAAATAAGCGAGTAAAACTTATTATTATAAAGTGAAGCACTTAAAACAGCGTGGGGCAGAAGTCAAAAGTCCACTTAAGTTGGCGCCAGACGACTTTCCAGATAAAAATGGTGTAACATGAAAAATGGGCGTTAGGAGTTGAGAGAACGACATGAATTATTGCAGGCGACTGTACCGATGCTCCGCGACTATTGTGTCGCGGCTTATTGTGAAATAATGCGGTATAATAACGTTTGTGCAAAGTACAGTCAACGGAATAATACTGACCTCATTTGGGTTTGGGTGGTAAATCTAGGATAAGTTTTAATTATTTATGGTCATGGATTTGGAGTTGTAAGAGTAGGGTTATGCGTTGGGGCAAAAAGGTTAACCATTTATAAAGTTTCAGTTAAAATTAGGTACGTAAGGATTTGGGCTCGGTCCGGGTTTGATGATTCAAAAGCAAGAAACTAAATCTATGTTGTGCCTTTGAGTTACTTTGCTTCACTACAGAATTCAACCTACGTACCTACGAAAAGAGATCGCGTAGCCTCGTAGCAAGCTCAAACCGCGCTAACTCCGCGCGAATGACACAACCGCTCAGGGCCAAACTTTCGTGACTCCTATTCAATTCAACACTTTTGATGGATACTAAAAATTTTCTGTTCCGTTCACGGACAAAATAAGCGCTTTGAAACAATCTCATGGGCATTATTGAATGCTATTCAATTTTATTCGACTGGTTCTATCCTTACAAAGTCTGATCATACATTTCCCTACACTTCCTATTACCACAAATTCAAACAACCACCAAAACCACTTCAAATGATTTAATTAAAACGTGTTCCTACTACATCAATTACCCAATTTCACGAAAACACAAAGTCAAAGTAACAATTGTCGAAACGTCCATTGGCTAAGTGCGTTGTTTGTTACCTCGGTAGTGATAACTCTCAATTAGAAGCGGGGGGCGACAGGGACCCGGCTGTTTGCCACTTTACCTTATATAATCGTTACTCGTACTCCAAATAGAGATGATGATGTGAAATGTGGCGCATATTTCACTATACTTTTGGAAAAATGACCAAGATCCTTTTTGGATTTAAAATTTTAGAACTTTAAGTCATAAATTTTAGACAAAACTAAAAATCAGCTTGGATAATTAACAACAGTAGAACGAATTGATTCACTGTAACAAAAAAAACGGCCAAGTGCATGTCGTGCCCATCACAATATGCGGGCTTTTTATTTCTCCAAGCTTAGATCAAAGACTCCAAGTACATTTTATAAGTTGGTCGACTTTTGTCTTCGTTATAATAATATACTAAATCCGTGAGCTTTTTCATATATCCAAAAACAACCGTTTAGCTGGCAGGGGTTCCCACCAACACTTGACTCTAACAACAATTTGCATTCGGAAACGGATTCCTGAATCGAAAAATGGTTTCCACACACCCGCAATATTTTTGAACGACCGATACGACAACCCACACCAAGGGATAGACGAGAAAAAAATTTAATGCCACTTTACGTATACCATAAATACCATAAATCCATTTTTTTCACGAATTTATTATATCACTTAGCATATCATATGCTCACGACAATATTCCCCGAGGGGGTAATCAGAGATATTTTGAAAACTCAGAATATCCACGTTTCACTAGTAGTGCCGAAAGTTCTGTCCAGTGTGTCGAGGAGTGAGCCCGTCGCCACTTGTAATGGGCAGTTTTTTTTTTTTACCACTTTGTCGGCGTAATTATAGTAGCTACTAGAGTTAACTTCGCGCGACTTCGTCCGCACAAATAATATACCAAATTTTAAGTCAGATCATAAGCTATCAAACAAATAAAGTTTAATCAAAATCGGTTCAGTTGTTTTTGCGTGATGCTGTTACAAACATACAAACAAACAAACAAACAAACAAACAGACAAACGTTCTAAAAAAGGTTGATTTGGAGTCCGGGATACCTAAAAACCATATCGTAATCTTATTCATGTAAATATCTTCAATGTACAGACACACTTCTGTTACAGTTTTATAATAGTTAAGAATAATATGTATACCCGTGCCAAATTACTGCTTTTTAGTACTAAGAGTCTCAGAGCTAAGCCACGGACAGACAAACGGACGGACATGGCGAAACTATAAGGGTTCCTTGTTGTGTTGACTACGGAACCCAAAAAAAAATATCGGGATCAAAAGAAATACATTTTCGCCTCGCAGCCTATGCAATACGCTTTGCAAATGAGTTTAACTTTTGCTATCACAACAAAGATGAATAAGGTCTTCTCACCAAAAGAACTCATTGAAAAAGAAGAAAGAGAATCTCCGTGTGACGAAACCTGAGTTCTTCTGGCGCACACTGGGCAGTCAGCCTCGATACGAGCATCGCTGACTGGCTAATCTAAACACTACAGCATGAGTGACTGTCATACGATTTAACTCATGCTGACAGTCTTGTTGACGGAACTTTTTTTTTTTATTATTATTTATAATTAATGGACTTTTTGCTTGTGCGTTAGCACCGCATTTCCGCCAATGTCAAGTAGTTTGAGGGAGTATCTATCCCAATCTCAGGGATTGTTTTTGATAAAGAACAAGAAGAGATTAAGGAATGCGGAGCCTCGTGGCAGGCAAAGACGCGACGCGCGGACAACACGCGAGACAAGTTCTCGGGTCAGAACCTGCTACGTGACTCCGGTTTTTTTTTATTGTTTAACCAGGCTCTCCTCACTTTCTCGTTCTCTCTATTGTAAAAAAAGTGTCTTTCTTCTCCGCTAGAAGGTAAGTTTCAGTCCATTATCTTATACCTCTACTAGATTCGAAATAACAGAGGCTTCCATTTATATGAATTAAATTATTTTGACGTTGTTTCTAAGTTACTGAATCTGGTGAAGTTTGTTAATCATAATATTATTGCTTGTACTGATTTAACTTGTTTTTAAACAAGATTATACAATGTATAAACAAATTAATTCGTAGAATCAAATTGAAATTCGCTAAACGTCAGTCTAGCTCTCTAGCTAGACCAATATTGGAATGTCGTACTTATAAGTATATACCTAAGCCACAGTTTGTAGAGAAGAGATCTGTGGCGGTGGCGGATAATCTAAGTAACGCAATATAAACCTTATAATACGTAGCATAACGTCGTTTTTGTCGTAAAGGAGAATACCTCCAAACGACGCTATGCTACGTACTATAAGGTTTATAATTATGTTACTTTGACTATCCGCCACCGCCACACGTCTCTTCTGTATAAACCGCCCCTAATAGTGTCAATTTTTTAAGAAGGTTCATTTTAGCCGACTTCAAAGAAGAAGGTTACCTATATCTGCTTGACCCCCTTTTCATGTCTACGATGTTGCGATTTATTCCAATACAACTGAAACTCATTTTTATGGTTCCGTACCTACGCTATCCGTCCGTTCTAGCTTTAAGGGCCTATGTCGAAAAATAATTGAAGCGAAATGGGCGTGGCTTAGCGCAGCAAGCGCCCCGCGCCCCGCTACCGAACATCGTCGCGCACTAGCCCGCGAAAATCAAATCACTCAAAATGCGTAGAAGATGCTTCGCTGTTAAGATATTATTAGTACCTTTTGTCGTATGAAAAAACACAATATATTATAATTCAGTATCGTTCTATTTATCCTCCTTGATCAATTATTAATTTGTTACAGGATCAATTACGGACAACCAATTTATAGATAGAAACAATACCTAACTAACGATACTCTTTAATTGATTTCACTTAAAAAACTTAAAACTCATTAATATCATACCGAAAATCACTGTACCTATCTAGAAGGAAAAAAACTATCATTACAGGATTTTGTTTTACTTTATAGTACGAGAGCTACCTGTTGGTCTTCGGTTCGGTTCTTGGTTAGGCTTTACGTCTTTAGGTCCCGTAATCAAATCAATTCAACTTCTTATTTTGTACTTGTAATTGATATAATACAAGTCAAAACATTCTATGGTCAAAACATACCGACTATCTAGATGAAACCTGGAAGTTATTTTACGCCTTCAACAAAAATGTAAGAAGAACGTGAAAAAATAAGTTTCGTAATACTGCAATAATCTCAGTTATTCTCGATACCACAAGAACTTTCAGGTTGAGAAGTTGTATAACACTCATAAACCTATTTTAAAATCCATAGGTAATTCTAAAATACCTCGCATCCCTCAGATGCATGGCATAGCATTGAAGGATGAGGATGATGCAGGATATTATAACAGGTTATGAATGAATTTTAAAATGGTAAATCAACATTTATTTACAAAATCACTAATAATATTTATCTTACGACCTAAAATCAACATTTATTTACATTAGTACATTACGATAAGTGTGACTTAAGTAGTTCATTATTGCACAGCGTGAAGTTAGCACCCGAGCACAAGCAAGGGTGCTAAACGTATATGCAGGTTTAGGTCACAGAGTGCTGGAAAATTATTTACAACTTATTACCTTTTCTTTTCTCTCATACTTCTGGTATGTTCCTGCCTACGTTTCAAATTTAATGTTTTGTTCCGTTTTGTTTTTCATTATCACTGTTTCTCCTAGTACCCCAGGAAAATTAGGTGAAAAAAAGGTTCAACCTCGGAATGAGAGATAATAAGCTACAAACTTCTTTAAATCATCGTTATGACATCCTATACGTTAGGTCAAATGTCACATAAAATCTCGTTTATGCAGGTCAAAAGATTCAAGGTAAAATGTCAAAAAACAGGTCTTTAGGAAATATCTTCTTTTCTATGCTCTAAATGACCTTTGAAGTTTTAAAAAAAATTTTAGAACTTTAAATTTTCTTCAAATTTGGTCATTTATAATAGTTAACCGTTCATGAGATAGATAGGTAGAACGCAAAGAGTTGTAACTCCCATAACGGTTTGCTCCCATAGTAAAATGATACTTTTCCTTACACCCTGTATAATATTATTTGGCGTTATTAATGAAAATACATAATTTCAATAACTGTACACGAAAGAAGATGATGAAGAATTATTTCGAGTTTGAATCAATCGGGATAGAAAAACGAGTACAGAATGGTGACCCTGAGCAGCGCGCATTGAAGATATTGAATGAAACCAGTCACCGCCTGCCCGACAGACGCTTCAAAACAATACTTATATGGAAAGAAGACGACATGAAGATTCCGAACAACTACAAAAACTCACTCAAACGGCTGCACAACCTAGAGAAGAAACTAGACCGAGATGAAGACCTGAAAAAGAAATATGAAGAAAGAATGCAAACCCTCTTCACTTTGGGCTACGCCGAGGAAGCTACCACACCGCCGGTGCCAAATAAAACATGGTACCTACCCCACTTCGCGGTCATTAACCCCGCGAAACCGAAGATAAGAGTAGTACACAACGCCACAGCGAAGACAGCCGGACGCAGCCTGAACGATATGCTACTCTGCGGTCCAGACTTGCTGCAATCTCTGCCGGGAGTTGTAATGCGATTTCGTCAACACCAACACGCCGTGTCAGCGGACATAAAGGAATTAATGTTTATGCAAATATAAGTTCAAGAGGACGACAGAGAGGCACTACGATTTCTATAGCGGGGCGACGAGAGAGGGAACCAGCGACCGCGAGAATACCGCATGACTTCAGTGATCTTCGGCGCGATGTCATCACCATGCACCGCGCTATACGTGAAGAATAGAAATGCTTCAGACTTCAAAGAAAAGTATCCTGCAGCCGCGCGAGCCATTGAAAAGAACCACTACATGGACGACTACATAACAAGTTTTCCGAACGAAAAAGAAGCCAAAGAAGTATCGAAATCAGTCGACTACATTCATCGGCAAGCCGGCTTCGAGCTATGCGGATGGGTGTCCAATACAAATTCAGTAGTACAGCAGTTTTCCGCCAACTCGGGCGGCGCCACGATCTCTATCGGCGGGAGCGAGGTCCGATGGTACAACGGGCCGAGCTTCCTACGAAACCACGAGCGAGAATGGCCACAAGAGACGAAGACAGAAGCACCGAAAACAGGAGAAGAGAGGGGACTTGTCACGTCACCCACCAGCGACCTGACCACGCTCACCTACCTCGAATCGAGCGATTTTCGTCGTTCCCACTTTTGCTACGAGCTACGGTGCGCATGCTACAGTTCGTCAATTTATGTCGAAAGAAGAAAAATGAAACAGTATTGGCTACGAAGCGCAAACGAACGAAAGAAAACAATAAAAACGACTCTGATTGATAGATTGATAAGAAAACACGCAAGAACGAGACACCGTACGTGAAGAAATGAGATAGCAACACCATCGGTATCGAAACGCGCTATCTCATTCGCGCTGAGAAACTATGGTGGAAACCTGTACAAGAAGATTGTCTTTCCGAAGATTTACGTCGAGTAAGGAGCGGCGCGGCGCCTCAGCCTGGAGACAAGCTGTCGGCGCTATCAATGGTCGTCGGCGAAAATGGCTCAAATGAAGAATCCACGTAGCACCTGACATCGTTGAAGACACTGCGAGCCCGACCGGACTCGACGGGAAACACTACTTCACGCGACTGTACATACAACACGTACACGAGCGACTACATGGCGGTATCGAAACCGTCGTGAATGAGCTACAGCAGCGACTATGGGTACTGAAGATACGACCGACGGTGCGTGAACGTCATCAAACACTGTCAACTATGCAAGATACGAAGAGCGAAGCCTACGTCTCCGGCGACCGGCGACCTGAGGAGGTTCGTGGCACGAAGAGCAGTGCCTAAGGAGCTATGGAGTGACAACGCGACGTGCTTCAAGGCTGCGGAGAAGGAGCTCGCCAAGGCCGCGCTGGCGGCGGTCAGCGAGGAGGCGACGGCGCGGCGAATCACCTGCCGCTACGTACCCCCGGCCTCCCCCTTCATGGACAGCGCGTGGGAGCGCATGGTACGCACCGTGAAGGAGGCACTGCGCGTCAAACTCCACGAGCAGTACCCTAGCGACGAGACACTGCTCACCCTGCTCGCCGAGGCGGAGAACACCGTCAACTCCCACCCACTCACACACGTGGCGGTGACCCCAGAAGAACCGGAGGCGCTTACACCCAACCACATCCTGTTGGGACCCAAACGACCTCACCGCGCGCAAGCGCAGCGCGCTCAACGATGGCGGACGTCTTCTGGAGCCAGGTCAAAGAGTACCAGCCTCTACTCCAACACCGGCGGGAGCCTCACACGACCAGCGCACGCTATCGGCGACCTGGTACTCGTCTGCGACCCCACCCTGCCCCGCAACACATGGCCGACAGGAAGGATCGTCGCGGTCTACCCAGGGCGAGACGGCGAGGTGAGGATCGTGGACGTCGTAACCAGCAACGGGCATGTCCTCCGGAGACCGACCAAGAGGATCGTCGTGCTACAGGTTGGATCGCAGAGCTGCGACGGCGGGAGAAATGTGCACGACAGAACCTGAATTGACTACCTTTGTACATAGTTTTTTACATTATTTTGTTTATTTCGTTTTACATACCCTTTTATACTAGTAGGATAAGTTTAGGTTAAGTGTTCATTTCAATAAATACAATTTTCTTATTAGAATTAGGGCTTAGCACATAAGTTATGTAAATAGTTCTAATAAGATTCTTATTTGATTTATCTAGTGATTTAGATTAGGTACACTTCCCTAATAAAATTAACGCATAGCACAAGTAAATAAAACAATTAGAATCGAGTTAGAACTTATAAATTCCAATTAGAAGTTATGCCAATAAGCTTCACTACCTCATTAGAAGGGGTAGAATCCTATTAGAAATAATTGTTAGAAAGAGACAGAACGCTCCATCTCTGTCAGCGCATACAGGCGAGCGAGGGGGGCCCCGGCGTCCGCAAGCTGTGTTATGAGGAAGCGGGGGCCGGGGTCATATAAATATTGTACCTTTCCTTTTCGTTCTGCACTCTGTTATGCACCGGCGGATGATGCACCTGCTATTTTTAGAATAAGAAAATAAGTATCTTAACTATATAATTATATTGGTTTGTAAGCGTAGAAATTAAGATTGTATGAGAAATAAAGAGATTTGTATTCAGGGCAAGAGTGCGGGGTAAGGAGGGGTGGTCGCTTGAAAATGATAAAAAATGGCGCCAAATCGGCGTAGATTCATTCCGGATCCAGCACTCAAGAAAGAAACAACTTGGAAGAAGAAACTCTCTGCGACCACTCGCCTGCCCTATCCTGCCCTTCAGCCTGGCTCACCATACTGACTACCCATACAATTATGGGCCACAGAGTTTTCAAACTCTCATACCAGGCAAGATGTTCCGGAGCAATAGAATCCTTCAACTCGGTAAAAATACTGACAACGGTTCATAAATACGTTTATAACCAGATTCCATTATGACAAATAAATTTAATTATTTGAAGAAATTGAAAAACAAGATAGTAAAACCGAAAATTACGACGACTTAAAGATAATAACAGCTAGCTCTTGGTCTATGAAGTCCAAAAAAACTGCTATACATATTTGAGTGAGAAATATACTTAAGAGAAGTTTATTCCGAATGCGTAAATGCGCGCTGCATACAAACGAAGTCTGGTGATATTTTCAATACTAACCAATCAGTAAATGAAAAATTTGCAGAAACAATCTAGAAACTAATCTCTATGCTTGTATGAAGTAAGATTTTCGTTAAAATATACAGTTTTAATGCTAGAATTAATTTAAGATTTGTATGGAAATCTTTGAGGTATTGTAACTTTAAAACTATACATTTTAACGAAAATCTGACTTCATACAAGCATAGAGATTAGTTTTTAGATTTTTTCTGAAAAATTTCATTGACTTTAATTGGTTAATATTGAAAATATCACCAGACTTCGTTTGTATGGAGCGCGCTCCGAATTATATTCTCTTAAATGTGAAGCTGCTATGGCCTCGAATTTATTTTAGATTGTATTTAATATATTACACTATAATATTTACACGTAAGCTGGATAATTAATCGTAATTCGGAAATTGGGCATGCGAACGCAGGTCTGACGCGGGCAAAGGCCACAGCCGACTGAGCTTTTTAATAGATTGTGATAGCTTATATTACTGCCTGACGCGAGAGAAAGAGATGGGGTGGCGCGCGCGCCTGACTAAATAAAACGACGTAAGCGCCAAAACAAACTTTATTTAGTTGTGATTTTACTATTTATGTAAGTTCATTTCTGCTGCAATCAAAATTTATAAAATATCAATCTCTATTTTTTAAATCAAGTCTCGTGTTTCTATTATTCACCGTTTAGCAGTTTCAAGCGTTTATAGATAAAGACGGAGGCTACTTTGGCTTGTTTTTCTATCGAGAAAATTTGTCTTAATCGTGTTTTGGCAGCAATCAAAATTTTAATAATATGTTCAATTTACACATATCCTGAAATCATACCTACCTCCTACTGTTAGTACTTCATGATATCTGATGCTTTGAAGAATCCTATTTTTTTCACATATCCTCTTAAAAGTTTGAATCTATTGAACCACAATAGGTAGCGAACAGAAAAATACGAAAAATGTCTTGAGCATAAAAACGGCGATAGATACAATCGTCAAACTTGATTTGATAATAGAGCATACTCTATAGTAAAAAACTAATAACAAAAACTGGCCGAATGTTGATACAGAACCCTCGGGGCACGAGTCCGACTCGTTTTAGGGTTCCGTAGTCAAACAAGGAACCCTTATACTTTCGTCCATTCTTTCTGCCTGTTTGCCCCGTCAAAAATGTATCCTATGTAAGATAAACAGATTTAAAACTTATCTTCTTTTTCTACTTATACAATGGCTACGGAACCCTATCATGGGCGAGTCCAACAGATTTTTGGTCGGTTTCTACTATGGGCTACGTAGAACCCTGATCTATTCCCATGGATTTACATAATGAAGTAGGTACCTTTAAAGTAAAATAAATCCTACAAAGAAAGAACACAACGGATGTCTCATCAAAAACGGATGCAAAAAAAAATTCTACCATACACTACAATCTCGATTTTTCAGTCCATTACCTTTTTTCATCCCAATAGAGTTAAGCTGATTATTCTCGTATCAGCAATGGAAGGCTTATGGATTGGACATGAAGTTTCATTTTACTTTTTAAATAATGGATTTTCTTCCATTAAATTCATTCCAAAATAGAATTTTTCTTTTTACCTTAACTAATGGGACCAGAAGATTATTTAGTTTAATGGAGATACCACTTTTGTCTTATACAGGATCCAACTTAATATTATGTTTTTAAGGCCAGGTTATTCGAGTGCAAGCGTCTCTTTCTTGCAAGCATAAGTTTGCAATTAGCCATCCCGCTTCAATTGAAAGCAGGATCGCAAAAAAACGTATTTTTCATCAATATCCTTTTTTTTTGGTGTTTCTAAACTCCAAATTCAGCGAATTTGTCTAGAAATATTTAATGTATTTAAGTAGGTACCAAAATAAAAATTTTAATATCAGCATTTTAATCATAATATTGAAAAAAACGTAAGAAAAATGGGTAAGATTTGGATGTTTTTCTGTCTAGTAAACTTAATCCAATAGTGTTATTGAGAGCGATCGCCTATCCGCCAGATACTTAAATAAGACATAATTTGTTTTCAGACTTTAAAACACTGTTTTTCATGTTTCTATCGTGTTCAAAAAACTATGGAGCGCGGCCTCGACCAAATCATACCGCAACATATTAACATCGAATTTGCAAAAAAAATCAGCTCCATACATTTAAATCTAGTTGCAGTTTTATACCTATGGAACAGCAGATTTTTTTTCGAGATATCGATGTTGGTCCCATTATAGAAAGTTGTTCTGATATAACCGTCAACATATTAAGAAGGACCCGATAAAATGTGATATTGAACTGATTTATCTTAACTATTATAAAAATCTTAGCAGAAGTGTGTATAACAGACGATATTTACAAAAAAAAAGATGATGAATGACGATATGGTTTGTAGGTGTCCCTGACTCCAAAGCAACCTTTTTTTGAAATTAATCTCAGTCTGTTTGTTTGTTTGTTTGTTTGTTTGTGCGTGCATCACAAGAAAACTACTGAACTGATTGTGATGAAACTTTTTTGTTTGATATCTTATGATCTTACTTATAATCTGAAATATAATGTGTGCGGACGAAATCGAGGGTTAACTCTAGTAATTTATAAAGAAAAAGTTATTGCTGCTTCCGCATGTATAGTATTTGGCAAAAGAGATGGAAGAAATCAAGAGATCGAGAAAAAGATAGAAATGTGGATAAAAAGTGAATTTTGGGTTTGAAAGAAAGAAAGAAAGAAAGAAAATATTTTTATTTGCCTACACCACAAAACACACTGACATAACATGGCACTGGTTTGCGATATTTTGAACAAAGAAGAGGAGTCCGTCACTCTCTTGGCTGTTTTTTTTTTCGTTATTTCAATATTGGTCCCAAGGAAAATTTATTCAGTTTGAATTTGATGGTATGAATCACCCCTATAAGTATGTAACACATTAAAGTCTACACCGTTTATAATGGCTACGGAGCCCTTTATTTGGCGTGCCCGACACGCTCTTGGCTGGTATGATAATTCCTGACTACCCAAAAATGTGCTAGGGACACATTTTTAGTAGGTGATAGTGTAAATATTACAAATTTGTGTACTAAACGAAATTATTTGAGAGGATAGTCTAGTTAGCACGAAGCAACATAATTTATGCACGTATTGTGTAAAACAGGTTTAATAAATTAGTCATTAATATGGGTGAACGTCCACTGCATGCATTGTACACTGCAGAGTACAGTTTATTGCATCTTTACGCATAAACATTATTTTCAAAATTCAAATTGATTCTAAAAGGTACAAGGTGTTAAAAATCCAAATAAACGTTTAAAGGGGCGGTTTAGACCGTCAACATAAATAACAGGCTATTAAGAAAAAAATTTATGTTAGAATTTGACATTTGATGTTGCCGTTTCTGTTTCCAACATAGAGGTAGAAAGACAAGGCAGGTCTTAGGGTTCCGTACCCAAAGGGTGAAAACGTGAAGCTATTACTAAGCCTACGTTGTCCGTCCGACCGTCCGTCCTTCCGTACTACCTATTTAGGGCCGTAACTTTTGACCCGTAATAGCTAGACAGTTGAAATTTTACAGAATATGCGTTAATACGGCAGATTTATATAATAAAATAGCAAAAAGTTTAAATTTTAACAAGAAACTACTTTTTATCAACGTTTTGTCTTGTCGCTCTATCGTAAAAACGGTAATATATACAAGCGTCAAACTTGGTGTGATTATAGAACAAACTTTAAAGTATAACAAAAAATAATAAAAACCAGCCAAGTGTGAATTGGTCTCGCGCTAAAGGTCCCAGAGAATTTTTTTCTTTCATTAAGTTTTTTATGTTGTATTGTGTGGTACGGAACCCTCGGTGCGCGAGTAGCCCGACTCGCACTAGACTGGTTTTATTATTTCTTGAAATTAAGCAAAGGTTTTTCTCCATGGAGTTCGAATGATTTTTTCGCGACCACTTTTGCCATTTACAAATTACAGTTAAAAATGTATTGATAAACTCGATGGATTACAAAAAAATTAAAACAGTTTCATAAAATGATGGCTTCCATCCGTATAAAATATCAAATAAAGACCAATAAAAAACATGACACACCGAATCTATTGGCATGGAAGTATAAGGATCGTAGTAAATGGCGCGCCTTGTTCTCTGCCAACCCCACTGGGAAAGAGGTGAGACGTTATAGATAGATAGATAATATTCGTCATAAAAAATCTTTTCTCCCTATGTCAGTTAAAACATCAGAAATTTCAATTTCACATTCATTGGCCCAAATTCGTACCAAATTGAATTCAAAGGAACCAACAGAGAATCAAAAAGGACTTAGGTAATTCAAAAACAGTTTGCTAGGCTCTCGGATGGCATGACGAAATAAGGAAACAAAACAGCCTGGCCCGATCGTATCGCAACTAGTGAGATATCGAGCGAGCGATCAGAATGAAACACAAGTCCCAAAATATGGACGAAAGAATCTTTTTGCTGAAATTACAAAGATTTCTTATGTTTTGGAGTAGTCTTTTAAAAATACAATCCACCGCGCTGTGTTCTACCGGGAACCAAGCTAACTTTAGTTTGACTTTCAGCTCGTAGCAAACGCGTCCCAATTCGGATCCCTCTGTGTACTACAGAGCTAATCTTCTTCTATTATAAAGTCGAACGGGGCAATTCCATCAGCGGGTAATTAATAAAAAAGATCATGTTACCTTCATAGAAAATGCCGCGCAAAATTGTGTCGCGCCACAGCCGTCTCACTCGTCGCATTACTAGCCGCGGCCTATTGACAGAATACCCAAATGGGGTCTTTTTAAAGTTTTCTCTTTACGTGCACTAGTAACGTAATTTGCTTGTTTTGGTGTATTATCATTAGTCATTATGGCTTTAACTTTTGTTCTATAAGCTCTAAGTCAGTAGCGACAACTTCAATGGCAGCATGGTCGCCCGATATAACGCTATCGCACCTTAACTCTTTTTCCATTTGCTCACCAACGAACGTGATAAAAGGCGCGATATAGCATTATCGCGCGCATCATGCTGCGCCCGCTGGCATACTACGTGGTATAAAAACCTTGACCAATGGGGCGGGGGTGAGGGGTGTGCCTAAAAATGTCATTCTGTAACAATATTTAATGCAGGAAAAGAAAAAGCATATTTCTCCGATAAATTATTGATCTCGCACCTAGCATACGCACTGTTCGGCAACCTATTTTGTAACTACACAAATTTTTTCGCATGCGTTGACAAGTATTTTTTGTTAGGTTCCGTATAATGACTTTCACGCATCCACCCAGGCCTAGAGTGTATGAAGAGTTAACGGAGTTACCCCACAAAAATTCAATGCAAACGAAGTCGTGAGCAAAAACTTGTAATAAATAAATTCAGTCTGCCTGTTCGAAGTCTTATGGACTGCCAGTGTTAAAATATAGGTTCTACAGACATAAATCAGATGACAAAAAAGCCTGTATACGTACGAAGACTCCAAAATTCACTCTATCTAAAACATTCTCCTTTTATGCTTACCTAGCTCTCTACACAAACTACACTATTCCCAAAACTACCCAAGCTAAAAGCGACTCTCACACAGAAAGGTTAACGTTCAATGTTCTGCGATAGAATCTTATGGTTCCTTTGCCTCGTTTACATCAGAGATACGTTTCGATAGAGAGTTTTAGGTCAAAGGGGGTCTATGTATTATCGTATATTACGTATCGTATCGTATAGTGCCCTTGTCTAGTCCGCAGCGAGAATTGGTTATAGAAGTGATCGGAATTGTTAATAAGGGGAACAAAGAAAGGGTAGTTTTAGTTTTATGTTCTTTCTATCTATGGAGCCTTATATCTAGGAGTTTCTGTGAATGGGAATAAAAGAACCAGAATCCTACCGAAATTGACATATCATATGCTCACGACTATTTTCCCCGAGGGGGTAGTCAGAGACATTCTGAAAACTCAGAACATTTACGTTTCACCAGTAGTACTGAAACTGTGTCCAGTGTGACGACGAGTGAGCCAGTCGCCACTTGTAATGGACAGTGGGTACAATACATGGCTCGAAATTGAAGCACGCAGTTTCCCTCACGATGTTTTCTTTCACCGAAAAGCCAGTGATGTTGCAAATCGTACATAAATTTCGAAACGCTCATTGCTACGGGGATCCAACCATCGCCTCCTGCACGGCAGGCAAGGATACTCGCCACTGGACGACCACGGCTATTGGTCTAAACCAACCCTTTAAATATTAGTAGTAATGTTTTGTTACACTTGTATAGGTACACAATTATGCGCATGTTAGTATTTTTTTAGAAAAATCTGTTGCATTCATAAATTTCCCGGTCCAAAATTTAAATCGCGAAAACAAAAAACAGCTGTTCCATACATTTCGGTCAAGTCACCTTTGACGTAAGATTTAACTTTAGGCGCGGTTTATACAGAAGATACGTGTGGCGGTGGCGGATAGTCAAAATAACACAATTATAAACCTTATAGTACGTAGCATAGCGTCGTTTGGAGAATTACGCCCGCGCATCCAGGCGACGTCACCTGGAGGCGCGGGCGCGATTCTCCTCTGCGACACCGTACTATAAGGTAGTTGAAATAGTTGAAATTGGAACAGGGTGTGTCATCTATATCGTATGAATTAAAGTTGGAATTCTTGACTTACGTACTGGTTAGTTTGTAATTACTTCCAGTAGATGGCGCTCACGTCCCCTTAAGACGCAATAGATTGAAAATGTCGTTCTCTGGCTAAGTGGACTCGGTAGCGAAATTGGATAACGCATTTCCCCGGTTTGTAAGGGTGCGGGTTCAAGTCCCGCCCGAAAAATTATTCAATCTTTAATTTGTTACATACTAAAAGGTTTATATTGTGTTACTTAGATTATCCAACACACGTATCTTCTGTAGGTATAAACCGTGGCTTACACTGCAGACACATACGCATATCTTAATCTAACAGATTCGTATGCACCCAAATGTAATTCCGTGGTGCAAATCGTCCCAAATCTTTGATCAGTCAACCAATAAGTTTGGATCGATCTCGTACCAGACTGGTTCTAAACTGCTAACTTACGAAATGCTTGCGTAGTCTCTTAGTTTCTTGTGGTCGGGCTTACAAGTTTCACCCGAAGGCCCTTAACATATTACACGTATCAGCAAACGTTATTGAATTTCATGTTTCGGATACATACAAGGTGTTACAAAAGTAAAAATAAACATTGAAAAATTTTTTTTATTTTTTATTTATACTCGTATTTAATGGACTTTTTGCTTGTGCGGTAGCACCGCATTTCCGCCAATGTCAAGTAGTTTGTGAGAGTATCTATCCCAATCTCAGGGATTGTTTTTGATAAAGAACAAGAAGAGATTAAGGAATGCGGAGCCTCGTGGCAGGCAAAGACGCGACGCGCGGACAACTCGCGAGACAAGTTCTCGGGTCAGAACCTGCAACGTGATTCCTTAAAACTTTTAAGGGTATATTACTGTTGGCGCACTCCATACAAACGAAGTCTAGTGATATTTTCAATACTAATCGATTAAACTCAATTAAATTTTGCAGAAACAATCTAGAAACAAATCTCTATGCTTATATCGTGTCAGATTTTCCTTAAAATGTACAGTTTTAAAGTTACAGTTCCTCAAAGATTTCCATACAAATCTTAAATTAATCCTAGCATTGAAACTGTATATTTTAACGAAAGTCGGACACTATACAAGCATAGATATTTGTTCCTAGATTGTTTCTGCAAAATTTCATTGAGTTTAATTGTTTAGTATTGAAAATATCACCAGACTTCGTTTGTATGCAGCGCGCATTTACGCATTCGAACTTCTCTTAAGGTTGGGTTAGGTTAAGGTTGGGTTAGGTTTGTTTAGGCCAGCAAACTGAACAAATTTGACAATACATCGGAACCGCGAAAAATAATTAGCTGTCCCATACATTTAGCTCGAGTAGATTTGTAGTTTAGTATGGAACAACCGTTTATTTTCGCGATTTCGATATTGGTCCCGCAATGAATGTCGTTCAGTTTGATGGTCTAAACCTCCTTAAATGTTTAATTTTATTTTTGTAACACCTTGTATACAGGATGTTAGGGCAAACAGTTGCATTACTTTAAGGGTTGATTGTAACCTTGATAGTGATCAACTTTCCCTAAGAAATCTATAGGAAATTCTCAAAAAAATGTTTGTACTTTCCATGCTATTGCTAGATGCAATCAGCTGACAAAACGTTTGTATGACATTTCAAAAAAAGTTTTGCGCCTTTCCTTTACGTTACTTAGGGAAAATTGTTCAGTATCATATGTACAATTACCCCTTAAAGTAATGCAACTGTTTACCCTAATCCCCTTTATTGGTTACATTATTTCCTTCTGCGGAAATTAATTTGTTAATAAAACAGATAGACGTTTAATTTGTGCATATGAGTAATACAAGAATACTAGAGTTTGTTTATCAGCTACTTCGTCCGTACAAATTATGTACTAGATTTTAAGTCGAATCATAAGCTATCAAACAAAAAAATATTCATCACAATTAGTCCAGTAGTTTTTGCGTGATAGTCGAACAAACAAACAAATAAACATTTACAGTTTCATAATAGTACCTATAGATGAAGGAAACGGCTAAATCCTATCCTACTAATATTATAAATTACAAAGTTAGTAACGATGTTTGGACGTTTGTAAGATTGTATACGCATAAATGACTGAACGGATTTGGACGAAATTTGGCATACTGACAGATTATCTTCTGGATTAACACATAGGATACTTTTTTAAAGTCTACGCAGACGGAGTCGCGGGTAACAGCTAGTTATTTTATAAAACATGCCATAAGTATGACTCGTAAAATCCTCGTATTTAAAGTCATGCAATTTTGTGAATGCAAATATTTTCAAAACTATTCTTAGGACCTTAGATATTGTGAGAATAATAGAACCCATTTAAAATTCATTAAGTTGTTTCTTACCATGAGGAACCGAAACTCTTCGTGTTTTGAAAAACATTAGATTTTTCGAAAACAAAGGACTGTAATGTGTTGATGTTATTTTTGGAATTACCTAATAAAGCCCTTTCATTTGATACCCCACACTATAGGTTTTAGAAGAAAAATTTTAAAAATTCCATTCAACAATTTTTTAGACCACAAAATTCGCCGGTAGGTAACATCAAAACTATAAATCCTTGTGACCTCAAGAATAGTCAAACCGCGGTAGGAACGTTATATTTTGCAAACGAAATCTCTCTATTTCGTTTCATCGCTTTACTCAAAATAATAAATTAGAAAAAACAAGCACCGATATGTTACTTTTACTTTTAAAACTAAACCCTATTGTTGGAAATTAATTGTAAGTACAAAGAAAACGAAAAACAATCAACGGTACTCGATCGTGCACAAACAATAGTAAAAGCAAACGGAAAACATTTTACCAGCAAAAGGCTCTATAATTACTTAGTTCATGATTTTACCTCAACAGTTAAGCTTATTTCAGACTCGACGAAGCGAGGTGCATTCTACATTATCAGTGCATTAACTTATTACAATTCATTAACGAGGAGCTCTTCCGATACTAGAGCATAAATCAGTGTACTTATATCAATAAACTATACAGGGTACTTCTTAATATGCTGACACTTTTTTAAGGAGATGATCAAACCATCAAACTGAACAACTATCTCTAAGGCACCAACATATAAATCACGAAAAAAAAAACAGCAATCCCATATATTTGGCTCAAGTAGGTTTTCAGTTTTATATGTACCAGCTGATTTTTTTTCGTGAGTTCGATGTTGGTGCCATAGAGAAAGTTGTTTAGTTTGACGGTCTGATCATCCCTTTTAAAAAATGTCAGGATATTAAGATAGACCCTATAGTTAAAAGATGATCCTCGCAACTTCGTCTGTGTGGAATTTTTGTGCCTGTTATCAGGTTCGGGCTATCTCTATACCAAACATTAAAATCGGTTTAGCCGTGGAAACAGATAATATACGTACATACACATTCGCATTTATAATATTATTAGTATACTAGAGTGTACCCGCGACTTCGTCCGCACAAATTATAAATACTAGATTTTAAACCAAGTCATAAGCTATCAAGCAAAAAATTATCATCAAAATCGGTTCATTAGTTTTTGCAGAATGCTCGGATAAATTTTCTTTTTTTGTAAATATCTTCAATGTACAGACACACTTATGTTACAGTTTTTCGTTTATTACATTTGATTCGATGTATAAGAAGAGAGTTATGCCCCTTTCACACGAGGGCAGGGCAGTGAGGACAGGACAGTACGGTCTCCTAGTCTATTTTTTGAAGGCAGTTCGCTTCCCCCACCACCTTGTTTTCATTTTTCATTTTTAGTCATCCTGTTTAGTTTTTTCATTACAAATGGCTCCCTCCAAATTGACAGTAGATTACAGCATAACATAAAACTAATAAGGGTTTAAAAAAAGTGTTTATAGAAAAGTTTTAATATTGAATCTAAGAATAAACTTGCGAAGGATTCTCTGTAAAACTCAACACGAAAACGAAACTCAAATTTTATTAGCTTGTGGATGGAGCTGTCCTGTATAGCTGCCCGAAATGTGAACGCCAACTATCTTCCAAACTGTTCTGCCCCACTGTCCTGCCCTCACTGCCCTGCCCTCATGTGAAAGGGGCATCTGTAGAAGTTAATACGTTGTGACAGACTGTTTGACAAACCGTCTGGACGGTCATATAGGACGGTAGTATATAGTACTCTGTGATATACAACGTGTTAATAAATAAACGCAAAACTGGAAAGACGTTTTTTTAGAATCGAGAGCAGAATCGATTTATCATGGTTTCATCGTAACTAATTTTTTTCAAAATATTAAATAATTTGTTTGTAAAATTTAAAATTTACTGAACTCAATCTCAACCCACCGCACGGGCACACTCACCCTACTTACTACCAAAACGAGATTCTTAAAAAGTATCCATGAACACGCTAGCGTTTTCATTCATTGCTGGAGTGATAAAAAATCAGCCAGAAAACATAAAATGCGAATAACTTTAAATTTTAACTATCATAATAATGAAATTAATGTTTCAATCGAATTATTTTGTTATAAATCAGATGTTTTTCGCTTATTCATTAACACGTTGTAGGTAAGTAGTAAGTACTACAGAACCCTAAAAAGAGTTCCATATTTAGGACTGCATTACCCTGGCAAGCCTTTTATAACAATGAAATTAATTTCTGTGTCTACAGAGAGCTAATTAGCAATCTCTATTTTTTAAATTAACTCTCTTTGTGCTCTTCTTTAAGTTTCTACAGTAGCTTTGTTTCGTGTAAATAGTTTCAAACGAGTAGGTACACTGTCTGGGTTGAAAAGGGAATTGGCTTGTTTATTTGTAATACACACACAATTATAAAATGTTGCTATATTTATACAACGTGTTAATGAATAAGCGCAAAGCCTCATACACCCCAAATGATTTATAACAAAATAATTCGATTGAAACAATAATTTCATTATTTTGATAATTAACATTTTAAGTTTATATATTACGCATATTGTATTTTTTCTATAATTTCTGACATTTATTTTGTAATATAAGCCTATGTACTTATTTAATAAAATGTTTTGTCTAAAATAAATATAGTTTATATATATAAACATATATAAATAAACTGAGTTTCTAAAAAGTACAGGTTCCTAATTATAAAATAAAAGAAAATGCAATATAACGGAAAAGATTTCTAAAAATAATGTGAAAACAATTACGGTTTTAGACGTACCTGTTCATAATAATTTCGCTTATACAAAGTGTTAGTGTAGATATTTTCATTGTTTTAAAAGGCATTATATTGAAAAACTTTCTCCGAAACTAAGGGAAGTCAGAAAATATGTCAACTTTTCATACAAAAGTTCGATCAGCTGCAGATTGTATTTAGTACAAGTCCAATTTTTTTACTGGTTTCTATTGGTTTCTTGGGGAAAGTTGTTCATGAGTACAATTAATCTTTACTTACAAAGTAATGAAACTGTGCACACTTACACCCTGTATTTATACGTTACAATCATAATGATATTCCAAAAAACTGTTTTGTTAAATTATTAATTATTATACACGTACTTTCATTGTAATACATTAAAACAATGCATATTATTAAGCGTTATCGAATTCAATAAAGCATTCAGTTTCCAATAAAGAGCGTGACGTCATTAATTGACTCATTGGGCTGCGTTCAGAGCCTTCGGGTGCGGTTGTTTGGTTGTTTTTCACTCTAAGGTACGGAACGAACAGTTGTTTTTTAACTCGCCAAAAGGTACGGAACGATACCGGTTGTTTTATAACATCAAATTTTGACATTGAAAGTAATATGGGCTTCCAGGGCTTCCAGGGCTTCCATCATTTCCAAATACAATAAAAACTCATCTTTCATGCTAAAGAATCAAAGAGTGAATAAAAATAAATTGAAAAAAACTAACTTTTATTCAAAATGAGCAAAAAGTCTAGTAACCACAGATAATCAAAACGTCAGAGTGTTTTTTAACCATCTAATTTGATGGTTAAAAGTTGCAACCCGTCAGAGGTACGGAACGGTTGAGTTGTGACAACCGAGTTGCAAAGGGCGTTTTTTCACCGAGGCTCTGAACGGCGTTAGTGCGAAAAGTTGCACCCAGAGTGCACTCTGGGCGTAGGCTCTGAACGCGCCCCTGCTCCACCATATTCAGTTACATTTTGTAACATTCAACTCTCAACACCATTCGGGTGGCGCTAAACTGAAATACTCCATCGAACCAGTACAATAATCCGTCGCAAGTAGAGATGGGATTCTACCCGGGTAAATACTTAGACAATATAACTAGGGACTGGCCTTGCGGTAGCATTTCCCCTCTGCCACATTACAAGATCAATTGATCATGTGCATTTGCATACAATTTTATACCTTATCACTAACTGAGACAGCCTATAATTGCGGAACAATAACTTCAAACTAGTCGCGTTTGGGGTTCACACGAGACTATTTTTAACAATCAATATTCGAATCTAAAGTAATGGAATAAAATCCAAAAATGAGGATTTCATGCTACCTAATCCCCCCGCAAAAAGTGGCAGAAAAGTTTGTTAGTAGAATTACACGCGTGACTCTTCCATAGATATACAGGGTCCAACTTAATATGCTGACAGTTTTGTAGGAGGATGATCAGACGATCAAACTGAACAACTTTCTCTATGGGACCAACATTAAAATCACGACGAAAAAATCTGCTGTCCCATACATTTGGCTCGAGTAGGTTTGCAGTTTTGTATCGAACAACTGATTTTTTTTTCACGATTTCGATATTGGTCCCATAGAGAAATTTGTTCAGTTTGGCGGTCTGATCATCCCCTTAAAAAGTGTCAGCATATTAAGAAAGACCCTGTATATACTTCGCGGGAAGGTTGTATAAAAATGTAATTGTAATTTAGTTTTTTTTTTTTCAATTTACTCTTAATTTACTCATTCGAACACTCTTATACTAACAACAGTTTTGTATATTCTCGCAGTTAGTATGAAAATATTATTTGTATTTGGGTGTTTACCCGGATAAATACTCTCTATTTTCTGAAATGTATATTTACCCATCTCTAGTTGCAAGTAACACAAATCTCCTCAACCCAACCACGCCGTCCTATCCTATAGCAGATGGATAGCTTAACCCGCGCTTAGGTTCACTGTTTAGAATTGAATTAAGCGATGCTGGTTCTAAGTTCTCAGTAATCTTGAATTTAACTCGTGTTTAATGTTGTTTGTTTATTGTTTAAACTTTGCTTTTTGGTAATTTAATGCACCAATAAGCAACTGATTCTCGTATTTGCACATGGCTCTCTCTGAACTGACAAAATGACCTTTGAAGAGACAAAGGCACAATTCGACTTATGTCACTTTGTTCCTACGGCGAATAGATATCCGACAGAAAGAACACACAATGATTTTACCAAACTGCCGCTCATTCTCGTACGTGAACGTTCACGGATTGACGCACGCTGTGCATGTAGGGGTGTACCGGGAACTTTTCTGGAGCTGTTTTAGGGTTCCGTACCCAAAGGGTGACAACGGGACCCTATTACTAAGCCTACGTTGTCCGTCCGTCCGTCCGTCTGTCCTACCTATTTAGGGCTGTAACTTTTGAACCGTAATAGCTAGACAGTTGAAATTTTCACAGAATATGCGTTATTACGGCGGATTCAATTTTCTTTTAGGTAATATAAAATCGATTATGTTACCTAAAAGAAAATTTTGAAACCTAACGATTGCACGATTTAATTTCCGGCAACGCCATCTAGTTTGTAATTAGAAAATATTTTCAGTGTTATGCGTATTTATTGATAATGCACAATTATTTACCCATTGGCAAAACCACCGATAACAAACGTCATGATGATGGTGCAAAACATAGACAAACAGCACTTTTTACTGTCAACGTGACAAGTTTTTCTTAACTTTTAATATGAGTAGTACAAGGGAGTCACGTTGCAGGGTTTGCCCCGAACGCTTGTCTTTCGCGTGGTGTTCGCGCGGTTCGCGTCTCAGCCTGCCACGAGGCTCCGCAATCCTTCTCAGTTCTGTTCTTACTCAAAAACAATCCTCGAGATTGGATAGATACTCCCTCAAACTACTTGACACTGGCGGAAATGCGGTGCTAACGCACAAGCAAGAAGTCCATTAATAATAAATAAAAAATTAGTAGTACAATACCTATTTTCAGCTTCCTGATGAGTAGTATATTCCTTAATTGGCATCAACAGATTTTTCGTATAACTACATTACCTAGTAGTCATGGAAATCTTCTCATTAAAATAATTCAAACCGAAAATGACTGAGATGACATATAAATTGTCCTACAATTATTTCATTAGTGTATTTCATCATGAAGCCATTCAAGACAGTGTTCATTTATCTACAGGGTGTAACAAAACACCCTAGTAATACTTAAGTGGGTGCTTGAGACCATTGAACAACTTTATCTATGGAGAACACAACTTTTATACAAAACTGCAGTACTTACTCGACTCAAATGTATGGGACAGCAGATTTTTAATTTTTTCTCGACGTTGGCTCCATAGTGAAAGTTGTTCAGTTTGATGGTCTAAAGCACCCCCATAAGGGTATATTACTGTTGGCGCGTTCCATACAAACGAAGTCTGGTGATATTTACAATACTAACCGATTAAACTCAATGAAATTTTGCGGAAACAATCTAGAAACAAATCTGTATGCTTGTATCGATTCTTACTCGAGCCAAATGTATGGGGCAGCTGATTTTTCGCGGTTTTTGTCCAATAGAGAAAGTTGTTTAGTTTGATGGTCCGATCATCCCCTTAAAAAAGTTTCAGCATATTAAGAAGGACCCTGTATTTAGGACTTCTGAAACAGATTCGGTACAGAAAACCGATTTTATTATATTTTTAACAAACGCTATGCATTTAATGATTTTTTTGTCTAATTGAGAAAGATGTTATATTGCCCAGTGGCTTCGCATCCTCAATTTTAATTTTTTTGAGCCCTTATTACATACTTAAGGGGATGTTTTAGACCACCAAACTGAACAACTTTCACCATGGGAATTTCCATGCATATGGGTCGGTTTTTTTTCGCTATTTCCACGTTAGACTTCTAGTCCATAGTTGGTAATGTGAAGTCGACATTTAAACCACGAAAAAAATTTTTGGTCTGAACTGAAGCACCCTTAACTTAAGTATGTAACGCATTTAATTGTACACCCTGTATAGCCTGTCGGATGCTACTCCTGAATGAAACTTCCTTTTACGAATGCTAAAGTCTGTTTAAAAGTTTTTTCTATTTAAACTACTACAAGAATAGAAATTCTTCATTTTTATTCTCGCTTTAAAATATTGCTACTTTTTACAGCACAGTGTATAAAAACTGGGAGCACCTTTATTCTTTCGTTTGTCTTTGAATTTCCATTTAAAGAGGAAACTGCAACGGATTTCAGTTTCTCCACACTTAAAATAAAACACTATTTTCTAGGAATATTCCCCAGGTTACCCTTTGTAGATTGTAGTCCGTGACAAAGGGAGATACAGAGTATGACATCCTTTGAACTGCGAGACTGCGTGAAATGGTCGTGAATTAGAACTTAATTAAATTTTTCTGTTTAAAAGCTTGGATCATTTATTTCAGTAAAACACGACAATTTGGGGCTGTACTTCACGTCACGACTCTTAAATTTATGCAAGTTCAATCGATATACGTATAGGCTACGTGCGAAGTGGTGATGGGAGCTGTCAAATCGATCACAGCGCCCGGGGTGGCAGAAATGTGTACTTTTGTCGGGCAAGCTGTGTTTCTACCTACCCCTCTGGGAAAAAGGCGTGAGTTTATGTATGTATGTATGTAAGCTGTGTTAAATAGGCTTGGACCTATGCAATTCCACACACTAACTCAACACGAAATCTCCAAAACTGTAAAGACTACTGTGGTCAACCAGCCTTCGACGTTCGTCTGGTTTCGCACATTTGCTACTAGAGACTATCGCCGGACTATAGTCCCGATTACGGCAGTACGTGTGAGACTAGGGCCGTGGAGGGAGAGCAGCTGTCTTGAGAGCGGGGCAGCAGAAGCGGGGGGGGGTTCTTCCAATAAAAGAATTCTTCAGTTGATATTCGCTAGCTTTCTTCCGGTTTTGCTGTGAGGACTCTTGTTGCGACTGATTATCGAACTGAGCGATCGAATTTACTGAGCTACCTCACGGCAATACCGTAGGGACGGCCTTGTTTTATTTTCTATTTTTGTTTTGGTTTTACATCAATTTCACTTAGGTTTACACACATATTTGACAATATTTCTTAAACTATAAAATTCAGATACAAACTTTCTTATTGGTGAAAAGGAACTTATAAGTCCCCGTATTTTGATATATAACAGTCTATTCTAGTTAGGATGGCCAGGTGACTAAGACAGAGTGAGGCGGAAAAATATACAGTTTTTTACCGCACCGATTCAAACATTTTCAGTTCCAAACAATTATAGGCATCCTATCTCTAGCCTAGGTTTCTGTCTTAGTGCACCTGGACCGTATGCATTTAGTGCATCTATTTCTATGGCTCTATGTATGTGTTTACTATGCAAAATACGGGGGCAAAGTGTTAAGTGTGAAAGCAATCTTTAAAAACGTTATAATCTCTTACTTTATCTTAACTGAACTGTTATTTTAGTTAAATTATGAGAAAGTTCGTTAACTACAATCTATTAAATTTATCAGTTAAAATCTATCTATACTGTGACTCTAAAAATAAGGGGTTAAAACTTGGGATTCAAAAAAATACGATATAAGCAATTCTATACAATGTAAAACTTAACCTAGCCTATCCTAACTGTAAAAATAAAAAACTTTATTAAAAAACACTAAACAACTAAACTTATACCTATAAACAATTAAAGAAAAAACAATATTTAATAAAAACTTAAGACTACGATAGATTTGTTATGAAATACATGACAAATACAACGACAAAAACTATAAAACTATTAGGAAATTGTATAAACATGATATACCCAACGTGATCAGTGCATTCTTTGAGTAAATAGTATAAAAATGACGGAAAATTCTAATTAGAATTTGCACTGATAACGTTGGGTGTCTCACTTCGCGGGGAGGAATCGTAGCAGCACCGTCGCGAAATGCGTAGACGCTCGAAGGCCAGCGAGGGGTGCCTCGGCCCCCGCAACCGCGGTGAGGGGAAGCGGGAGCCGAGGTAGACGTGGATACTCGCTGTCGTGAACATATTCTCCCGCCGCAGCTCTCGTAGCTGGAACTTTTCGTGTGAGCGGCAGCAGGCAGTCCCGTGGTCATCAGGACGACTCGTTGGCAGTGGGCAGGATCACCAGCTTCTTCGTGGGCCGCCGCAAGACTCCCTTGTTGGTGCGCACGTCGACAGCTCGTATCTCGCCGTCGGGGCCGGGGAAGGTGGCGACCACGACGCCTCGCGGCCAGATGTTGCGAGGCAGGGTCCCGTCTGCGATGAGGACCAGATCGCCCAGCTGAATGGCGCCTCCAGTGGCGCGGGGCTCCCGCCGGTGCTGCAGCTCGGGGAGGTACTCGCGCACCCAGCGCGCCCAGAAGTGGTCGGCCAGCCGCTGACTGACTCGCCACTCCCTGCGCCCGCTGATGTCGCCGTCGGTGAACGTCCCGGGTTGTGGGACGCGTGATGGCCCGCCCAGGAGGAAGTGGTTGGGCGTGAGGGCTTCCTCGTCGTCCGGGGCCGTCGACAGGTGTGTGAGGGGGCGGCTGTTTACTGTGTGCTCCGCCTCGACGAGCAGTGTAGCGAGCACCTCTTCCTTGGGCGCGCGCTCGTTCAGTGTGGTGTATAGTGCGGTTTTGATGCTCCGCACCATACGCTCCCATGCGCCCCCCATGAATGGGGCGCTCGGCGGTATGAAGCGCCACCGGATGGCGCGTAGCGACGCCTCTTCTTGCGTCGCCCCGTCGATCGCGCGTGCTAGTTGGGCGTAGCAGCGCGGCACGGCTAAGCTTGAGAGTTGCTTAGCCTCGCCGACCCAACTCCTCCATGCCTCTGCTTCCGCTGGTGGTAGCTCTGTGTCCCAGTCGATGCCATAGCGCCATGTGTTCTGCAGTATTCGTTTGGCTTGCACGGTGATCGGTGTAGCAAGCCCCAGTGGATCGTAGATAGACATAACAACACGTAGAGCCTCTCTCTTAGTGGGTGTACCGTCGAGTAGTGAAGTGGGCAACTTACGTTCGTTTATGTTGAACGAGAGCGTGTCGGTCTGCGTCCGCCAGACCATTCCAAGTATTTTTTCGGTGTCGAGTTGAACCACTTCTTTTTTCTCACCCGGCGCCAGCTGTCCACGTACAAGTTGAGAGTTCGATGCCCATTTAGTAAGGAAAAAATTACCTCGACTATGTATGAATGAGACTTGATTGGAGACTCGTAGAGCCTCCTCATCGGTGTCGTAGCTAGCTATGTAGTCATCTACGTAATGACTACGTACTACGGCGTCGGCGGCCTCCGGGAATTTTTCTTTGAAGTACTCGGCGTTTCGATTCTTGACAAAAATGGCTGTGCTAGGCGAAGAGGTGGCCCCGAATATTACGCTCTTCATGCGATATTCGGTCGGAGGTCCGTCGCGTCGCTCCCCTCTCCATAGGAAGCGCTGCATGTCTCTGTCTTCCTCTCGAATCGATATTCGCATGAACATCTCACGAATATCAGCTGTGACTGCTATGTTTCGCTGCCGAAACCTCATCAGCACGCCGGGCAGGGATTGAAGTAGGTCGGGACCGGACAGCAGCAGGTCGTTCAAACTCGTCCCTCTTGACTTCGCCGCCGCGTCGTGCACTATTCGCAGCTTTTCGGGTTTCTCCGGGTTCACTACGCCGAAGTGAGGTAGGTACCATACCTTATTGGGTCGCGCGGTGGTCTTGGGCGCTTCCTCCGCGTAGTCTTTTTCTATGTAGTCTTGAATCTGGTCGGTGTACCTTTTCTTCAGCGCAGGTTCCCGGTCCAGCTTTTTCTCAATAAGTTCGAGGCGGCGGAGTGCTGTAGCGTAGCTGTCGGGTGGCGTGAAGTCGTCGCGACGCCATAGGAGCCCAGTCTCGTAGCCTCCCGCCGGTAACCGCTTAGGAGTTTCCTCCAAAATTGATAGCGCACGCTTCTCACTATCGTTGTAACTGCGACGAGGCTCGACACACAGCGAATCGAGCGAAAAATGTTCTCGGATCATTTCTTCTATAGAACTCTCGGGCTGGGGCGCAGACACATAGCTAATTCGTTGATCGTTTACCTTCTCACGCCGTCCCTCTCGCGCGCCGTGCAGGACCCACCCTAGTTCGGTTAGGGAGGCGACGGGTTGATCGTCCGTCCCGCGGCGCACGGCGTGAGCCAGCAGCAGCTGCCAGTTGTCCTGCCCGATGAGTATCGTTGGCTTGCCGTCTTCATAGAGGATCTCTTCCTCTATGTCTTTGAGATGTTCGAGGCCGGAGATGAGCTCCGGCGGGACCCGCTGTGCCGACAGGTCAAGCTTGTCCATTGTGCGCGCTGTTACTTCAAACTCTTCCAAACTATATTTGCCGCCAATTTTCAAACGCACGCGCGTCGACTCACTTGCGTCGATCCGCGCGCCCGCCACGCCCTCTATAGTGAACGGTGATGCTGTCCCTTTCGCACCCACCTTATTAGCGATTTCTCTTTCCACTATAGTGCATGTAGAGCCGTCGTCCAACAGTGCGTATGTTTCTATTTGCGACGTAGGACCGCTCACTATCACTGGCACGATTTTCAATAGCGCCGTTCTTACTGTATTTCGCGCCGACGACACTGTTTCTTCTGGCTCTGGCTTGGGCGGCGGCCTCGGCTGCGGCGTGCTATGGAGGAGCGGGTGGTGGTTGTGCTGACACCCATTGATTTCACACCTGTGTGTCTTACAGCTGTGTTGACTGCGACGAACACGAAGACACTTGAAGCACAGGCGTTTTTCTTTCGCGATGTCCCAGCGCGCCGACACAGTTTCTTTTTTAAACAGTTCACAATTATTTACCTTGTGATCGCCTTTCCTGCAGACTGGACAGGGCTCTGGCTTCGGCTGCTGTCCTCTGGCGTGGTAGGCGCGCGCTGGTCCTCTTTGTTGTTGCTCCCGCCGCTCGAACTGCGGCACGTGTTCGAGGGGAGCAAAATTACCGCACCGTTCAGCGGTATAGTCTAAAAACTTTGTTAACGTTACCAAGTCTGGTTGGAAGGCAGGCTGTTCCGGAGCGAAGTCGTAGTAACGGAAGCGTAGCGTAGGCGGGAACTTGTCGATGACGGCGCTCACTATCTCTGGGTTGTACAGATAGTGCGATCGGCCCAGCGCCTTGACCGTCGCGGTGATGTTAGCCACACGCGACGCGAACACACACACATCTTTCGGGTTTTCGGTGAGGCGCGGCAGGTCCCGTAGCTTCTTCATTTCAGCCATGACGAGCGCATCGGGTCGTCCAAATCTCGATTGAAGAAGCTGCATTACCTCCAATGTTGTTGTGTGGCCCACGAACAGACAGTGGGCCGCGTCCCGCGCCGGCCCGCGCAGGCTCCGTCGTAGTCTCGCTATCGTTTCTTGTTCTGTCAGCTGTGCCATTGATTCTTCCACTGCTATCTTGAACGGTAACCACTCCGCCGACTGGCCACTGAAGAAGGGTAGGTCAGGAACCCTTGACGCGATTGCGGGCTGTCCCGCGGACCGCGCGGCGAGAGTGATGGCGCTGGCGAGCTCTTGTATCGCCAACTCGTTCGGTTTGCTGTCTTGTCGCGGAGGCTGCTCGTGCGGCGCGACAAGGTGATGCGGATCTCCGGCGACGTCCCCACCCGGGGGCCTCTGCGCCGCGTCCCATCTTCTATCTTCTATATGTTTTCGTATTTCCTGTAGCGTAGGCGGCTGTTGCGGCGCTACAGGCTGGCGTGGCTCCCCGGTGCTCTCCCAGGGCTCCCGCGCCAGGGCCGCGCTTCTATCTATAATCAGTCTTGGTTCTCCCTGTCGTGGCGGCGGCTCCAGCAACGCGGCAGGGTGGCGGTGGTCCACGGGGAGGCCCTCCCAATAGGGCCTCGCCTCCGTAGTTTTCGTCGGTTGACTATTAATGGGGCCTCGTGCTTCGGCGTCCACGCGACACCCGGGCTCGACGTCACACGGCACTGGTGGCGGCAGAGCGGCGGGCGGTGGTTCCGAACAAGGTTCTGGCACGTTGTGAGGCTCCATCGTGAGGGCGAGAGTGCTTCTGTCTACCCATTCCGACGTCCTTTCTTCTCGGACCGTTTCATCTATTGAGTCCTCTTCATCTGAAGTTTCTTCTAATACGCTGACTTTGGCCTCGGCTAGTTCGACGCGAGCTCGTAAGAGCTCTAGCCGGGCCTGCGCCAGCTCCCGTTGTTTTCTGCTGGATGCTTTCGATGCTCTGGAACGTGGTGACTTCTGTGGTGCGGTGGTTTTCGTGGCGTCAGTCGACGTGGCTGATGTGTCTGGGGCTGTGGTGGCGGTACGCGACTCCGTGGTCGTCGCGGACGACGCCGTGGGCTCGGAGTCGGCCGCGGTGCCCGACGCAGACACACCAGGACGTGACGTGGACTCCTCTTCACGGAGCGGGAGTCCGTCGCGACGCGGCACAGACTTCATACTTCTTGTCACGGGCATTTTCTATACAGCAGGTCTTCCAGGTCTTCACCCAGGTCTCACAGTACGCTCAGGACGGAATCCGGCTCGAAGGACCATAAAATGTGGTCAACCAGCCTTCGACGTTCGTCTGGTTTCGCACATTTGCTACTAGAGACTATCGCCGGACTATAGTCCCGATTACGGCAGTACGTGTGAGACTAGGGCCGTGGAGGGAGAGCAGCTGTCTTGAGAGCGGGGCAGCAGAAGCGGGGGGGGGTTCTTCCAATAAAAGAATTCTTCAGTTGATATTCGCTAGCTTTCTTCCGGTTTTGCTGTGAGGACTCTTGTTGCGACTGATTATCGAACTGAGCGATCGAATTTACTGAGCTACCTCACGGCAATACCGTAGGGACGGCCTTGTTTTATTTTCTATTTTTGTTTTGGTTTTAAATCAATTTCACTTAGGTTTACACACATATTTGACAATATTTCTTAAACTATAAAATTCAGATACAAACTTTCTTATTGGTGAAAAGGAACTTATAAGTCCCCGTATTTTGATATATAACAGTCTATTCTAGTTAGGATGGCCAGGTGACTAAGACAGAGTGAGGCGGAAAAATATACAGTTTTTTACCGCACCGATTCAAACATTTTCAGTTCCAAACAATTATAGGCATCCTATCTCTAGCCTAGGTTTCTGTCTTAGTGCACCTGGACCGTATGCATTTAGTGCATCTATTTCTATGGCTCTATGTATGTGTTTACTATGCAAAATACGGGGGCAAAGTGTTAAGTGTGAAAGCAATCTTTAAAAAAGGTTATAATCTCTTACTTTATCTTAACTGAACTGTTATTTTAGTCTAATTATGAGAAAGTTCGTTAACTACAATCTATTAAATTTATCAGTTAAAATCTATCTATACTGTGACTCTAAAAATAAGGGGTTAAAACTTGGGATTCAACAAAACACGATATAAGCAATTCTATACAATGTAAAACTTAACCTAGCCTATCCTAACTGTAAAAATAAAAAACTTTATTAAAAAACACTAAACAACTAAACTTATACCTATAAACAATTAAAGAAAAAACAATATTTAATAAAAACTTAAGACTACGATAGATTTGTTATGAAATACATGACAAATACAACGACAAAAACTATAAAAAACTATTAGGAAATTGTATAAACATGATATACCCAACATGATCAGTGCATTCTTTGAGTAAATAGTATAAAAATGACGGAAAATTCTAATTAGAATTTGCACTGATAACGTTGGGTGTCTCACTTCGCGGGGAGGAATCGTAGCAGCACCGTCGCGAAATGCGTAGACGCTCGAAGGCCAGCGAGGGGTGCCTCGGCCCCCGCAACCGCGGTGAGGGGAAGCGGGAGCCGAGGTAGACGTGGATACTCGCTGTCGTGAACAACTACAAACTTAAAATTTGGCATGGAAGTTTCTATTGGCATCTAGATGCTCACTAAAAAGGGTTTTTTGAAATTGTATCTCCAAAGATGTGAAAACCGGGATAAAAGTTTGTACGGAAATTGGCACTGTAAATATCGTGGATTCTAGTAAATAGGTATTTTAAATTTTTAATATCGATAATGTTGTTAATTTCTTTAGATTTTACATTATTTTATTATAAAATAACTAACTTTTAACTAACAAGTTACTTGAATTAATTCACGGCGGACCGATGCCGCTAGGGGCGCTAGTGTCGTGCACATAGCCAAATAGTACCGGTAGCTTAATTGGATGAAAGCACAACCTCGGATCGGCAGATTGCGGGTTCAAGTAATAGTATACAGGCTCCTTCTTAATATGCTGACAGTTTTTAAGGCAATGAACAGACCATCAAACTGAAAATCTTTGTCTATGGGACCAACATCGAAATCGAGAAAAGAAAACAGTTCTATACTCTGCATTTATTATGTAGGTTTGCAGTTTTTTATGGAACGGCCAATTTTTTTCGCGATTTCGATGGTGGTGCCATATAGAAAGTTGTTCAGTTTAACGGTCTAATCATCCCTTTAAAAAGTGTCAGCATATTAAGATGAACCCTGTAAAAGTAGTTCTACATACCGATACGACATTTTTTCAATTTTCAATTTGAATACATCAATGTTTAAACAGATTAACAAAGCAGATTATACATTTAAATTTAAAGGCATAACTTCCCACAAATAGTATTCAGCGGTAATACATAATGGCTTTTCATGCCAATTTTCCCCTCTTTGAAGAGGCCTTTGTACTACAATGGGATTTAAATAATAATCACTATGTTGGCGAGTTTATTATGTATTTAATACCTAATACTTACATAATAAATAACAAGAGAAGCCGGATTCAGGCCCAGAGAGTGTACATCCAATCAGATTTAGTAAGAATTTTTCGGATCAGTTTTTGTATCGAAGATTAAGAAATTGTTTTTGAATGATATACTTCTTTTTCTACGTATAAAAAGCCTCCTAACCGATCCCGGGATCATTATGAAATTGCAAACTAACTAATAGTTATTGCCTATGGACCCCGAAAACAGGTAAAACTACAAATAAAATATGGGTAATTTCGCATAGTAGAATTGCAACCCACGAACTTTATTGCAAACCTTTTCCTTTGCCAATTTGATAATTGGCATTACATAGGTACAATTATTTTCATAGAATTTCAAATGTGTGCAATGGTGGCTTCTTTTTGAGGTTTCTTTTTGAGACCTGGCATTGTCTTTTAATCAAGAAAACACAAATAAGATGTCACCATGCGAGACTACAGGACATAATATTATACAATATAATTTGTCGACAAAATTTTGAGAATTTCCTCGACAATTCATGAAGTGTACACAAAGCGAGTGAGATGCGGCCTGAGTCGAGCTTGGTTGTGTCGCCAGCGGTTTTGTTCAGTCAAATTTGGCTATTGTGTGTTCTGACCCTTTGTCAGATTGAATAAACTGGTGTTGTAGAGGTACTTTGGTAACTATTTCTTTTATAGTTATTTTATTTGGTTGGGCGTTCTATCGTTTATTTTATTTTTTATTAAATTATTCACTCAAGCTTTATAATTTAAATTATTCGTCCAAGCTTTCGTTCAAGTTCGAACTTGGCTCAAATCAAGAACAATATTTTAATTTAGACTAACATAAGCAATGAAATAAAGTGTTAAGATAGAAGAGGTACAAAAAAAGGCAGTCTTATTTTTAAAAGCAATTTCTTCCAAACTGGGTAGAGGAAACGGTGAACGAATAAAAATAGTATATTATTAACCAATAATATTTGGGAAAGATAAGATGTTAGGTATAACAAAGAAACTAATTAAGTATGCATTTTTGAATAATTACGATTTAACAAGGTGCGGTTGCATTCTAATTTATGTTTAGAAATTTTTCATTTATCTGTGAAATATCAGATGATTCACATAACATGATAACTCCAAACGAAAACAACATAAAGTTCAAAGAAAAACAGCGATGAATTCCTTAGTTCATCATTTTAGCATCAAGTTATTCTGAAAAAAGAATTATCGAAGACTTGTCTTTATTTCTCGGTCTACAAATATTGAATCGCGGATACGGAACGAACGAAAATCTGACTCCATACAAGCATAGATATTTGTTTCAAGATTGTTTCAGCAAAATTTCATTCAGGTTAATTGGTTAGTATTGAAAATATCACCATAGTACGTTTGTATGGAGCGCGCTCCGAATTATATCCCCTTAAGAGAAGCTTATTCTGAAACCGCTAATGCGCGCTGCATACAAACGAAGTCTTGTGATATTTTCAATATCAACCAATTAAAGTCAATGAAATTTTGCAGAGACAATATAGAAACTAATCTCTATGCTTGTATGAAGTTAGATTTTCGTTAAAATATACAGTTTTAATGCTAGGATTAATTTAAGATTTGTATGGAAACTTTGAGGCACTGTAACTTTAAAACTATACATTTTACCGAAAATCTGACCAGATACAAGCATAGAGATTACTTTCTAGATTGTTTTTTGAAAAATTTCACTGACTTTAATTGGTTAGTATTGCAAATATAACCAGACTTCGCATGTATGGAGTGCGCCAACATTAATATACCCTTAGTAGAATTAACTTTCTGAGAAATTACTCTAATAACAGGATCAGTAAGAGGATGATTGGCAAGGAATTTCATGGAAAGGAATTGGGAAAACACGAAATCTCATTCATTTTTGGTATACGTTATTAAAATGACTCAAGCGGGAGAAAGAACCATGGCGAATTTGAACCCAGTCAATATTTACGAAAACTAAAAGCTGTTTAGGGCTGCAATCGCGGTAAATATTCGGTGATTGAACCGTGATTTACCATACCAAACCATAACTTTTGACACATTTGGTATTGCGCTAATCGCGGTACTACTCTTGACAGCCGTTGGAGCCTGTAGTTTTGACAGATCGCTCAGATGTTAAGGGCTATCAGTTACGTACAGTTTAGCGCGATGAGAAATTCAGCACAGTTGAATAGTAATTGGATTGCAATGTGATTAGAACTAAAATTGGATAATAATAAAACTTCGATGTTTTAACTTAGCACAATTGGGCTCCAGGACTGCGGCGCGGCGGCGCTGCGGTCATAAACAGAAAGAATTAAGGCATTTTTTTTTAAAAACTTCTACATTTCTAGAAGTCTGGATTCAAAAGTCGAAATTACTAGTAAAATTACAAATCATACAAAAAGCAGTAGCAATGCGCAACCATAGCCGCTATTTTTATCGAATATAATTACTGAGGTATGTTTTGGTCGTTACGGAATGGCTTGGTTGAAGTGATAGTGTGTGTGATTTCGTCTACTTCAATTATCATAATATTGTACGGTTATCGTGAATTTTCATGATGAATGCGTAGAAGATTGAGTAGACTATTTAAGAGCATAGATTATGAGTTTTACACACTTGATACAAAAGGTATCAGAAAGAAAAATCCCATATACCTTTCCCCCAACTTCTACAGGTTACAACCAATTTACTTTTTTAAAAGTTATGTTTCACTCTACTCGTATTAATAAGTTGCATTTATGAAAGGTTCAACAGGCAGTGCCTTTCTTCTTTCTTGTGAAAACTTTTAGCCCAGTTTCTCTAAATATACCTAGGTAATACATATGTACTGAATATCCACATTTCACTAACAAAGTCCCAAATCTGTCCTATGTAACAGTATTATATAGGGTCCTTCTTAATATGCTGACACTTTTTAAGGGGATGATCAGATCTTCAAACTGAACAACTTTCTCTATGGCACCAGCATCGAACTCGCGACAAAAAAATTCACTCTTCCATACAAAACTGCAAACCTACTCGAGCCAAATGTATAGGACAGCAGATTTTTTTTTCGCGATTTCGATGTCGGTCCCATAGAGAAAATTGTTCCGTTTGACGGCCTCATCATCCCCTTAAAAAGAGTCAGCATATTAAGAAGGACCCTGTATAGTGGGATTTAGTAGCTGGTATGCAAGGTTTTAGAAAAGTAAAAATAAAACTTAAAACTTTTAAGGGGGTTGTTTAGACCATCAAACTGAACAAATTTCACTATCACCAGCTCTAGTAGATTTGTAGTTTAGTATGGAACATCCGTTTCTTTTCGCGATTGCGATATTGGTCCAATAGTGAAAGTTGTTCAGTTTTACGGTCTTAAACACCCCCTTAAATGTTTATTGTATTGTTGTGACACCTTGTGTAAAGGGACTGCAGTTTTATATGAAACAGAAGATTTTTTTTTCGATTTCGAATTTGGCTCCATTGTGAAAGTTGTTCAGTTTGATGGTCTGAAGCACTCCCTTAAGTATTACTAGGGTGTTTTGTTACACCCTGTATAACTGAAGCCCAGCCTTAAAGTTTATGGAAGAGCTATGGAGATATTAATACTTATCGACCGAGTCAAAAATGATATCATTCGCTCCAGAACCCAGGTGACAGACGTCGCCACCACTGATGCTAATATAAAGTGGAATTGAGCTGGACTTATCTGCGATAATACCAAATTACCTATGTTATAGGCTAAAAGTACCACCGACTGGTCCCCAGCAAAACAAAATTCAATGTCAAAGTCAAAGTCAAAGTCAAGTCAAAGTCAATATAATTTATTCAATATAGGAGCTTGCAGCACACTTATCAAACGTTTAAAAAGCTCTTTTAAAGCTCTTTTTAAAGCTACCACCGCGTCGGAACGTGTTGTCGCTGTAGAGAAGATGCGGCCAGAAACTCTACAACATAACACGACTTAATAACTATTACAATATAAATTCTTAAGCTAAAGTTATGTATACAATAATACATAGTCTATTTAATAAAATAATTGTTACTATACAGTAAAGTAAATAAACTATAAGCTAGTGACCTCAGACCCAAGCATTTTGATCATTTAAATAATCATCCAATTGGCGTCGAAGCAGACCTAGAGGAAGGTAGCGGGACGAAACCGACGGTTTCTTAAAGAACTGGCTTAGCCAAGCGCAATACAGGGACGCGTGAAGAGAACGGAGGGAAGCCCTTTCCCAACAGAGGGACAACGAAAGGCTACTAATACTAACATTTCAATAAATAACAACCTTTGTACCTACTTGACTATCTCACTATGCTGACATATCTCAACAATGTATATCTCCACTCAACACATTGTGTGTGCTTTCAAAACGTCGATATCCAGTCATTTGTCGACACTCGACACTATCGAGACAGCACAAAGAATGTCTGCTGCCTTTTATCCGTCGACAATGCTTTGTTGGCCGCTAGACGACTGACGCTTTATCTAGCGGCAGATGCGCTACAATTGTCTAGGTAACTTTTTCGACATCAATGAACTTCAGCGATGCCGTTGTGTCGAAAAAAGCAAAATAGGTACTGGTTGGAGACTTGTTTGTTTACTGAGAGTTTGATGCTACATGCGGGTTCATGATACTTCGTAGATATCGATAGTAAAATATTGTATTTTAAATTGGAATACTTTTTACACTTAGTTTAACTGTAAAAGGTAACAGCACTTTACTAAGCATACGCAGTTTTGTGTCACCTCAAACAACCACTTTGTGAACAAACCACATTCCGAATGTTTTTTCTGATGTCCTGAGGACATAGGGACCACCCTATTTATGACTTCGATTGTAAATATCTTGAGATAGAAGCAGCTTATAACTAAGCCCCAAAAAACGTTTTGTTTCATTTTACAAGACCAACAAAACCTCTTTCGATAGGATAGGATAGGTTAATGTTTATTTTTCATCGCATGGGATGCGAGAGGGTCAAAAAATTTTTTTTTTCGATATTACCACAATTCTGATTTCGTTATTGGATATAAAGATCAGATCACAATGTGTAACATTTTGAAAAACCTTACTCAAAAAATTATTCTTACGGAAGTGAAATCATGTATGTTTGTATGGATTCAAACCCGCTCAGGTTATACAGCGTGAAATTGACATCATTAGCATCCTTTTAAACTAAGAATCTACCCATCAAACTAAACAACGTTTACTAAATGAGCCAACCGACCGAAGCAAAAAAAAATCTGCTGTTCCATACTAAACTGCAATGCCTACTCGACTCAAATGTATGCAACAGCTGATTCTTTTTTTGCTCCAGTCCGTTTGCTCCTATAGTAAAAGTTGTTCAGTTTGATGGGTAGACTCTTAGTTTAAAAGGATGCAAATGATATTAATTTCACCCTGAAGAATAACTAGCATTTGCCCGCTATTCCGTTCGCATGAATTTCGAAAAACCCGTTTAGGAGGGGGATTTTCGAAAAATCCTTTCTTTGCGTTGTCTGTCAGTCAGTCATGGAGCAGTTTTATAAGTATTGATAGATAGATAGATGAACCTGCGGCAGTGACCAACTAAGCCCTTAGTATTAACCTGCTTCTGTAACAAGAACTCGTGTGCACCTTTATTCTTCCTCTTCCTGCCCTTATCCCATTATTTGGGGTCGGCGCAATATGTCGTCTTCCTCCATTCATCTCTTTTAGCCGTCATTTCAGCGCACACACCTTTTTACACATGTCATCTTTCACACAATCCGTCCATCTTTTCTTTGGTCGTCCTCTCTTCATGTAGCCATCCACATTCAGATTTAACATTCGTCTTGTAATATGCCACTCATCTCTTCTCATCACATGTCCATACCACGATAACCGATTACCGCGCAGCGTTTCATTCACAGGAGTCATTTTCAAACTTCCTCTAATATACTCATTCCTAATCTTGTCCATTCTAGTAACCCCACACATCCATCTCAACATTCGCATCTCTGCTGCATGCAGTCGTTTTTCATCCGTCACTTTAACGGCCCAACACTCCGAGCCATACATGACGACAGGTCTTATGATGGTTTTATATATTTTCCCCTTCAACTTAAGGGGGATTCGGGAGTCACAGGTCATTCCCGTAACCTGTCGCCATTTCATCCACCCTGAGTTTATTCGGCGTTTCACGTCTCGATCTATATCGCCATCGCTTTGTAGAAGTGTGCACCTTTATTATTTAGCCCTAAACCCACCCAAGAAATCTCAAAACACCTGCGACCAATTATAATAAAGCTAGTGACAAAACATCCACCACCCCGTCACACACGTTACCTACTCGTCCCTACCCGTTCCCAACTATTCCATTAAAAGGTCCCTAAGAAAACACTTCCTGCTATAGCTTAGGATTAAAATTCGCTTGATTCCCATGACTTCGTACGTAGAACGAACGACACAACACTTGACTCGGTTCAGTAACGAGTTCGCTGCGCTTGAGTGGCACTCGAGTTAAAAATGCATGCAAACTACTGCCTTCATGAGGACGACTTAAGTTATAAACATGTGTGATGGTAGGATGAGTCGGTAGGTTTCGGACTCAAGTCAGCATACCTACTTGTAAATTACTACGTTTCATAGAGGTAAACTTAGCTAGCGCCATTAAACTCCATTATTATTACCGTCTATGCCGCGAAACCAAATACAATTTCAAGACAGTACCCGGCGCTGTCGGAAAAAGCTAAAAAATTTCAATAAAACGATATTGACAAATATTGTTTACCCGCGACTTCGTCCGCATAAATTATATACCAGATTTTAAGTCAAATCATAAGCTATCAGACAAACAAAGTTTCATCAAAATCTAATAAAAGGTTTAATAGTTTTTGCGTGATGCTGTTACAAACATACAAACAAACAAACGGACAAAAATTCTAAAAAAGATTGATTTGGAGTCAGGGATACCTAAACACCATATTGTAATCTTTTTCTTGTAAATATCTTCAAAGTACAGAAACACTTCTATTACAGTTTTATAATAGTTTAGATTGACAAAATAACTCTAACTATACAGGGTGTAATTGAAATGAGCCGGGAAATTTAAGGGGTGGTTCAGATCATCAAAATAAACAACTTTTTCTATGGGAGCAAACATGAAAGCACAAAGAAAACGGCTGTTCCATACTACACTGCAACGCCTACTTGACTCAAATGTATGAAAAGCTGATCTTTGTTGCATTTTCAGGTTTCAGGTGTTCAGGCTCTAAATTTGTTTCGAATCATTTCAAGTATAACCTGTAGTCTTAGACTACTTATATGAGGACAAGTTACGCGTGTAATTCTACTAACAAACTTTTCTGACACTTTTTGCGGGGGGCGAGGTAGCACGAGATACGCAACTTTTAATTTTATTCCATTAGTTTAGATTCTAATTTTTAATGTTAAAAATCATGAAAAACAGTGTCGTATGAACCCCAAACGTCATAAGTTCGAAATTATTATTCCGCAATTATAGGCTGTCGCGTTTAGTGATAAGGTATAAAATTTAATGTAAATGCGTAAGATCTTTTGATCTTGCACGTTGGCAGAGGGGAAATTCTAAGGCGAGGCGGGTCCGTATATAATTCGTCTAAGACTGTAGTTAATTTATTTATAATGACCTTTCAATAGTAAGTAAGTAAATTATAAGCTTGTAAGAAAGATCCCACTGCAGGGCAAAGGCCTCTCAAATGTGTTTTGAAATATTGTTCAATTAGTATTCACTTCGAATACCTGACGCATTAGTTTTATCAATTTTATTTAAAAGCTATTTTAGTAACAAAAGTTCTCCAAAGTTCTTTAAAGAAATCGAAACAAAGTCTTTTGAATTCAATTGATCAAGTCTCACTAATGGAGTTAAATAATCTAATTCATTTAGTTTTTTCACGCGTAGCGATAACTTTTTTACTCTTTGTCCCTTGATGATAATCTATCTTTGAAAAATTTGGCAAAGTTTCAAAGATATTAGCAATCATTGACTTACCAACTACTGGACGAAGGGTCTGTGCTCTAATGAGTGCCGAACCAAAAGATCACCAAAACGTAAAAAGAGAACCAATTACGCGACAGTCTTCGTTTGATCGGCCGACTACGCGCACGCGCGAGCGCGGGGCGCGCACCGTGCCGCTATGGGGGAGTGGGATGGAGAAGAATTTCAGCATTTTCAATGTTTTGTTGGTTTATATTGGTACACGTACTTAGGTTTGTGTAGTTTAGTCTCGGACACTCTTTTCGAGAATTTTGTTCCAGACCCGGCGTCCATAGTATTCTACGTCAATGTCAGCAATCTATCTACATTACATACAAGATCTGCTCAAAAGGAACAGGTTGATAACCAAGGTTTATCTTTGTAGTGAGCCTGCTTACGAAGTCGAGAGTCGTGGTTCGAATCCCAAAGGGGCAAATATTATAATGATCAAAACGAATATTTTTAGGTATTCCATAAACATTATAACGATACTTTACTTCTCGAAAGCTTCGGGTAAACGCTGGTTACTTTAAATTGCAATTTAAAGTAACCAGCGTTTACCCGAAGCTTTCGAGAAGTAAAGTATCGTTATAATGTTTATTTCCACGAATCAAAAAGCCACGATTTATTGGGTTTTGGTACCTATGCGGTTTTGGCGTGACAGTGAACAATTATACGCACTTTTGCATTTACAAATTATAGCTAGGATACAATTTGGTATTTGACTACATACAATTTATTATATTTTTATCTTCTCAATAAAAAAAAGGTTAGAAAATAACGCTAAACTCCCATTTTCATTTAGTTTTTAGCTTGAATACTATTTTTAATAACAAGATAAAATTTAAAAAGTAATTGATGACGTCACAACTCAGAATTGAGTACAAATTTCATACAAAGCGCACGTTTTGACGTCTAATAAAGAGTAACTGATTTGACTAGTTGTCAAGTACCCTATTAATTGGATGATTCTTTATCGACACTTAGTCACAATGTGTTGTCTATGTGTTTTGCCTATTTGTAGTATTATACTGTGTTCATTAAATTTATAAAACTAGAATTAACCCGCGACTTCGTCCGCACAAATTATATACCAGATTTTAAGTCAGATCATAAGCTATCAAAGAAAAAAAGTTTCACCAAAATCGGTTCAGATGTTTTCGCGTGATGCCCGCACAAACAAACACACAAACAAACAGACCGACAAAAATTCGATCAAAGGTTGATTTGGAGTCAGGGACACCTAAAATCCTTTTTTTTGTAAATATCTTTAATGTTCTTTACACACTTCTGTTACAGTTTTATACACTGAGAAAAAATGCTACTTATACGTAGCCCGTCGCAGCTTACGTACCACGTAGCTTACGACACGATACTGATTACGAGTGTTGCATCAGTATTTAAGTTGTCTCGTACTTCACAAAGAAGCTTCATTGTGAAGTACAAGACAACCATTGTGAAGTACGAGACAACTTAAATACTGATACAAAACTAGTAATCAGTATCGCGTCGTAAGCTACGTGGTACGTTAGCTGCGACGGACTACGTATACGTAGCATTTTTTTCTCAGTGTAATAGTTAAGATAATAAGTACCTACAAGCTATTAGTACTCTGTGGTACAAGTAACTCTTAACTTCTTATACCACTAAATAAATGTAACTGAAAGAGATTACGATAACAATTAAAAGCAATAGTAATAAAGAAAATGGAAATATAGAAAAAAAAATCATCATCTCTACAAACAAAGCTTGCAACAACTATTTGGATTCGGATCTTTCGGCAATAAGGCTAAGTATACGTAGTTAACTTCCACAGCCATTATTTCCAACGGCGTACTAATCTCAATCCAGAAGATAATTCGTTAACCGGATCCGTAACAATTCTATCGTTATCACACAATAATTACAGGATATAACAAAACACAATGGATCCACTTCGCCAAGTGTTTCGCTTAGGCCAGCAAGTGTATGAAGCTGGTTATCCACTGTATGAAGCTAGCGAAAAATTTAAATAAATCTTTGTACAGGGTGTTAGGGTACACAATTGCACATGATTCTAAACAATTTCTAAGAAACCTATTGGAAATTAGCAAAATGAATTATGTACTTTCAACACTAAATTTAACTGGCTGATCGAATGTTTGAATGATAAGTCGATTATTTTATTTGCGAATTTCTATTATGTAAATTTGGTAAAGTTGTTCAGTATCAAGAGTACAATCACCCATTAAAGTAATGCAACTGTCTACCCTAACAACCTGGAAACGATTAAGTTAGAGAAGCTAAACATATAGTAAGCTTGCAAACCATCTACACTGCAAACGTGAACCAATTTCGACAAAATGGATTCGTAAAATACGCCCTATTTTCAACTTTGAGCGCAGATATCTCGAGACAGAAGCATTATATCGATTTAGTTTCTATTGGAGTTTTGTTCCATTGGACAATACCTATCCAACGGTACTTCACTCGAAAAAAAAACTTTTTTTTTTCTAACGCCTCTTTCGTTGTATGGGAGGGGTCGATAAAAATTGTTTTCTTCATAACTACTACATTTCTGTTTATGGGTTACTGTTATCTGTCTTCAAGCCAAATTTTAATTCAATAGGTACAAAAATGAGCGAGTTATTGAGGCGGGGCATACACATAGTCAGACAGATAGAATGGACGAAAGTATAAGGGTTCATTGTTTGACCACAAAACCCTAAAAAATCCTTATTTAGTTACTGAAACGTTACAGTTTGGTTTAGCCCTGAATCCTGAACTACTAAACTCAGTGCCCGAAATCAATTTCTTTCCGTATTTACATTAATTTTTAATAAAAGCATCGCTTAGCATTAGCTTTGCACAGGAACATAAGCTTAAATAAGACATCTTGAGAGAAACAATAGGCAGGGAGATGGCCGATAGAGCACACGGGTCCCTTTATCAAATATCTTTAATATTAGTTATCGGGGTTGCAAGTTATCTCCTTTGGGGTTTTGGCGCCGCGCGCCGATCGTGTCGTGTCGTTTTGTTATGTTTATTTGTTCTGGAGGTCTACCCGGACATTCGAACTTTACAATTGCGTGAACGTTTTCGTTCCAATGTCAACTCTAGTACAATGAATTTCCAAACGAAATGGTCGCGATATATCGATAATCGAAAGTCCGGGTACAGTGCCTGGTTCCAATAGCGTTTCAGCTTATTTTGGGGTACGATGTGGTGTAGTTAATTATTGTTTTATGTATGGAATATGCTCTCTTACTTAAGATTTTAGATGACATACTTAAATATAATGCTTGATCACATTAAAACACGATTTCTTTAATAATCTCAGTTTGTTTGGCAGTTATTTCATGATGTTACAGGCGATAAATATACACTTTGTCCACAAGAGGTTTTGTCTGACATTGACTGCGGTACCTTTTTTTCTTGATCTATTTCTCTACGCTAAGGTTATCAAGAAGGAATCGCTTTTTAGCCATAAGACAATATTTTGTACCTTACCGTTTTCTTTATTTTGAGTATTTAAATGTTTTTGGTGTGCAATAAAGTATAATACATAGATTGCCTACTATGAAAATTAAATGTATTCACTAAGAGCTATACAGGGTGTAAGGAAAAGTATCATTAACCACATACTCTACCCATCGAACAGAACAACTTTTACTATGAGAGCAAAACTGTCAGAAAAAAAAAATCTACTGTCCCATACGTTTGATTCGAGCAGTTGCAGTCTAGTATGGGACAGCTGATATATTTTTTGTTCTGACCGGTTTACTCCCATAGTAAAAGTTGTTCAGTTTGATGGGTACAGTGTGGGGTTTGAAGGTTAATGATACTTTTCCTTACACCCTGTATTTGTGAGTTAATATCTTCAGATCTTTTTGCTTCAGTGTTTTAAAAGTGGTTTCCTTTTTAACTTTGAGCGCAAAAAGTGATTTCTTTCTTAATTATTACATTCATGGTTTTGGATCATTTTGTTATCTGTCTTTAATAGAATAATTAGATAGAGTTATCGATTGACGATTGCATTAGGACGAAACTATAAGCATTCTTTGTTTATCTACGGAACCCTAAAAAATGAAACGTTTCGTGCAACGAACCAGTATTGAGAAAAGAAATTACATGAGCTCCAAACGATAGCGAACCGATACAATCAAATTATGAATCTCATGAAAAATTCAACCAATTCCAATTTAAAGCTATGTTACACTTCGATTTTATTCATAGTTTTACCTATTTTCTTTCGTTTATCTTTGCCTCTACTTTATAAAATGAAACAAAAGAATTAATCAAATTAGTGCTACGGTTTTACGAGTCCAAATAGATTTTAGAAAAGAACTAGTCACATCAATACAATAAGCAAAGCAATGTCAGAGACAGCGTTTCGTTTCGATAAACGTGTAGAAACAAAAGAGGTCGAACAATAGTCTAGGAGCCCGTGACCAAGATAACGTTCGGCTACGTAGCGAGAACAATACGCTATCGATGGGTAGTCAATCAGAGGACAAAATAACAGTCAGAGCTAGTGGCAGCCGTGAGTGCAGAAAATTTAACGGTGATATTATTGTAGATACACATTAATTGTTGTTTTAAATATGCTGACGATTTTTAAGAATCAGACCATCAAAATGAACATCTTTCACTATAAAGTGAAAAATCTTTATATCGAAAGATGCTCGCGATCCTATAGACCTATATCAAGATCGCGATTCATATAAAATTGTAATCCTACTCTACTTGGCAGAATTTTTTCTCGATTTCATTGTTGACGTCCCCTTAAAATAGTTTTAGCTATTTTTGTTAAGGGCCTATGTCGCAAATTAATTGAAGCGAAATTGGCGTGTGATAGCTTATATTACTGCCTGATGCGAAAGAAAGAGATGGGCGCGCGCCTGAAACGACGCAAGCGTAAAAAAAACTTTATTTAATTGTGATTGTACTATTTATGTAAGTTCATTTCTGCTCTTATCAAACTTTATAAAATATCAATCTCTTTTTTTTTAAATCAAGCCTCTTGATTCTATTATTCACAGTTTAGCAGTTCCAAGCGTTAATCGATAAAAACGGAGGATACTTTGGCTTTTTTTTCTGTCGAGAAAATATCTCTTAATCGTGTTTTGGCTCTAATCAAAACTTCAATTATATGTTCAATTTACACATATCCGCAAATCATACTCCTACTGTAAGTACTTCATGATATATGATGCTTTGAAGAATCCTATTTTTTTCACATATCCTCTTAAAATAGTAGTGTTTTCCAGCATCATTGTCTGCGATGGCCAGACAACGTAAACAGTATCATCATCATCATCAGCCTACATACGTACCACGGCAGGGCACAGACCTTGCCTACCCTCAGAGAACCCTCTCGTATGGGCGTGACTTCACTATGCGTACCCAATACGGACAAGTGTAGTTGTTGTAAATGTAAATAAAAACAAAACTAAAATGTGTGAGTGTGACGTAATGAAAAGTAAGTACCTAAGCCTCGAAAATATTTTAATTTAGTCAGATTATCGCTGCTGAACAAACTTCTTAAAATTATATCACAATTTGTAAAAGAAACGCTTTTCCTCCGACATAGCGACACGTGAGTGACACTTCAGTAACTTTTACCGCGAATGAAGCGAAAGTTAAGGGAAAAATTAAGAGAAGATTCGCCTGGAGTACCTCCAATTTTACATAACTTGGAAATAATCGTTTAGACTCTGTGAGATTTACAAGATACTGTACCAACACTCCGTATGTAGGCAATTAGATTTACTGCGAATTGTGTTTTAAAAAAATTCCCTTTTAAAAGTGTTTGTTAACTTTTAGTAATGCACCGCCATGTAGCATTTATCTTATTAAATAGTTCATCCACATAATGGTTGTCTGGAAGTCGCTTCTAATGATAAGGACGCCTTTTAAAAATAAAAAAAAATAAATAAAAATCATTTATTTCAGGATACAAGGTCCTAAAAGTATCCAAAAATATACACAAGATTTCAATACAATGCCTTTTGTGCCCTTCCTGTTCTAGATTGTATTTGTTTGTTTTGGTACCTATGCAAATAAAGAATGTTTATTTTATAACATAATCGTGACTAAATCTTGTTACTTACATAAAAACCCACGACAGATGTCCTTTTGGGAGTGGTCAGACCGCGTACTGGACCCCATTTAACAAACATGACAATTGTACTTTACAATGACAATTCAGAGTAACCTACATTGCTGGTTACTAATGACGCTACCAAACCGAACCAAGCCGATCGGAGCAAAAAAAATAGCTGTTCCATACTAAACTGCAACACCTACTCGACTCAAATGTATGCAACAGCAGATTTTTTTTGCTCCAATCTGTTTGCTCCCATAGTAAAAGTTGTTTAGTTTGATGGGTAGACTCTTAGTTTAAAAGGATGCCAATAACATCAATTCCACCCTGTAGATTCTGCAGAAAATTAAGGGGTACACTTAGAAAGGATTTTCAAAAATCAACACCTAAATAAAGGGGTACAACGGGATGTTGAAATATTACGCGGAAGAAATCGAGGGAAAAAGCTAGTAGATACATAAACTCACGACCATAATTCCTAATTGAACGGCACTAGCAAAATAACAACATTTTATGTAATTCCAGCTCTCCGACTATACTTATTGCGTTTTTTCACGGCGAACTAGCAATAAAAGGTAACAACGATACCTAGAATAGCAAATATAATACAATAACAAAATATCGAGTTCCGAAACATTTCTACCGATCATTGACAATGTTTGTGAGAGTTTCGTGGAATGTTATTAGAGTTACACGTGTGCTTTAGTTCTATACGGGCTGCAACAGAAACCATTTGAGATACTTGTATTGGAGTACATTTTGAAGAAGTATTTTGTAGTGGTTACAAAATATCACACAACTCTTAGGGTCAAATCATATTGAAGGAGCAACGATATAACGCGACGTGCACGTTAAAAAGTAGGTAATCACTACACTAACACCAAGTTAAAATATCAGTTTCGGTTGTTTATTACCTTACAATGCATGTGTACAGAGACGGATTTTTTTCTTTGTTATAGCCTATTTCATCCCGCTTTTGGAGAATGTTATAATAAAATGAATGCAATTTTACCAATGTAATTTTAATGACAGGTTAATAAGTCCGGCCACGAAGCGACGGAAAACTCCACGGTCCCCTTCTAATTCCTCAATTAACATATTCAATTCAATGTGCTTGGTTAAATTTGGCATCGAAAGTGAACTCCGGCCACTGCTATTTCAGTATGAATTGACCCTTACTAGTCAAAAAACTTTAATAATAATAATTTATTCAATAAGTATTTTGAAAAATACCTGCCAATTTAAAATTTGTTATTTAATTACTGACACATAATCATACGAATTGTAACATTGAAACATCAGAAACCTAAATAATTGCATGTACACCGTTTATTTTTATTTTCTTAAGATAGCAAGCCGCTGGAAAAGCAAGTTTACTATAAACTGAGATTGTAAGCTTCCTTTTTGCTTCGTTCCAAGAATGCTGCACATAATTTGCAGTACCGTCATACTAAAACCATGCTATCTATATATTATATGTTTATATACGTTCACGAGGTTCTTGCAGGGTACTTAAGGGGCCATACGTCCCGGAATTACCTGGTAAGAGGACTCTTATTTTTCGTTTTTCTACAAGATTTATACAAGTTACCAAAACGAAGAAAAAAAGGATTCTTGGATAGTTTATCTAGTGAAATCATGAATTGAATACACGATTGAAATAACTTCACACGATAGAATTTCTTTTCGAAAACTTGAGAAAATAACGCATTTTAGCATTATTTTCTCAAACTAGAATAACTTTCAACCGTTTGTATTACTGGAATTTTACTCACATATTCACCATTAATTTGTCTAGTGAAATCATATAAAAATCTATAAAAGTTTGTTAATTCTTTTTAATAGATAATACGCACGCACTTTTTGGAGGGCTGTGCAATCGCGTTTCTCATAGAAAATATTCGCATGAATGCCCCTTAATATGTTGATTTTTAATATAAAGGGTGTTAAGGTAAACAGTTGAATTACTTTAAGGGCTGATTGTACCCATGATACTGAACAAATTTCCCTAAGAAACTTATAGGAGATTGGCAATACAATTTTTGGACTTTCCTTTCCGCCACGGTTCATTATGCTGTTCTATTCAATTGTGACAATATAGTAATATTAAGAGGTATCCCCGACCGAACGACCTTGACCCTTCCAGAGCCTCCACCCCTCTACTAAACTACATAATTTTAGTAGGTATACCTATTTTTGACTGGTTTGTCCTTCATTATATCACTGTGGTGCCTTCTATTTTAATTCAATCAAATCAAATACGAAAATCATAAGAATTCGCACCAAATTTTGAATTTATCTAATTAACTCATTAAATACAGGTCCTAAAAATTTTTACTTCACATCATTTTTAGATCTTAATATTGTCTACACAATGGTGTGTGTCGCAAGTAAAACTGACTTCAAATTAATATAGTAGATGCCCATAAAACCATGATTTTTCCCAATATTTAGGCTTTCCTTTGAACACAGGTTTCATATGTTTTTTTATAGAAAAATATGAAATATACTTCATAGCAAATAAAGCCCAGCTATATGTTGAAGATCATTGCTATATTTTTCATTAATTTGTATGTCTTTCACAAAACGAGAATATAGCTTCTAAAAACCAGCAAAATATGGGGAGAGCCTTAAGATAGTTCTCACTGACAAATTTCTTAATTCAGACTAAAATTAATACTGTAAATTAAATATGTTAAGTAATTATTTAAATTTATTAATGGAATACTTAGAAACTTAGTCTGTTAAGATAAAACTACTTTATACGTCGTCACTGAGTTTAAGAGATAGCATTAATTTTAAAAATTTTACTGACATAATTGTAATACGTTAAGTATTCAAAGATGAAAAACTCATCAGTGAATATTAACATCATGCTATCAATTATTAATCATTTAAGGCCCTGCGTTTATGCATACATAAAGTTATTGATTTAAAAAAAAACTTATCTGCGTATACAGGGTCCTTCTTAATATGCTGTCACTTTTTTAAGGGGATGATAGTCTGATCATCAAACTGAACAACTTTAGCTATGGTACCAACATCGAAATCGCGGAAAAAATCAGCTGTTTCATATACAACGTGTTAATAAATTAACGCAAAACTAGAAAGTAGTTTGTTTGGAATCAAGAGTAGAATCGAAATATCATGTTTTCAACATAGGTAACTTATTTAAAAATAATAAGTAATTTATTTTTAAAATTTAAAATTTACTGAATTCGATCTCAGCCCTTCCGCACGGGCACACTCACCCTACTTACTACCAAAACAAGATTCTTAAAATTTATTTACGAGCACGCTAGCGCTTTCATTACTTGCTGAAATGATAACAAATAATTTTTGCCTGAAAATTTAAAATGCGAATAGCATTAAATTTTAGCTATCAAAATAATGAAATTATTGTTTCAATCTTATTATTTTGTTATAAATCTGTTGGGCTGTATGAGGTTTTGCGCTTATTCATTAACACGTTGTATTTGACTCAAGTAGGTTTGCAGTTTTATAAGGCACAGCAGATTTTCTTTTCGCGATTTCGATGATGGTTTCATATAGAAAGTGGTTCAGTTTGATGGTCTGATCATCCACTTCAAAAAATGTCAGCATTTATTAAGAAGGACCCTATCTATACTGGGTGAAATTGATATCATTTGCATCCTTTTAAACTAAGAGTCTACCCATCAAACTGAACATCTTTTACTATGGGAGCAAACCGATCGGAGCAAACAATTATCTTTTGTTTGTGGTTTTAAATTACTTTTAAACATTATAAACCCCTTTCCTGTGTTACTTTACGCGTTTGTCATGCGATGTGATGGATGGTGTATTTTAAGTGAGTTCCGATAGTAGTCGGAGAAAGCAAAGATTAATGTGGGTAGACAAGACAGATTATAATAATTATGTTTTTGGTGTCGCGCTGCAAGTCTGGCGGAGGGTAGTAGAAGAGAAGCCAACACGCATGCGTCTATGCGTGTTGGCTTCTCTTAGGCTTGCACGTGGCTCCGCCATCTTGTGAAACTCTTTTGTGTTTTAACCATAAAACAATCACTTGAGATTATAAACTACTTGACATTGGCAGAATTGCCGCGCTAGACGCAAGCAACCGGCCATTAATTAAGAAAAATAGAATTATGTTTTTCTAATGTTGCAGGTTTATGCAAAAATATAGGGAAATATGCCTCTATGATTTCATTCTAAGAACAAAGTTTTCAATGCTCTAACGTGCTCTGACCTTGCTCGAACCAAAGTGAAATTATTAAATTCAAAATTGGAATAACTAAACGCGGTCGGTGGTCCTACAACAACAATACTTCACAAAATCTGATAACTGATAAGATCACTTTTTGTGTACCTAGTTTTATTTGTGTCGAGTCGGTACTGCAGTTTTGTATAAAACAGCTTTTTTTTTTCGCGATTTTGAAGTGGGCTCCATGGAGAAAGTTGTTTAGTTTGATGGTCTGAAGCACCCCCTTAAGAGTTTCTAGGGTGTTTTGTTACACCCTGTACAGGGCCCTTAATCTGCTGACGGTTTATCAAGGGAAAGATCAGACCATCAAACTGAACAACATTCTCTATGGGACCAAGGTAGAACTCCCAAAAAAAAGAAATCAGCTGATCCATAATGGTTCCATATAAAACTGAAATCGTACTCGACCAAAATGTTTGGGATAGATGTTTTTTTTCGCGATTCAGATTTTGGTCCCATAGACAAAGTTGTTAAGTTCGATGTTCTGATAATCCCCTTGAAAAAACTTAACACTTCTTCTTGCACAGTCGGGTACAAAACGAAAGGGCCCCATATAAATAAATAAAACTCGGTACAGGTATTTTTGATGTGCATTAAAGTACCCACCTATAATTGTAATGTATTTTACACCTGAAACTAGTTCTGGTGGACCTTAAAAGGCTTTTAACTCTAATGTTTTGTGTAAAGCAAAGATGTTCTGTTTGCATGGGACCAGATGAAACTGAATGATTAATTGTTTGGGGCGACATGTTTACTTAGGTCCTACCTGCAGATTGAAAATAAACCATCAATCTTACGTCACGGCGTTTTGAGCTATCTCTTCGGTTCGAAGTTCAAAAGTTTTTGAATGATTTATTGCCAGCACTTCATTATACAGGGTGTAAAAAATACCCTAGTAATATACAGGGTCCTTCTTAATGTGCTGACGGTTTTTTAAGGGGATGTCAAGACCGTCAAAGTGAACAACTTTTTCTTATAGGACCAACAACGAAATAAAACTAACAAAAATCTGCTGTCACCATACATTAGGGTCGAGTAGGTTCGCAGTTGTATGGAACAGCAGATGTTTTTTTTGCGGTTTCGAAGTTGGTCCCATAGACAAAGTTGTTCAGTTTGATGTTGTGATCATCCCCTGAAAAAACCGTCAGCTAATGAAAAAGACACTGTGATTGCCTAAACCACCATCACTACCACTACGTACTACTTTAAATATTACAAGGTTGTTTTGTTATTTTGTTACACCCTGTATGGTTTTCTTTTGATTAGTTCTAAATTTAAGAGGTATCCCCGACCGAACGACCTTGACCCTTTCAGAGCCGCCTCCCCTCTACTAAACTACATCATTTTAGTAGGTATACCTATTTTTGACTGGTTTTCATCACTATAGTGACATGATATCACTGTGGACATAATTAATTATTATGTTGTCATATTTATGTTATGTTATGTCGTGCCTTCTAATCCAAAGAAATCAAATTCGAAAATCATAAGAATTCGCACCAAATTTTGAATTTATCCAATTAACTGATTAAATATAGGTCTTAAAAAATGTACTTCATTACATTTTAGATCTTAATAATTGTCTACACAATGGTATGTGTCGCAAGTAAAAGTGACTTCAACTTATAAAGTAGATGCACATAATACAGATTACTTCATAGCAAATAAAGCCGAGATGTTGAAGATCATTGCTATATTTTTCATTAATTTGTATGTCTTTCATATAACGAGAAGATAGCTTCTAAAAACCAGCAAATTATGGCCGGGCCCTGCGTTTACCTATGGGGAGCATCTTAAGGGGATATAATTCGGAGCGCGCTCCATACAAACGTACTGTGGTGATATTTTCAATACTAAACTATACATTTTAACGAAAATCTGACTCTATACAAGCATAGAAATTTGTTTTTAGATTGATTCTGCAAAATTTCATTGAGTTTAATTGGTAAGTATTGAAAATATTACCATAGTACGTTTGTATGGAGCGCGCTCCGAATTATATCCTCTTAAGATGGTTTTCACTGACGAATTTCTTAATACAGACTATAATTAATACTGATAATTAAAAATGTTAAGTAATTATTTAAATTTATTAATGGAATACTTAGAAACTTAGTCTGTTAAGATAAAACTACTTTATACGTCTTCACTGAGTTTAAGAGATAGCATTAATTTTAAAAATTTGACTGACCTATGTAATACTTAACTTCAGAGATGAAAAGTTCAGCGGTGAATATCAACATCATGCTATCAATTATCAATAATTCAATTTGTCAAAGACATTTCTCACGGTTTCTTTAGCGCAACTTTTTCCGTCACATTTTCGTAGGTAACATGCTTAAGGGAATATAATTCAGAGCGCGCTCCATACAAACGAAGTCTGGCGATATTTTCAATACTAACTAATTAAAGTAAATGAAATTTTTCGTAAACAATCTAGAAATTAATCTGTATGTTTGTATGAAGTCAGATTTTCGTTAAAATGTATAGCTTTAATGTTACAGTGCCTCAAAGATTTCCATTCAAATATTAAATTAATCCTAGCACTAAAACTGTATATTTTGACAAAAATCTGACTTCATACAAACATACATAGAAATTAGTTTCTAGGTTGCGTCTGAAAAATTTCATTGACTTTAATTAGTTAGTATTGAAAATGTCACCAGACTTCGTTTGTATGCAGCGCGCATTTACGCATTCGGAATAAACTAAGAGGAAGGATCTCCATAGAGTCCGCATAAATTTACGATTGTAGTTGGTCTCTTTTGTCTTATGACATACCTTTAATAGTAGAAGGAGATGGAACTATAGATATTTGTTTATGCGGCTGTCCACTTTTTTTTGAGCTAGTGTGTGTGAAAAGTGACCGTAAACATAAGGCCATATGTCACTTGGTGCCATTTGTCCATACTACTTGACACCACACACTCAAACCTAAACGTCAAAAAAAGTGGACACTTTACAATTGGTATGGCTTACTCTAGTCTTAAAGAGAGCCTTCCTCTTAGGGAATAAACTTCTCTTAAATATAAAAAAAACAAATATACACTAACTGTCGCTTAGCACATTTGTTTCATATCGAGTCTATGGCATATCATTTTAAATATTACCAGCCTGGGCTGGTACTTCGGTAAACAGAGATTTGAAACACTTCCTCTCACTTATTTTTAGAACAGCTTTGGTAACGTCCAAAATATGTCGGATAGTATATCTTTCTGATAAATAAATTATAGTTTTGCAAATCAGAAATGTCTAGAATGCTATATAGAAATCGGAAAATCTTTTCATCCTTATTTGAAGTGAATATAGGTTAGTACTGTAATCGACTCTCAGATGCTAAAGTACGTGAATCAATATATTTACTTAGGTCAAAACATATCTTTCATAGACCAGACGAAGAAAGAGGTAGAGAGGAGAATAAAAATTGCATGGAGCAAATACTGGTCAATGAAACACGTCTTCAAATCTAAAATCCCAATATCACTAAAAAAGAAAGCCATGGAATCCACAATTCTTCCCACGCTTCTCTATGGATGTCAGAACTGGGCACTCACTAGAGACATCATACACAAAATACAAGTGTTTCAGAGAGCGGTCGAGCGAAGCATGCTGAGCATAAAACTAAAAGATCGTCAAAGAAACAACAAAATTAGAGAACGAACAAAACTAATAGACGCCGCGAAGCTCGCGTGCAAACTAAAGTGGAGATGGGCAGGACACGTGGCGCGCACCGCGGACGGGCGCTGGAGCGAGCGCGTCCTGCACTGGTGGCCGCGCGAACGCACGCGTCCTCGCGGCAGGCCGCGCGCGCGCTGGTGCGACGACATCGTGGCGACGGCGGGCGCGACGTGGACCAGACTCGCCACGGACAGAACTAGCTGGAAAAGGATGGAGGAGGCCTTTGCCCGCAAATGGGTACTCGAGAGTGAAGTGAGTTAGGTACCTAATGAATAATGTAAAATTTATAATATTAATGTTTTAATGTACTAATTATTTGCAATGAATTTGAATGTTAAATTTATATTTATATTGTTAAAATGTACTAACTATTTGGAATGAATTTGATTGATATGTATTTCATTAATTATCTCGAAATAAATGGCTTTATTATTATTATTATTATTATTATAGGTTAGTACTAGTTCTGTACCTATAGCTGTGGAAAAGTTTTTGACCACTCCTTGGGAGTAGGTACAGTAAATGAGTTTAATACAAGGTGTAACCAAGTTAAACCTGCATCAAACCGAAAAACTTTCACTATGTAGCCAAACTCGAAAAAAGTCAATTGTTGTCATATTTCGATGTTGGCTTTACCTGTGGACGTTGATTTTGCTACACCCTGTATACAAGTATTGGAGACAGATTCACGAAGTCTTGATTGTGCATTAATTAGAATGTGAGTTTTCATATCTGAGTCGAAAAAGTACTACCCATACGAATGCATTTATCCCTCGATAACTTTTAGTTATTTTTACAGAAACGCTGTTCACATTCCATACATTCCAAAAGTAATTCGTCTCATTGACGCTTAGGTTGCAAATTCGTGCTTCCGTTACAGTTCGACCCAAAAAAAGAGCTTGTTTTAAAAAGTAATAAAGAATCCTCAAAGAGAATAAAATCATTGAGCTTTATTTGAAGACGAGAAATAACTCAATTTAAATAATTTGCAAATGTTTTATGCTTAAATTGAAATCTTCCGTTCGCTTTTTCCTTTGAGAAAATTATAGCAATATTCAAACCAACGCGGTCTGCGGTCACTTTAACTTTAAGATAATAGGAGGCAGCACAATGTTATCGTGTATTCATCGTATTATCACATGAGTAAATAAGTACACACAGACAAAGCTTCGAACAATCGCGCTAGTGGACAATCTATGGGTAGTAACATTGATATTCTATACTTATACACATGGAGACACCACGTCATACAACAAAACCAAAATATGGCACATATCTCTAATGTCACCTTAGTATGCCTCATTTATGCTCGGCTGTCATACATTGCCGTTGACATTCTAGTCCTTTCAAATATCCTCTGTCACAAAGCAGTAATGTAAAACAATTAAGCACATTTTAGCGGTCCTGTTAATAGCAGACTGATACCAAGTCCTAGTTTGTAGAATGTCATTGGGTAGTAACATTAATATGTCTATGGGAGACGTTGGGCTAGCTCGTAACGTGATCATTTTGTGCGCTCCTGTCCTGGCCCACAGAGACAAGCTTTGAAAAATAAATCAGTGTTTTCTAATGAATAATTCGTTTTATAAATGTTAATGGCTAGGTACTTTATTGCTAAAAATCATGTATATTGTTGAATCTAATTAAAATGAGTGCATTGGTAAAATATTATTGAGTTAAAAGCTTTCTGGGAGATACAATTTTGATTAAATGTTGTGTAGCGAAATTTTTGCAATATGTTTTCAGATATTCTTTTTGTCACTAAATGGCTCTGATTATAGTTTAAAATTACTTCTTCCCCTCCTAACAAAACTCCGTAAAATGACTGCGCTAACGTTTTTGAAGAGCACAAAATGATCGCGTGACGCGCCCGCCCTATGTCCACTAGCGGGATTATTCGAAGCTTATCTCTATGGGGTATTTACTCATGTGTTTGATTGATTAGGGCAGTGTTTCTTTTATATAAACAGTTATTTTTAAGAATGTGTTACGATGAAAGCATGCTAGAAAACTTGGAATCGAGATATTGTAAAAGTAATTTAGAGTCTGTAGGATCCCACTGCAGGGCAAAGGCCTCCTAACACTAATATGTGTGAGTGGGAGTGGGTCGAACTCATCCACAGCAAGCACAGTGTGGATCAGTGGAGGTACGTTACTAACGTGCTATCATTTAATTTTCAAGCCACCGCCAAAAGATGTTATAATGTCTTCTCTATTTATTCAATTCAATTCAATTATACTTTATTGCACACCAAAACAAAACATACATTGTTTATTTTATTGTTTTTTTATTTATAATTAATGGACTCTTGCTTGTGCGTTAGCACTGCAATTCTGCCAGTGTCAAGTATTATTTTTGAGCAAAAACTCAGCAGAGGGAAATTACGGAGCCGCGTGGCAAGCTTAAGGGGATATATTTCGGAGCGCGCTCCATACAAACGAAGTCTAGCATTACAAGCATAGAGATTAGTTTATTTTATTATAGATTGACTATAATTGGTTAGTATTGAAAATATAACCAGACTTCGTTTGTAACAAGCACGCTCTGAATTATATCCTTTTAAACGCAAACAGCTCAAACACCACGCGAAAGACAAGCGCTCGCGGCAAAACTTGCAACATGACACATTTATTGTTAATCTCTGGTCTCACAATTGGATACCGTAGTGATTTGGCTTGACAGTTAAACCACATCACCACGGTATTCAATTTGTACGCGGTTGGGGATATATTTCCCGCCAGAATACTGTTTGTGTTAAAAGATATTGTTTGTGGAGATTTTTTTGTTTTTATTCAATATATCGCAGGATTTATGTCTTTGTTATTTTTTTAATAATTGAATTTTATAAATCTGTAGCATCAAACTTTTAGTTTTCTTTTATCATGCAAACGTTTTCGTTATTAGTATTACAATTGTATAATTCGTAAAGGAGAGGGTAAAAACCTTAAAGATGAATCAAATATGTGACAGCTATCACAAGCTTCAATATAGTATCCAACATAATCTGTACAATTTTCCATGTCAAAGGAAATCTTATAAACGTTCCATTTAATTCCTATCTAAAAAGAAAAACACATAACCCTCCTTCTGACGCAGTCGGGTAAAAATATACGAAAAGAAACCTTAATCTTACCTCAAACAAAAGTCACAATCACAAAACACAACACTGTCACAAAACGGGATCACCAAGATAACTGTCACTGTTCGTAAAAACACGCGGGATTTTCCCGAACACGGCGCGGCGTAGCAATCCCAACGGCTGACGCGCGTAGACTGAACGCGTAGCGGTCTACGCCGCTACGGCGCGCGCACTCGTCCCACGAAAACGGTAATTTAAACACATTTATCACGCTAATTCTGCAAATTGGACTAAATAATGATGTTAGGGAGCCACTGTTCCTTCCCTAAAACTGTTTGTCGAGTCGATGCCCTAGATAATAACGTCTTCAGTGTTAATAAATTAGTTTGATGTTGATTCGTGGTTGTTTGGTAACTCGGTGCGGTAATTTATCGCGGTCTGCCGGGCGGCGGAGGGTTATTGAATTTGTGAAGAATTAAACCGGCCTCACTGTTACTCACCTCACTTATTAGCAAGGCTTTACTGTGACAAAGCTAATTAATTAGATTTATCTATCTTTGTATCTACATGGTGTTAGGGACGACAGTTGCATTACTTTAATGGGTATTACTACTACATACTTTTCATACAAACGATCAATCAGCTGATTGCATTTAGTACGGAAACACCAAAAAAATTGTTTGCAAATTTCCTATGGGTTCATATCTAGGTAATCAAACCCCTTAAAGTAATGCAACTGTTTACCCTAACACCCTGTATACATATTAGGGTAACCAGTTGCATTACTTTGAGGGGTGACTATACCCATGATTCTGAACAACTTTCGCCAAAAAACCTAGGTATAGAAAATTGGCAAAAAAGATTTTTAGAATTTCCATACTAAATGCAATGAGCTGATCGAATAGTTGTCTTTTAATGTAATATTTTCATTATTACTAATATTTTGAAACATAAACTTTGAAAAAAATTGTATCGACTCGATACCAGCTTTTCCGTAAAAATACAAAGGCTGCTTTCACATTGTTTTGATTGACCTTCGAACACATTTCTATGAAGCGATGCACACACCATCTGTTGAGTTATTTAAGAAGTAAATTTAAAAAGACAAAGTAAACCACTCATTGTTATCAGAATAGCATATCTAGGACATATGTTCTCATTAATTGCATCCAAAGCAAACCTTTACCGAAGTCTGAACATACAGGGAGGTTTAACAAACGTCTCAGTAATTAAGCTAGGATCAAAGGATAGTTAGTGGGTGCTTGAAAATTGGCTTGTGTTGTATTTTCATTAAAATGTTTTTTTTTAATGCATGACGTGACGTTTGGTTTGCGTAAAAGCTGTATAGTAATTGAAGTTTTACACATGTTTGTTCTGGTTTCTGTGTATTTTCTAAGGATTTTTCGAAATTGAGCTCTTCATTTTTTGTACGTCGGAGATCCTAATAAATGATGTAACAACTATTAGCGGACCTAATAAATAAAATAAAATAACCAGCCAAGAGCGTGTCAGACTCGCAGAGTCATATAGCCAGATAGCTATTATATAAGTATAATAAGAAAAATAATTATAATTATGTAATGTCGACAATAGGTGCAAAAATGCTATTTATTGGGGCGGGTATACAGATAGACAGACAGAATGGACGAAAGTATATGGGTTCCTTGTTTGACTACGGTACCCTAAAAAGAATCACAACCTTTTTTTTTCTTTCTTTTCTTTACCTTGGAAATAAGGGTCACCCTAGTGAAAATAGATTTTGTTCATAGAATGAATTAACCGAGGAAAATTCTGATTTTGACACAAGTTGTAAGCAAAGATCTATAAACTGCAAATTGTTTTTCAAAACAGTAAATAATTTTTTTTTAATGTTACAAATTTTGATTATCTCTGACTTTTCCCTCGAAGAATACATATCCGTAGTAAGCATATTCAACATACATTTTTCAAACAGTTGAGTGAAAATTGTAGATTCATGACTTACATCAAAATAAGAACATGTACAAAAAAACTCTATATTCCATCCACAAGACCAACGCGATCCATAGTATATTCCACACATACGAGCATGTCAATCATGTGCAACCGAAAACAGCCTTTCTTTCTTCATAATAGTAGAGCTCAGAATGATATGCAACTTTTCAGATATCGTGTCCAACGTTTCTAGGAATACTGATCAATCTATTGATGTTTACGTCTGAACCTTGTCCTATACAAACAAATAAATATCGCTTTATTATTGTAAGCTATAGAATTTTCTAGTAGCTTCTGTGTTCATGGAGGAATAAAAAAGTTGACTTTATCTTAAAATTTTCTATTGGAACAACTCTCACTAACCTGACCTTTATCCTTCTCTCCTTTCATTAAATTAAAACAGGAAGATAGGTAATGTTCTTGCATTACATACTAAAAAAATTTACCTGCTTTTCATGAATCTTACGGGTGAAAAGGAATTCCGTGTGTATAGTATTTTTTCTTTTTGAATGATTTCTACAACAAGTAAAAGCACACAAAAGGCATTGTGGTACCTTTATTCCGCCTAAAATAAAATAGCAACAAAATTACGCCGCTCGTATTGCAAGTAAGGAAATTAGGCGACGGGGCTCAATTTATGCGGTCCGTACGCTGTAGGTCCGTCACCTATCTTCAAAACTTCTCTCTGAATAACCTATGTGAATTTTGGACTAGAATGAATCTGCCTACGAAAAGAGTCAGTTCAAAGAACGGTTCCCAGTGTGTGTTATCTTGGACTGCAATTTTAGACCGCTTAAAGACTAAACGTAAGCTAGAATAGCATGTATTGCACCTCAAAATCCTCACCTACGAAAAATTTGTTCCGACAAGGCCAAAAACTTTGTGATAAATAGTGTATAAAAAGTTTTCGCATTGCCTTTGCTAGTACATTTATTTAATTAAAAGCACAATTTTACCCAAATTCGATGTATACGCCAATATAAATATCGATTGAAACACTACAGGTGCCTGATTTAATCAAATCCAACTATTTAGTCGCTGCGATCGTCTAGGTCTAGGCCTCAATTAAAATGTTAGACTCTTTAATACAGAGTAATAACAAGTTACCACGTCTTTATAGTTCGAATCACGTAATAAAAAGAATGCTACGGACACATTATGCAGCTGACGATTTACCTTTATTTATCTTCAAAGGGCATTAATTCCTTTTGCAAGTAATGACTACAGGCCCAACCTTTGATGAAGTATATGTCTAGATTGATCCTACGTTTCTACCGTATAAAACAAAAGGTGCCAACATTCTTAGGTTGGTGTGCGTGATGCGTCTTACAAATTATATCTGTTTGCGTGCATAGCAATAGCGTTTAGAAGCCAGTGACGGCTTTAGAAAATCGAGCGGCCTCGTATTGATTGTGCAAAAATGTATCTCATTTTTCGACCCATGTTACTCAGGGAAAGTTGTTTAGTTTTATTATCGGAACACATCCATACAAATTCTCTAGTAATTAAAAAGTATTGGTATATCGTAGCTATCGTAGCTAACATTATTCGAAAATCTATTTCTTACGACTTTTAGGTCTACTATTCATTTTCAAACACCTGGTGTACTACTCAGTTAGATATCTCTTCTTTTCATTTACAGGAAAATGAAGCAGAATGGTACTGAAGTGTTTACAAAAAGATTAGGTCCTCACTCATCTGTAAATGTAAGATTTTCCCTCCATGAACTTGTTTCAAAGATTGTTATGTGTCTAAAAACTGTATCCGAAGCGCGTTGCGAGGGCGACATCCGGTTTCCGGTAGGGCGCGTTTGACAGAAATACGCAGCTAGTAATTTCCTTTCTAGTAATTTAATATAACATAGCACTGGGAAGTTTTAAATTTATTATCCGTTTTTCGGATGAGTTTCGTCGAACACAATTTAGTTTTGTTTTGAGTTTTATTTCTAAATAGTATTTTGTTTCTAGAATTTGTTTTAAATAATTGAGTTTGCCGTTTTTATAATAAAAATATTAAGTCGGAAAATCAAAATCAAAAAAATCTGAAAGTATATTAATATGTAACTCTGGAGATAGAAAATAAAATAAATTAGTCAGCTTCGGAAAACCTTAGGTTATATTTCAATACTTAAAGTACGAAATAAATGGTTAACTGGTTAATGGTTAACTTAACTCGTAGTTATAGTGTAATTATTTTGTTTTTGCTGCTCACAAACCAAATAAGTTTGGTATAAAACAAATCCGCCCCGCGATCTCTATATCAATTCAAAAGAGGTATTTTAAAATGTATTCAAAACTCAAACTCAAATCAAAATACTTTATTCAAAATAATATCACATGGATAGCTTTTAACGTCATTTTTGACTCTACCAACGCGTTGGAAAGTTTTCTGTTATAGAGAAGATGCGGCCAGAAACTCTAATTATTGGCAAAACTAAAAAATACTTTTTTACTGAGGACTTGCTTAACATCTCTCAATCACATTACCATTACCGCGGGGCAATCGACCGGACAATGCTACGGCTACCGCGCGGCTCACGAACGTTTTCGTACCTCGTGTCTGAGGCCTAAGTCCCCTAACACACTACCCACAGGAATAGATGAACACGAACACTTATTTTTCAAGCAAATCTCACTAACCTACATGCACATTTCCAAGACCCATTCGACGTTAACCTGACCCAAATACCCAAACGTAGAATACAAAATGTACTACATGGTAGAACATACGAGTTGATTCGGTGCTTCTGAGCCGGGCCGGAAGCGAGGTGAGCGCCACAGCGGCGGTACCCTGTCTCCACTTCCTGTCGCGTACTTACAAAATACTATTTGTTTTGTTCGCAAGAAAAATCTGTCTGAAACTGACACTAGGGGAAGTTTGTTTCTTAAGTGATTTTATAATTGTGTCTTGAGGAAATGGAGTCTCTTTTTTGTTGTTCAATGTTTCCTTGATTAATTCATTAAGATTGAAACATTTTGTTTCATGTCAAAGACACAACGCACACATAAATAATAATTATTCCTACCAAAAAAAATTAAAGCTTTAGGAAGTGTACATTAATATCGTTGACTTTAGTAGGTATTTGCATCATCAATATCCAACAGCATCAAATCAAAACAATTTGGCTGCCCGACCACCAGAGATCACTGAGGACCCGAGGCGGTAAGCTGAGGAAAATAAACAAATACCTATACCTAATTGAGGACTACATTGTTCTAACCCCAAACCGAAACTCTTTTATTACCATTTAAAACAGATAACGGCACGGGCAACTGTTTTTAGTAGCAATCATAGGTTAATATGTATATTGGATAGCAATGTTTCTGACCACCATGAAATGGATTACAGTCGTGAGTTTATGTATGTATGTAAACAGTTAACAACTATACAAGCATGATCTAACCGAATCGTGAGACTCAAAATCATGATCGAATGATGCATAATCTCTATAGTAATTTTGACATTTATTATTGCCAATTTCAACATGTGACTTGCAAAAATCGTACTCCAGGAACGATTTCTTTGTATCCTATTCTAAGTACAGGCGGCGTCAATCTCTTTATTAAACTGTACCCTGTCTCATTGTGTAATCTAACTATATGTTATTGTGAATATATACTTTACTGAACTTATCGTTAAGGTTGAGGGTAGAGACTGATGCTTGGTAAGTGTGTGTACTTGCAAACACACACAGGTATCTGTCCTTCAAGTTACCAGGTGTACTCCCTCCAGGAAAACATAATTGTGTATTTGTGAACATTATTTTCTCTTAAAATACAAAATAATAATATGATCCAGGTTCTTGTAAACTAAGAGTCTGCCCATCAAACTGAATAACTTTTATTATGGGAGCAAAGCGATCTGAGCAAAAAAAACCTGCTGTCATACTAAATTGCATTGCCTACTCGACTCAAATTAATGTATGCAACGACTGATTTTATTGCTCCTATCGGTTTGGTAAATGTTGTTCAGTTTGATGGGTAGACTCTTAGTTTGAAATTATGCTAATGATATCAATTTCACCCTGTATACCATGCCAGTGTGTATATGTATGTCTGATCAAGACGTCGTAATAGAAACTTTCCTGTCACTAAAACAGGGCAAAACAAACTTCACCCCTTAGCTGCCTCAGTCGACATCCACCATGGGAAGAAATGGGATGTTCCATTTCCAAACCCGGAACCACACAAACTAACCAAAACGTACAAAGTAACCTCACCTTTCCAACTAAAACAAACAAACCCTCTGCCCAGTGAGGCGGTACCACCACAGTTGATCTAACGAAAGCTTGATCTCATCTCTTAAAAGCTTTTGTCGATCGACGATCATTATTCGGCTGGCGAGGACGATATTTCTGTCATCATGCTGTATGTACCCTGGGGGTTTTTGCGATTTTTGTTTTGTTTTTGAGAAGTACACATTTCTTTTTCATGGTTTTGGGATGATTCGGAAGTTGCACAGTAGCTATTGTTACGATTTACGTCGATCGGGGCACAGAATCTGAAGGCTAATGTTGTACACTTTATAAATATGGTGTAAATGAATTGGTTTCTCGGAAAACTTTTGTTTTTAGATAATGTTTTACTTTCATAGTTAATCTAGATAGGTTTAGTCTCTGAAAAAATACATATCTTAGTACAAAATAATATTTTATTCTTTTTCCAACTTGGAAACATTTTTTTTCCAACGTGATCTATATTGAGTTAGAAGCCCGTAAATATGAATATTTAATTGACTCCAGTTCTCACAATATTACGGACTACTTTCAGTGAGTAATATTATAATGTTACTAGCTACAATAAGTAGATTATAATAATCCTAGTAAGATTGCCAATAGTAACTGAGCGAGGAAAAAGAATGGAGCGACGCGCGCAAAAAAAATCAGGATTAAATGAGCAGGATTAAATTTTTTCACCCCAAACAATACTACAAAAGAAACCTAATCCCAAAGTTACATCATACGTCGTTTGATGCGTGTCTATAGTAAAATTGTAAACTTGGCTTATCTGTACATTGAAAATAGTTGCAAAAAAATCAATTAGGGATACGTAACATAATGCAGTCAGGCTATTTTTCGAATTTTTTGTGTGTTTATGTGTGTATACATTAGTTATGAATATTTGAAGTCAGTGGTCTGCGCGTACGAAGTCACGGGCGCCGCTAGCGTCATATAAATTTGCTTTGTTGACAGAACGTAATACAATCTGTAGAAATTGTTGATCGGTCAACTATTCCAACCAAAACCTAATCAAAAAACTTTAGTCAACAATTCATGAATAGCACCGTCATGAGCCTATAATCGTCCCACTGCAGGGCACAGGCCTACCCTCAGGGAGGGAGATGAATAGCATGCTAGGTACTAATAATACCGTAAACTTTTGAACATAAAACCGCAAATACCAAACTATCCAATATTAGTAAGAGCCGCAAACAGCTCCGCTTAGATTACACGATAGTTGGAAAATCTTTAGCTCTGAGAATTTAATACTAAACTTGTTGGTGCAAACACTTGCTAGCTACCATTATCGGAAATCGCAACTAATAAAAGTTTATCTTATATTTTGCTATGCTATTGTAGGTTTGTTGCTGTTTTATTTTACCAAAGACCGAGATCGGAGAAACAAAAGCTGAGAAATCTATACGAGGTGTTAATTAATGAAAATTAAACCAGAACCACACCACCGGCACAGAATAGGTAATAGTATATAGTTCTACATACGGAACAGCTACTCCCCGCCCCCCCTCTGACTTCAGATACCCCACCTCACCTCACACTTTATGGGGAAACTTGAGGGGAGCCGAGCAAGGGAATGCAGCCAGGCGCGCGCACCCGTTGGATTGAACTACATTATATTTATTATATTTTTATCTTTCTCAGTAAAAAAAACGTTGGAAAATAATGCTACTTGCACATTTTCAGTGATTCTTTAGCTTAAATACAATTTTTAATAACAGAATGGACTATTAAAAGTAACTAAATGATAATATAATGATATTCATACGATGCGTGGTAAGTCAACCCTACACATATAAATTACAAAATTTGCGCATGTGCGAACGTCATCATGATAAATCCAAATCGTTGTTTAAAGTGCCGGACCTGTGCCTCCGCACTCATATATCTCTTTTCACACACTCGGTTCAATCGAAGTGGAACCCAAGCTACTTTAAAAGCTAATCAACACCTGTCATTAAAAATATGGCGTGTCAATCACGAGATTACAAGATTTACAGAATAATAAATTAACGAATTCCCGCCCTCAGACAATTATAGCGTTCATTATCCCCGGCATTACCGCGCCGATTGTCGTTAAGCACTGCCAATGTTCCACTTAAATACAGATTTGTTTTAATTATCTGTTGAAAGTGAAGATTTACTTGAATTTGTGAGTATTAAGTTACAGCTTTGAATTTTAATTTGTGTTTTCTAGGCTATAGTAAATATAGAGGAAGAAGGTAGGTATTGCTGGAAAACGTGCAGAAATGGACAATAATCCGCACCATTTGGCTAATCACCGGTTAGTAAGTTATAGCCTTTAGAATCCCACTGCAGGGCAAAGGCCTCCTATCACGAATAAGGGTAAGAAGGAGTGGGCCATACTCCTCCACGCGGGCCGAGTGTGTGTTGGTGGAGGCAAGTTAGTGGTCACTTGCTGTCAGATAATTTTGAAGTCGCCTTAATAGGCCTCTGACCTGACTTAACGAATAGTTACAACGCCATCTGACGGAACTATCCGAAACCAACTGCTTAACGTGCATTCCGAAGCATGGAAACGCTCGAGATGAAATACCACTAAACGGTCACCCATCCAAAGACTGAACGGACCCGACGTTGCTGAACTTCGGTGATCCTTTCCAATACCGAAGCTACACTACGCCAACGAGCGCTCACCGGTAATATAGGTAGATGTAATTGAAATGTTTTCTTCCAAAAACATTGCGAGTCAAATTAAAAATAGCTAAATGTTACTTGCAAGTAATTTTGATTTTGATAGACCTACAACGTTACACATTAAAATAAAATCCAAAAAAATCCACTGCAGCCAAGATTTCTTTTTGGAGGCTGCTGAGAAGATATCCCCTTCAGAAAGACCCCTACTATCGGTCATTTTAATTTGGCAAACGATGCACCAGACACCGTGTATAATAAGATCAATTGAAAATAAATATCAGTCTTTACGGACCCGGGCTTCAATCTGTTCTGCTCTATTTATTTATTCATTACAATTTTAAATTAATTTCTCAATGTATAAACAGTAATTAAGGTTTAACTGTGTCATTCGGAAGTTGTCTTGTGTTTAGAGTAAAAGGTGGATAATATCCAACAAGGAAAAACATGCCTGATATTATTGTTAATTATCTTAATGTAGGTACATAAATCAGATACTTGTGAAGTGAAAAAAATATTATGTATCTTATTTAACTAAGAAGGAATTTTTCCTCTGTGTGTACCAGTGTTGGGCAAAATCTATTTTTGTAACTACTAATTACATTTTGTAATTGTTAATTGCAATTACTCGATTAAATTTTTGGTTTAGATTATAAATGTGTGCTTTTCGAAAGTAAAGAATGATTGCATTAGCCTAATGCAATCATCAACACTTACAAAATGTTATTGGAAGTTACTAATTAGTTAGTCCCGGCTACTATTTCTGGTGGTAGTAGACGTTATATAAAAACCACGTCTGAGGCCGTAAGGCGGTCTGAAAAAACTCAGACACTTACTTCGTACTTGCCCACACGATAAAAAGTAGTTAATTACATTTCCCCGAATACTACTGAGTACCGCGTCAAAAAGTCTCCAAAAACATTCGAAACGAATGCACAATTGTAATAAATATCTTTGAAGATATCAAAATAGCAGAATCCAGTTTACACTTGTATTATCACTAGATAACGTAACTAACAATTTTAATTACAAAACAAAAAGAAAAGATGCCGTAAATAGAAAAAAAAACAACAAATATGGTGGGGTCGCAGTCGGCAGCAATCTCGCCGAATGCCCTGCGGTCGGTGGAATTTCGTTATTGCAACGCTTGGCGAGCAGACCACATAATATTGCCTTTTTTTACTCGATTGCGGATAGGTGGAGTTGATGACACTAAATTTATGTTAAAGATTGAAGTAATTTGTTGCTCAAAGTGAGCAACAGTTTAAACAACGTGTTAATGAATAAGCGCAAAACCTCATACACCCCAACTGATTTATAACAAAATAATTCGATTGAAAAATTAATGTCATTACTATTACCAAACTCATCATCTACCTTTTTAGGGTTCCGTAGTCAACAAGGAACCCTTATTCCGCCATGTCCGTTGGTCTGTCCGCGGCTTGGCTCAGAGACTTAAAATTTAAAGTTATTCGCTAGTTTGCAGGCAAAAATTATTTGATATCATTCCAGCAATGAATGAAAGCGCTAGCGTGCTCGTGGGTGAGTGTACCCGTGCGGAGGGTAGAGATCGAGTTCAGTAAATTTAAAATTTTACAAATTATTTATTATTTTGAATAAAATTACCTATGTTGAAAATATGATAATTCGATTCTGCAATCTACTCTCGATTCTAAACAAACTACTTTCTAGTTTTGCGTTAATTTATTAACACTTTGTAGAAAACTAGCTTCTGCTCGCTACTTCAACACCCCTTTAGAAGTCGATTTTAAAAAAATCCAGGCAGGTACATTCTTTATAGGTAGATTCTATTTTAAAATTTTAATTAATTGTTAATAAACAAAATAGGTGTCACCCTTCGTATGATGTCGCGAAATAATACCAAGTTACCTAGGAAAACTTATAGTTGGCGCTGAAATAAATGTGACAGCCGAAACCCACGCAAAAATCATGTAGAATTGTTGTACAAGGTATGCGATCTCTGTCTCTCTCACAAACGTGTTCCATAATTTCTGAATAAGTAGGTATAATAATGTTCGTGGATGTTCTGAGGTTTCACAACATCTCTCACTACCCCTCGGGGAGTTTAGTCGTTAGCATATACATACATATAACGCAATAAACGTCTCGTCTATTCTATAAAAAGTAAAAATGTATGAAGAGAACAAGGCTCTTGACCAATCGCCGGCGGGCTAGACGCTATGGCCGGACAGGCAACATGGAACACAAATAGTGGAATTTACTTAATATACCTCGGCCCACAATCGGTAACGTTTATTGATGGTAATTACACTCTAAAAACATAATTTAATTAATCATAGTAATCGGACGAAAGATTAGGTAAAAATGCAACCGGAATTATGAAATCAACATACAAAATGCACTGTTTTGACTTTTATGCTAAGATTCTTTTTTCCTGTTAAAACGGCACATGTAAAACAATGCGTGTATAGGAACGTCTTAGATGTTTATACGAAAATAAAAATAAAAACCAACATATTTTACAAATACACGATGAGCGCCAACTGCGATTACGCGGCACTCCGTTTAGATAAGGCTAATATTACCACTATAATCTAGAGATTATGAGAAAGAAATCGACATGAATTCCATAACTAGACTCCAATTATACGCTAAACTTTTTTGGTGGCAAGCATGTGGGATTCTCAGTGAGTGCGATCTACTGTTGGTCGCTTACTTTCGTTTGCCTCCGTCTGCCAAGAGGTAAAAAATTGGTAGAGGGCAGGTAGTGTCTGTACTGTATTTTATTTGGAAGATCAACAGCGTTTGACATGATACAAATTATGAAATTATGTAGTATGTGGTTTTACATTGCAGTTCTGTCACGGCAAGTTATTTGTATTTGTGCATACGACTAAATCAATCCTTTGGATCACGAAATATTTATTACCGTACAACTAAGTCATACAACGAGCTCCATAATAGTTATGATGATTTTGCCAATATCTAGCTTATACTAGATATTGGCAAAATCATCAACACTTTATGATGGAGCCACAATTTTAAAATTATAATAATTATTATTACTCTTCTTTTATTATTTATTGTGTGGGCAGTCATATTAAAATGGCATGTCAAAAATAACTATGATGTGCCATGTAAAAAAATCATACACTACACTCAGAAAATGAGGGAATGCCCCATTTTGTGAACCGCATAGCACGAAGAAAAGGAATTTTATCATTAAGGGAACACTGCTCGGTTATTAGAATAAGTATTGTTTCAGACTACGGCTACATCCACGAGTTTTCATAAATCACTCAGATCCCTTTGTTTTTAAAAAAAAAACGTTTTTTCCGAAGGTTATACAATTTGTTGAAATTATTTGGATTGAAGAGGATTCCGTAGACATTTATGACTGGTAAGTGTTTTTAGATGTGTAATGTAAATTGAAATGGCAAAAAATAAATAGATTCAAAAGGGACAGAGGGAAGTAACAAAACCATTAATCAACATCACAAAGGAGCATAAGCATATGCTCACGACTATATTCCCCGAGGGAGTAGTCAGAGATATCCTGAAACCTCTGGATATCCACGTTTCACTAGTAGTACCGAAAATCTGTCCAGTGTGGCGGGGAGTGAGCCCGTCGCTACTTGTATTGAACAGTGGGTACAATACATGCCTCGAAATTTAAGCACGCAGGTTTCCTCACGATATTTTCCTTCACCGAAAAGCCAATTGTGTTACAAATCGTACATAAATTCCGAAAAACTTATTGGTACGAGTCCGCTTGGACGGGGATCGAACCATCGCCTCCTGCACGACAAACAAGGTTACTCGCCACTGGACCACCACGGCTTTTTTTTCACTAAAGAGACAGGTTAAAAAAGGGCGGCACAAGCGGCGCATAGGTACAGGCGCGGCGCACGCACACATGTTCCAAACTGTCGAACACCAGTACCACAAAATGTTATATACTTCATGCAACGAGCGAAACAGGCGCATGCACACATATATACGTATTCTGAAATTTATATATAACAGTACTATTACCAAACTCATCATCTACCTTTTTAGGGTTCCGTAGTCAACAAGGAACCCTTATTCCGCCATGTCCGTTGGTCTGTCCGCGGCTTGGCTCAGAGACTTAGTACTGGAAAGCTGTAATTTGGTATACTATACAACGTGTTAATAAAATAAGCGCAAAACCTCATACACCGCAACTGATTTATAACATAATAATTACATTGAAACAATAATTCCGTTATTTTATTAATTAAAATTGAAAGTGATTTGCAATTTAAAATTATCATGCAAAAATGATTAGTTATTATTTCAGCAATTAATTAAAGCGCTAGCGTGCTCATGGATACTCGTACATTTCGATTCTGCTCTTGATTCTAAACCACCTATTTTCTAGTTTTTCCTTTATTCATTAACACGTTTCAAACATAATAATCACGACGACAAAATAGTAAAATAAAAGTTTGCAAAACCTTTTTGTTGCGTACACAGGTCCGGTCAAGTACGTGTTGGGCCACGCCACGCTGTTTTTTGCTGTGCATTTGGCTAGTTTGCTTTGCTGATTAGAAACGTAAGTAGTACGAATACTAATATCATAACCATACTATGGCTATAATTATTCTACTAACTACTGTTCTCATTCGGTGTCAACCCAAGCCAACAAATTACTGCAAGGCCAGTCACGAATCGTACCGACTTGACGAATTCAATCAAACAAATTAGTATTCTTATAGATGCGAACGTAAAAGTCATCGGCTGCAATATAATTTTTTAATTTTTAGTTTCGAGGTGCATTTTTTGTTTTATGTATTGGGTCTGTACTTCTGCCTTTATGCAAATCTGTCGTTTTGCTACAGAGGAAGGTTTATAAATATTACAAGTGGCGACGGGCTCACTCTCCGTCACACCGGACAGAAGGTTCGATACTACTAGTGAAACGTGGATGTTCTGAGTTTTCATAATATCTCTGACTACCCCCTCGATGAACATAGCCGTGAACATATGCTATGCTATGCTGAAACAACTAGCTTCACAAGTAAAGAATTCAGACCTAAAATGTTCCGACATATTCTTTGTCAAACCTACCTAAATATTAACCCAAATCTAGAGTACCATTAAGAGATTTCAATTCCGAACTCACAATAATAATCCTTACTACCTAAGGATCCCTAAAAACCAGGTTACCCACTTAACTTTTAGAACATTTTATTTGTTACCCGATCGTAATATAATTCAATTTACTGAAACTCCATTTGTATGAGCCCCAAAGCTCGCTGTGCCTTGCTTGAAACCTAATAACTAGCTAACTTTAGTACCTATTTGGGGACCTTACTTATTTAGGCCACGATACCTGTAATAAAAAGGTATTTATGTTAAGTTAGGCAGATTCCTTATTTTATTCGTACCTACTAACTTTATCGTATCAATACCGTTGTGTAACGACATCTGGCAAAAAACAATGTACAATCTTATTCGGCTCCTTAAGTTATTTTTAGTTTTTCCGTAGTCAAACAAGGCACCCTTATACTTTCGTCCTTTCTGTGTCTGTCTGTATCATCATCAGCCCATCATCGTCCACTGCTGAACATTGGCCTCTCCCAAGGCGCGCCACAAAACTCTATCCGCGGCCTTCCTCATCCAATCGCTCCCCGCTACTTTTTTTAGGTCTACTGTCCAGCGGGCAGCAGGGCGTCCCACGCTACACCTAACAGTTCGCGGTCTCCACTCTAGAACTCTGACACCCCACCGGTTGTCAGTTCTTCGGCAGATATGACCAGCCCATTGCCACTTCAGCTTGCTAATTTTCTGAGCTATGTCAACCACTTTAGTACTGCATGTATGCCCCGCCTCAATAAGTCGCTTATTTTTGCACCTATTGAATCGAAATTTGGCATGAAATAGATTTGTTATCTAAAGACAAACGAGATGGCGTTGCACGTATATAAAAACGCGCTAACATTGTGTTTCAAAAATTTATCTGAGGTAAGATAAATAGTTTAAAAACTTTTCTTCTTTTTCTACTTATACAAATGGCTACGGAACCCTATCATGGACGAGTACGACACGCTCTTGGCCGGAATTTTTAGGCGCCGCAAAATTGTCATCGTATAAACCTGCCTTAAAGTGATTCGCATGCGGTCCAATGTGGTTTCAGTGGAGATTTATTTAGCGAGATCGGTGTCCTGTTATCCCAAATACGAGCGAGCAACAACGCAGCAACAACTAATAATATTTCACCTACTGAATAATTTAAGGTTCTGACAGCTCCTGAGTAGAGAACACGTTATGTGCGATATTTAGGGCCTCATTCATATATGGACGTCACTTTACGTAGTTGGTGCTTAATAATTCAAAGACTCAAGGGTCGTTGACAGCTTTCAGCCTGTTATACATGTAACGGTAACGCTTTGCGGTAACCTGTTTATGAATTACACTTTTTGCGAGAATCTATAGCGAGAAAAGAGGCACTTTTATAGATTCTCGCAAAAAGTGTAATTTGAGCGAGTTAGACTAAATCAATGTTTATCTTAACATCTTAAGGCATTTAGTAGAATTAATGTTTTTCTATTTGTTTGTGCACACATCACATAAAAACTACTAAACTGATTTGGGCGGGGTTTTCACAAAAGCATAGTTTGGATTAACATTTAGGCTTTATTCCATCCCAATCTGTTCAAAATTTATGAGGTGGTCTGCGCGTACGATGCCGCTAGTAGGTATTTTAATAAAACATTATATCATAGTTATGTATGTTAAACATATGAATTGTATTTTCTTATCTTTAGGTTCGTATTTTAGAACCGTCGTTAAAATAAATTGGGTACAAGAAATCATCACAAACTTAAAAAAAACAGTACAAGTATAAAAACCCTACCTTCCACTACAAGTATGTACTAAAAGCGTATTTCCTAATTATGTCCTACACGTATAAAACCGTCCCAAAACCCAAGGTGCTCCGTCGAGAAGGCAACACGGTAAAGCTTTTAAACCATCGGTCATGTAGGCCTTTCCGATGAAAAGTAGCCACTTACCTCGTCAAATGCCAATCCATTTCGACCCAGGGATGCGGGGGAAAGGGTGATATAGTTCGCTGCACATAATCAAAGATTAAAGTTGAAATAGAGGAAACCGGACTAGAGTGCGATTTTTTTAACTCATTCGTTGAACTCAGCAGTTGAAATATCAATATTACTATGGAGATATGCATCTTTCAACTGCTGATTTGACTTTCAAAAATCATACTTCAGGATTTTTTTAAAGGCAAATCAGCTGTAGGAAGATGCATATCTCCATAGTAATTTTACGCACTCCTGCTCATTGAATAACGTAAATAGTTTATTATACTGTGTTAGAAAGTAATATTAACAACATTGATAAATAATTTAATTCGTACCTGGACTATCGGGCTTTGCCCGGCGTCTTACTAGTTTGAGAATCTTAGTTTTCACGTAAAAATAATATTTTGTGTGAAATAAAAAAGGATTATCTCAGGGATAAAACCTATCTAGATTAACTTAGCTTGGAAAGTAAAACATGATCTAAATAATAAATTTCATCCAAATCGTTAGAGCCTTTTCCGATTGTATCTTAACTATTATAAAACTGTAACAGAAGTGTGTCTGTACATTTAAGATATTTACATGAAAAGATTACCTTTTTTAAAATTTTTGTCTGTCTGTTTGTATGTTTGTAAAACCATCACGCAAAAACTACTGAACTTATTTTGATGAAACTTTTTTGTTTGTTAGCTTATGATTTGACTTTAAATCAGGAATATAATTTGTGCGGACGAAGTCGCGAGTCAACTCTAGTATTTTATATAATTATACATAAATACAAAGCAGAGATATAAAATTTTGTGTTGATTTTTAGTAGTCAAGGAAGTTTTCCTTCCCACCATCATTATAATAAGAATTTTTAAGACGCGAGTTGCCTCTGACGTTAGATTTTTATCTCGTACCGAAAAAGATCTACAGGGTGGAATTGATATCATTAGCACTATCACTATCATCAAAATTTGCTCCCATACTAAAAGTTGTTCAGTTTGATGGGTAGAATCTTAGTTTAAAAGGATGCTAATGATATCAATTTCACCCTGTAGACGACGAGTGACACACACTAAAAGGTGATTTTGCATGTGATCCGCGCGTTCTGATACAATTCACCGATATTTCGAAAATAAAGTTGATCAGGAGGTAGGTGTAACTTTTCAGACATGAGACGTTTTTAAAAAGAATGTCTATCGAAATTATATAGCAAATGTGTGGAACTAGCGAAAATGAATAGTATTTTCAAAGAAATGTCGATTCTAGAACATCATACTCTTCAATGTTTGGAACATAATAGCGTAAGACCCGAAAATGTTATTCAGACTTATTCAATATACACCTGAACTCGTGAACGAACATGTACCACTATATTTCTCGTCCGTGAAAATAATGGGCTAATCTTGAACATACTCGTATTTTGAAACAAAACTAATAGTTATTTTAATAATGATGTTTACCTATTAAACTAAATTAATACCTTCTTGTTTTAATATAATTTTTATAAAGCACATCAAGATTTAACTTTTATTACTCAAATATCATTAAGCAGTAAACTACAAATTAAAACGACATCACGCGTTCAGTTATTACGCGAAATATTTTCTTAAAGTAAAATTGTTGCACAATTATTCTGTTTCAGTTTTGTAGTACAAGTAAATAGGACAAGTCGTAATAATGAAACAAGTATTTCACCTCTTAATTTGTCTGAGCACTGCGCATTGTTTGTTTGATGTCCAAGAAATAATTTCCGAAACCATGATTAGATTACCGCGCGACTTCTCCCTGGCTATCAAGGATATTGCTGAAGGGTTGCCGGCTAAAACTATGACTGTGGTTAGAGGAAACTCGACAAATATCAGGTATTGTGCAATCATCTAAACTATTACAAAACTGTAACAGAAGTATGTCTCTACTGTCTCTAATTACGTGGTTTTTAGGTGTCCCTGACTCCAAATCAACCTTTTTTAGAATTTTTGTCCTTCTGTTTGTTTGTTTGTTCGAGCATGACTGATTTTGCTGAGCTACTGAACTGTTTTTGAAGATACTTTTTTATTAGATAGCTTTTGATTTATCTTAAAACCTGGTATTTCATATGTGCGGACGAAGTCGTAGTTCGTTTTATAAATTACTAGCTTTTACCCCCGACTTGAACTTACCGCGCTACGCTCGGGCGCTAATTTCGCACCGTGCAATAATGTACTATAATAAATGACAGGTCTCAAGATATATTCCTGTTGCTATGTTTGTTGAGCGAGCACAACATCCCGGTTATTAACTTGGACATAACGACGAAGGAAAACAAAGAGAAGGTGGGTAAATTACTATCTAATTTGTTATATTTATGTCTCTTTGATTAATAATGAATTATTACGCTGATGAAGTCGACATCCGATGCTTTTCTGTCTTATTATGCTTAGAATTTTTTGTGCTTTTAATGGTTAAAAAAAATTATTTAACTTTTTTCCATAATGCCAATAAACAGCCAAACTGATTTTGGTCAAATAAGATGTTTTACTAATAATAGGTTAACTTTTAGCATTGTTACTAACAATTATATGGATGGATAGATTAATTAATTTTAATGTCAGTAAATTTCTGAAATGTTATTTAATTTTTGTTTAAGAAACTACCCAGATACAAAATAAACCAGTACATAAAACTAAAAATAGTCCTTCGGAGCATCAAAATTTATAAAACATTTATAATAAACTCAATTTTTGCATCATAGTACAGCGGTGATTAAATTCCACACAGGATAGACGTGGTTAGATAACATATCCCACATTGAATATGCTCACAGCATTCTCTCTATTCAATATATCAGTAATGCGTTACTTTTTTCAGTACTACGCCTTTTTGAAAAAAGCACTGGATGTGTCAGATGAAAGAACAAGTCTTATATTATGTGAACCCTATGAATGTGAGAGCATACTATCTGAGGTAAGAAACATTATTATGTTATGTATTTTTACAAAACTCTGTATTTAGTTACCATTAACGTGAGTGCAGTGTAGAACTTGTTATTTGAAGTATTTTTGAGGACAGCATTTCAGGACAGAAAACTTGTTTAATAAAACCGTATGTTTTGTAAATTCAAAGATATATAAATGTTTGGGTGTCCTGTCATTTCACCGACCGTCAATTTGCAAATTTTTACTTGACAACCAACTACTGGCAAAAAAATGAATCGTTATTTCATCTTTACACAATTACTGATTTTACAAATTATTCAAGTATTAAACTAATCACCTGACTTATTTTCATTTTGCGACATATCATTTGACAAACGATTCATTTATCATTCATGTTATTTAAACAAACAACACTTGGTGTATTGCATTATTTGACATGTTGCATTATTATTAGGCACACATTTTACTAATGTCAACCAAAATAATTAATAAAAAAAAACATCATTATCATTCGTAATTTTAATAAATCAACAAAAGTAAAAATTAACAACAGCCTATTTTAATTTCAAATGGATTGCTAACGATCTTAATAGTTTTCCAATCCAAAGTAAAATATATTAAGTCGGTTAGATTAGGTTTGACTTGCGACCACGCCGCACGAGCCGAGCGAGCGGAGCGAGCATGCCGCGGCAGCGGCCGGCGAGTGCCAGAACCGAATCGCTCGTGTTAAACTAGTTTAGCCGACTCCACTAGGCTATCCAAAGTAAAATATATTAAGTCGGTTAGGTTAGGTTTGACTTGCGACCACGCCGCACGAGCCGAGCGAGCGGAGCGAGCGTGCCGCGGCAGCGGCCGGCGAGTGCCAGAACCGAATCGCTCGTGTTAAACTAGTTTAGCCGACTCCACTAGGCTATCCAAAGTAAAATGAGTCGGTTAGGTTAGGTTTGACTTGCGACCACGCTGCACGAGCCGAGCGAGCGGAGCGAGTGTGCCGCGGCAGCGGCCGGCGAGTGCCAGAACCGAATCGCTCGTGTTAAACTAGTTTAGCCGACTCCACTAGGCTATCCAAAGTAAAATGAGTCGGTTAGGTTAGGTTTGACTTGCGACCACGCTGCACGAGCCGAGCGAGCGGAGCGAGCATGCCGCGGCAGCGGCCGGCGAGTGCCAGAACCGAATCGCTCGTGTTAAACTAGTTTAGCTGACTCCACTAGGCTATCCAAAGTAAAATATATTAAGTCGGTTAGGTTAGGTTTGACTTGCGACCACGCCGCACGAGCCGAGCCAGCGGAGCGAGCGTGCCGCGGCAGCGGCCGGCGAGTGCCAGAACCGAATCGCTCGTGTTAAACTAGTTTAGCCGACTCCACTAGGCTATCCAAAGTAAAATGAGTCGGTTAGGTTAGGTTTGACTTGCGACCACGCCGCACGAGCCGAGCGAGCGGAGCGAGTGTGCCGCGGCAGCGGCCGGCGAGTGCCAGAACCGAATCGCTCGTGTTAAACTAGTTTAGCCGACTTCACTAGGATATTCAAGTTAAATGAGTAGGTTAGGTTAGGTTTGACTTGCGACAACAATGATGCCAGAAACCATTTTTGTTTTTAGAAAGAAAAAAAAACTTTAGTACTTACTTACCTGTAAATTATTTGGCCCAAATGGAAATTGCAACCGTGCAGGACTGTGTTTTCAAAATTTTATCGCAAGCTTAAGATAGCTGCTTTTTCAAAGTCTAATATGCAGACTTTTGGTTTGAAATCAATGTTATTTTCTGTTCCATATTCTATAAGCTATCTATTTTGTTAATACGTGATTTTGTAAAATAGTAACAATATTACATGAAAAATACATAAAAGAAAAAAATACATTAGGTACATTTGTAAAGACAAGCTTTTGCAAAAAATATTTTTGTTAAGCGATTATTTGTAAAATGATCAATTTGCGGAACAAGGTGTTTGTAAAATGAATATTACATGAAACGTTGCTTGTTAAGTAATAATTTGCCAAAAAGTTTTTGGACAAACATTAGTGAACCAAATGTTTGTGACTCAGGTCTTTAACTTGAGCAAAGAATCAAAGAAAACCTTTATATTAATCTGAGTAAGAACTTTTTACTACGTCATGCATCATGAAAACTTCAACTATTCATGTATAGGTAAACACACTACTACTACAAATAAAATTAATTGAAACGAAAATTAAATTTAAAATTACTCACATAATTCACTTCAGCAACATGCGTCGTCAACCATCTTAATTAAAACAAAATCTGCTTCAGCAACACGCGTCGTCAAATTTATACAGTACCATTCAGCAACATGCCACGTCAACTACAAATAGGAATTTATTTGTTTGTTCTTTATTTATTAATATGGGCTTTTAACCCTGAGGTTACGTCAGACCTATCGTGTCTTAACCTTGAGCAGGCCTGTCTCACTCCACAGGTCAGATAAGCTTGACGACCGATCCCCATCGAGGGGTGAATGGCAATAGGTTAGCTTTACCGTGTAAACTTCTTGGTTGAATGTCAGTAGACTTGCCGCCATTTTGTGAGTAGTCAATGCGAGACTTGATATCTGTGTGATAATGTCCAATTTATGTATTTAAATAATTTCAATTAGTTGACAGATAGTAACCTGATCCACCGCATGATGCTGTATATCTTCTACTGGCCCCACGGAGCCGTCAGCGATACGTTTCTTAACAACATCAGGGAGGCCATGAGGGTCGCAGTTATCACTAACCCAAGACCTAGCGTGTATGTATAAACCAAAGAGATTATACATAATAGAGTGAGCCATACCAATTGTAAAGTGTCCACTTTTTTGACGTTTAGGTTTGAGTGTGTGGTGTCAAGTAGTATGGACAAAAGGCACCAAGTGACATATGGCCTTATGTTTACGGTCACTTTTCACACACACTAGCTCAAAAAAAAGTGGACAGCCGCATAAACAAATATCTATAGTTCCATCTCATTCTACTATTAAAGGTACGCCATAAGACAAAAGAGACTAACTACAATCGTAAATGTATGCGGACTCTATGGAGATCCTTCCTCTGAGGTATAAACCTTTGATAAGTTATGTGTCAAGATTGACAGTCGAAGCTACGAACACGTCGAAAAAATTATCAGTGAACTCTTGAGTAATAAACCGTGTCGGTATACACGCGCGCAGATATAAGTTGTACGACGTCACGCACACCAACCTAAGAAATTTGACCACTTTTGTTTCACACGGTAGAAGTGTAAGGCTCTATCTAGACATATATTTTATCTAAGGTAAAAACATCGAAATTAGCTAAGTATCATCGTAATCATTATGTAACACAGCATTATATGAAACCCTATCTGGAATGCTATTTTTGAATCTCACAATTTCAAACAGGGTCACTGAAAAGTTATTCATCTTTGTTGTTATAGCAAAAGTTAAACTCATTTGCAAAGCGTATTGCATAGGCTGCGAGACGCAAATGTATTTCTTTTGATCCAAATACATCCGTCATGTCCGTCCGTCAGTCCGTCCGTCGGCGGCTTAGCTCAGAAACACTTAGTACTAGAAAGCTTTAATTTGACAAGGGTATACATCACAATCACGCCGACAAAGTAGTAAAATAAAATCTTGAAAAATATGTTTTTTTTAAGTTACTTCCCCTACACGAAAAGTGGGGATGCAATTTTTTTTCTCGTCTATCCCATGGTGTGGGGTTTCGTTGGATAGGTCTTTTATTTTTTATTTAGGGACCCATTAGCGAAATATTAAGCTTTAAAGTGCAAATTTCTGATAGTGTCAAGTGTGTGTCCCCCCCTCCCCTTCCAGCAAAACGGTTGTTTCTACATACATACACATACATAAACTCACACCTTTTTTCCAGAGGGGTAGGTAGAAACTATAGATCTCCACTTTGGGCGGTTTGGGCGGTTGTTTCTGGATACGTGAAAAAACAGAAAAACTATAACCGCTAAGTAGGTTTTACAAGTTAACGAGTAATAGTCGACCAACTTGTAAAATATACTTTTTAGACTTTATTAGCCGTTAAACCATAGTATAAAACAAAAAGCCCGCTTCTAAGTTCGTATATTGTGACGGACAACTACGGAACCCTACCCTTTGCATGGCCCGACACGCACTTGGTCGGTTTTTTCAATTAATATTCACTGAAAATGCAAACATGCGCCGCCGATCAAAGTCAAATAGCAACGCCCAATAATAAAACAAACGGTACATCATCAATCAACATTAACGATGCCGTAATCAATGCATAATGTTGTAATTGACATAATACACTCGTCCATAACCTAATTATCGATAATGTTAATCTACACTAATATTATAAAGAGGAAAGATTTGTACCTATTTTTGTATGTTTGTATGTTTGTAATGAATAGGCTCAAAAAGTACTGGGCCGATTTAAAAAATTCTTTCACCAATAGAATGCTACATTCTTCCAATTTGACATAGGCTACATTTCATTTTGAAAAAAATTAGGGATCCTTGGTAAAATTTGAACAATGTAACCGAAGGTGTAGAAAAATGAGTCTTAAAATTTATTTGTCTACCCCGTGCGAAGCCGGGACGGGCTGCTAGTAAAATATAAATTCAGAGCCTTTTGGCATCAGTGGTGTTGGACAGGCGATAAAATTGCTTTAGTCATCGTAAATTAACGCAGAATTCAATTTGCTGTATCAGTTATGACAGATTTTGTCTAGATTTTGACTATATTCGTACACAACAATGTTCACGTCTGAATAACTAGAGTAATAATATAGGTACCAACCTATTCATTTGTCTGCAAAATCATGTATTTAAAATTATTCTTAATTTTATAATTTCTTACCAATCAAATAAGTCAGTTCCAAATAAAGAATGTCAATTTGTAGTCATGGCAGATTTTCTATTTGTCAGGAAATTACGGACTTTTTTCTTAAAATGTTGTAGTAACTGTCTTTAAAACTACAGTACACAGTATAATAGAACGATTAGTACCTAACTACAAATATAAAAGATGTTCGTAATGTTTCGATAAATTGGAAATCAGCAATGACTGCAATGTGACATTCTTGTTTTTTGAAATAAAAAAAAAATCGATTGAGGGGACGAATTCGTGTTGCACTTTTTTTTTAAAGTTGATCAGATGGAAAAATTTGATAGGTATTGGACTATTTATATTATGGACGAGTTACGCGTGTAATTCTACAAACAAACATTTCTGCCACTTTTAACGGGGGCAAAGTAACATGAAATCCGCAACTTTGAATTTTATTCCCCATAACTTTAGATTATAAAATCATAAAAAGTAGTCACGTGTGAACCCCAAACGTTCTAAATTCGAAGTTATTGTTCCGCAATTATAGGCTGTCTCGTTTAGTGATAAGGTATGAAATTGTATGTAAATGCACATGATTAATTGATCTTGTAACGAGGCTGGTCCCTATATAAGTAGTGTAAGGGATAGGCATTGTTCTAAACCTGGAATGCCTTACAAGTAGTGAAACATGAAAATACTCCTTGGCTCAATTTTGTCCCTTTCTAATCCAACGACAAAAATTTATAGAAAGGGACAAAAGTAAAGTCGGGAACATCGACGACGGACACGTACGAAAGAAGGACCAACATTACCAACTGCCATGTCCGCCATGGTCAATTTTCGTGTTTCTATGCTTTTAACGAGGATATGGATCCATTGGTTTATCCATGGCAATCTGTAAAGAAATCCACCAATGGTGGATGAGAGAGACCTGCAGTGGAAAAGCAATAGAAGAAGACATATTTGTTGGAATTTAAAAATTCCATAACAGGTAATTACCTCAATCAGTAAACTCAGAACATCACCAAAATATCCCAAACACCCGCTCCGCTATCTTTTCGGAAATTTTAACGAAAAATTCGGTTTTCTTGTTATTCGCAGTAGCTTGTCTTTTTACTCCGAGCGTATGGCAGCTGATTGCTCACTAGTACACAGTGAGGTAACGGTGTCAGTGGTCGACACGGTTAGGACGGAAAATACTTCTACGAAATTACTTAAAAGTGTTGAAGTAGGATCTTAGACAATATAACTAGGGACTAGCCTCGCGGTAGCATTTCCCGTCTGCCACGTTACAAGATCAATGCATCATGTGCATTATCATACAATGTTATACCTTATCACTAAACGAGACAACCTATAATTGCGGAACAATAACTTCAAAGTAGTCGCGTTTGGGGTTCACATGAGACTATTTGTATTAATCAATATTAGAATCTAAAGTAATGGAATAAAATCCAAAGTTGCGGATTTCAGCGAAAATCCTCAAAAGTCCCCAGCGAAAAGTGGCAGAAATGTTTGGGAACTTGACTCTAACAAAAATGTTCACTTTAACGCTTCATTCTGTAAAGAATCCCTAAATCGAAAAATGCTTCTCCCACACCCATATTTTTAAAAGACCTATCCAACGATACCCCACATTAGAGGATAAACGAGAAAAAAAATGGCATCCCCACTTCACGTGTAGGGGAGGTACACTAAAAAAAAAAGTATTTTTTTAGATTTTATTTTACACTTTGTCGACGTGATTAATTTGTATACCCATGTCAAATTACAGCTTTCTAGTACTAAGCGTCTCAGAGCTAAGCCCCGGACAGACAGATGGACAGACTTGTTCCTTGTTGACTACGGAACCCTAAAAATTAAGCAAGTAATTTGGTAATAAAACAATTTTTTTTAAATTACTATATGGGTGGTGTATGGGAAACCTAGTGAACATACGATTTCAAATTTATAATCGACACTAGACTAAAAAGTATGAAATAAACTAAATTATTAAGAAAAACAACTTTTCAGTTAGTAGTTTTTTGTGCAGTCGGGTTTTTTCGTTTTTCTTAATTACCAGAATCGGTTCATATTACATCTTACCTAACAGAAAAAGAAGATCAAGATGGACTGGCTGTTGCGAATAGAAATAAAAGCATCCGCATACACGATATATTTAGATCTGTTATAAAAATACCAGATACAAAATATACATATTTCTCAATGCAGCATACATTCAGCAATGCCAAAACTTAGTAAAAAAATCGAATTTATAAAATTATTTATCGCAAATCATTTGGTCAAGCACTGGTACACTCACCTTACTCTACGCCGAGGGGTATTTCTAAAAATTACATTTCGCCTCTCCTCTGGAGTTCAATAAGCCTTCACCAAGAATACAAAGCTCGGACAATCACGTAGTTTGTAATTCGATTGGGTCGGACGCCGATTGAGTCTTGGCCGAAACATATTTTATGAGTGCCAAAGAAAATATAGGTACAATTTATTCGCTTTTCGAGCTGATAAATAGTTTTTATATAAACAATTTTGGTTGTTTTCTAGAATGTTCTAAGAACTGGTTGAATTGTCGTCGCCGTCTGTGATGGAGTGTTTAGTTCGCTTTCATTTAGGTCAATTGAAAGTTCTTTTTCTAATCAGATTTCAATTTATTTCTTTTCTATTTCATTATCAGTCTACTGAATTATACTATTTGTGTTAATAAAGAAATCTTTTTCTGAGTGTGCGACTTGCTTTAGTAATACGTATTTGTATTTATCATCACTACTCTCTCTAAAAATTTTTTTCAGATTAATAGATTATTTTTTCTCACAACATTCACGTTTAGGTATGACGTTATCTGAGAAATGGGACCGATTTTCGTTCGTGGCTTACGATGTTTTCAGCGCCTTATAGGGTGTTTCTTAATACGCTGTCAGTTTTTTTAAGGGATAACCAAACCATCAAACTGAACAACTTTCTCTATGGGACGGATCTATAGGAAGATCGAAATCGCAAAAAAAAATCTACTGTCTCGAGTAGGTGAGCAGTTTTGTATGGAACAGCAGATTTCTTTTCACGATTTCGATGTTAGTGACATAGAGAAAGTTGTTCAGTTTGACAGTCTGGTCATCCCTCTAAAAAAGTGTCAGCATATTTAGGAGGACCCTATATAAAACTATACACTATTATCTATTCTGTGGCCGTAGTTAAAATTATCATATCATAATCTTCACTCATAGCATGATCATTTTAACTAAATTAAAAAAAAATTGGGATAAACAGCGGTGTGATGTGTGTCACAACACTAGACAAAGGAATTCGAGCGAGCCCGGGGATGACCCTAATCTGTAGGCCTAGCATGAGCGCTCGCTTTCGCATACGCAAAGTAACAAAGACACGACTTGATTTTTGTCGTTTTATCCGGGGTGGCGTGCTACGCCTTCTATTGGAACCCGCAATGAATGCAGACACAACGGAACGTCGAATATTTCTCTTTTCGAGTCCTCCTTCATGTATAACATTCGTTGCAGATTCCAAGGCCAATTTCGTAACATTTCACAAATATGTTCCCCAAGGTTCCGCGTGTACTACAACCAGGCTACTCCGAATCGCTTACATCACCTCTCCCTCGTGAACTGGTGGTCTGAACGTCTTTACAAGTCTCCTGTTCTACCACCCGCTGATAAAGTTTACCATGATTTCAAAGGCAGAATCTTCACCGTTCCTGTGCTGCATGTAAGTTCATCTTATTAAAAATCCCTTGATAATCCCCTATTTCCATCATCATCAGCCTATACAACGTGTTAATGAATAATCGCAAAACCTCATACACCCCAACTGATTTATAACAAAATAATTAGATTCAAACAATAATTTAATTATTTTAACAGTTAAAATTTTAAGTTATTAGCATTTTAAGTTTTCAGGCAAAAATGATTTGTTATCATTTCAGCAATGAATGAAAGCGCTAGCGTGCTAGTGTATACATTTAAAGAATCTCGTTTTGGCAGTAATTAGGGTGAGTATGCCCGTGCGGTGGGTTGAGATCGAGATCAGTAAATTTTAAATTTTACTTTCAAATTATTTAATATTTTGAAAAAATAATTACCTATGTTAAAAACATGATAATTCGATTCTGCTCTCGATTCCAAACAAACTACTTTCTAGTTTTGCGTTAATTCATTAACACGTAGGTATACAAACCTACGTCCCACTGCGGGTAAAAGACTCTCATAGTACGTGAGAGGCAGTGGGCCACACTCCTCCCCGTGAGCCCATTGTTTATTGGTGTAGGCACGTTATTGGTCATGATAAATATGCTGTAGTACTTGTCCCGATATCGCACTTAATGTCAGTATTTGAGACCAGCAGTATTTGCTTAGCGTGCCTTCGTTGAGAAGAATTAACACTATAATAGTCACCCATTCAAAGACGTGCGCGAGACGACGACGCTGGTTAGCGTTGCATAATGGTAGGATTAAACGAACTTACCTGAAGTGAAGTTCTATCCTAATTATATGAAGTACTTAGTCCGAGACATAACAATGTAGTATCGCTATCTTGCGTGTATCCGCGTCCTTTAAATCTATGGAAAAAAAACAAAAAACGTGTCTCCGAACGTCATCTACCTGTCAATGTCATTAGTTCAGAGCTAACTGGTAGTAACTGGGTATGCGGAGGGTGGGAAGTAGGTATATGTCTCGGACTAAGTACTTCATATAATTAGGATAGAACTTCACTTCAGGTAAGTTCGTTTAATCCTACCATTATATTTCGTACTTAGTCCGAGACATAACAATGTAGATGTTTAGAGGAAACAACATCTTAAATTAAAACTAACTCGTCTGTTGTGAACTTAAAAGTCACAACTAAGAACAATACCTTGTAAGATATAGGTAGGTATAGTAGTACCTATCACACAAAATGAGATTAGTAAATCACAATCATACAATATTAGTCAAAATCAGACAGTAATAAATTAACAATATTTTGTTAACTAATATTATGTATAATTAGGTACCTATGTGAGTACCTCAAACTGCTTCTCCCACTTTAATCTGTCTGATCACTGTCAGACTCTAAATTGTTAAGGTTCTAGTAGAACGACATAGGTATTGTTTTTAAAATATTATCGACTGTAAGCCTTCTATGTGGGAGGGTGCGCTGCAACCCATATAGTCGAGTGGGACGATGACATGATGACTTACAAAATAAAAAATAAAACTTTCGAAACTAATATCTGTACCCTGAGCAGACGCCTTTAAAACAGTATGGTATAACAATCTTCTATCATGAATTGATTCATGCCTTATGACTCATAATATGAGAAATACACATAATTAGGTGCAGGAATACTAAATTTGATTTCTTAATCTGCAGATTAAGTAAAAAGTACCTACTATCTAACTTTCGGATAGTTAACCTAAATTTTAGGACATAACGCGTTTAAGACATTTTGCGTTTAGGACATTCCGCGTTTAGGACATTCCGCGATTAGGTCATTTTGCGATTAGGACATTATAAGTTTAAGTCATTTCGCGTTGACAAATTAGGTCCTTATGCGTCGACACCAATCAACCAAAAATTGAGTGGACCACTATTAAGCATTGTAAGACATGATGTGAGTCCCATATACTAACATAATTTTGTTTAGAAGGGCGTAATTTGAATAACCTTTAAACCCGCGTTTTATTCTAGAACGCGTTTCATCAGAACATTGCCGATATGAGTGTTATTATCCATTATGAGATGTAGGATAGGTGATGCATTATTTCAGAATCACCGTTATCAATAACAGAAGTATGTAAAATACATTTACTCCAATAGAAACCTCTAAAAATACCTAATTTGACTATCAAAATGGCCTCCACTGACGTAGACTATAGAATTCTATCAGTGTTTTATATAAAGAGGTTTTGAGAAAATTTGCCCGATATCATTTTGACATTTATTTAACCTAGGAATAAGTTTCCTGTCTAGGATCTCATGATAATGTAGAAGACAGAGAGTGTTCAAATATAACTGTTTCTGAGACTGTCCAGTTCTTTCAGCAGTGGGTACCAAGGCTGAGAGAATCTGATTGGAACACTAAAGAACATAGAAAAATGTTGTCTACTTAACCCTCTACATTCCATGCGAAAGGGTATCTAAGCAATGAAACATACTTTTCACACTAAACCGAACTTAGAATTAATCATATCTAAAACTTTCTGAGAAAAATCTCATTCAGTAAGTCGACCTATAATTAGGTATCTATGTGATTCTCTCCTTTATCTCTTCAGGGATAAGGTCTTGTAATGAAATTAAGTGTAATGTAGACTGAATTGATCCACACACTGTCAGATATATTTGGATTTGGCTACTATTTAAAATAGGTTACTGACTGTCTACACAATACACTCTTTAAAAGATATCTCCGTTGTGTTATGTGTGATTTTACCTAATTAAAGTTTCACATTGATTCTGATTCTTTAAAGTAAACAATGCTACGAATGGCTTAGTTCGTTTTCATGAAATTCTTTCTCTAGTTCTAATAGATTAGAACTATGTAGCAGGCATATGTTGGACCTGTGATGTAGCAGGCTTCGGAGTCCTGAATTTATACTAAATAAAAGTTGTTATAATGTACCTACTATGCATTTTTGATTAAACCGAAACCCTTGAACTTTTCACCCATTTAACTCAGTATATTTTTGCACATGTAGGTGACATAGGTACATATTAATATCCAGATTATTTGCGTAAACAAAGCCACTGCTGCCACACAACTGATACCAAATTGTATAACCACATTATAAAATCTTTAATTGATCATGACTATGGTCAGATATTGGTTAAGTAGATTGAGCAGTGGATGATAAAAATATATTACTTTTAATAGAACCTAGCTATGTTTATGCTAATGGAACCTAGAGATTCCCAATAATCTTTAGCCTTATACCATTATTTAAGCTTTAAGCATTCTTGGTAAGTAAGTACCATTGAGGTATAGAAACATTATCATGGTATCAGGTATTGTCCTAAGAAAAGGACAGGACATGTTCCATTTATGGATTTTAACTGTTTTGTAAATACAGTCAGAGCCGGCCTAGCCAGCCAGGCTAGTTTATTGGATAGGTCATCCCATTTAAATAATGAACCATTATTTAAGTAATTGAAATATTCAAATACTTTTTATGAGCCATATTATTTTATTGTTACTAAATAGTTATAAAAGAATTAATTTTCGGTTTTAATTATTTATCAGCATTTATTATTTTAATTTCAGTCTTTTTATAACATGTTATTAACATGAACGTTATGGAAACTCAAAGGATGGAGCCCCTTTTCAACCTAAATACAACTTGATCATAAGTGATATTATAATAACAAATGAGAAAATATGATGAGTCTAGCAGCAAATTTTACCTAAAAGGGTATCATTTGTTATATTACTACAAATATAAAAATGTTTATGTGGATGTCCTGAGGTTTCAGAACATATCTGACCACCCCCTCGGGGAGTACAGTTGTGAGCATATGCTTATGCTATAATACTTTTAAGTCCAGCGGCAAACTCTTCCTCAAAGGGTATTTTATTTATTAGATCATTAGTGATATTACCAAAATTGTACAACTAAGTAAATATTTGAGTCTAGTGATAAGCTTTATCACAAAGGGTACTGCACCCGTCCCTATCTGGTGGATAGGGTAACAGTTTGGGTTGATGCAGAGGTTGGTGTTACCAGAATGGCTTGTGACCAGCTACAATAGATCTGTTCAGGTTGCGGTAGCTATTGGTCATTAACCAAGCCCTTACCCCCAAATAATAATGGCTTGTGACCTCTGCCTTTTCTTTCTGTACTGTATGACGAAAAGTTTGAGGCTGGATTTACTTTGGGTTTCATACTGTTTGAACCTTTCTTTATTGTTAGAAAATTCACATGTCCAGCTTTGTGCAAAGGAATTCTGTTTACTTATTTTCCTTTTATGAACTTGATAAATATTTTTGTTAACAAAAGGTGCAATAAGCTGTTATCAAAACCCAATTTACCTGGAGATGCAGCATGCTAAGCTTGGAGAATCTGTCAGCAACTTTAATTGGTGCCAATTTATTGAAATCTTCTCTTGAGAGAAGGATTATTGTGTTGTAGGCTGTGTGGCTGACGCTACCTTCAGTGCCGCTAACATTCTTGTAATAATGTATCTTAGCCTAGTACCAGATTGTTTCAAAATGCCAGGCAATTCCAAAATTATTTAGGGTGCAGTTTTATATTTAGATAATGCAATTTTTATCTCTTTGTGTTCATACTATTGACTGTAACATTCTCAATCTGAGAGTAGATTGTCTCTGTCACCTTTCCGAGCTGTCTTCTAACCTAACCCAGTTAGGTGAATAGCAGTGCCTGAGGCTAATTTAATCGACCGAGTGTGACTAATGTGCAGTTATTAATTAAATACTGAATATTTTAATTATGATTTGATATCTCAGGATTTCGTTCAATGTCTATCTCAGGATCAACATAGAGGTATTACCTACTTACAGAGTAAAAGCTTTTTACCAACTAGCCCCAAACATGTCAATACCTGGAACATAGCTACAGGCAACACCCACTGTTCAGAGTTATGTCTTCCCAACGGGAAACAACCAGGTTTAGATAAATGAGGCATCAATGACTATCTTATAATCAGGCAAATAACCGGACAAAAACAAAAATACTTTCCAACGGAAAGATGTATAAGTGTCACACAATTACGAGCAATATATTAATACAATTACAAGCTGAGGGCAGTAACCTCTTTCCCAACGGGAATTAGTATGGTAAGAAAGAATAAACATTCATCCTCATAATAATTCAGCAAATATTACGTCATTCTGAACACAATTGGTCACTGGGCACCGGAGCCGGTGTCGGCTGTCTTTCCAATTAAAGATTCTGTGCCATAAATGATTCTATTCTATCCCCTACGGAAAAGTCGTCATCATCATCATCAAACCAAGAGCCTTTCAAGGGCTAAGGGCACAGGAGCTGACATGATCTTTCCCAACGGTAGAAGTGCATGCGTGGCTAATATGCAAAAGAGCTGTAATGACTACCTTCCCAACGGGACCGTGTCTCTTTGTTTGAAACTCAAACCAGCTTGGGCAATAGGACAAGTACTGGCATGATCTTTCCCAACGGTAAAAGTACATGCATGGCTAGTAAGCAAAAGAGCTGTACTGACTACCTTCCCAACGGGAACGTGTCTCTTTGTTTGAAACTCAAACGTGCTTGGGCAATCGGCACAAGTAATGGCATGATCTTTCCCAACGGTAAAAGTGCATGCGTGGCTAATAGGCAAAAGAGCTGTAATAACTACCTTCCCAATGGGAACGTGTCTCTGTTTGAAACTCAAAAGTGTTTGGGCAATGGGCACAGTACTGGAATGGCCTTTCCCCACGGGAAAACAAGTGCATGGTCGAAACTCAAGCATGCATAGTGCAACGGGCCCAGGGTCTGCCATCGGCGTCGGCTGTCTTTCCCCAACGGGGAAGAGTATGAACGTAACACGTTCATACGTGTGCCGGCAAGGGCACGGGAACCGGCTTTCGTATACTTCTATCCCCACGGGAAAGCGCATCTTCGAAACTCGTAAATGCGTGGACACATTGTGTCGGGCCGGGGAGGGGATCCAATCCCCCGTAGCATGTAGGTAAACTTTTTCAATAACAGAAACAAAAAGAATAAATTGTGTACGTACCTTGTCGTAATTTACCATAATTTACTAAGTCAATCACTCCTCCAACTTATGTATCCTTTACTTCCATCTTTCCTGATTGACTTCACACTTAAATCTTTCCATTTTATACACAAAAGAACTTATAATTTAACTATAAAACTTTAAAATTTTATTTTCAACAAGGATCGCGTTTACGCGCGATAAACGAATGACATTGACAGGTAGATGACGTTCGGAGACACGTTTTTTGTTTTTTTTCCATAGATTTAAAGGACGCGGATACACGCAAGATAGCGATACTACATTGTTATGTCTCGGACTAAGTACGAAATATAATGAGCGATGATCGTCACATATCTCGATTTATAAGACTTCGTAAAATTACTTAATGTCCATTAGCCTAGTTATTAGTGAACCTGTCAGCGTTGACAATGGTGTTGGGTTCAAATCTCATGTGACAGTATCGAAGATATAACAAATTAAAAAAGGCATTATTGCTCGATATGTTGAAACTTTACCCTTATCACGTAAGACATTAGGTGCTATGAATTGTTAATAGCTTAGTTGCTGAGTCACTAAGCTGCTATAAGTAGGAAGAAAATTGGGCCCCCGGAAAGTTAAGAATTTCGAACTTTGGTGGTGTACAAAAGTTTACTAATTTATCTGCTCAGCTCTTCCCTATTGTGAATTATTGATACGCACTCTATCAAATGCAAAAATTTGTGACCTAAACCTTGCTTAGGTAAACCGTGTTTATTAAATTCACTTTTAAAATCATCATCAGCAGCCGATACACGCCCCTCACGAAACCACGCGGGGCCAGTGCGTTTCGGTGGAGGCAAGTTAGTAGCCAACTTGCTGTCAAAGCATTTTCAAGACACTTTCAAGCCTCTGACTACACCGCCTTCTGACTTAACTATCCGAGAAACTCGAATAAAATACCACTTAAAAGGTCACCTATCCAAAATCTGACCGAACTTGGCGTTGCATAACTTCAGTAATCGTTTCCAATAAATGCAACATTACAATCAACAACAAATTTATCTCTTTGATCATCTATCCCCTTACCCTGGGTAAATAAACTAAGAATAAGCAAAATGTTAACTAATAATCCCGTAATAACTTAAACCTAGTATTACGTCGGCGTAACTGTTCTGTATCGTCGTACAGACAAATTTCTTTTTTTTTCTAAAGTTTATCTATGAACCGCGACGTTGCCACCAACGTAGTTACGAGTTTATAGGTAAGAAATTATGATCTCCTTATTCTTACTTAGCTTATTCTAATCATAACTATTCCTAATATAAAGTAAGTTTTTATTTGTACCAGTGTTAATGTTTAGGATTGTTTTCCAAAAATCTCTATATTAGACAAGAACGTTTATATGGTATGATGTTTATGTAAGTCCAGGCCCCACCGTGGCACTTCGTTCGGTACAACAACGACTCGACAGTCAACGTGACTGGTGGACGCGACGACAAACTTCTTGCGTTGCTCGCCAACAAACTAAACTTTAGGTGAGTACTTACTTGCTATGCTATCTGCGACTTTGTCTGCGTCGAATTTATTTAGTTTGATCGTCTAATCATCCCCTAAAAAAATAGGATATTAAGAAAAACCCTTTATGAATTATTTCGTATTTTACCTGTACGGGCATTGACTTACTATACTAGTCGATCTTGTGACCGCAAATCACTGCGATCTGAACCTGAATAAACCTTATGTAGCCTTTAATCACCACAGGTTGAAGCTAGTAGCACATTTCTTTCTAAAATTTTTCGAATTGGTAATTTATCTACTGGGCCTTTTTACATTTCGAATTTTTTTACTAGTCAGATCAGTTTCATTTTAAGGTAGGACTTTTATTATATTGGAAAAAACTGCGTAGGATCTTTCAAGATGAAGAGCTATACTATACTAAGATTCCTATGTAGCTTAGGCTCAATAGCTCAGTCGATAGTGAATCTGCATGCTGTGTCGTCGCGGGTTCGAAGCCCGTTAGGGACAAATATTTGTATGATTAATATGAATGTTTGTGCCCGAGTCATATGGATGTTTATATCTAATATGGGTTCTGTCGTTGTTTATAAAGGGTAAAATCATTAGCATCCTTTTTAACTAAGAGTCTACCCATCAAACTGTACATATTTTACTATGGGACCAAGATGATCGGAGCAAAAAAAAATCTGCTGTTGAAAACATTTTTTTTTTTTTTGCCCCGGTCGGGTTTCTTCTATGGTAAAAGTTTTTCAGTTTGATGGGTAGACTCTTGGTTTCTTCTTCTTCTTCATATCATGCGGGCAAAAAGCCCTGGTGTCAGAGTTTTTCAGGCCGCCTTACGGCCTCTGACGTGGTTTAAAAGGATGCTAATAATATCAATTTCACCCTGTATAGTCATCACAATACAAGTCTGTGCTAGATTCTCGTCTTTCAGTGGGACTAATAGGTGTTATAATTGATTATGAAATCTGAAGATCATGAAAATGTTTACTAAACAGATATAGATACTACGACCCACCAGAAAGGAGCCAAGGTTCAAGTATATCTGGGAACGGAACATTCAAAGGGACACTTGGCTTGATATGGAAACGTGTAAGTTACCGTTTGTACAACAAGTTCTAGTTTATGTTTACCGTTAGTTTCCAGTTTTCGTTTTAATGGGCAACATCACAAGTCACGACTTCCAAAAGTAGTAGGATATAATAGTAAAGTCATAGTTTGAAGTCCAAACTTAAGAAGTGTTCTCAGAATTCTCATTTGAAGCGAGGGGATGAATGTTCGAGCACATTAGTACAAACATAATACTGAACTTGAACTCATTATCTATAAGGAGAGCACCAAATCCACTTTTGTCAAAATTGGCATAGGCTAGGTAGTTGGCTAGCCATTATTTTCGTATAGAATTGGGTTGGACATTGAAGATATTTAATTTTACAAACATAACATCACGGTATGGTGTTTTGGGGCATTCATGACTTCTTATCACAGATATTTTTCCTTTTTGGTTTGTTTGTTTGTTCAGCAAAACTACTGGACGGATTTGGATGAAATCGGTATATCATTTATCTTGCTACGATATGACAGGAACCGGTGAAGACGAAGTCGCGGGAAAATCTCGTAATAATATAAAAAGATAAACGGGAAATTTGCATTGAGTAGGGTATCTAGGCAATTCGTTTTTATAATTCATTACATATTTAATTATTACTACGCAAATAAGAAAAAAAAAATTATGAAGGATTACCTCTTCCAAAAACATACAATTTTCTAATACATTGGGTATACAGGCACTGTGCATCGTTTAGCTTACATCTTCACACCATCACAAATATTCCAAAGCAATTTAAAACATGAATTTCAATGTTTAATTTCGAGCAGTTTTCCCCAAGCCAAACGTCTTCAAAATCACTCATCTCGAATATTCGATTCGATAACTTTCATGCTACCCCGAACATATTACCTATTTCAAAGATATCGAAACCCTCAATTTGGACTATAATACCCCGTTTTTTAGAGTTCCATAGTGGGTATAAGACCGTCCAGTACATTTATCCGTTTCAGTTTGAATCATTAATAACTTCGAAAACGTTTTTTAAATGTTGAATTATAAAATAAAGCAAGCAGAATTCTTCCTTGGGGACGTGACGATGACGTGGGAGCGTCTACAAGCTGTGGAGTTTTCGTTCCTGACCCTGGCTGATTCTGGAGCTTTTCTTACTCACGCCCCGGCAAAGCTCAGTGAAACTCTGGCCATCATCAGACCATTTCAATGGGAGGTAAGATTTGAGTAATATTCCTCTAATCTTTGATAAACTCATACGCATGCAATCACCGCCACCTCTACCACCCTTGTTCTTGGAAAGAAACCAGTGTTCAAGAATCCCTGATGTCGACGAAGCCTGTTGAAAGATGTGATCGCGAAGACAGACTTATTCTTAAATAAGTATTAACTATTCTTCAAAAATAAGTGAACAGGTTTTGATACAATTCAGAAGAAGATACAGTCCTTGCTTCTTAAGATTTTGTATTTTGTGTGCAGTTTGATGAGCTATTGACAACTAGAATAAAATGGTAATATAGCCCTTTAAAACTATAGTCAAGAAAGTGTATTGCTTTGTTCATTCCCCAGGTATGGCCATTAGTCGCTGCAACCCTGCTTGTAACAGGACCAGCGCTATGGGTTGTAATTGCAGCACCATCTCTTTGGCAACGACGACGCACAGATCAGCTAGGTCTGTTTAGTAACTGCTGCTGGTTTACCACTACGCTTTTTTTGAGACAATGTGAGCATTTCAAAATATTAATTAAAGTCCCGGTTCAGTCATGGGTGTTCAAATGATGTACTACCGTTGTTTTCTATTCCCCATTGCAAATAGCTTTTTGCCTCTGTCTGGGGGACAGGCACAGACGTCTTCGAAAAAAGAGATTGAAGACTTTCTACGACGTTCAAGCTTAAAACCAACGGCACTGTCCGTGTCCGATTATAAGAATACCTTGCAACTCTTGCAACAAATAATAAGATCATTCTGATTTCAGCTTCAAGCAAAGAACCTTCAAACACTCACAAAGCCCGTCTAGTTTCCATCATCATATCACTTGGAGCTACTTATGTGATCGGCGACATGTACTCCGCTAACCTGACCAGTTTGATTGCGAAGCCGGCAAGGGAAAGACCCATAGGAACACTACAGGCTCTGGAGGAGGCCATGAGAGACAGTGGATATGAACTGGTAGTGGAAAGTCATAGTTCTTCATTGGCGATTTTGCAGGTAATTCACAACCGGTTTTGAACCGGATTGAAAATAAGTATTGATTATTAATTTAGCTAATTGTTCTCTTCCAAAAAGACATTGGACGAATCTTTGTGCTGGTCTGACTCTTTCGTATACTGTGGCCAAATAACAATCAGTCATTTCCATCCATCTTCTCTTCATCTTGCAGTTGTAGCAAGGCTCATTTTTAGCTTAAGTCGTCGTAAGTGTCGAGATGAAATGACGTGTAAAGTAGAGATAGGCTGCTAACCTTTCGCACACGAATAAACTGCATCAGAAGCCCTTAGTCGCCTCGCAAGACACCGACGGGAAGAAATGGGGATGGTTGAATGGTGTGCTATTTCTAAAATTAAGCTGCGAATGCTTTTATAGAAATCTTTGACTTTTATTTAACTTATTATTAACTTTGATGTAGAATGGTACAGGCGTATACGGTCGTCTCGCTCGTCTGATGCGACGACAGCGGGTGCAACGCGTTCGCAGTGTCGAGATCGGAGTACGACTGGTGTTGTCACGCAGGCGCGTTGCTATACTTGGTGGGAGAGAAACGCTTTATTACGACACTGAGAGATTTGGTTAGTATTTCTTTTAGACCATTTAACTAGGCACCAGCCACGAGTGAGCATTCCCCTCTGCCATGATACAGTACCAACTGATCAAGAGCAGTTATAAAACTACTCATGGAATCGATCTAGACGAATGCAAAGTCTATTTACATTACCAACGCGTTTTTAATTTTGCTTGTAACGAAAATATTTTTGAACCAGACGTGTATTTGTTCTCAGGATCTCACAATTTTCACTTATCAGAAAAACTCTACACGAGATATTCTGCCATAGCATTGCAAATTGGCTGCCCCTTCCTAGAGACCTTTAATAATGTGTAAGTATATTAAAATGAAATCATTATACTTTTGCTACAAAAGACAATCTCCAAAACGGGTCATTTTTGTACTACCGTATTTTAAGTGCGGCGTCAAAAAAATATGGATATGTAAGGAAACGTAATGAAACCCGAAGTTAGCCATCTTCGAATCTACTTTATTTCGTCTCTTTTACTCTTAAGCAATAACACATTCATACCGTCCCTTTCACACCTGTTATCCTTTACTTTTTAATCCATTCACTACGTTCCGAATCATGTATATCCTCTTACCTAGTAAGCACTCTCTTTTACGTCTACGATCCAATTTACATACCTTACATGCCCCTTAAATTTTATAAAAATGAAATCACAATTTTAATTTTTTTTAAATTTACAATTTACATACCTTACATGCCTCTTTCACGCCCTTAACACATTCTTTACTACACAACTTTTAATAGATATTACTTAAGTATTCTATTTTATATAAACCAAACTTCCGAATATTAACTTAGAATTTTGATCAGTGTTACATTTGAATCTTAGATAACATTTTAACAATAATCTAAACTGTCTTAACACAACTGACTGTATATAAGTACCTTTGTGCTTCTTAACTACCTATTTATTTGTTAACTTACTTGGAACATAATACCAGAAATGGTGTTATAATTATTGTGATACAGTAACTACTTATTCGATTCTATTGTATTACATGTTAAATGTTTACCTAAATAATTATAAAGTTCTTTTGTTTTTGTACAAACTATTCTCAAAACTATTCTTGATTTGTAACAATAATTATTTTAATTACTGTAATGTTTACTGTTTTAAAATAAATTTAGATTTTGTATGAAAATGGTTTCTTTGTTATACGACCCCTACTTGAAATAAACGTTTTTTGTCTTCTGGAGTCCTCCTCTAGACATTCCTCGTCCGGATTGTCCTCATCTGGGTGGTTATTGACCGGGTTGTCCTCATCTGGGTGGTAATTGTCCGGGTTGTCCTCATCTGGGCTGTCATCATTTGGGTTGTCATCGTCAGGGTTGTGTACTGTTTGTGTTGCTGAAATGTCTGAAATAAAGTCTAAGTTATGAGGTTGAGACAACAGTTTCAGAAACTGTACGTGGACTATTTTCTTCGTTGATGGCTTCTGTACATCTTGTATTTCATAACATACAGAACCAATTTTCCTTAGTATTTTGAATGGGCCTTTATATCTTGGTGTTAGTTTTGTATCTGTTGTTTTACTCCATTCGTATAATACAAAATCACCTTTTTGAAAGTTATCTTGAATTCGTCCTAAATCAAATCGCTTCTTATTTTGAGTGTGGGTCACTTCTATGTTTTCTAATGCTATTTGTCTTGCTTCCTGTAAATATTGTAATTGATGATTTCTCTCTATGTCTTCAACTACTGTTCCAATGTGTATTTCCATTGGTGGCATTCTTGGTTCATAACCATGTAGTAAATAAAATGGTGAATATCCTGTTGTTTTCTGTTTTGATGTATTGATTGCTAGCACAACTTTTGGTAATAATTTGTCCCAGTCTTCTTTGTTTTCGAATGCGAATTTAGTGAGGGTGGATACTATGGTAGCGTTTGCTCTTTCTACTAATCCATTGCTGTTTGGGGTATACGGTGTTGTAGGTAGGTGTTCAATTCCGTATTTGGCAAAAAACTTTTGTGTAGACTGGCTCATAAAACAAGGTGCACTGTCTGTTATGTATATGAACGGCGGTCCATATGTATATATAATGTCATTCTCGATGGTGTCGATTACGGTTTGTGCTGTCAGCGAAAATGCGGGTTTAGCGAATATGTAGCGTGTGGCATGATCTATATGAACAAAAATATATGTATTACCCGATTCTGTCATTGGCAATGCAACAATATGATCTGATGAAATCACTTGCATTGGTGTTTCTGGTACTGGTCTTCTACACATTTCACCATATGTTAGTGTTGTACGACGATTTGTTTTTGCGCAAATTTGACATGCAGATGTATATGACTTCACATCTTTTCTTATGCTTTTCCACCAATACTTGCTTTTCAATCTGTTCAATGTTGTAGTGAAATCCAAATGTCCACTGTCATCATGTGCCATTTTGATTACAGTTGATCGAAGGCTTTGTGGTACTACAATTTTTTCTTTGTGATGCAATTGTTCATTATTGTTATGTAGCAAAATACCATTTTCAATTTTGAATGATTCATGAATTTGTTTTAGATGCTGTGTTTTGGCTTCTTTTGATAATTTTTGACATATCTGTTGTATAAATTCATCCTTACTTTGAGCTAATTTAAGCTTTTCTGTATTACTGCTAATTACCATCATGCATAAGTCGTTCAAAGGATATCTTGAAAGATGATCAGCAATTACATTTTGTTTTCCTGGCCGGTGAACTGGTACAAACTCAAAAGGTGCCAAATCTATTACATATCTTGCGAACTTTCTATTCATTTTTGCCTTGTTTATTATGTATGCTGTTGAATAACTGTCTGTTATTAATGTGAACTTTGTTCCTAGTAAATATATACGGAATTTACTTATTATTGCCCAATGAACAGCTGTAACTTCAAGTTCGTTTATGTGATACCTGGTTTCTGTATCTTTTAGACATCTGCTGGCATATTCAATTACTTTCTTCTCTCCATTTTGTATTTGAAGTAAACAGGCTCCCATTCCTTGGTAACTACTGTCCGTCTCAACTATAGTTTCTGCGTCTTGTTCAAAATTTGCTAAAACGGGGGCTGTTGTTACTAGTTTCTTTAATTCTTCAAATGCTTTTTGTTGGTCTTCTAATAATGTTACTTTCTTTTTCTTATTGTTTTCCTCGAAACTGTCTGTCTGTGATTTATTTTTCTTTAATAGTTCTTGTAGTGGTTTTGCCTTTAATGCATAATCTTTGATATATTTTCTAAAGGTGTTTGTGAATCCAAGAAATGATCTAACTTCTGTAAGCGTTGATAAAGTTCTGTATTGTTCCACTGCTGCTGTACGTTATGGATCAGTTCTTTCTTGTTTGTATCCTACAATTTTTCCAAATAGCGGTATTTCTGTGTCAATGAAGTTACATTTCTCTTTATTTAGTTTTAAATTCTTTTCTCGGGTTTTATCAAATACCTTTCTCAATATTTTAATATGGTCTTCAATGTTATTTGCTCCACCGCTTATATCATCAAAATATGCTCGAACTCCTTCACTATACAAACTTCCATAAGTTGTTTTAATTACTTTTGACATTATCGATGGACCTCCTACTAGTCCAAACATTACTCTCATGAATTCTACATGATAATCTTGTGTTATAACTGCTGTTTTAAATATATCTGATTCTTTGATGCAAATGTTATGATATGCATGGTATATATCTAATTTAAATTTGTATGCAAATTGCGCAATGGTTGTTACAATGTCTTCCATTCGTTCTATTGGTTGACTGTCTAATACCGTGTTCGGATTAATTGTTTTGGAATAATCGACTACTGGTCTGTATGGTGTTGTCTCATGTAATGGTTGTTGTACTACGAACATTGGTGCTGCATACGGTGAGTCCGATAGTCTACAAATTTTTTGTTCAAGCCATGTTTCTATTGTTTGTTTTAAAAACTGTCTTTCGGGTTCTGGTAATCTGTATGGTTTACAACTGATCGGTTTTTCGGTTTTTAGTTTTATCTCAAGTTCAAAATCTGGAAATTTTCCTATATCATTTTCTGTATTTTTAAAAATATCATCATATTCTTCAACTACTTCCATAACCTTTTTCTTGTCTTCTTGTGTAACAGATTTTATCTCTTGCAAATTGATACAACATGCTATGGTTTTATTTTCTTTGTTATATGCCGGAAAATATTCAGTGTGTGTGGGAGTTATGATGCATACTTTGCCATCCGGTTCATAAATTATTCTAGCATACACTGCAAGTTGCCAGTCTTTACCTAATATCATTGCTACGGGTAAGTTTTCACATATCGCTATCTGTGGCATAATATAATCAATTTTTCCTACCTGCACTCTTGCAGTTATCCATCCAATAGGGGTAAAGTAATTCCCTGCTACTTTATAGCTTCCTTTTTGCCATGGGTAAACTTGTGTATCTGGGGACAGCTGATTTTTATCGATGATTGTTATTACTGAGCCTGAATCTGGAAGAGCATTTAATTTAATTTTATCATTTAAAACAACCGGTATTACTGTGATATTTGGTTCAATGTCTTGCACGCAGTTTACATGTGGTGGTGAATTGAGCTGTCTATTCAAGGCATTATTATTCTGTTGATTTAGTTTTTCCAGTTTTGGCAATGGGTTGTTTACATTATTTAACTTATTTTCTTTCGGTGGTACTTTACAATTGTATGAAATGTGTCCCTTTTCTTTGCAACGAAAACATGTTTGTTCTTCTTCCTTGTCTGTATATGGGTTAAATTTAGAAATGTAATTACTATTATCCTTTTTATCAATCTTGGGATTACTTACAATTTCTGGTAAATTATTGTTATAGTTGCGATCTCGAGGTTGCACCTTTCTGATGTTGTCGATAGCCGACGCATGGTCCAGTAGTTCCTCCACATTCATACAGCAATGAGTGGCCAACGGGATGGACCAACGGTGGTCCGTTATACCTTCCAAAATCAATGATACCTTGTCTGTGTCAGGGATCTTTGTCGGTGATTTCTCAAACATTGCATTTTTGAAGTAAATGTATTCAGTTATTGTTTCTGTTGCCTTCAGAGTTCGTTTGTTTTGATATGTAATGAATTCAGCAAATGACATCTTTAAACTAAACCTTTCAGTTAACTTGTTTTTGTATTCATGCCAAGAATCATAGTTTTTACCAATAGCTTTATGCCAGTCGCTCGCTGGCCCTCTTAAACGCATTGAGGCATTTACCAGTGTTAAATTTCCTGTCCAGTTTGCCAAAGACGCCACCCTTTCTACCTCTCTTATCCAAGTTACTGCATTGTCTACCTTATTGCCACCAAACAACGGAATAGCATTACTTGTATCACTCGTTGAAAATACTTGGAACGATGGTGATGAACTTTCTGCCAATTTATTTTGTGTTTGAACTATTTCCGATAGAATATCTTGAAGTGCCTCATTGTTATTTGAATTTTTCATCATTTCGCATTGAAACTTTAAAAATGTTTGTTGTTGTTTAGAGATTTCTGTCAGAATGGTAGAAATGTTTTCAGTTTGGGTTGGTGGTTGTGCTTGAGACGTACCTGGAATTGGATTTTGTTGCTCCAATTGCAAACTCAACTCTTTGACCTTTTTTTCAAGTTCTTCGACCTCTACTTGGTGTGATTTACGACGTTCTCTCTCTTCTTTAACCATTTCTATTGTTCCCAATTGCAATTTCTTTTCGTTGTCCGTGATTAATCGAGCGATCAATTCTGGTTTCGTACCGCTTATCGGCAAAAAACGCAATTTAAGTTCTTGTTTTAGTTGCTCACACGTAAACATTGTTAACTCATTTACGGTTGTTGAATCCATGATAACCTGTAATAGATTCCTGAAATAAATACCTGGAATTGTTGATCGTGATTCGTACTATCAACTTTTATTAACTTCTCGTGGTAAAACGTACCACGACGTAAACTTAAAGTCGAACGTGACTTTTACTTATCCAATTGGATCTTCAAATGACGTGAATTTTCCTGGACTGTTTATACTTTTTCTTGTGATCGTAATAACGAATGTACTTTTGAACACTTTCTTTGGATTTTCTCGCACTTTACTACTATTGTTTTCGTTTTTGCGCAGCGCCATGTAAGGAAACGTAATGAAACCCGAAGTTAGCCATCTTCGAATCTACTTTATTTCGTCTCTTTTACTCTTAAGCAATAACACATTCATACCGTCCCTTTCACACCTGTTATCCTTTACTTTTTAATCCATTCACTACGTTCCGAATCATGTATATCCTCTTACCTAGTAAGCACTCTCTTTTACGTCTACGATCCAATTTACATACCTTACAGATATAATAGTTTGCATAAACATATTAATAAAACTTGATATTTCAAAGATATATTTTGTTATACAAACGAGATTTCTAGAGTTTCATAATGGATATTATTGTTCAAATTGTACAAAAATGGCGTAAAAAATCGGATCGGATTTAGTGGAAGGATCGTTTTTTTGTATCGCTAACTATTTGTAATTACCTCGAGTTGTTAAAATATTACATTGAATATTTTGTAACACAAAACTACTTTATTTGGGGCTATTTTTGCAATTGGATTTTATTTCTACTCGTATTATATTCGTCTATATTATAATGCGTATAGCAAAGCTATCACATGCAAATCACAATTTAGCCGGACGGCCCATATATGGACGCATGTTGTAATTTATAATACGATATGAATGTGTCTACACTACAGCATGACTGTGACATTACTAGCATGCCATCCTATTTAATGTGCAAAGATCGCTAAGAATTTCACCTGTAAACAGCTTTGCACATGTTCCGCTACAGTATCTCGTAGACTGCTAATATTACGCTTTCTCTAGCACTTGTGCTAGTGTCATTAAAAGGCTTTTCTTTCGCTTGCATCGTATTCGTCTCTAACACTTATAAAAAGTGTAACAAAATACCCTAGTAATAGTAAAACTGAGCGACTTTTACTATGGAGACAATGTCGATATTTTTTTCATATTTCAGTTTTGTATTAACAGTATTTTTTTCCTCGATGGTGGCTCTGTAGTGAAAGTTATTCAGTTTGATGGCCACCCCTTTAAATATTACTAGGATATTTAGTTACATCACTATGCAGCTCCCTACGTCACTACGTATATGATTTCAAGGGTAATGACACTATTCGAAGCAGGAATATTAGCCAAGATGACAACGGATGAATACAAGAATCTTCCAGAACATGCTAGAAGGTCCGAGCCGGTAACGGAGAGCGATCGAGAAGGTAGTGACGCCATGAGCGAGGCTCCTGCCGCGTCGCAGGTCAAAGACAAGGTTAGACCATTACTACAGTTACTTGGTAACAGATAGATCACTTCCTTAGAAAACTATCAATTTTCGCGCTTTAATTACCTGCTGCCAGACGGAACGCGCCTAGAGAAACCTAGAGAAGCTTGCCACAGTGTTGTTATGACTTCGTTTCGTATGCCACGTTGCCGTCTGGAGCGAGTGGCAGAAATCAAGCAAGCGCATCACTTACTAGTGACGGAGGCTTGATAAGACGCTTCGTAATTGCATATTATATGGAACTAAATTAGTTCTAAAATAATACAGGCAGGGTACCAAACTGAAAATTAGTGATTACAATATAGTTATCACAATTTACACTGGAAAAGTTGGGGTGTAAGGTTAAGAGCCTCCCCGAGTTACGAAACCTTAGTTCGTCTGGCGCATCCTGGGCAGTCAGCCTCGATACGACCATTACTCACTGGCTAATCTTTCATCTTCAGCATGAGAAATTGTCAAGCGATACAATAGCTTACGCTGAGACGAAAGAAGAAGAGGAATGGACGGATTTATTGTGGAAAAAGTAATAGTCTGTACCTCGAACTAAATGCACCAAGACCTGCTCATTTCTTCCAGTTTTGTGAGTGGAATGACACTCTTCCTGCTGACTAACAGAAAATAAAGTAAAAAATTAATAAATCATGAAAGAAAAGGCCTGACGAGAAAAACAACAAGCCTAAGTAACTACCTACCTTAAGTACCTACTGAAGTTAGATTATCAGAATCAGTAATCTTCTTATGTACTTTTCGGTGAAGCTATTGTCAATGTTTTCTCTTCACTGGAAGTGTCTGGTGTCCATCAAGTGTACGCTAATATACTCTTATTTATCACATATATTGACAGACGCAGGGAGAATCTTCTAAAGGCCTACAACCAGTGTCATTGAGGATGCTTCGCGGGGCCTTCTGTCTTCTTGGTCTTGGACATCTCTTGGCAGGTGCGTACGTTGTTTGTTATTTTAAATATATCTATTTAATAATTTTAAATATAGGTACAAATTAAATAATATTTTGATTAAGGGTATTTACAAAAACCCCAACTTTCAGGAACATTGTTTTCAGTGATATGCTATTGCATATCCAGTGTATTCTATTTATTATAAAAGACCTGCCTTTACTTAAAATTTCAATGCATCGTTTTTATGTTTCATATAGTTTATTTTAGTAATCGCGTAAAATACGGACACTGTTTGTCGAAAAAGTGCTAAAAATGGGGTTAATTTAGGAACATTTTTAGAAGGTTTCGTGATACCGTTGAATTTATAGTTTATGTAAAAAGAAAATTTATATAAATGTTATAAAAACGACGAATCGACTTTTTGGAATACGAAAACACAATATTTTCGCAAATATTTTAGTAAAAAAATGAAACAATCTGGATACCATACAAAATGGCGAACAAATTCAATCTCTTGACATCCTCTGACAACTGCTAAACTATACTTGCATAGCATATGCTCACGACTATATTCCCCGAGGGGGTAATCAGAGATATTCTGAAACCTCAGAACATCCACGTTTTACCAGTAGTACCGAAATTCTGTCCAGTGTGACGGGGGGTGAGCCCGTGAACTATACTTGTTTCTTTTATTTTCCATTGTTCGTCAAGTGATAACGTCACGAACGAAAATATAGCCTTAATTAGTTTGATATTATACCCAGTTATTGAAATACCTAATTCAGAAGGATTTACTTACAACCAGCGTTTACTTTACTTTTAATCTACCTGCAACATCCACTTGATCAAAGCCGCGCGCAGGCAAAAGTTAATCGAATATTATGTCATACCTTTAATGTTTACTTAAAAAGCCTCATCTAATAAACCATTATTAAATGAGAATAATTTATGAAAGGATAGACATTAGTCTATTATCCTTCTATAAATTTTTCTACCTACCATATTCCGACCATATACAGGGTCCAACTTAATATGCTGACAGTTTCTTAAGAGGATGATAAGACCATCAAACTGAACACCTTTCTCTATGGGGTCAACATCGAAATCGCGAAAAAAAAATCAGCGGATCCATACAAAATTGCAAACCTGCTTGAACCAAATGTATGGGACAGAAGATTTTTTTTTTCGCGATTTCGATGTTGGACCCATAGAGAAAGTTGTTCAGTTTGAGGGTCTGATCATCCCCTTAAAAAAGTGTCAACATATTAAGAAGGACCCCGTATATTACTTTACGAATATCAGACTTAGAAATTGAAAATACAGGGTTTTATATTTAATGCGTAACATTAATCGAACAGGGTGCTTCAGAAAATCAAACTGAACAACTTTTTCTATCGGACCAACTTGGAAACCGCGATATAAAATACGTTGTTTCACACATTTCGGTCAAGTATCTATTGACATTTTTGTTTTATTTTCGGTGTTTGCTCCACAGTGAAAGTTGTTCAGTTTGATTATGTGAAACACCCTGTTCGATACGTAACGCATTTAATTTTACACATATACACACATTGATTGTTGGTGCAATTTGTACTGTAAAATCAGTACAAGTTGTAAGTACACACGGCGACACATCAAGCTACACAAAACCAACATAAGCTGGCCGCGCGGATGTTGCACAACGTATAGCGTCGCACGGCCAGCTTATTTTGTTTTTGCGTAGCTTGAGGTGTCGCCGTGTGTACATATCTAATACCTACATGTTAATTTTATAATTCTCTTCTTTCTAGCCCTTATATTGGGTGTAGAGATTCAAATACAACGACGGCGGCGTCGTCTTCAGCGTATCGGAGTGACCGCAGAAATGTCCAATAGAAAGGCTCCTAGGTCGATGGTCCTCAGAAGAGCCCACAGGTACCTGAGTCGCATGACCAGAAGAATCTTCAGGGGAGTCTGCAGGCAGATTGACGGCGCTTTAGGCCCTGGAGTGTGAATACATAGTAGCTGTTTAAGCTTCAATATACAAGGTCCTTCTTAAGGGGATATAATTCGGAGCGCGATCCATACAAACGTACTATGGTGATATTTTCAATACTAACCAATGAAAGTCCATGAAATTTTGCTGAAACAATCTTGAAACAAATATCTATGCTTGTATGGAGTCAGGTTTTCGTTAAAATATACAGTTTCAATGCTAGGATTAATTTAAGATTTGTATGGAAATCTTTGAGGCACTGTAACTTTAAAACTATACATTTGAATGAAAATCTGACTCTATACAAGCATAGAAATTAGTTTTTAGATTGATTCTGACAAATTGCATTGTGTTCAATTGGTTAGTATTGAAAATATCACTATAGTACGTTTGTATGGAGCGCGCTCCGAATTATATCCTCTTAATATGCTGGCGGTGTTTTTAGGAAATTATCAGACCGTCAAACTGAAGAACTTTCTCTCCGTGACCAACGTCGAAATCGCGAAAAAAATCAGTTGCCCCATTTGGGTTCATTCGCCTCGATTATGTTTGCAGTTTTGTATGGAACAAAAGATTTCTTTTTCGCGATATCGATGTTGGTGCCATATAGAAAGTTGTTCAGTTTGATGGTCTGAGTATCCCCTTACACACCGCCTGCATATTAAAAAGGACCCTATATTTTCCTGCTCGAGTTCGAAGTGAATCAAAATTATATAAAGTAAAACAAAAAAAGCACGATGAAAGATGAGAACTTATTATAGAAGTTCTATTTTGTACGATAGGAATAAAATCTGATATATGATTATTAGTGCACGATTTGTCTCTACTACGTGTAGTACCTTCTTGTACCTTCTTAGCACCTCATAAGAGTGTTGTTTTTGAAAATAAAACTATAAATAAATATTGTATTCCATTTACGATGTCACAGTCAGATGTAGTCAAAACTCGCTCTCGCTTTGTATTTCGAGAATCGCACCTCAAGTGAAACAACATACCTACTCTTTACATAAACCGAGGTGTTACAACCCTTTGACTATTTATATGTGGACTGGTTACGCGTGTAATTCTACTAACAAACATTTCTGACACTTTTTGCGGGGGCGAGGTAACATGAAATCCGCAACTTTGGATTTTATTCACCATAACTTTAGATTCTAATTTTGAATGTTAAAAATCATGAAAAGTAGTCTCGTGTGAACCCCAAACGTTCTAAGTTCGAAGTTATTATTTCGCAATTATAGGCTGTCTCGTTTAGTGATAAGGTGTAAAATTGAATGTAAATGCACAAGATCAATTGTGCCTATACCGTGGCACAGGGGAAATGCTACCGCAAGGCTAGTCCTTATAATAATTAGTCAAAGTTACAGAAGTAAAAATAAAGATTTAAAACTTTTCAGTGGGTTCATTAGACCATGGATGGAACATCCGATTTTTTTTCGCGATTTCGATATTGGTCCCATTGTGAATGTTGTTTAGTTTGATGGTCTAAACTACCCCCTTAAATATTTATTTGTAATATGACCAGTTTTTCTTAAATATTAATGTAGATTTTTAAGTACAGCGCGAATTTTGTATGTCAAAATTATGTGTATGATCATGACGAAATTACATTTAATTATCAGTTTCATAACAAAACAAATGACAACTTAACAACTTTGCCACGTCGACACCCGACATTATCCAACTCATTGTAAACAACACAATTGTAACAATTAACTCGAAAAACACAAGTCATTTGCTTAATGTCTTATTAAACCTTCATTTGGGGGTAATAAACAAACAAAAAACCCTAATTTATTCTCAACGAGACCCCTATAAAATAAATAGCGTGCTCCCTAGATAGAATGCAAATAAATAGGTCATTAGTAGAACCTACATGAACCAACTTCAGGGTTTTAGGAATTTCTGTTTATTCTTGGGCATAGAAAATATTTTAAGACAAAATATGATTGTGTTGTACGCACGCTAATTATAAATAAACTTACCATCGTTGGAACTATTTCAGCGGGCCTTCTGTCAGTTTCTTTTAGTTTCTACTTCTTTTCGATCTTCAACTCCTACCGTTAAGCTTGAGCATCTCGAATCTTCCACTCATTCCGATCTCCATTCGTTATACCACCAAACCAGATGTGTGTCGTACCGTATCAGGCGACGAATCTCTCCAGATATCATCAGCATCGATTCCCTGATGTCCATACCGTGTACGGAGAATAATATGTAGTAGTATACGTGATCAGTATTTATTTTTTGTTAGAAATCGAATTCTGGTGGATATAACTAAAATCTAATTATAACAACCGATTGTCAAGTAAAGTCCGCTAATATAAATAGTTGTCACATATACTACTAGACCTTTTTCTCCATGTTTACGAGTATCTAACGCAAAATGTCATTGCCCTCGAACCCTTTTCTCTGATCTCCTCCCTGTTCAATCGATTCTCTGATCGTAGCACTCTCACAACAGATTCACGATGATAAGGACCAAATAATGCATCTGTGTTTAGCACACACACTTAAGTACGTCTACAAACCTATCCTATCCTATCCCACCGTGATCTTGACATGTAACCAAGCAGTTGCTGTCGCAACAGTCGAAGTCGACTAAACTGTTGCAGTCCTGATAATTTTAATAGATAAATAAGGGTTTGCATAAACAAAATACTTCCAAATGGTCCGTGTGTATTACGATAGCTCCGTCAAACTCCACGGCCGTGTATCTGGAACAAGAAGTAGTCCTTATTGAATTACAGCAGCGGCGAGCACTAACCGAATTAACTCTGAGACGAGACTTAGTAACGTCTGTGAAACATCTCTATTGGCCGACATATTATACCAATCTGCATATTTACGTCCATTAAATATGACCTCGTTAATTATGCTGGCTGTTGTAATGTAAATGTGCCAGCGTGGTGCAAAATACTACTTTTAAATTAGCTATAGCATAGCCAATGATACCATGCGCAACGAAAACCCATGAGACTGACATCAGATTATATTTTACTTTGACAATTACGTAATCCTTATTTGTGTACTTAGACTATTTATATACGAAAAAGCTACGCGTGTAATTCTACTAACAAGCTTTTTTGCGGGGGCGTGAAATCCGAAACTTTGAATTTTATTCCATTACTTTAGATTCTAATTTTGAATGTTAAAAATCATGAAAAACAGTGTCGTGTGAACCATAAACGTGAAAAGTTCGAAATTATTGTTCCGCAATTATAGGCTGTCGCGTTTAGTGATAAGGTATAAAATTGAATGTAAATAAATTTTTTGGTCGTGCACGTTGGCAGAGGGGAAATGCTAAGGCGAGGCGGGTGTCCCTATATAAATCGTCTAAGTTTGCGTAGATTTCTATAAGAAAGTGTAGTAATAAACTTTTACTAATAAACAAAATATCTGATAAACCCTGTTTAAGGTTATGGGTATGGTGCAGGGACAATGAAAAGGTACCTACTCAGAATAGGTATACTCTGTTTTGGAAGCAAAGATACTATTTTTCTGCCGTGTATATTTAAATCATTCCGGTCTGCTGGGTTTTATACAGGGTGATTTGTAATTTAACCAATTCCTTAAAAGAGGGCATAGTAGAGGTCATTTACAATAAATGAAGGCCAGTTAACTGTTGGTCGAAAATGGTCGTTACCGTGTTATGATGATTTTACGATTTTTCATAAATTTTCGAAGTTTTCGAACTAGTTATCAAGTATAGCCATTGTAGTTATACTGGAATAACAGACAATGCGACAATGAGTAATGGTTAATATTCCACATCAAAATACAAAAACAAGGAAACAAAACATAAATCAATTATTTGTATGCCCAAAGCTCTATCAAAATAAATTATGTACACAATATGAATGAACGCGTCAATTCTAATCTATAAATTCCGAAACGTTTCACTAAACTAAACTTTGTTGATAGCTTTTCGCAGTAAACAATGAAATCGTAACTTGGCTGTCAAAGTTTGCCTTCAGGCGAAGTTTGGGGAGCTTTCAAAGGGTTTTGTGCACTAGATCATGCGCATGTACTAACATTTGCATGGCACGCCAGCTTTGTTCTGTACAATCCCCGAAAATATGGGCGACGACAAAAAATCACAAATGAATATCCACGTATATTCTCATAACAAAAGTAAAATCTGATTGTCTGATCGACAACATTGTACGGTCGCAAATAGGAAAATATATTTCTATCTGTGATTGATTCAGTTTCAACGCTGAAACTGACCGTCATAGTTTCACCATAGTTTTAGGAATACTAATAATTATTATAATAAATGTTCGGAGTTTCCCTACGAGATCGAATCAGAATTGAAGAGATCCGCGGAAGAACCAGAGTAGCTGACATAGCCCAAAGAATTGCTAAACTAAAGTGGCAGTGGGCCGGGCACACTTCTCGCAGAACCGATGGCCGATGGGGCCGAATGGTTCTCGAAGGCGACCGCGTACCGGAAAGCGCAGCGTGGGTTGGCCCTCAACAAGGTGGACCGACGACCTGGTGAAGGCGGCGTGAACCTGTTGGATGAGGGCAACGCAGGCCCGGTCGTTATGGCGATCCTTGGGGGAGGCCTATGTCCAGCAGTGTACGTCCATCGGCTGAGATGATGATTATAAAAAATGCACAGTCAGTTCTTTGTTCACAATGTATAAAAGTTTGATTAGACAAATAAAATAACACATACCTGAGCCGAAACTGATTTTCATTAATTGATGCCTATAGATACGTCCCGATATTCCCGAATTGTCGTTAAAATCCAAATGAAATAATTTCTATATTACTAAATGGCTTGTTAAAAACATTAGAGGCTACATAAAATAGTCCGAAGAATACTTAAAGAAGGAAAGGAACATCTAGCCAGTACACAGAGTTTTAAGGTATGTTCACCGAATAGATATCCTACTAGAAAAACAAACCTACACCTGGTAGAAGTCTCGCTGCGGGTTTACTGGCCGCACGCCGCTCGCTTGTATGAAGCTATTATTCTGATAGGATATAAGATATCCTATTCTTTGGTATGTTACAGCTAAAAAGAACTTACATAATATCTAACAATAACTAAGAATTTTGGCGGGGCACATTGCTCGCAGAACCGATGGCCGATAGGGCCGAAAGGTTCTCGAGTGGCGACCACGTACCGGAAAGCGCAGCGTGGGTAGGCCCCCACTAGGTGGACTGACGACTTGGTGAAGGCGACGGGAACCTGTTGGATGAGGGCAACGCAGGACCGGTTGTTATGGCGATCCTTGGGGGAGGCCTATGTCCAGCAGTGGACGTCAATCAGCTGAGACGATTAAAGTTGTTTTTGTGCTGTGTACCCTATATACCTAAAGCCTGCGGTCAGTCTTCCAACAGGATGGCCGAATCTGTAGGATTTTCAGGTGTATTCCGACCTTAAGTGTTTATGGAAAAGGGTTTACTTCTCTGTGGATGATTCGAGGTTTTTTTTTGTCTATGATATTGCTAAGATGGCGCTTGGAATTGTGAACGTGTATTTTTTAAGCTCGGCTTTTAAATCAAATAAAATTATCTAAAAGTTGCTTTAGCGTTTTTATTTCCATCCCACATGTATGTAATGTATTAAACTTGTTTTAATCTATCTATATTGAACAATCTTTCTATCGCGGTAACGTTCTCAAACTAAATCTAAAAGCTTCGTAAGTATTAGAAATACAAAATAAAAAACAGTATCCTTGCAAACGAAGTCACGCCACTCGCTAGCTCTCAGAAATGGAACAATAAGCCAACTTTGTTCCTGGTGCGCTTGGCGCTGAAAATAAAGCTTTCCTGTTTTTTTCCTGGTTTCCTCAGTTTCGCCAAAAGCATCGTGACGTCCGTTGAATAATCGATTTTGACCGATTTATTGTTTACGAGTACTACGAATGAATATTAATGAAGCAACAGCTTGAAATATGCAACATTTCAAAGCCGATTTATAATGTGTTACAAAAATTCGTAATTTCAGACGGAATATTTAATATATTAAAGGACGGGCACTTTATACATTAATTTGGTTGAAAATTAGCATAAAAATATATTTTTGCTTTGTAATTTAATTTCGCTTTCATCATCGTCATCTCAGCCGATGGACCTCCACTGCTGGGCATAGGCCTCCCCCAAGAATCACCACAACGACCGTCATGCCCTCATTGGCAGCGCATCAGGATCGGTCTTTGTGGCGATCCTTGGGGAACGCTTATATCCACCCGTGGACCTCTTTCGGCTGAGATGATGATGATGATCAAAACAAAGATTGAAAACCAAACTTATTGCGCTTCGGTATAGATATAGCTGAAAATGACCAGAAATATAAAAAAACCTGGTTTGGGGGCGCTGCACTGTACTACAGGGTGAAATTGATATTATTAGCATCCTTTTAAAATAAGAGTCTACCCATCAATAAACAAGTTTTGCTATGGGAGCAAACCGATCGGAACAAAAAATCTGCTGATACCTACTAAACTGCAGTGCCTTTTATTGAGACCATTTATCGAAATTAAAAAATTAATCTATAACGAGGTACTTAATTCGGTTCACACTAGCGCAGTGGGTGGAGGGGTAATCCTAAATTATCCGTCTACCCACCAGTGGGAAAGTCAAGTGGGTGGACGGGTCGGGTTGGATTCAATTGTATGCAACAGCAGTTTTTTTGTTCCAATCTATTTGCTCCCACAGTATAAGTTAAAAGTTGCTCAGTTTGATGTTTAGAGTCTTAGTTTAAAAGGATGTTAATGATATCAATTTCACCCTGTATAACCTATAATGTCAGTGCTCAGCGTAAAAAAAATTGTTCCAATGATTTTCCGCAACATGGCGACGATTTTTATTTATCTGTTCGGGCTTTAAGTAAGTCTGACTTGAACGAGTCCATTAATTAATTATCTATCTTTTAATTAGTCCGTACAATAAACAACAAACAAAGATTGTATAAGCCGAAACTTGAGTCTCATTATTTTAGCCGAAATAAATTGTATTATTACCCATCATTATTATAATGTAGCGAAGATTAAGTAAATAAGCAAGAGAACAATGAACAGATAAGGTAAAAAATATCCAAAATAATACTGAACGAAAACAACACACACAAGTAGACAGGGTCCAACTTAATATGCTGACACTTTTTGAAGGGGACGGTCAGACCATCAAACTGAACAAATTTCTCTATGACACCAACATCGAAATCGCGGAAAAAAATCTGCTGTCTCATACATTTGGGTCAAGTAGGTTTGCAGTTTTGTATGGAAGAGCTGATTTTTATTTCGCGATTTCTATGTTGGTGCCATAAAGAAAGTTGTTCAGTTTCTCGGTCTGATCATCCCCTTAAAAAAGTGTCAGCATATTAAGAGGTACCCTGTATATCTCTGTGTATAAACAAATGACGTACCTATAGCAAGCTTGGTGTAATTATAAATTTACCTTTACATGTATCTATACAGCGAGCTATATTACAAAAGTTCAATTTATACCGATATAGTTTTGGGTCCGATGCTAAATCCGAATATATTGACGCAAATGCAGCTGGCAGGCTGTTATAGTTAGTTCGCAACTAGGCCACGGCTGTTATGATCTTGGTACAAAATACAGACTGAAGTAGACATCAGAAGATCTTAATTCCTACCATGAGCTTTCACTGTACTTTACTACTATAGTCACGTCACCAATTTTGTATGACAGAAATTAGTTCTCAACGTGGTAACTAGGAGCGCTGTACGAAATTCAATACAAAATTGGTGACGTAACTACAGTTAGTAAAGTACAGTGAGAACTCATGGTAGGTACTGAACGTATACATCGTTCCATATAAGATTAGATGTTCCGATTAATGCAATATTATTTATTGCTCACAAAAAATGAAACAAGACACAAAGACAAGAATCTGAATTTATGTTCCGACCCGATTCTTTCCGAGCTGTCTGGCCAATTTTCATAAACAATTACTTTCATTTTTTTAAGTTATTCTATTCGATATAATTACCTATCTTGGGCGTGTCTATATCCTTTTGTATCAAACAGCAGATTTTTTTTCGCGATTTCGATGTTGGTGCCATTCAGAAATTTTTTCAGTTTGACGGTCTGAGTGTTAGCATATTAAGAAGGTCCCTATATCACCATAGCTGTAAATTTTCCCCGATAATCTTAACTATTATAAATGTAACGAAGTGTGTCTGTACATTGAAGATATTTACATGAAAAAGATTACGATATGGTTTTTAGGTATCCCGGACTCCAAATCAACCATTTTTAGAATTTTAGTCTGTCTGTTTATTTGTTTGTTTGTATGTTTGTAACAGCATCACGCAAAAACTACTGAACCGATTTTGATGAAACTTTTTTGTTTAATAGCTTACGATCTTACTTAAAATCTGGTATATGATGTGTGAAGACGAAGTCGCGGATAAACTCTAGTGATATATATTGTTCTGCTTTTATGTCTTCACACTCGCTCTGACCACAGACAGATGGTGTTTTTTCTACTCACGTTCATACATAAATGAGCATAAGAAGCATTTTTAAAGATGTTTTGAAGCATACAAACCTAAGTTTTTTAGTGTTCCGTGGCCAAAGGGTGAAAACGGGACCCTATTACTAAGCCTACGCTGTCCGTCCGTCCGTCCGTCCATCCTACCTATTTAGGGTTGTTACTTTTGAACCGTAATAGCTAGACAGTTGAAATTTTGCGTTATTATGGCGGATTTGCTAACCAATAATAAATGTGTCAAAAAGTTAAAAATGTAGGGGGGGGTCCTCATATAAGAAACTAGTTTTTATCAAAGTTTTTTCTTTTCGCTCTATCGTTAAAACGGTAATTCATACAGGCATCAATCTTGGTGTTGTTACAGAACAAACACTACAGTATAACAACAAATAATAAAAATCGGACAAGTGTGAGTAGGTCTCGCACTAAGGTTCCGGAGAAAACAATACTATTTCCAAGTTAATATGTTGTGTGGTGGTGTGGTACGGAACCCTCGTTGCGCGAGTAGCCCGACTAGCACTTGACCGGTTTTATTTTTAATTCTTCCGCTTATAGTTTGAACCACAAAATTATCAACAAATTCGATGCGTAAGGACCAAATGTTTCAAAATTTTAATATTTATTCGAAACCGTAACCGTTAACCTTTTACAGATATTGAGCCCCTAGATTAACATAGGCCTAATTACAAATATACACCTAGATCTATTACGGGACTGATTTAGAGGAAATATCAGACTAATAATGTGACCGGCTGTTTGGGATAGTCCGGCTCGAAGGACCAGGGCTGCAATCGCGGTGAATATTCTGTGATTGAACCGTGATTGGACTACGTACGAACCATAACTTTTGTCACTTTTGGTATTGCTCTAATGGCGGTACTGCTCTTGACAGCCATTAGAGCCGTTTTGACAGATCGCTCAGACGTTAAAGGCTGTCAGTTACATAAAGTTTAGCGCGATGCGGAATTCAGCACAGTTGAATAGTAATTGTATTGCAATGTGATTAGAACTGAAATTGGATAGAATAGAACTTCGGTGTTTCAAATGAAAGCAATCGGGCCCCTGAAAGATAAATTGGTTACTGCTGATGGCGATATAGCTTAGTAATTAAATTATACCCAGATACCACTAGAGGGTAAATCATTTTCACTTACTATGGTGAGTTGTATAATAGTATAGGTACAGTCACGAGCAATGAAATTTATAGGTACGTGACAAATTTCCAAATTTATGTTCACAAACGATATTCCAATAGTATGTGTTTGTCGTGGAGTTCATAATTATGTATCCACCAAAATGTATCATATTTAACTACACATTCTTGTCAGTATAATGTTAACGATACAATTTTAGAAATAAGTATACTCTTTTGTCGTCGTAACTATATGGTTCTTCTTAATATGCTGACACTTTTTTAAGGGGATGTCAGACCGTCAAACTGAACCACTTTCTCTATTGCATCAACATCGAAATCAGGAAAAAAAATCTACTGCTCCATACAAAACTGCACACCTACTCGAGACAATAGAATTTTTTTTGCGATTTGATCTTCCCATAGATCTGTCCCATAGAGAAAGTTGTTCAGTTTGATGGTTTGGTTATCCCTTAAAAAACTGTCAGCGTATTAAGAAACACCCTATAAGGCAAACCTACTCGAGCCAAATGTATGGGATAGCTGATTTTTTTTCGCGATTTCGATGTTCGTCCCTGAGAGAAAGTTGCTCAGTTTGATGATCTGATCATCGGCACACCCTGCACAGACTCGACATATTGACGTATTAAATAAGGATATTTTCTAATATTGTGATTAATACCTATCAAACAAAATCCAATTCATTTTATTATATTAAAATTACACGGAGCCGTGGTCACTGATAAGCCTTGAAGCCTCAGTCCGTACTCGATAGCTAGATTAGTGTAAATTTTTTCAGTCAAAGCTATGTTTTGATTTAACGAACAAGTTTTTAGATCAAATAAATTATTTAAACTTAAATTGTTTAAAGAATCTCTCTCCAAAGTGAATAATTTGCACATACCTGGGTCTACCCAACGGTGGCTATCTCGTGCGGTCTATCCAACCTTATCTTGGACAAGCCTAAGTTAAAAGCTATGTTTTTATTTAACGAACAAGTTTTTAGATGAAATCAATTATTTAAACTTAAATTGTTTAAAGAATCGTTCACCAAAGTGAATAATTTGCACATACCTGGGTCTACGCAAAGGTGGCATTCTCGTGCGGTCTATCCAACCTTATCTTGGAGAAGCCTTAGTTAAAAGCTATGTTTTTATTTAACGAACAAGTTTTTAGATCAAATAAATTATTTAAACATAAATTGTTTAAAGAATCTCTCTCCAAAGTGAATTTGCACATACCTGGGTCTACCCAACGGTGGCTATCTCGTGCGGTCTATCCAACCTTATCTTGGACAAGTCTAAGCCGTCCTTAAACCGGGTAAATAAACCAGGATCTAGCATTACTCGTAAATCCTATTTAGGTTGATCAGAAACTTTGCTATTACAAACTGTATTTTAAGCAAACAAGCCCTTATAGATCTTCTGAACGTCTCGTTTTCATACAAACACTACAATTTCATATACTGAACACTTATTATTTAATTTTGTTCTTACACTGAACACAGCAGTCGAAAATCTTCAAATTTATGTTTTGAGTTGGTGTGTATAATTTAATTTCATTGAAATCTTTGGCAACACTGAATTGATAATGTAAATAAGAGTAATTTTACAAGATTTTGCTATTATAAAACTATTCGATTCTGTATTATTGCGACCGATTATTTCGATTAAATTTGAACTAATGAGTGCCTAATGGAATTGCTAAGAAGATTAAATTCCAAATAGTAAGTGTGGTCCAGACGTTAAAATAATCCATTAAAATGTCTCGTTATAGTGAAATACTTATAAATTTAAGGGCAATCTTACACATTAATCTCAGTGGAGAATATTCGATCTCTAAATTATGTAAGATCACTTTTATATTTTAGAAATACAGGGTGTAACTGACCGGTACCTGTTAACTCATTCGGGGTTTCAAGGCGTTCAGTATTTAGGAAGGTTAGGTGTTACTAGTAACAAAATGGGCACAAAAATAAATTGAGTTTTAGTTTCATAATAGGCCACTTTTTGCCACATTTTGTTCTATTTGTGGCGCCGCCGAGCGCAAGCGGGGCGAGTGGAGCTTGGTGGAGCGGCCCATGCGCGCCACACAGAGAAGATGGCATCCAGTATTCTAATTCCACAGAGTGATTAAGGTACAAAAAAAATCGGTTTAATTAGGCATATGCCTAGTGCACCGAGTACCTAAAGTCGTAATTCGACGAAGAACCAAGGTCTAAGACGTCGGTAAGCGGATCACAGAGATGAGGTGGAGATGGGCAGGACACTTGGCTAGACGGGAAGACGGCTGGTGGACCAAGGCAATATCAGAGTGGTGGCCAAGAGAGAGACGGAGGTCAGTAGGAAGACCACCAGCACGTTGGTCTGATGACATTGTGAGGGTGACGGGTTCGCATTGGATCAGATTAGCAGGATTCAGAATAGAATCAGATTAGTAGGACCGTGAGGAATGGCGCAATAAAAGGGACGCCTATACCCAGCAGTAGGTTGATGTGGGCTGATTTGATTAATTGATTTATCATGATTTTGATTAAATAATCGTAATAAATAATTGTTCATCCGTAATCTCAACAAATGTTGCACACCCTGTTTAATATCACAGACTGTTACAAAATAATGTTTCAATTAGAGACATAAATAGTAATAAACTGGCTTTAAGAGGTGACTGCACGAAAATACTTTGATTAATTTTCTTAGTCTGTCTACAAAAGTAAACTCGACGTTTAATTAAAATACATGTAATTCATTTTGGGGACGTGGAAATTTAACAGAATTAGACGTGACATAGCAACACAGATTTTTTGGGTTTCTTTATGTAATTTTTTAAAGTAAATCGTAAGTAAGTTATAGCCTGTTGAATCCCACTGCAGGGAAAGGCCTCCTCTCACGAATTAGGGTGAAGTAAGTGATAACAGATAATTACAATGGGTTCACTATGGGTTCCCCGTGTTTACTATGGGTTGAATCAATTCAATCAATCAATCGAAACATATCACCTACTCAGCAAAATATACCGTAAAGAAATACAAAAGATACCTTAGAAGTTATTTATACCTTAATAGCACAGCTCCGATGCAGCCTAGCAATGAATGTGTTTTTCCTCTAAAAGTCCTCTAAAAACCTATGTAAGTTTTATTACTGGCCGATCGACAAAAAAATTGAAATTTTTCTCCATACAACCTTACTCGTACCCAATTGTGGCGCGCCATCGCCGTCTCGCTCGTAGCATTGCTTGACGGGGACTATTGAAAGATTACCCAATTGGGTCTTTTTCGAGTCTTCACTTTGAGCGCGCTAGTAACTGTAGTAGGTAACACATGGTCCTCGGTTCTTTAAGGGAATGCTCAGACCATCAAACTGAATAACTTTATCTATGGGACCAATAACGAAATGGCAACAAAAAAAATCTGCTGCTCAATACAAAACTGCAAATCTACTAGAGCCAGATGTATGAGACGGCGGTCTTTTTTTGCAATTTCGATGTTGATCCCATGGAGAAAGTTATTCAGTCAGTTTTATGGTCTGATCATCCCCTTAAAAACGTTCAACATATTAAGTTGTACCCTGTATACATAAATTATCTTTAATTTTGGAATAATGTAATTGGATACGACATTATTGTTTTAGTAGCTAATGTCAAGAGGCACCTAAAAACGACCTTAACTGTATTGCTACACTAGAGCTTACCCGCGACATCGTCTGCACAATATTCCCGTCATCGTAGCGAGATAAATGATTTATACAAGATATTAAGTCTAATCTTAAGCTATCAAACGCAAAAAGATTCATCAAAATCGGTCGAGTAGATTTCGCGTGATATGCGAACAAACAAACAGACAATCACAATATCCAAAAATTTGTAGTTCAGAGTCAGAGACACCTAAAAACCATATCGTCGCTTTATAAACACGCTTCTATTACAGTTTTAATAGGTAGGTACTTAATAGTAGAGATAGCTTTAATGTTTTGGTAATCTGAAGTAAATAACGTTTAATTAAAGCTTTGTGGGACGTTGTGGGCTTCTCAAATCATACAAAGTATAGTTCACTAATGACCGAAATCAGTTTTTAGGTAAATTAATACTTTCCAAACAAAACATGGATGCAGCAAAAACGAAAAAGAGATGCGGTAATCAAACTTTCTACGTATATAACACTCGCCAATGTGGTGCGGTGGTGGTGTGGTGTGTGTGTGTGGTGTGGTGTGGTGTACATACGAAATTCCGAATCGTAATTCCGTCCGGAATAATTCCGCATGTATATGACGGGCCTAAAGGGCAATCGAGCTTCACTCGGCGTCTTTCGAGTTTGTCTTCCAAGTTAATTTAGATAAGTTTCATACCTGAGAAAATCCATTTCCACACAAAAACATATTTTTTGTGTTGTCTTAATGCTACTTGGCTGTCATTGACATGAGAGCCAAGTAGCATTCCAATTTCAGCCTACTGCTATCTCAATATAGGATTTTGGAAAAAAATACTTAAGACAGCCATTTAACGTGCCGCCGATGATGATTTCGTGCTTCGGATGGCACGTTAAGCTGTTGGTCCTGGCTACTATATCTGGTGATAGTAGTCGTTACATATAAATCACGTCAGAGGCCGAGGCGGTCTGACAAAATTCTGACACCAGGGCGTGCCCACACGATAAGACGAGAAGATTTGGCCAATTTGAGTTAGGACTACCTACCATTGTACCGTTATTTTCACTTTGTAGATCTATATGTATTGTAGTACCTAAACCTACCTTTGTGTTGTGTAAGATGCTCATCTCAGGCATAGGTATAATACCTACATAATAGTCAAACAACAATCGGGCCCATACCGAAGGGACAAAAAAAACATTTTGTCTGTTAATAATATTTTTTTATGTAAAAATTTTCATACGAGTTAGATGACAGGTACGTAACTACAAGATTAGTCGTGTGAGCGCCCTGTCGTCTAGAGGACCCTAACCTAATCAAAGTTATTTGAGTTTTTAATTTTACGCATGAAAAATTAAAAACATTTGAGTACCTAATAGCTTAATAAATCATAGCATAGGTACAACGGTTCAACATTTCACAAAGCAATGTCAAGCTTCGAACTTTGAATGTAATTTATGTCTCGCTCGCTAGTAATTTGAGTACCCTAAGTACCCTGCAAATAAACTATTTGCATTTATTTATACAACGTGTTAATGAATAAGCGCAAAACCTCATACACCCCAACTGATTTATAACAAAATAATTCGATAGAAACAATAATTTAATTATTTTGATACTTAAAATTTATTTAAAGTTATTCGCATTTTAAGTTTTGAGGCAAAAATTATTTGTTATTATTTCAGCAATGAATGAAAGTGCTAACGTGGTCATGGATACATTTTAAGAATCTTGTTTTGGTAAGTAGGGTGAGAGTGCCCGAGCGGTGGGTTGAGATCGAGTTCATTAAATTTAAAATTTTACACACAAATTATGAAATTTGTTGAAAAAAATTACCTATGTTGAAACCATGATAATTCGATTCTGCTCTCGATTCTAAACAAACTACTTTCTAGTTTTGCGTTAGTACATGAACACGTTGTATATTGTTGATTCTTAAGATCTTTACAACACTTATCTTTACATCACTTGGTTTAGGGTGCGTTTCCACTGGAGCGGATCGAAACGGAGAATTGTAAAATCAACCAATAAAATAGCTTGATTCCATCATTGACCTGTAACTAATGCATCGGACGAATTGGCGAGACGGGGGTCAAGTACAGTCGCTTTTGGGCTCGAGCCCATTACACCGCTACCTTTCGGCTGGATATGCTCACAACTACGCAAGCGCACCAGTCAAAAACGGGACACACTGTGGGCTGCACTAACAGACTGCCAACAGGCGAGGAGCGCTCTACCAAGGTTTAACCGTCGCCTCTCTAGGAGCCTCCTGCATATCAGGAGAAGTCCTTTTAACAAGCATCTCTTTAATATTTGGTTTCATTAACAGTCCTCTGTGCAGGGTGTGCATGGAGGTTGGAAACGGCTACGCACGTGCTATTGGAATGCAACGGGCTAGCACACTATCGGGCATAACATCTCGTATCACCGGGGTCTTTCCCAGAAGTCTTCGGCAGCGCAGCATTAACATGCTGGTGGGCTTCCTGGAGGAGCTGAGATGGCAGGAGTAAAGATATTTCCACCTCACGCAAAATAGGCGCCTAGGACGTCCAGTTGAGAAAAAAGTGCTTGCTCAACCAAAACCTGTAACTAAAGACTAGCAATATCAGTCAACGAAATGTCACCACTTTTTTCAAGCAAATAAACCAAATCCTAATCTTAATGTTAAGGACATAACGAAAAACCTACAAATGGATACGGGACGCAGGATGGCAAATGTATACTATTGACGTTTCGCATATTCTAATGGACGTTTGTCATAAGTGTGAATGGATTTCAAGTAGCATTTTATGTCTTCTAACTACCCCTATATTTTATCTTCGCTTGATTTTATCAAGCGGAGTCAATTGAGGAAAATTGAGCAACTTGATTGATAGATTTTAAACATCTCCGCTCCGGTCAGCTTCAGTCAAAATTTTGTTGAACATTTAACTAGGTAAATGTAAAAATACAGTCAGGCATTAGACCGGATTACCAAAGTATTTGTTTTTTACAAAACTCTTTCTAATCCTAATACACCACTATTTTTAAATACCATACAAATGTTAACGGTGTATTCAGATGGTGAAACCATATGGTGAAACTAAACCACTTTCCCTAGATGGAACATGGTAACATGGGTCGAAAAACAAGAATTTTTTTTGGGACTTCCTTACTAAAGTGCGGTTCAGACGATCGATTTTCTATGGGAGGTCCAAAAACAATCCTCTTTTTCGACCCATGTTTCATAAGGAACATTATTTAGTTTCATTTTCAGAATATAACCTTAAAATCTTTATGCCTATAAAAAAATAGGAGAATGTTTATTTTTAAAAAACTTTATTGTACACAGACACATATTAGAAAAGACAACTACCACAGCACAATTTATTAGGTACCTATTTAAAAGTTTTCAAAACGAAAACAATAGCCAGAATACAGGGATTTTAATTGGAAGCGGACACAGGGCCGGACAGGTCCCGACAGGTCAGGAATGTTTAATCTGCGCACTCCTTTCGCACCCGGTCCTTTTAAATACATAGGAGTTGAAATTAGACAAAGTGATTATTGAAATCTTTGGACTGGTTACGCGTGTAATTCTACTAACAAACATTTCTGCCACTTTTTGCGAGGGGTAAGGTAACATGAAATCCGCAACTTTGGATTTTATTCCCCATAACTTTAGATTCTAATTTTGAATGTTAAAAATCATGAAAAGTAGTCTCGTGTGAACCCCAAACGTTCTAAGTTCGAAGTTATTATTTCGCAATTATAGGCTGTCTCGTTTAGTGATAAGGTGTAAAATTGAATGTAAATGCACAAGATCAATTGTGCTTATACCGTGGGAAATGCTACCGCAAGGTTAGTCCTTATAATAATTAGTCAAAGATTGAAATTGAAAGACTGTCTGAGATCCGCTTTCAATTATGCAACTGATCAATGCAATTGCGTGTGTATTTTTTTTAAAGTTTATATCAAACAAACCGGTCGATGCACTTCAACGATTTGAATTAAACAAGGTGTTACAAAAGTAAAAATAAACATTTAAAACTTTTAAGGGGGTTGCTTAGACCATGAAACTGAACAACTTTCACTATGGGACCAACACACAATCGCGAAAAAAAAATCTGCTGTCCCATACATTTAGCTCGAGTAGATTTGTAGCTTAGTATGGAACATCAGATTATTTTTTCGCGATTTCGATATTGGTCCCATGGTGAAAGTTGTTCAGTTTGATGGTCTAAACCACCCCTTAAATGTTTATTTGTATTTTTGTAACACCTTGTATAGACCGGTTCGTTACCTGTGACCGACCTGACATTGACCATGACCTGTTACCGATCGGTTCCAGATCTTTAGACCTGCCTGGTGGCTGCCTGCTTAAGTAGCCTTTAGGGTACTTAAAAATTGTATCAGATAGGTTTATGGCCGTGGTTTACTTTACCCTTAACACGAGTATTTAGTAAAACAGACTCGTTGACCTGCACACGCTGAAGAAGATATTCTGATGCGTATGTGAAGTCTACCAATCCGCATCGGGCACGAGTGGTGGACTAACGCCCGAACCACCCAGGCTAGACCTGTGTATGCCATCAGTAGTACAGTCTATTATTGGCAAGGTAAAGAAAAATATTAAAAAATTAAATTAAAATGAGATTTATCAGTGTGAGAACCATTGTAAGCTTTTCTTACAACGCCGACAAATGAAGCCGACTCGACCTGTAGGCATCACGTACGACTACTTTGCTAGTGTGACTGTTGTAGTATAAGAGATATACGTACACACGGCGACACATCAAGCTATACAGAACCAAAATAAGCTGGCTGCGCGACGTTATACGTTACTCGACATACGCGCGCCAGCTTATGTTGGTTTTGTATAGCTTGATGTGTCGCCGTGTGTACCTACTTTTTGCTATCATAAGCTGTAAGGCTGATTCAGTATTCGTAGGGTCAATCTTCTCTGTGACGGGGATGGACCAGGTCTGCCTGCGTAACTCCAGTCGGTTTAGGAGTTACAGCCGTTCAAAGGTCAGTTATGGTATATGCAGGTATTATTGTAATATGCACTGTAGATATGCGAACAGTACCAACACTGGCATGTTCTGTCTGTCGGTTTAGGAGATACAGCCGTTCAAGGTCGGACCTTTGAACGGCTGTATCTCCTAAACCACCTGACAGATCATGCCAGTGTTTGTACTGTTCACAAAGCTAAAGTGTATATTACAATAATATCCTATGATCAGCCTTGGAGCTGATCGTTCATTTTTTACTGACCTTTGTAGGCGGATATGGTAATAAATTCTACAACTGATGGCATATCACCTCCTTCCGGCTTCAAAACGACCCCTATTCCACGGTATACAGGGTCCTTCTCAATATGCTGACGCTTTTGTAAGGGTATAATCAGACCGACAAACTGAACGTCCCCTTAAAAAAGAGTCAACAGCATATTAAGAAGGACAGAAAGGAAGGATCCTATATAGGCTGATGATGATGAGAATCGCGTTAGGCAAAGCCTTTTTATTATGTAGAAAAAATTTCAAATTATGAAGGCACGAGCACGACATCAGCTATAAAATTGTCAGCAAACAGCTATTAACGGGCTACTTGTGAAATATTGTAGTAAGTATTTTTTTGTTTTTTGTTTGTTTTACAAACCGACTTTAATTCCATCTCAACTAAATTTGCTTGTTAAAAAGTTTAACAAAAATCTATCATAAGAAAGTTACACAAAAGCAAGAAAATATCAATCCGCTTCGGTAAAGTAACTCAACATTTTTGTCGCCACGTGTAACGCAACAGTCCGAGCGTTGCAGTAGTTTAATTAAACAACTTTAAGAAAAATAAAGTGAACATTTTTACGCGCACGAATTCACTAATGAAAGTTTTAAATGACCGACGAAAAAAAACTCGTGACCTCGTTATTTAGAAATACAAACTTCACGCTTGCATTTCACAAATTAAGAACCCACAAAACTGTGCTCCTATTTCTTTTCAATAAAGTTCACAATCGTCGAGCAGAGTCTCGTTAAGTGCAGCCGTCTGGTGGACGCTTTATAAAAAGTTTTTTTAAACTTTTTTAAAAATCCGCACCAAAACAATGGGCAGAGAAATTCATAAAAGGGCCCAAAACCGTTGACAACAAATCTCACAATGGGGAGCGATTCGAATAATTAATCTTCGGAACAAATCGAACTTTCCATCAACTTCTGAAATGTGGCAAACTTTCTTTAATGATAATAAGATTGTCATTATATTCTGAAAAGAAGAAATTGTTTGACGAATTATAAATTCTCTCAAGATAGCTGAATTAATAAATAGTAAAAAACAGGGTACTTTAGAGTTCACAATCACTATGGACCCAACAACCGTTTGAGAGCAGTCTGTAAACTAATTTTTCGTACGTGCGAATTCTAACCTGGACCCTTAGGATCTACAAACCTTCAAAAAGGATCAACCCCAAAAGAAATAATTTAAAAACAATAACAATTACAAATAAATATCTACTTACGAAATTAAATCACAACGAATCCTATAGGTACCTTAATACGTTCCGCATATCGAAACGAAATACCAAGGGAAAAAATTTACATACAGGACGGCCGAGTTTTTCGTCCGAAATATAAGTTACCCAATTTGTTATGTTAAGGCTTACGGAACCCTCCATCAGGGTACCCTTGTCCAGCGAACAGATTGAGCCTACGGGAGTTGCGATGGATCAAACTAAAACATACAATCTCTGCGTTTAGGAGCCACAATTTGTTTATTCGGTTAGAGTCACCGATCAAGACAAAGTAACATAATATAATGCGCGCTCGCTTTCGCATATGTAGGCGCGGTTTATACAGAAGAGACGTGTGGCGGTGGCGGATAGTCAAAGTAACACAATTATTAACCCTTTAGCACGTAGCATAGCGTCGTTTGGAGAATTACGCATAGGCGCGATTCCCATTTATGACAAAAACGACGATATGCTACGTACTATAAGGTTTATATTGTGTTACTTAGATTATCCGTCACCGCCACACGTCTCTTCTGTATAAACCGTGGCTAAAGCAACAAAGATAGAGGCTACAGCAGGGATGGCATGGCATCGAACCAATGGCACGCGTGCCGAAGGTGGCACGCGACTGAAAATTATGGGCACGGTGCTGGTGGCATTCGGATATTTCAGATCGAATTGCCAATTTTATTAGAACATGCGCAGAACCAATATTGCTGTTTTGTCCACTTACATAGCACTGATTGTAAAAAAACACTGTTTAGTATCAAATTATTCATTTATAAATTTTTGCACACTAAATATATATTGCTTCTTGGCGCATCATGGCCAAATTAAAACTTTTTGGACCGTTATTGGCATGTAGATATTAAAAGGTTCGCCAAGAAGGGTTCAAGAACGTCTCAATGTGTTTCCTCGGGGGCTAGCATAGGCCGACTGTAGTGCTGTTGTGTGTGATGCCGATTGCCGTGTGTTGCCCAGCTTCGAATAACACCAACCCAGTCGGGTTTCGTAAGAGACTAATTAATTCCTTCAGGCGACTTACACACTGTGTGACCATCTGGAAAATAAAGAATCTGCCACACACTAGCTAAAAATCTGCCAAAATCTGCTAAACACTAAAGAAAAATTACAAAAATATGCCACATATATTTTAGTGTCCAAACACTTATTTTAAAGAATTTTTGCAGGGTTTACCATAAAACTTAAGATACTTAAAACCTTTTTGTAAGTCCACACCACATTTACTTCATGTTCTATCTTTATTTTTCGTCGTACGTATCATATCAATTTTGATCGCATCTTTATCTTTTTAATCACTTCCTTTGCGAAAAGTAATTTGAAATAAAATAAAAACAAATACTCCGTCGCCTCCTTGTAGAGACTGCCTTGGAACAGGAGTTGCCTGGTCTGTAAAATGATTTCATGTCGGTAAAATTTTCTATTGCCTCTCCAAAAATTATACTACTTCGCCGATAAACTGTTGGCTAGTTTGGCGTGGTAATTATTAAGACACACATGTACCCATTGAAGTGAATAAAATTAAAAATTATAAAACAAATAAATAAAAAAAACCGGTAATACATACAAGCGTGAAACTTTGTATGATTATAGTGCAAACTTGTCGGGCTTATGCTAAAGATCCCGGATAAAACACAATTTTTTGGTAATATTGTATGTAGGTACAGAACCCCCTGTGCGCGAGTCTGACTCGTACTTGGCCGTTTTTTATAAAAATTAGCAGTCGCCGTAGTCGAAATTGACTAGGAATCCATCAATACCGATCATCAATCGATATTGCCTAGAACAGTCAACAAAACATATCGGTTAATGTTTTGTTGACTGTTCTAGGCAATTGATGTATTCCCGATCACCCGTTTAAACATAGGGATTAGACGTCTCCTTTAGAAATCATTCCTCAGAATTGTAAAGAGGGCGATTCTCCAAAATCGCTCAGCTTGGAAAAAAAATAAAACTGCTAAACTTTATTTTGTAGCTCTACGGTGAACCCTCATAGAAGGTGTTGAAATCCAACTGACCTATCCCTCATATGTAGCACATGCCTAAGGGAATACCTGCTTTGCGTTTTCTCCACCTCAGCATTCATACATACCTTTCTTTTTATAAAAGCCTAAATAGGTACATACATTTTATCGACCACTAGTCTGCTACCTAAATAAATAAATTGTCTTTTATAAGCCGAATTTAAGTGAATTCTAGAGTCACCAACATTAAGACCATATTGGTAGCTGGCTTTATTTTTACGTGTTTCTCTTTGTGTGTGTGAGAGAGTGTGTGATGTCTTTATTATTTACAATAACATCACATACCGGATAATATAAATAGGGCCTTCTTAATATGCTGACGGTTGTCTTAGATGCTCAGACTATCAAACAGAACTTTCTCTATGGGATCAACATAAAAAAAACGAAAAATAATCAAATATCCCATACATTTGTGTTGAGTAGAATATCAGTTTAAGTAGTAAAGTAAGTCAAGTATACAACAGCAGATTTTTTTACGCGATTTTTATGTTGGTCCCGTAGAGAAAGATGATCAGTTTGATGGTGTAATCATCCCCTTAATAAACAGCCAGCATATTAAGTTGGACCATGTATACAGGGTCCTTCTTAGTATGCTGACACTTTTTTAAGGGGATTTTCAGACCGTCAATCTGAGCAACTATCTCTATGGGATCAACATCGAACTCGCGAAAAAAAACAGCTGTCCCATACATTTGGATCGAGTAGGTTTGCAGTTTTGTATGGAACAACAGATTTTTGTTTTGCGATTTCGAACTTGGTGACATAGAAAGTGGTTCAGTTTGACGGTCTGATCTTCTCCTCAAAAAAGTGTCCGCATATTAAGCGACCTTGTATTGCGATAATTCTCTGTTACGTAGGTATGTATGTATACTATAAAATAAAGGTTTTTCTGGTTTAACAAATAAAAAGCGAGAACCAAAAAAAATTACCTATTAAGAAATAGTTGTTGATTTTGTTGAACAATTAAATAAACACGTTAAACTGTCGCATTACGCAAAAGGGTGTCCTATTAACACGAGTAACGTCCTCTCTTGATTCCAATTTCGCTCTCTGTACAAACATTTGGCCCTTTTCGGAGACATTTACATGAATTTTACGAGGGCTAAAAAGTCGAGTATATATATGTCTGGACCTAATTTTATTTGTCTCCAACTAATGGGTCGGGCATATTGCGTGGGTTTGTGTCCTTTTGACACTTCGTCGTCTGACTAGAGCGTGGCAAATCTGAAATTATGTTTGAATTTGTTTGTTTGTTAGGTACCTACTTAATCATAATTGTCAAGTTTTTATAAACATTCAACAAGTTTAATTTTTTTTTCTTAATAGCCTGTTATTTTACGTTTACCATGGAGATTACGGGTCGTCTAATGACGTCACTCGTTTTAACGAAAAATGTCATTACTTTATTTAAAATACCTGATACTATATCCATTACTTACATTGCCCATACTAATCTTTAATCCTTTCATTTTAAAATCTCTAACATAAATTGAGACAATTATCTCGAAATAGCTTCAGATTTAACCCTCCAAGAAGAAACTTGACCACCTTTACACACTTCATATTAAAAAAATTTGGCATGTTACGATCAAAAGATTATAAATTGAAGATGACAATATCCATGGTTTTATGATGTCATGAAGCATCATTTTCCAAGACAATACATAGGTACATTATATGCGAAACAAAAATTATGTATTTGTGGAGGAACTCCGTGGAAAGTTCCTCCATTGAAAAGGAAGATCTTCCGCCAGGCTAGATATAAAGCCTAGGGACCAGCTGTGTTCCAACAGTTTTTAATTGGATCTTGGATCTACATGTATCGAATCTCTGTGATTATTTCTGTTGTACGATTTATGTCTTGCATTCGATTGTGAACCTTAACTATAGTAGGTAGGTTACGGGTTACGTATTCACGTTGAAATTGTTCTTGTATCGTGCACATTTGCGGGTGCGACTGGTAGCGACATCTGTGGCAAAGTCCTACATATTTATTTAATACTTTATTCATAACGGTATTATACCAAGAATAGAGGAACTGACATGAGTTTTCAAATGAAACCATTTTTTGGGAATTTAACACCAGCCCAGTAAAAATTCGAATTCTATGTATGATTGTGAATCTAACGTGAAATCGTGCATAATTTAATGAAATAGTGTTAGTATATTTCACAAAATAATCTAGGATTTCACTTTGGATTCACAAATTATTCACAGAGCTCGAATATTTACCCTGTCGATTGTGTCGATAAGTTCCCAAAAACGGTTCTATTGCCTTGCGTCACGTATCTCTTTCTATTAAACAGTGGTGCCGCTAGGTACATCTCGCTCTCTCAGCTGTAAGTTCCTTTATTCCTGGTATAATACCTTTATGACTTTATTGTACACACGGAATATAGAATCTATCATAGTAGACAAGTACCTACAACACGGCACGGACAGGCCCGGTATGACACCTACAGGATGTTAAATTAGCATCCTTACATTTCCTTTCCTACGATCAAACTAAACAACAGAGAGAACATAGAAACCGCGAAAAAAATTTGGTTGTTCCATAAAAGACTTCAATTGCTACTCGACCCAATTGTATGGTATAGCTGATAGTTTTCGCGATTTCAATGTTTGGTCCCATAGTAAAAGTTGTTCAGTTTGATGGTCTACTCGTAAAATCGCATTTTACCCCATGAATAGGCATGGGAGTTTACTTAGGTGTAAAAAGTGTAACATTGAAAGCTGTGTAGTGTTACGTAGTACTAGATTAGTATTTAGTCTGTGGTACTAGATACTCTTTCTTATACTGTGGTAGTATGGTCAACATGTTCAGTATCTAATGAAATACCTCATAAATTCGTTTGACTGGTTAACGTGACGTAAATGATTTAAAACATTCCCAGGGCTTGTCGAAACGCGTAAATTGCAAGTTGTCGTAGAGCATTAATTAGTATCCGTCAACGGGTCCCTTTGGCCTGGCTGACTACAGGGACAGATGTGGGTCGAAATTAATCAAGGTCGGGGTCGACACATTAGCGGAGTTCCAATGGCTTCAACCCTGAACCTGGTGGGCTATGAGAAACGCGTCAATGCCACTTAGGATCTTCCTGCTTTTTGCTTTTTTCGGGAATCTACGTAGTCCCAAATACCGCAGTGTCTTAAGACGAAATACTTTGACCAGTGAGTACTGCCAGAGATGACAAAGGAACTGAGACGTGGCTCACTCATGGCCTCATAAAAAGGTTGTAAGTCACCCAAAGGGCAATGGAGAGGGCTATGCTCGGAGTTTCCCTGCAAGATCGAATTAGAAATGAAGAGATTCACAGAAGAACCAGAGTGACCGACATATCCCAAAGAATTGCTAAACTGAAGTGGCTATGGGTGAGGCACATTGCTCGCAGAACCAATGGCCGATAGGGCCGAAGAGTTCTGGAGTCACGGCCTCGTACCGATAAACGCAACATGGGTAGGCCTACGCTAGGCGTGGGTGCGCAGATCCCACACAAGGTGGACCGACGACCTGGTGGAGGCGCGGAAACTCGTTGGGTCAGCACAGTGCAGAACTGGTCGTTGTGGCGATCCTTGGGGGAGGCCTACGTCCAGCAGTGGGCTGATATGATAATGATTGATCTTTTGCCTCTGAAGAAGTTCTACAAAGAGGACAACCTTAGCTGAATGTCTAACTTTTATTTCAAAAGGATATTCTTATTTATTTAGCTATTACGCTAAATATTCGCACTGGGCTCGCGTGGTGGAGTATGGCCAACTTACTCGTAAGAGGAAGCCTTTGCAGTGCAATCCTACAGGCTATTATTTCATCATCATCACTGCCTATATACGTCCCACTGCAGGGCACAAGCCTTACCCTTAAGGAGGTTGTATGGGCGTTAGTCCACCACGCGTGCCCAATGAGGATTGGTAGACTTCACATACGCATCCGAATTTCATCTTCAGCGAATGCAGGTTTCCTTTTTTCCTTCACCGTTTGAGAGTTGATAATTAATGTACGTAATTAATGTATGTAGTTATAAAAAATCATTGGTACATGGCATGTTGTCCATGCGGATTCGAACCTGGACCTCAAGATTGAGTTTCCATAGCTCTCCTATAACTTACTTACTTTTAATGCTTTTACTCTCTTTTTTCTAATGTCGCTTGAAATATCCTACAATTGTAGCCATAAAAGGATATAATGCTAATGTGAATTTAAATAAAAGTATTTTATGTTCGCTAGTCTTGCGGCCCCAAGTCTTAAGACAGTCTTACACAAGTAAATGTGAGCGAAGCCCTCCATAACAAGAGAGAACGTTGTTAGGAACATCCAGCGTGTTTATACTGATACTTGCTACACTGACAGCTCGGCTAATTGGGGTCCCGACCTTAGGAGTAAGTTCCTGGTAAGTTCCCTTTCGATTTGTCTGACTGACTTACGATGAAGATTATACGATCAAGGAGGTAAAAGTATACTTCTGCTTAATAAATGGGTGGAGTCAGAACATGTAAACGTGTGTTTATTGATGTGGGTTATATTATAAATATTCTCTTTTGTATACAAAATAACACAAAAAAATTATATTAATAGGAGAAACATTGTTATTTAAGTTCTAATATATTAGGGGCGTGTTTTACCACTTCTGAATAAGTTATCAGAACTTATCTAACAGATTTGTTTGTCAAATAATTATGTCAAACGATCTGTCAAAAAAAACTTTTAAGAACTTATCCGGAAGTGGTGAAACTTTTTTCAACGGCAGTTTCCGGCAGCGGCGGCGGCAGTCAAAAGCTAGACAGCCAGCTTGCTGAGCCGCGGGTATCCTCTGGCGATCACGGATCGCATCGGGCGGTCGCGGGCAGCTTTGGGCGTACGCAGGCGGCCGCACGCTCGCTACTGTAAAATGTTTTCACACGATAGGTACTAATTTTAATTAGTTATGTAGTATGTTAGCAATGTTGATAAAGTTCAAAATGCTGCGCAACTAAAACTGCGCTGACGGCTACTGCCACATTGGTGTGAATTGAGCCTGATAATCTTACAACGCATAACGGACTAAATGCGAATACCTTGTTTGTAATAGCACGGGAACGTATGGATCGGTAACCAATACAGCCACTCGCCATTCTTTCTTCTTTTTGTCGTGTCCAAAAACATGAACATGACAAGCGGCGGCGTGGCGTGGTGAGTCACCGAATAGCTATAGCGCCCCTGTTTACACAATGATCTAGCAACTCTCCTTCCCACTTGCCTCGCATCTCTTGCGAATGGGCAAATGTGAGGCCAACAATTTCATCGCTAATATCACGACATCGGCTTTCACTTAAATGTTCCTATTGAATTAGGTATTGCCGCAAACGTGATGGGCTCATTAAGACCAGAAACGAACCGCGATGGATTCTCTGAATTGTTAAGATTTATTATGATAGGATAGATTTGTGTTTAATACTATTACTATTAACCACAAGTACTGTTATAAATAGTAGTAATAAGTACTTAAGTAAATGTATTTTACGTTAGGTATTTGGTTCTATTCCTTTTATTCACAACACAGTTTTATCTTTTTTGGATAAATAAGAAACGCTAGTCAGTCCAGTGCTGTCAATCTATCTATAAAACGGAATCGATCAAAAGAACAAACAAAGCGATGACAATCAATGTCACCATAGAAATTTTCCGAACGTACATGTGTCCGTCAATAAACGTTACATCCCTTTCGACGGTACCCAACATTATTTTATTACCAAACCTATAGATTTGTCTAAAGAGTAGAAATGGCATTAAATTTTTCGCGATTATCGTAATCGAAGGCTCTTGGATGATGCTTGAAGATAATCTGTAGAGCCAAGTACCACGCTGAAGTGCAAAAATGCATTAGAGTAAGGTGGCGGCGTCCCGTGACAAATATTTGTATGATGAATATGAATTTTTGTACCTGAGCATATCGTTGCCTACTCATCATAATACAAGTTCAGGCTAGATTCTGGGACTTTGAATGTAACTAGATAATTCGTGTGACAATGTCCAAGATATTTATTTACTTATATCTATTATATTATATCTAATAAAACGTCAGAGACCCATAGTATTGATATATTTGCAGACTCAGTAAATGTATTCAAATCTTTAGTTGAGACAACCAATCCATGGTTGACGGCTTCTACCTTGCAATCGTTTTGACGTTGATATTTTTTTTTAGTTGTAATTATATTTTTGTCTTTCATTGCTTGTCTTATGTAACGCCTCTTTCCCTGAGGGTTAGGCAGAGACTAAGGCGAGCCATAAGGGATACGAAAATTCTGCAGATTTTTGTCGGGAAGAGGATGAAACTCCCTTCACATCATGTGCGAATGTGGCCCACTAATGCACAAACGATATACTCACATGGGTAAACACTCTGTTCACCGATCACAAAACATGTCTACACAAGTTCGAAGTGTTCGAGTCTAGTAGTAAGTAGACTGGTCTGCAGAAGACTGGAAAAGCTGCTGTAAACTAATGAAAATGCGAGCCATTTGCTACGATCCTTACATACTTCTTTCGCCTCATTCGCAAACATACATACATCTCTTTATAAATGCTCGTCGGTTTCAAATTTACACAATATATCTCTTTCATATCCTACATCAGATTTGATTCGTCCTCTCCACATAACTAAAACTCGATCTCTAATCACACAATTCGTCGTTGTGTGTGTGTGTTTGTGTGTGTGGCCAAAATCTCTGTCTAGCCAGTAAGCTCACATATTTTAATCCTAAAGAGATTTTAAGGAGACTAACGAAACCCAGATTGTTCGAGGTGATTTACCTCGATATCTCGATTCACTGTCACTGCATTCTGTATATTTGATTATAAATTCGCTACTCGCATAAAATCGCATTTATGCGAGTAGCTTTCTCATCATCAATTATTCTCGATGGTACTTTTTAATGAATATTCGCTAGGTGCTATCTGTTCAAAGTAATCTTCCGCTATGACACTTCTACAATTTCGTCCCGTCGTCTGTGGTCCGTCCCTTTGGACGGAAGGAACCTTGCCGACACGAATTGATCGAATTGACAAGTGATAGGTCTGGGACTAAACAAAAAGAAATATATTTCCTGTTTTGGAACCAACGGCAATACAGGACATATGTTTGAATTTTGTGGATGTAATAAAGTTACAGGATTGTGACCTTTCAGATTTACGTGTTTCTACGAATGAACGCAAACCCTCAAAGCTGTTTGAATAATTCATAAATCCCACACACAGTGTCATTCAAACAATTTATGACATTGACACCCCATATCTAAATACTTTACAATAGCTTGCTCTTCATTTCGCTCATAAAACTTAGATAACTTAATTAAATGGTCGCTTCGAAGGCGCATTCAATTATTTTCCATAAAAGTAGTAATCTTACTAATGAACTGAAGATGCACTCGACTCTACAAATATTTGTCTACACTTCCGGACACGATACGGCGGAGCGGACGCAGTACAACGCGATGCAGACGTCCGCGAAGGACGTATAATACAGTATTACACGCAAAATGATACATACGCATAATGACACACGCTTAATGACATATTTATTACGTTGACCGGTAGATTCTGAAGTTCTTGTACGTAACCGCCGTCCACTTGATACTATAGGTTATCTCGCTTTGTTTCGGACTTTCGGAGTTCTACTTCAGGATAAAAAAATTGGTTATTGATTATTTAAATCGTTATCGAAGTCGTCAGTAAAGTATAATTATGGCAAACGTAACAAAATGTTTACGATAATTTGGGCGATTGAAAAACTCTTGCTGAATTATAACTTCCGCTTCAAACTTGACGAATGGAATACTTTACATGTCCTTGAACTTATTTCAAAATTCCTAGATCCTTTAGTCAAAAATAATTTACTCTTTTAACATACGGGTCAAAAAGAGAACCTTCATTTTGAAATCGGATAAAAATAAACGGAAATGTACTTTACTAGTGAAATAACAAAACTTCACTAAAATGTTCTCCAAAAAATAAAACTAGAAAAGAAACTAAACTCCCGCAAAGTTTCTAAGGTAAGGCGAGTAGGTTTTCAATTAAAATTCCCCGCATTCGTATCCCGAATACCTTTTGCCACCTTTTTCTTCCACACGGAGATTTAATATACATTCAGTTGTACACTTTCGCGTGCTCGCCAGTGCAGCTTATAATACTTTGAGTCAATAAATTAAAGAGCGCAGCGGCGTCCGCTAAGACATTTTAAGTGCACTTTAAATGCATGCAAATCGACGAAGCCGGCGATGTTCTTTGTGCATCGACTGCAAAGCATTAGGTATTCATTCTGCAATGCACGTTATTTAAACGAGAGTTAACATTCAACTTCGATGTTTTACTTTGGAACTCTAGCCCTTACACTAAGCAAGCCGTAGCGACACTTAAGTACTAAATTACTCATAGGCAACTGCAAATTAAACAAGCACATGCACACACTGAAATTAAGTGATACGACCGGCTGCATGGAGGAGATGGAAACTCCTCTGCACCTTCTATCTGATTGTGGCCCCCTGCTGTACAAACGTAGTGCTCACCTAGGTAGACAGGTATTGACACCATACTCGTATGAGACACAAACCGTCCCGATCAAAAACCTACTTCGGTTTCTGGCCGCCGTAGGGTTTCTTAAGGAACTTTGAAAAGTGCATTCACAAAGGACTGGCGATGGTCCAAGTGGCTCTGGCGCAAGTCTATCAAGGACCCAAATTGCTTGCAATAGCTCAGTCAACAATAATAATTGATCATGGTTGAAAATTGTGATGAATTGTCTCTGAATACGATTGTTTCCGTGTAACTTCTTTTTCTTCTGCCGAATCGGTGACATATCATTTTATATTGTTCCTGCCCAATTTTCTGGCACACGGACACCACAACTGGCAGCATCCATAAGTTAAATTTGCGTGTAAGTGTCTGGACAGAAAGAGCACGATATAAGAAGGCCAGAGTTTTAGGAGCACTACATTCACACCGGAGATCCGATCCGTCGATGAAATCCTACCTGGACAATACATCTGCTCCGGCCGACTTGAGTTCAGGATCTATTTAAAGAGCACCGCGAAGGCAGTCCGTTCGAATGAGAAACTATGTATTGTTGTTGCTTACCTTCAGCGTGGTTATTGTAGCTATACCAATCGTTTTCCGTATTTAGTTGTGTTCTGTGAATGTGACCGTAATGACAATATATGTGGTTTTGAGAAAACAAGATGATTCTTCTTCATTTGATAAATTCTTTTAATTTCGAGTAGGTATGTTTCTGAAATTCTCTCAATAATTTAATTTTTTACATTTGTTTATATTTAATTTCTACCAACAGAACAAACTAGGTAGGTATACAATTTAAGAAAAACTATCTCGCACCGTTGTGTTACAGTCTCCATCAAAAAGGAACGAAATATTCTTCAAGATTCCTTTTAAAGTTTCCTAGGATGTTCCTATTTCTTGAACAACATCACTTCAAACACAAATGTTCTACAAGAAACTTTAGAAACGTCGACAAATATTACGTAAGTCAGACACTCCCTGAGGTGTCGTTTCTATGTGACAAATTCTCGACGAAAACCCGGGATTATTTTAAGGGGACTGAGGGGAGAAAAAGGGGGAGAGGGGAGCGATCCATCAATCAGTCGGATACGGCATGTCCCAGATGTAGTTCCTTATCTAGCTTTTGGTGGACTCCCCCGTTTTGGAGTGGCAATAATTGATTGTTTTACTCTGATGTACGGATTTGTCGTCGAACTTTGACATTTGTGTGGGACGTTTGATTATTGAAGTGGAGTTTTACTAGTTTTAGAACTGACACATTGATATCTTAGCACAAGAACTAGATTCACAATCAACGTTTCAAAAATGATAATACCAGAAATGAAAAGAGCTCTTTAAGTCTCTTCTTTGTACTGGCTTACGTATAGTGACTTAAAACGTATATTATTCCCGCCAATGTCTAAGCCAGCTTCCTGGTGCCACACAACAGCATGCATACTTGATTTGTGTGGGTTATTGTGCCAATTCGGACAAAGCTACGATTTTAGATGAGACGTGTCTATAGTATTTAAGGTAAATGGTTTATTATATTTTGTCCCTTACTTGCAGTCTGCTGCGTGTTTCTCAGCATGCTATTCGATCATCAACATCATCATCGCAGCCTATATACATCCCACTGTAGGGCACAGGCCTACCCTCAGGGAGGGTGTACGGGCGTTAGTCCACCACGCGTGCCCAATGCGGATTGGTAGACTTCACATACGCATCGGAATTTCTTCTTCAGCGTATGCAGGTTTCCTCATGATATTTTCCTTCACCATTTGAGAGCAGTCAGTATTACGTACATAAGTTAGAAAAACTCATTGGTACATGGCGTGTCATCCTTACGGATTTGAACCTGGACCTCAAGATTGAGTTTCCATATCTCTTCGCAACGCGCCACCGACGCTCTGTCAATACCATTCGTTAATCAGCCTTAATTCGAGTCACGGTGCGTCTCAGTAACTTCGTTCACGTTTCCAAATTAATAAAACGCATCGGCTTCGACAGTTATTAAGCTAGAGTGACAGAGCGGCTTCTGCGTATACCAATTTTCATTCGGGTTTGATCCGAATACCTACGTATACCTACCTAGGTACGATAAAGATCATATGTGTAATGTCACGAATTTACCAACGCGCCATAGATTTTATTGCTATAAAATATAAACACATATACTGGGTGTAAACTTAAACACTTTTTGGGGTGTTTCAGACCATCAAACTGAACAACTTTTACTTTAGAGTCAACTTTGAAACCGCGTAATAAAAATCAGCTATTTCATACACTTTGGTCGAGTAGATACTGGCATTTACTATGGAACAGAAGATTTTTATTTCGAGATTTTGAGGTTGGCTCCACTGTGAAAGTTTTTCAGATCAGTTTTCTGTAGCATGCTGTTTGATATGTAACGCATTTAATTTTGCATGTATAAACCTCCTCGAGGAAATTCTCTAAATGATAGTAAAAACCGCTTCACAATCGATTTCGTAGTTAATAAAAGAACTAAGCGCGCAAACGGACAGGCAGAGCGACTTTGTTTTTTTCATTTTAGAGATAAACTTAGCATTGCTTAACATTCAGAAAAATCTTCATAACACGTTGAAGAGAAACAAATGAAAAAATTGTGCGAGAACAAAGAGGGCGTGAAATTTTAAAATTTCTCAAATACACGGGGTGGGCGGCAAACGAGACGCTTAATCAAAAATAACGCGGCAGCAAAATTCAATAAAAGCGACTCATAAAACACGCCATAATGAAAAATATTAAATTCCAGAGACAAAAAATATATTTTATTTGTCGCGTGCGCGGCGCGGGGAGGGGACATAAATACTTTAATTTAAAAAGCGCGAAAACTTCCGAGTGAAATAATAACATGGGTGAGGTGCCATTGCCACGTTTGTTTCGTGTCGTGTTTACGTTGAAAACACTTTGGTGGTATGACTTTTATTTGTAGCCGTGTGGTTCCGACTTCGAATAACCCGCCCCATTTCTTCCCGTGGCTTACAAGGCGACAAAGGGATAAGGGTTTCTTGTGCAGTGTTTTTGTGATCGAAAGGCTAGCCCCCTGTGACCACCTGAAAAATCATTCCATCGTGAAACCTTGAGTGTGGTAAAGGTGAGCATTACTACAACTGGATAAATTCAAATTTTGTCGGTAGGTAATTGTAGCGAGGCCTCTCACCTCAGGCCTCAACCAGAAAGGAATTATGGTCGTGAGTTTATGTATGTATGTAACTTTTATTTGCTTGATAGGTAGGCTAGCCTTTCGCCCACAACAACAATGCATAAAAAACCTGCTATACCTGACAGTTTTTTAAGATGACCAAACCTTCAAACTGAACCACTTTCACTACGGGACCAACATTGAAAACGCAAAAAAAATTTCAGTTTCATTCATTTTGGTCGTATATTGATTTACATTTTCTATGGATTAGCTTTAGTTTTCTTTTTCATATTTCTAAGTTGGTTCTACAGTAAAAGTTTTTCAATTTGATTGATCTGATGCATCCCCTTAAGTATCTAACGCATTTAATTTACACACAACTTGTATACAAGTTGTTACAAAAACCCAAATAAATATTTAATGGGGTGGTTTAGACCATCCAACTAAACAACTTTCACTATGAGCCAACATCGAAATCGCAAAAAAAACAGCCTGTTTCATACATTTGAGTCGAGTACGCATTGCAGTTTAGTATGGAAAGCAAATTATTTTTTCGCGATTTCGATTTTGACTCTAGTCAAAATTGTTCAGTTGGATGGTCTAAACCACCTTAAATGTTTATTTCTATTTTTGTAACACCTTATATTGGGGGCACCAGACCACCAAATTTAATAAAACTATAGACTAGGCTATAATTAATATGTACAATTTGCCTTTAAAATCCCCCATTCTTATAATCAACTAAGAAAAGAAACGTTTTCTCCCTAAAACGGCTTAACTGAAATAATGAAATACGAAACTCCCCCTTACTAAAATTCAATATGGCAACAAAACTAATTTGGGACTTAACTGGATTATCATTTCAATAGGGCCAAAGTAAAGCAATATAGGAAGGCTTTTGAAGCTCTAAAATATGGCCAAAAGGGATGTTACTCGCTAAACGGCGGCCTTTGGGGCAATGAACATAAATAATTTAATTTTCCTGAGCGCAGCCAGCTCCTAAATAGCCGGCCTTCGGATTTTTATGTGCCAAAAACAAATAAATACTAATTTTTTCGACGATCCACTAAAGATTCATTACTATTTGAACTTTTTTACTTCTGCAAACGAAACGAGAACACTTTTTAGTACCGTTATGTACACTGGTCTTGTGTTTGTGGAGTTTGGTCCGCTCCATCTCACCCTCATTTATGAGAGGAGCTCTTTGCCCTTAAGTGGGACTTTCATAAAGTAATAATGATACAAGAAATATAATAGATTTGTATCGATAAGACTGCTTTGTTTGTGTCAATTCATATTTCTTAAGCATGCATAGCATACGCTCACGACTATATTCCCCGAGGCGGTAGACAGAGATATTCTGAAATCTCAGAACATTCACGTTTCTGTAGGTACCTATAATATTTGAGTCAAGGTATATTATGTTCTGGTGCGCAGTAATTTATTGATTGATATCGTGTTTATTGTCGTAGTCGGTAGACATAACCGGTCCATTCCCTTTTAAAATTGGCTCTTTTCTCTCCGACACGTGGGCTTCCTATCCTGCGGTCTAATAGCTCTCTGGTAAACCTTGAGCTTGGACTTTTGGGCTTCAGTAAGTGGCCATGTTTGAGCACAAGATACACATGTCGATCGCTATCGAATGCGACAATTTAATACTAACTAATAACCGGTCAAGTGCGAGTCGAGCTTCTCGCGCACCGAGAGTTCTGTACCGTCCCACCACACAATACCTATTTACTTACAAAAAAATTTTGTTTTCTCCGGGACCTTTAGCGTGAGACCGACTCACACTTGGCCGGTTTTTATTATTTGTTTTTATACTGTAGAGTTTGCTCTATAAGCACACGGAGAATTGACGCTTGTATCTATGACCGTTTTAACGATAGAACGAGAAGAAAAAATTTTGATAAAAACTAGTTTCTTGTATGAGAACCCCCTTAATTTTTAACTTTTTATTATTTTTACCGTTTTCACACTTTGCGTACGGAACCCTAAAAATGATCTTAAAACAACAAAATTTTTGTTCAAAATTTTGAAATCCTTTAATGAGTTAACAGCATCCATCACGTCTCATTCAATCATCTCATTTACACACACTCAAAATACTCAAATATCAACAATTCACCCTCACTGTTCATGCCTATTACAATATAATTTGTCTCTATTGGAAAGTCAGAAAGCTCTAAAAACGTTTACTCTAAAACAACTATTATTTATTCTGCAGACGGTGAAAACGTCAAAAACGAACGACATACATGGATGACGTAATTAACTAGTAAGGAAACAATTTGAAGCCATCACTTCTTACCTTTTTAAGAGCCTATCAGACAACAAAACCCTACATTCATATGTATATCGACCCTAATATATGAAAAGAACGAAGGTCATAGCATATTTTGGGTTCTTATTGTATATTTTTTGGGGAAAAGACGACATCTGGCAAGCGGTCGCGCATTTTAAACAATTACACCCGTACCCGTCGTCCGACACGGAAATAAAATCGTTGGTGCTAGGTATAATAGTAAGACACTTTTTAGTGTTCCGTACCTAAATTGGCAAAACGGAACACTAATTGAGTCCGTCCGTCTGTCACATGCCTTTTTCTCAGAGACCGTAAGACATGCATGCCTCAATTTCGAGGCATGTATTGTACCCACTGTCCATTATGTGGCGACGGGCTCACCCCCCGTCACACTGGACAGAGTTTCGGTACTACTGGTGAAACGAGGATGTTCTGAGGTTTCAGAATATCTCTGACTACCCCCTCGGGGAATATAGTCGTGAGCATATGCATGCCGTAAGACAGAGGAAGCTGAAACTTGGCACAGATACAGCAATTAAGGGTCCAATATCATAACCAAAGTAAAAAAAAAGCCTAACTTTTATATTGGGAGGCTTTGGGAGGTAGAAAGGGTAAACAAAAAAAATTGAGTCAAAAAATTAAAACGTATTTTAACAATTTTTTCGATTAACTTAGAAAAACTGTTGTCATCGATGTCGATGATCAAACCATCAAACTGAACCACTTTTGCAAAGGGACCAACAACAGAAAAAATCTGCTATCCCTTACATTTGGATCGAGTAGGATTGCAGTTTTGTATGAAACAGCAGATTTTTTTTTCGCTATAGAGAAAGTTGTTCAGTTTGATGGTCTGATCATTCCCTTAAAGAACCGTCAGCATATTTAGTAGAAACCTATTATTAAAAATTCCCACACAGACGCGCCCCATGGCATTATTGCGTTTTCGGCCTTTTCCCACCTTTGCTAGCTAAGCCAAAGATTTTAAAAAAGTATTCTTCTGACAAGCAAGCTTTTACGCAGTTTACCCTGAAAAAGTGACAAAAAGTGGCTGGAAGAGTGTTAACGATGAAATATTCAATAAAATCTTTATTGACTTTTATTTTCTTCTATCATCATCAGCAACTTTATTTGCGCAAGATGGACCCACTAAGCCAAGTTTTCCTGACTCTCTTAACAATATCTCTTCCAGAAGCTTTAGTCTCTGTATCAGAATATAAATACATATTTTTTGTGAATCGGCTTTATTTCGCATTCGGTCGACAATTGCCAGTCTCGTTGAAATATTCAATGAAAATCTTTATTGACTTTATTACGATATACCATGCGATCTACCTATAGTTTGTTATTGAACATTTCACTTATTTTGAGCTACAATCAATTTCAAATAGAAACGAAATTTTAAGGCTATTTTGAATTACAGAAACAGATATTTGAAACACTTCCTTTCACTTTATTCTTAGAACTGCTTTAGTAACGTCCAAGATATTTCGGATAGTATATCTTTCTGATAAATAAATTATATTTGCAAATCAGAATTGGCCAGAAAGCTATATTATAGGAATCGAATAATCTTTCCGTTCTAATTTGAATTGAAGTATAGAGAGAGCGAGAGAGAGATTAAAGTTTATTTTTGGTCCAGGTATACATAGTCTCTTTTTTCTCTTTGTGAGTTTCTGTGTGTGTGCTGATTTGTAGATGGAAGTGTTGGTAAGGACCTAGACAAAAATGTTAACATAAAATTTATTGTTGACTGGGCTATTGCAAGCAAGGTTCGTATGTAACACTGCGACCAGCGCTGGTCCATTGTGTTCGCCCCAAGCTCACCCATATTTTACACATACCTCCGAACTTATGGTATTTTCTTTTCATTCTAAGGTATGCAGGTTTCCACACTATGTTTTCATTCATTGACAAATACAACCGTTCTACAAATTCTGTAGATCTTAGTGGTATAGGCACAGAATAAATATCAGCACGTCTAGCATGATTTGTCTACTTGCGCGCGACTCGGCTTTTTCCTATACATACTACAAGTCGCGGCTTTCGCTCTCCGAAAAGCGCTGGAACAGCACGTCTAGTATGATTTCTCTACACGCGCGCGACGCGCCTTCGCTGCATAGAAAATAACCTGTTCCCGCGCTTTTCGGAGAGCGAAACTCGCGCTTACCGCGACTTGTAGTATGGGATAAAGCCGAGTCGCGCGCAAGTAGAGAAATTATGCTAGACGGGCAGGTTATTTTCCGTGCAGCGAAGGCGCGTCGCGCGCGTGTAGAGAAATCATACTAGACGTGAATCGAACAGCGACGCCTAGTGATTGAGTTTGTTAAGAATCTTCATCATACAAACAGCCCTTAATTATAAAGAAGTATAACTATTAAGCAAAAGATATCAAAATCTAATTTGTCTTGTATCGTGTGTGTCGTATCTCGTTTCTTTTGCCTAAAAAGAAATTTGATACGATACGAGAAGCTATCTGACAAACACAGTATTAGATTGATGCTCGCAAAAATACCCTCAAAGGAATATGTGAGGAAATTCGAGTATAACTGACGTTTCGGTTTACACCATAGGGACTAAAAAGTTCAATAATAAATGTACGAAAAATGTTTCGCTTTGAGGATAAAAAGGAACCTTAATGCCAAACTTGTGTTAGTTTTAAGATAGATTGAAGGCGGGCCGTAAGGATGCCAACGATTTTACCCGTACTAGGTGATTATGTAAACACTTTTCAAATCTCTTGATGGTCTGAACCACTCCTAAAAATTAAAAAAAAATCACCCAGTAAAATTTTAAAGATTATACTACTCATCAAGCCAGTACCATCTTGAAACGTTCAATATTATAAAAAAATTACCTTGTAAAACTACATGCAAGAAAGCTGGTAGTTATAGCAAGGTTTTTGACCACCCCGAAAGGGATTATGGTCAGATAGAAAGAAAAGGAAGAAACAAAAATCTTTATTCACCATTAAGAACACACACGTAACGAACGAACGCACATGGCGTACACACGAAACAAACAGATTAAATTAAAAGAAGTAGTAGTAGAGATAGTAGTTGTCATGAGTTTATGTACATATATGTGTGTTTTTATTTTGAAAAATTTCATTCAAAACAACATCTACGTCATATAACATAATCTACTCGTATGTTCTAACCAACAAATAAATATTGTTTCAAACGTATAGCTACACGAAAAACTTATTTTAAAGCTAATTTTAGTAGACTTTATTAGAAAATTTGTTGTTATAAGTATACAACGTGTTAATGAATTAACGCAAAACTAGAAAGTAGTTTGTTTAGAATCGAGAGCAGAATCGAATTATCATGGTTTCAACATAGGTTTTTTTTTTCATAATGTTAAATAATTAGTTTGTAAAATTTAAAATTTGCTGAACTCGATCTCAACCCACCGCTCGGGCACTCTCACCCTACTTACTACCAAAACAAGATTCTTAAAATGTATCCATGAGCACGTTAGCGCTTTCATTCATTGCTGAAATGATAACAAATCTTTTTCCCTCAAAACTTAAAATGCGAATAACTTTAAATTTTAAGTATCAAAATAATGAAATTATTGTTTCAATCGAATTATTTTGTTATAAATCAGTTGGGGTGTATGAGGTTTTGCGCTTATTCATTAACACGTTGTATTTATACAAAATTAAAATAGTTGAAACAGATATTTTTCCGAGTAAACTCCCTCTCCTTTTTGGAGTGGTCAAACTGTCGACAAAAAGAAGCTGCAGTTACCAACATAGCATTAGCAGAGGACCTACCATACCTCTAGCACGCCTCTAGCACATTTACTGGATATCTAAAACAGAACCAGCAGAAAGCCGTAACAGCGACCGCTGACTGGAGGTCCCTCGAGGTCTCTTCTCACGCTTATTTCTATTTTCTTTGTATAAATTTACTTTATAATCACACAAAAGATTCGGCAGTTTCGTGCGCAATGCGAAAAAAGTTTCATATAACTGATTCAAAATGTCGGTCAGTGAATACGACCGATTTTACGATTCATGCAGATGGCTCACCTCAGGTTCGAGTGGAAATAAACTTTTGGCGTTTCTTATATTATAAGATTGTGTAGGATTGTTTTATACGTATCTACCTTTGTAGTACACAGGGTGGAACAAAACACTTCAGACCATCAAACTGGACAGCTTTCACAATGGAGCCAACCTCGCAATCGCAAAAATAAATTAGGGCTACGCTCAAGGGCGCATGGGTGTTAGTCCACCACACGTGACCAATACGGATTGGTAGACTTCACATACGCATCACAATATCTTCTTCAGCGTATGCAAGTTTTCTCACAATGTTTAACTTCACCGTTTGAGAGCAGTCTATATTACGTACACACGGCGATACATCAAGCTACACAAAACCAGAATAAACTGGCCGAACGTAGGTAGAGTAATGTATAACGTCGCGCGGCCAGCTTATATTTGTTTTGCGTAGCTTGATGTGTCACCGTGTGTACCTACGTAAGTTAAAAAACTCTTTAGTGCATAGCATGTTGTCCATGAGAATTCGAACCCTGACCCTCATGAGTGAGTGTGACCTTTCCGGAGCGCGCTACCGACGCTCTCTTCTTTCTTCTGTGAATGACGAGGAAAAACCAAATGTTTTTCAACAGATTGTTGTATAAACAAACATTGGCCACCATCCTTGTAACTATTAGAGTAGTCCTCTCTTAATCCTTGCTTAATCCAAATAAAGTTGGTAAACTATTCAAGAGGGCGATAGAGCCAAATTCCTTCAGCAACTCGCCGACGGAGATTAGATCGAGAGCCGGACGATGTTTGGCGATGTAAGCGCAAGTTGATTAAACTGATACTGATCCCCCACGGATGTTTGGAATCCAGTTTGTTTGAGAAGGTTTTTAATTTAACGTACTATCACCATGATAAATAAGAAAAATTCTAACAACAATCAGAAAAGCTAAGGTTGTGCCGGGTCGCCCTGGATCGGGCCGCAGCGCAAAAAACTTCTTTACTTTTTATATGAACTATCGCATACGCATATTATACCTGGCCTGAGCAGGTCGCATTATTGCGCGGCGGATTTCCGTCTATGCGATGCGGCCCGCTCCGCCTCGATGCTGCCCGTGTCGTAGTTTGCCATACCAAGTGGATATTTTTACAACGTCGTTGCGACCCGGCACGATCTAGTGTAAGAAGTACGTATTTTCCGCTGTGATGCGACCCGCTCCACCCCGATGCAACCCGTCGTAACATGCGCCTGTCTTTAAATATATTATGACGTCACAATGGTGATTAATCTTGGGTTCCCGCAGGATCCCGAATTTTGTATATCTCCCAAGTCGATCTCAGCTTAAACTAGTTTTAAGAACTTTCGTACCATTTGTAACACTGACTTTACGGTAAACGAAGCTGCACGTCTAGTATGATTTCTTTAAACGCGCGCGACGCGCCTTCGCAGCATCCAAAATGACCTCTACCCGCGCTCTTCGGAGAGAGGAAACCACGCTTGCCACGACATGTAGTATGGAAATAAGCCGAGTCGCGCGCAAGTAGAGAAATCATACTAGACATGCTGGTTAGCTATCCATGTGATATTATTTTGAATATAACATTTTGAGTTTGAGTTTGGTTACTCAATAATTATTTACAAACATCTCATTAAATGTTTCACGGGTAACTTGTGTAAAAAATTGTATTATATGTGTCGGAGATCCAAATGAAAATGTCTTTCTTTCACCCCGGACAGGATTTAGGAATTATTCTATAATAATTTTAAAATTTTGTTCCATTGATAAAAAGGTTGATGATTTAACCGATATCTTTTTTAACTAGCAAAAGTGTTTGACGTTGTGCGGTAATAAATATTTGGTGATTTCAAGCATTGTTTTTGCACAAAAACAAAATGGCAGAGCCACGTGGCTACTTAGCCCACGCGCCGAGCGAAACACGACCACCCGAGAACCCTCTAGCCACGCGACTGGGCATTACTATGCCATATTTAGAGCATCCATGTCACCAGTCGTCTCCAGTAATACAGGGTGTAAGGAAAAGTATAACCTTTAAACTACATACTCTACCCAGCAAACTGAACAACTTTTATTATGGGAAATACGTGTCAGTGCAAAAAAATCAGCTGTTCCATACTAAACTGCAATGCCTGCACGACTCAAATGTATGAAAGAGCAGATTTTTTTTTGTTCTGACACGTTTGCTCCCATAGTAATAGTTCTACTTTACTTCAACGTTGGTGAACTATTCAGAAGCGCGATAGAGCCGAATTTCTTCAGCAACTAGCGGGTGGAGGTTAGACCGGGAGCCAGACGAGATTTTAACACAAATATACCGTGTAGGCACCCTTAAAAATTTATACGAATTACTTATACACTAAATAGGTAATTGAACAATATTTTTACATGTTAGACGGTAGGGTGAATCTTCTTATTGTTTGAACGCCCTAATATATCTGCCGGAACATTTTCATCGTGTTTATAAGCAAAAGGATAAAATCATAACAGCACTATCAAATTGTATCTTCTTCATTTTAACTAAAAATAAAATTAATGGAAGTAATATAAAATCAGATAATAATTTTGAAAGTTATACCGGTAATAATTATAGTACTCTGTGGTTATACTTTCGTCAACCGAGGCCACAGATATTTAATAGTTACTACCGTACCAGATACTGCACTCATCCCGATTACGCGCGCTTTTTCGAATTTCGAACATGGCGCTTCAGGAACGAAAACTAAAATGCGCCTTATGTTAATGAGCCACTGCCTGCATCTTAGAAGATTTTAGTAGATGCAAGTTGTCAAAAGTAATTATCACAGCTTTCAATCGAGAGTGACGGTGCACTGACTAGGCTGTAGATGGGGGTTAGAATTTGAGTGTGTGTGCGTTTTAAGTTTCCTTCAGATAAACCTTTATTATTATAACTATTCTGTCTCTCGGTCTACAATAGCAGGTGGCAAAGCATCAGTTATAAGACGTGGCAGTTTTAATTACGCGGATATCGGGCATTCCGGACCGAGCGGCCGGATTGCCGGAATCCGTTCGATTAGCTCCCGGAAAGTACGACAACTTGCCGGATTCTTGCGCATTTCTTCTCTGACTTACTCACCTGGAGTCTGGACGTTTTCAAATTAAGTATTTATCGGCAGTTTTTGTGAGTTTAAAGTTGTTTAGAGATTTAAAATAGGTTTTTTACTAGATACAGGGTTTTTCTTAAAAGCATGTTAAAGAAATTTTGACGGACGGTTTTTAGGGGCCCGTACCCAAGGGGTGAAAACAGGACCCTATTGCTAAGTCCACGTTGTCTGTCTGTCTTACCTATTTAGAGCTGTAACTTTTGAACCTTAATAGCGAGACAGTTGACATTTTCACATAAGGTGTGTTATTATGGCGCATTTGCTAACAATTAATAAAAATATCAAAAAGTAAAACATTCAGTGCGGACTTTTCTTCTCACAGTATCGCAAAAACGGTAATAAATGCGAAGCAACTGTCAAAAACTGCATGTTGTCTAAGCCTTTTCTATTCGTTTTCTTTTTTTTACAGTCCCATATATTTTTTATGTTTTCTACCGTCGTTAACTCTAATCGAAACATACTTTGTGTTTGAAAAGGCGGGGGCCTTTTCGAATTATAAAAATGTCAAGTGGGTTACGGCGTAGTTTAATATGACTACGGCGTAGCAACTGGGAAGTGCTCTGTGGCAGGGCTGAATGAGCTGACGGCTGTCGCACGGTACAGCCATGCCATAATCGGTTGTTATTTTTTCTGTGTGGTGAATCTGTTTAGTACCTATTCTGTATTTTTGTGTGGCAATAAAGAGTGTTTTTTTTTTATTAGTGTTCTACGCCTCTACTCAACAACTCGCACTAAGTCAACAAAAATTATGTTATAGTCGTATTCGACAGCCCTTATTCAGTTTAAGTTATTTGAATTTATCATTATAGGTTTTTATCTTTTATTGGTTTTTTGTGTATATTTCATTCATTCATTATCAGAGATCGGATATTCTCATGCATTTTTACCTAAAATAATAAATAATTTTAAGAAGTCGCTACAAACCGATTATGGTTGAGATTTTATGAATATGATTGGGGATTGAGGGTTTTAACAGACTTTCGCCTATAAACTATCCTCAGAAGTATTTGTAAACCAATTCTGCAATAAATTTTCAGATTTAGGACAAATTCTCTTTTTGACAGATCTAAAAGAATTATGTTTATGTGGTTATTCATAATATATGTACAACTCTTGAAATGGTTTGCAATTTACCACAAATAATACGTAAAAAAATAAATAAACCATTTTTATTTATCTCAAAACAACAATCCAAGTATTTAATCAAATTAGATTTTAATTATAAATAGGCTACATTTTGTTACACCATTATTTGTGAATAAACCTTTTCAATACACATCCACAAAGTGTTGCACTGCTAATGTTGTCGTACATTAACATAATCATCACAATCTCATAACTTAAGCAACCATAAATATTTATTATTCCGTTTTGTGGTAGTAGTCGTTTCAAGATTCACTTTTAACATATTATTGAGAGTTTCAGAGTGGAATATCAGATATGTATAACATACGTGACTATTTTTCTGAGTAGACATCAACAAATAAGCAATATTCATATCGACACGAAAAAAGAGAGGAATGACGTGCAAAGTGCAGAAAAGTGACTAACTCGAACTTTCAATTTTAATACCAATTCAAAAGACTTCAAGTTTCTTCTAAGACAAATTACGAGTAAAAACTACCCCTAAACTTAACACGCAAGATATTTTAAAACAAATGAAATAAACTTGTGAATCCGGGAATGTTAAAACAAATAAGAAGGAACGCTGTAGCACTCTGAGCAAACTTCAGAACTAAGATAATTCCAATCTGACTTTAGAATATCCACATCTTGACAATCTCCGCGCTGTGTAGAGATACGATAATAATAGAAGAGACATCATCCTTAAGTACCTAAGTAAGTTACAGCTTGTGGGAACCCACTACGGGGCAAGGAGAGGGCCATATTTCACTACGTGGGGCCAGTGTGGATTGGTGGAAGCAAGTTTTGCTGTCATAGTATTTTCAATCTTCTTTAGAGGCCTCTGACCTGGCTTAACGAATAGTACTTAATATAACACAGCCATCTGACGGAACTACGTGGGACCAACTCTTTAAATTAAATTAAAAATTAAAAATGATTTATTTGTCTTTAACGTTCCGTCTGAAGTTCCACTCCGCCAATAAGCACCTCATAACATATTTCGGACTGTAGGGGTCAGCGCACGTCTGTTGGAGAACTACTCGAGCATTTTCCAGTGCCCAATGAAATGTCGTCCTTATCCAATTGAAGTAGAGTTATTAATAAGTATTAAGTTATAATTTTACTTACCGGATGGCGGCGATTGCTGGCGCATGCTATTTACAACTCTATTTGAATTAAATAATCACGACATTTCATTGAGCTCTGGGAAATGCTCGAATAGTTCTCCGCTAGATTTGCGCTGATAATAGAAATACGTATTAAATCTGATTGAGAGATACACAAGGTGTAACAAAACACCCTAGTAATATTTAAAGGGGTATGGTGTATACAAGACAAGCAAATCTGCGGCCCCATGCATTTGAGTCAAGCGAGTATTGCAGTTTTATTGAATTTTATCTCGATGTTTTGGCTCCATTCTTCTTATCGTGTAGGCAAGCCCTGGTGTCTGAGTTTTTTAGACCACCTTACGGCCTCTGACGTGATTTTTATGTAACGATTACTACTCTAAGAGATATTAGCCGGGACCAACGGCTTAACGTGCCATCCAAAGCACGGCATCATCTTTCTTTCAGACACTCAGGTGATTAGGTCTGCAATGTCCTAACCAACTGGGGGAAAACGCTCAAAGTGACATATCACTAGGTGTCCCCCGTGGCTCCATTGTGAACGGTGCTCAGTTTTATGGTTAGACCACCCCTTTAAATATTAATGTACATTCATCATCGTCACTCATCAGGTAGGTAGATCCCACTTCTGGCCTCTCAATTATCAAGCCATTTATACGGTCTTGTGCTGTTTTTATTTTTACCGTCATAATATTAAAGATAGGTACGGTTTTTTAAATCTTATATCAGTAACATAAAATACACATTTAGACTGTCATATCCATATACTTACAATAAAGCTTGTAAAGTGATTCCATCTCTGGTCATTATCACCCCATCATCATTATCTAGTCATGTCGATTCTTCAATCTACGCAATATAGGAACCTATAATATTTATGAAAATGTACTTTTCAGCTTTCAAGCCAGTTCACCCGTTTCAGGAGTTACTTAGGCTATAAAACATGAAAGTTATCCAGGATACGGTATTCGGGATCCAGGAATAGATAAATTTATGACTATCGATGTTTACGTGTCCTGAGCGAACCGAAGTTTGTTTTAGGCCTAAACAAACATAAGCTCAAAAATGTTTGTGACATTGTATGATTATTTAGTGACTTTCTATCAAAACTTTTGTACCTATTTATTTAGTATCTATAATATTTTTCATGTGTTTCGTTTTCGGGCAAAAATTCCAATGATCGTCTTTATCTACGTATGTCTGTGAAAATGAAACAAACAAACAATCTTACTTTGATATTCATAATATTAATCGTCATCAAATCAGCCCACATCAACCCTTACAATGCCGTATGAAGCATGGACGCTGACCAGGCAAAACATGCACCAAATAAAAGTCGCACAAAGAGCCATGGAGCGTACCGTAGACGTTTTTAACTGAGAAATTGCACTACCACGACAAAAATTGGCAGAATTTTAATAGATTTACTTCAAAGATATTTAATTAATCGAATCACCAAGTTCAAGTAAAGTCCTTGTCGACCAAACGGATATTAACTGGATGAGAAAGGATCCAAAATAGAGTCCAGGGAATAATGGAAGTTCAGTTCAGAACCGCGCTAAGTCGATTATTGGAGTTAGTGCTTTGTTAAAACTTAAACCTGTAACTTGGATTAAAGCTCGGATAACAGGTTCTTTTGAAACTCTGCGTTAAGGGACTATCTAGTTAAATATTTAAACACGGTTAACGGAGACGCCTGAAACCGAAACCTTATTGTTGTAGGAATTTTTTTCTAGTAATTAATATTTTTCTCATACTTTTTACAATAAGTTTTATCCATAAGCGCCGACGGTACAAATGAAAACTGAAAAATTCAGGAAACTCGGAACATCAACTTTTCACTAGTAGGTAGTACCGAAACTCGTCCAGTGTGACGGAGAGTGAGCCTGAGCTACTTATAATGGACAGTGGGTGCAATCGCCTCGAAATTGGAGCATGCAGGTTTCCTCACCTTCACCGAAAAACCAGTGTTACAAATCGTACACAAATTCCGAAAAACTCATTGGTACGAGTTGGCCTGGACGGGGATCGAACCATCGCCTCCTGCATGGCAGGCACCGGACTCGCCACCGGACCACCGAGATAATTCCATTTTTATTTGGCATACTAACAATTTATGGTTATTTCTAAATATGCAAGGTGTAACAAAACACCCTGGTATTTGTTAGAGGAGTAGTTCAGACCATCAAACTGTAAACATTATTTGTCTCGATATTGGCCCCATAGTGAAAGTTTTAGTTCAATAGTCAAACCTTTAAATATTACTAGGGCGTTTTATTACACCCCGTATAAACAGTATTCATGAAAATCAATTATTTCAATTCGAATAACGAACATTTATTATTAGCATCCCAATCCTAATGTATCCGTTAATGGTTCAAGTTCGAAGTTAAATGCGAGGTTAATTATACTATAACTTAACTGGTAGGTGCGGTTCATTGCAACTAACTGCGGGTTTCGGAATTCAGTGAATTAATTGAATCATGAAGTGATGAGTTGATTTATACACAGCGCATAAGCTGACAACATATTACACTGCAAATCTCTGTTATGTTAAGACGCTCCCCATAGGTAAACGCAGGGCCGAGCCATATTTTCCTGGTTTTTCAGAAGCTATCTTCTCGTTATTTGAACGACATACTCAATCATTTGTATACCACTAAATTGAAATCAAATAAATATTTTTATTATTATTTTTTATTTATTATACAAATTAATGAAAAATATAGCAATGATCATCAACATCTCGGCTTTATTTGCTATGAAGAATTTTTCTTATTTTTCTATAAAATACATATGCAGCATGTGTTCAAAGGAATGCCTAGATACTGGAAAAAATCTGTATTATGTGCATCTTCTTTATAAGTTGAAGTCACTTTTACTTGCGACATACTCCATTGTGTAGATAATGTTATGCTCTAAAAACTGTAAAATATTTAATGAGTTAATTAGATAATTGTAAAATTGGGAGCGAATTTTTATAATATTATAATTTGATTTCCTTGGATTGGAAGGCACCATAGTGACCTAATAAAGTACAAGCCAGTAAAAATTACGTAGTTTAGTAGAGGTGAGGTGTCTCTGAAAGGGTCAAGATCGTTCGGTCAGGGAAACCTCTTAATTTAAACTATTTTGTGTTCTTTATCAAATAATTGCATTATTAATCTATCATCTATCTTACTACCTATATTATCAGTCACATCAGTGATTCTACACTAATGATCACGTGATCAGAAATTCTATAATACAGGGTGTAAGATAACCACTCCTGAAAACTCAAAGAGGAAAGTGTACCCATCAATAGGAACAACTTTTAGTATGGGAACAACAATGAGAAATCAAAAAATCTGTTATTCCATACATTTTGTTGAGTTCTCATAGTTGCTCCCATGGTAAAAGTTGTTCGTATTTACTTTCCTCTTTGAGTTTTCGGTTTTACTTTAGAAACATCAACTTCAAAAAACGGAATAAACTTCAAAAAGTGTTCAATCTTTATACTAACAGTGAACGACTTAATTATTAGCCTACGAACGTTCAAAACTATTGGAAATCGATAAAAATATAAAGTGTCTCACAAAATCATAATTGATAAGACCAGCTACTTAGATTGTTTCCGCGTCTTCCAAGTTATCTAGAAGCTCCTTAGGCTGCCAGTTAATTGCTTCATCAAGCAGCTCGACACGCTCCAACTCCAGCTAATAATAACACCTTTTCATTACCCAACCGTGAAAGACATTTGAGCGAAATCGAACTTAATTTACTACAAAATATAACGACTATCATTAAAAGTTACAGAACATATTTTGGGTGGTCCTGGCTGGCTCGTCGAAATGTGGAAGGAAAAATCTATATCTACCTACTTAACGTCTTATTCATGCATAATGATATAGTTTTATTCATTCCATACAAACATTTTCATAATTTAATAGTTTTGATTTCATATGGAATTGAATAACTTTGAAATAAGAAAGTAATTTCGTTTCGATTCGTTTCTTTATTAACTTTTTAATTCAAATTTCATATTAGGTAATTATTTGAAATGGACTCCCTTCCTCATATCATAACACCATTTGCATCAAAACAATGGGGAACTTGCACCAAAATTATAATGAGACATTATCTTAATAATTCAATAGTAATAGTTGTGAATATAACATTACGGAAAGATTTATTCTAACGTTTTTATTTTTTACGAAATATCAATTATAAGTTACGTGAATAGGAACGTAATTTCAAACACCAATCAGCGCAAAGTAACGAAGCGAATAGCAACTTGCGTGCGTTAAAAGAATAAGGCAACATATTATAGCGGATGATTTGTGATGAGCCTCACGCGTCATGAAAAGGAGTGACGTCAAGTCATGGCAGTGAGCGTTTTGGCGCGTAATTTGAATAGTCAACTTTTGGTTTGCAATAAATAAATGATTTGTGCATATTTTACAATTTTTGTTTTTGTTATTTTTATGTAAGCCTTAAATCTTTATGATACACTAAAAATATAAAACTGTGCAAGTTCCCCATTGACTGCTTTTAGCTTATTATTTCATTTACGGACAACAGAAGCGTTTACGTTAGTAAATTCGTGCTCCTCTACTACAAAGACACCCCACAAACAAAATTAAAGCAAGGTTTACGCGGTTTTCGTAACATAGCTTACAATATGTAGTGGTAATACATCAAAACGAAACCTCACGTCGCGCCGCAACGTCTAATCAACGGCCCGTAATGAATATCCAGTCTATATACAGGGAACAGTGGAGGATTTGATGGATGAGTGTTAGTGGAAGTGTCGAGCGTAGGCTCGCGGCTTACTTGTCATCTCTACTATTATACAAGGAAGTGTGTCTGTACAAACGTCTGTACATTTAAGGGTATATTACCGATGGCACGCTCCATAGAAATCAAGCCTGGTTATATTTACAATACTAACCAATAAAAGACAATGAAATTTTTCAGAAACAATCTAGAAACTAATCTCTATGCTTCTATGTTGTCAGATTTTCATTAAAATTTTAAGTTTTAAAATAACAGTGCCTTAAAAATTTCCATACCAATCTAAAATTAATGATATCATTGAAACTGTATATTTGAACAACAATCTGACATCATACAAGCATAGAGATAGATTACTTTCTAGATTGTTTCTGAAAAATTTCATTGTCTTTTATTGGTTAGCATTGTAAATACATTTCTAAAAACAAATTATGATATGGTTTTTAGGTGTCCCTGAGTCCAACCACAAATTTTTTGCCTGTCTGTTTGTTTGTTCGCGCATCACGCAAAAACTACTGGAGCGATTTTGATGAAACATTTTATGTTTCAAAACATGATTAAACTTAAAAATCTGGTCTATCGTTTATCTCGCTATCGTAACGGGAACCCGTGTAGACAAATTCGCGGGTAAACTCTAGTTTTTTGTAATGTTTTCATAAGCATAAATGATTAAAATCTGATTGTTTATAATGTTTTCATAAGCATAGTGTACACGACTATATTCCCCGAGGTAGGTAGTCAGAGATATTCCGGTAAAACTCAGAACATCCAAGTTTCACTATCGAAACTCTGTCCAGTACGACGGGGATCGAACCATCGCCTCCTGCACGGCAGGCATGGTTACACGCCACTAGACCATCACGACTATACTTTTTTAAAAGAAGATCTTTGCCTCGTGGTTCCACGCTTAGAATATACCACCCCGTTTCTGCCAGTGGGTATCGTACGAAACGACTACTGAATATGGTTTCTACTAGCGAAATTTCAACCACCTATCACCACTATACAGGGTGTAACAATTTAGACCATCAGACTGAACAATTTTCACACGGAGACTAAGTCGAAAAAAAATTAAATAATCAGCTGTCCCATACATTTGAGTGAGTCGGTGCTGCAGTTTTGTATGAAACAGTTGATGTTTTTTATTTTTCCTCGATATTTGCTCTATAGTAAAATCTGACTGTCCCTTTTTAAATTACTAGGATGTGTACGATAACCTGTATAATTCTTCATGATGGCCTAAGAATTAATAATCTCATGAATGAGAAGAAATATTGTGGTATTTCATAAAATTCCACATAAACGTGTTCCGAAACATAAACATTTTCAATAAACTGTTAGAAACTATTTCAATATTATGAACATAAAACTATGCAGATATTAAATTTTATGTTATTTAATGTCAAACCATTTTAGAGACTATTAAATCTGATAGATGTAACGTAGCCAGTAAATTAATAAAATCAAAATTTTGTACAGAATTCTGTTCTTTGGCTAGTTTTCAAAAAAGTGGAAAAAACAACATCATAATTTTTTTTTATTATTAGTTTTAATACTACTTGAAAAAAGTTGACCTTCGTTGTAAAAGTATATCTTTATAAGTAATGTAAGCTTATACTATTTATATGGACAAGTTACGCGTGTAATTCTACTAACAAACTTTTCTGCCACTTTTTGCGGGGGGCGAGGTAGCACGAGATCCGCAACTTAGAATTTTATTACATTAGTTTGTCTAAGGACTCCGTATATCGAACAGTATTACTAACTGCTTTAGTTTGAATTTGGAATCCATTTGAGAAAAAAAGCATTCGAGGCTCTTGGCTTTTGTTACATCGGGGGCCGCGAGGACGACTTAACGTCTCAAGTTGTATTGATTTTTCCATATTCATAAAATATTGTATAAAGTGCATAAGTAAAGCATTTAAATTCATCTACCGAGCTATGCTTTCTCACATTACCTCCCTACATAGTATCTACAGGGTGTATCAGAATGACCTATTAATATTTAGAGGGGTGGTTTAGACCATCGAACTGAACAACGTTCACTATAGCGACAATGTCGATTAAAAATCTGATAAATCTACTGTCACATACATTTGAGTCGATTAGGTATACACGCATGGCACTGATCTTGATCGCTCGAACCTGTTTATTTAGACGAAAATTGTGCGCACTATGCACAATTAGACTTTATGCACTACATAAAATCAGCGTAATCAATGACAGCGCTCAAGATCCGTGCCGAGACGTATATTACAGTTTTGTATGTAACAGCTGATATTTTTTTCGCGATTCCAAAGTTGCCACCATAGTGAAAGTTTATCAGTTTGATGGTCTAATCCACCCCTTTATGGGCATATAACCGTTGGCGCACTCTATAGAGACGAAGTCTGGGTATATTTTCAATACTAACCAATTAAAGTCAATGAAATTTTGCTGAGACAATCTAGAAACAAATCTCTATGCTAACGAAAATCTGACAACATAATAAGCATAAAGATTTGATTCTAGATTGTTTCTGCAAAATGTCATTGACTTAATTGGTTAGTATTGAAAATATAACCAGACTTCGATTGTATGGAGCGCGCCAACGGTAATATACCCTAAAATATTACTAGGGTGTTTTGTTATACCCTGTATAACACGGTCTAACAGAAAACAATAAAGTTCTACTAACAACAACAGTTTGGAACTAGCCGGTTACCTTTACATTAACTAGCTTTGTTCTCTATAGAACAAAGATAAAATTAACGAACGTACAAAATCAATAGTCGAAAACTTCTAAAAAGTTCTCCCGCCAAACCCGTGGAAATAATTAATGACACGGATCCGAGCCGACCTAATGATTAAGCTAGTCGAGTCACTAATCAGCTGAGGTTGTGAAGCAACTTTCAGAGCTTATCATTAGCACATACTGTGGTCGGATCCGTTTTGATATTACTAAGCCTTTACGTTATCTATACTATTGTAAAACTGTAACTAAAGTGTGATTGTACACACGGCGAAACATCAAGCTACGCAAAACCAAAATAAGCTGGCCAAACGTAAGTAGAGTAATGTATAACGTAGCGCGGCCAGCTTATGTTGGTTTTGCGTAGCTTGATGTGTCGCCGTGTTTACATTGAGAATCAGACAAAAAAGGTTTAGACTCAGACGTTTAGGTGTGTCTTACTCTAAATCACAATTTGCTTAAATCTATGTCTGTTTGTTCGTTGAATCAGCACGCGAAAAGTATTAGGTAGACTGATTTAGATTAAAGTTTTTGTGTTCAAACGCTTATAATTAGACTTAAAAACTGGTTTATATTGTTATCTCGCGATGACTTCTGGCGTGGCCGTGACTTTGTAATCATAGAAGATTAAATTGTATCCGTCTATTGTGTCGAAAACTAACACTGGGTGGAACAAAACAACCCATTTTCTCGAAAATGCCAGATTATGTTGCTTTTGTACAAAATTTTTCCACAGGGAATTATGTTAATTAATATTTTAAACATTTTTCAAATTACATTCCAAGCTAATCACATTAAATGCCTAATTTTATACCTAATTAGGGGCTAGTGACAATAGAAATGTGAATTGTGTGTTGTATCTAATCCCCACTGCCTAGGGATCGGACGGACTGTCGATGCATGATTTTTGAACTACCAAAAAAATAAAAATTAATACTGCATTCGAGGGTAGCGCGGTTATTATTTGAACTAAAATTGAATATTGCGGGAAGAACCCGCTAAAAAGTTAATTTTAATTGAAATAAATTTTAATTATATTATTTCATTTATACAATTGAAATAATATATTCATATTTAACTTCAACATTTATTTTAGCTTTAAAACGGCCGAACATCTTTAAAATCATTCAATAAGGTACTTTGGCAATAAAACATGTACGAAATAATTGTTTGTCTATACCGAGTCGTCGGTGTTTTATCCGGCCATCCGTCATTGTCACAACGAGGTTTATAAGTGGATAATGCTCTTTTCCAAGATAGATACTCAATGTTAAGAACCAGGCAAAATAGTAAATTACTGATACAACCTATTTATTCAATTTATTACTGTAATAAGACATCTGAATTGCGTTAAAACTAATGGAACTCACATAATAGGCTTACTTCAAAGGTGCTAAGCGCCTAAGTCCTATCAAATTATAAAGCTTTCTTCTAATGCTGCTCTCAGACTTTAAACCCGTGCTTAAAACCTAAGGAATCCAGTTACATTGGTCTACTTATATTAAATTAAAACTTTGTTAAGGAGAGAATGCGAGATAATGTTGGCAAGATTTTCTCTTAGAATGCATTTAATTAGCCCGGATTTCAAACAATGCGGGAGATTTTTAATCGTGCTAAAAAAGTTTGTTGTAGATTTGTGTGGTGCGCCGAAATATTTTTTGACTAATTTCCTAAAATTGTAAATAAGAAGGAACTGTTCTTCATTTTGCAGAGGCTTAGCTTTTATTTTAGTAAGGTTTAGGGTACCGTTTTGTGATGGAAATGTTTAAAGTGTCTACTTTTGAGACATTTGAATCTTGATCCCGTCCGTGCTTCGGATGCCACGATAGTTCTTGTCTAAATATTTTATTTTTAAATAAGAATTCTTTTAAACATAGATAACAAAAGAGAAATCGAGGATTGTGACTTGAAAGCGGGCATACTCTCTCTCAATATCAAAAATGCCTTTTGCCTGTGAATCCTACTATTGGGCAAAGGATTCCTTAATGAATAAGGATAAAAGAGTTGGCAAATTCTACGAACAGAGCCCGGTGAGTATGAAGAGTCAAGTTAATAGGTAGTTTTAATATCCTTTATTGTAAATCAAGACCAATACTAATTGTTTTCTTGAAAACTGTCATCACTTGATGGCACGTTCGAAAATGTAGCGCTGTATGGGGCTTACCGTTTACATCAAAACAACTTATTGCAGTAAGCAATCAATCAATCAATGTTGGTTAGTATGTAAGTACTTCAATCGCGGCATACGAAAGTGTGTGACATTGGGTAAATGGACTAAAATGACCTTTCTAAACAAAGTTCGGTTTCTTATTAAACATAATTTGGAAATAAAGCCTACAATCATTTAAATTGCTTGTCAAATTTAGACGTCACATCGAAATTCCGACTTCGTTAACGAAGAGTACAAAAAATATTTCGTTTAGTATTTAAAAGTAGCAATAAAAACTGTCCAACAGCCATGCCCTTAACAGATCCAGTTAATGTAGTCTACTTACATTTAAAGTTAGTTTAGAACCTCGTCACGTCGCCTTTGCTCTTTCATTACTTAATTACAAATGCAATTAAACTAAATCTTCGTTAGAAAAGGTAATTTTTTTCACTAAAGCCAAGGAAGGTTTTGTTATTCTAGTGTTACGCTTCAGTCGAAAGAAAGGTGCGTTACGATAAGTCTGGTATGTGACTGGATTTACAATTAGATTCACCTTTATATTTAAGGTATATTTTAAATCCATCGTAACATTAGGTGTAAGATAAAATAAGAGAAACAAAATGAATATCAACTAAACTAAAGAGAACTAAAGAGTTCTTTAATATTTGAACTTAAAAATGTTTTGTCTTAGGACACTTTTTGTTTTGTTAACTAAAACTTACATTTATACATACATAAACGCACGACTGTATTCCCTTTCGGGGTTAGACTACGTTTTTAAACATGAAACTACCTTTAAGTACCTATTATTGTTTTCTTGAAAAAAAATCTTTATTCTCAAGCAACATAGTTGCATTACATAACATAATTTTAATACAAATTATAGGGTATCATATAAATAGAAAAAAAAGAATCTAATTTGGTATCAGGTGGTATCATTAGGTAACCAGCAAAAAAAATAACGTATAAACATGATTTCTCTAGCAAACTCACAGCAGTATAGTCTCCGTTTCTATGTTGGATTGACAAAGTAACAACTTAGGTATAACTTGTAATACCGGCTATCAATAAATTATGTCTTTGTCAAATGAACCCCATCAAAAACATTTCGAGTAAAAAAGTAGCCAAGACTCACAACCCAAAAAAGCTCTTAAAAAGTTATGATTTCTCATTTTAAGCCAAGTCTGGATTGAGCCATCTTAGTCAATTAAAATTATAACGCTTGCCCGACATCCTCATCAGGTCAGCTGATTTCGTTTAGTATGAAAATGTCCACAAATTTGCGATTTTTCTATAGAATTCTTAAGGAAAGTTGTCAGTATCGTGGGTACAGTCACCCCTTAAAGTAATGCAACTGTTTACCGTAACACCCCATAGGTATAGTACGAGTATAACAGTATCAACTACTTGTCTGCATAGTTACAGCTTATAAAATGTGTCGAAACGAAGATCCACAATAACCTAAGCCCACAATTTTGTACCGGCAAATTCCATTATAATCTTAATAATCAATCTAAAATTCATCTCGGATTGTTATAAGCAACAAATCTATTAAGGCGGTGCTAGTAGTGGAATACATAAATCAATTAACCCGGACAAGCTGGGCTGTGTTGAGGCTAGCAGCCCATTTCAGGAATAGGGTAGATGTTCCCTATTTTGGCGACACCACCCCCTGGGCCGACAGAATCGTCTCCGGTTTAATTCAAATATTACTTGCGGAATTGAAGGCTCGGTTGGGCTTGAGAAGTAGCGGAAGTTGACAGCTAATTAAAAAATACTTAAATGGAAAAGTAATTTTGTTGGTTTAAATGTACTGTTGAGGAAAGAAAACGTTTTTATTTCTATTTTTCGCTTGTGAACAAGCAAGTGTATGCATTAACTTGCGACCAACTCCAATAAGTACAGAAATATCACCTCAGACTAAGGTGATGCCATGAAAAAGAATGACAATCCTACTAATAATATATAATAAATGTGAAAGTTTGTGACAATGATTGGATGTTGCTGACTCAATGACACATAAAAAGACAGTATGTACTTACAATTTATTGAAGTTTAATCGTGTCTGGCATTGTAACTTTACATTATGTTAGAGTATAAATACTGAATTTTATATATGTTACTTGGCTTACTATTAGAAGATGGTTCCTCAGTAGCCCGACAGTTTTGATACTTCCAACCCCCTTTTTTTTTTTTTGACGCTTGGAAAAAATGCCTTACGCATCCCCCCCCCCCTCCCCGTTGGGGGACGGGAGGGGTATGTGGGACTCCCCGGTGCAAGTGACCGGTAAACCCACTAAAACAACCCAGCGGCACTCCCGCTTCGCCCGGATGGCAGGGAACTGGGAGACCGGCAGAGCCTTTACATCCAGTACCCCACCGGCGATCGCCTGCCTTTCGGCCGGCCCACCAGAGAATGTCTTCCCGCGAGGGTGGTGAGTAGTGCAATGCAGGCGAAGGCGATACTTCCAACCCCTGGCCAGACAATTTTAACCTGCTACCTGCCAAAGCCACGATTACTCAAACTTTATAGTTGCCCATCGTTCCTACCTGTGTTGTGAGCATGCGCTTAGAAACTTTCAGCTTTTATAAAATAATGAAGGTCTGGGGTTCATGGGATCTTGGTCTATCAGCAATAGGGTTAACTGCCTGCCCATACCGCACCCCTGGGACTATATTATAATGGATTGCTAACGGACCCCCTTCAGCTCTTCACGATTTGACGTCTATTACTCCATGCCATGTATTTTAATCGCTCTTCAAACTTCTTACGCTATTTTAGCAGCCTTCTGATTCGCGGCTAGCTCCATATTTACATAAAAGCAATTACAGCGCGGGTCACCGTCTCACGTTACGATGCCCGCGCGGCCGCAGACCTCGCCATGATATTTACTAGATATACTTTATAAATATGCATCTTTTACCCGAATGCATAGGCATTACTCTAAAGTGGTGTGTTTTGTTGGCCACTTAATTAATTGATAGCTAAATATGTTGGTTTTTGGATTCAAAATGTTGAATACGAGCAGAAACTATTTATTTCAGTAGACTTTACTAAGAAATAGTAGATTTTAATTTAAAAAAAATTGGAGAGTTTTCGAAAGTTGAGCATTATTTTATATTGTTGAAACCGCTCACACAGCCACTCAGCTTTGGTGCAGGTTAGCCCCATATATTTTTATACAGGGTGTAGTCCCAAAGTTTCGAAAGAAAACAATTTTACCGCAGAAGTCTGACCGAAGATAGAGGTTTCTTTAAAAAGTATGGTACTAATCCTTTATTTTTGAATTGCCTCTACTGAAAAAATTATTTAGCATTGCGTAATAAGTATTTTCATTAAAAAATTTACAAATTTGTAGTAACTACATCTAAAAGTTTAGCGCAGGGTGGCTATTTATGGCGAATGTTCAAAAAAATTACAAAATCTGGAAAACTAACAAACTGTGATTTTTATTTGTCCCTGAACAGTTATTAACTTGCCTATCTCCCTGTATGTATTTTCATTTTGTGGTCGGTTAAAGAGACGTGAGTAAAAGCACTGATCATTTAATAAAATTAAATTAAATGAACACACCCAGATATCCAACTTGTTTTCAAACATCATTCAAAGTTTGAAGAAAAATTCAGAGTAATCAAAATACAAAAAAAAAATATCAAAGAAAACAAGCAATAACATGCTTCGTGAACTGAAATAATAATAATAAAAAACAAACCTAAACGATTCTTTTGTGACGAAAATAGTTTAATCTTTGTTTAGTTTTGCTCAGATCAAACAGTTTTGACTTGGATACACATTTCATTAAGTCACTAGTCATCATTATCATTTAGGTACCTATTATTAATGTTATGTTTGACAATTAAAAACTACGTAAAAGCCTTAGTTTTTACCCGACTGCGCGACGCATAGGCAAGGTATCTGTTATCATATCGGTATATAATATGTTTATCAGTCTATGTATGTGATATGTATGTATGTTTGTATGTAAGTTTGTTCCTTTGTTGCACACTAAACGCGTGTGCCGATTTTAATGATTCTTACGTCAATCGATTTGTCTTAATCTTGTGAGTATCACTAAAGACAGCAGTAATTGCCATCAATATGGCGACAACCAGACGCCATAATGTGAAAAAGAAAAAATGAAAGTTGATGAACTATGTTGAGTGGGGTATCATTGAATAGGTATTTGAAAAAACCCGTCCGCGGAAAAAGTGAACTTTAAATTAAAACGGAAAAGAAAAAAAACAAGTCCAGTAGTCTAGAAACATGTTGAAGCGACTTTAACAGTTTAATTGAACCCATTAAAAATTCTAGACCGGATCAAATTTTCCCACTAATGGGTCCCGACTGAAGTCGCTTGAATATTACTTAACAGAATTCTAGACTACTGGACTTGTTTTTTTTTTTCGTTTTTATTTAAAGTTCACTTTTTACGCAGACGGTTTTTTATATATTTTTTTTCATTAAAATTTAAATACAAGTAAAACTTAGAATGTGTTTGTGGTTAAATAACCTTGAGTTGTCAATTTCATACATAAGTTTGACGCAGTATACGCTACCTAGTCGGTATTCCTAAAAGTAATTTGTAAACGAAATAGTTTATAGAATCTAAATGCTGCGTCACAAATATCATTTGCAATATATTATATAATTACGAACATAACTTTGAATGTACATAGACAATTTCAACGCTTTAAATTATAAAGCCAGACAGAGTGGACAGAGTTTCGGTACTACTGGTGAAACGTGGATATTCTGAGGTTTCAGAATATCTCTGACTACCCCCTCGGGGAATATAGTCGTGAGCATATGCTTATGCTTATATTATAAAGCGTTCAAATTTTCTATGTATATTCAAAGCTTTACATCTTCGTAATTATATTATAATTGTATGAAATTGACAAGTCTGCAACCAGCTTAAAATGATCATCATCACCATCCACCACGCGCGCACAATACGGACTTCACATCCGCATCAGAATTTCTTCTCCAGCGTATGCAGGTTTTCCTTCACCGTTTAAGAGTGGTCGGTATTAAGAACATAGGTACTAGTCTAAGCCATAGAAGGTCAAAATCGATAAAAAGCCGCAAATCGATGTACAGGATAGCCGTTTGGTACGCAGGTACTTTAGGTTAGAACAATCATTCTGACTGGTAGTTCTTAAAAATATTTCCCTTCGGAGTTATGATGTTATCAATTTTTTGTATGGGATTAGATTTTTTTTTTCTGAAACCTTTCGTGTCGGGTATCAAATCAAAGGCTTCATGAGCCAGTTCTAAAAATATACTACATCATTATATACTACAGCCACTTGTTATAAAAAAACAAAAAGTATTTTCAAAACATATCAAGTTTCCCTCCAGTTAAGAAACGGCAGAATAAATTTTTTACGCCAAATGGCTCGTAAGATCCTCATCTAACGTCAATAAAGCAATTTAAAAATATTTATATTTAATATTTTTTGAATTTTTCCATTATTATAATGTATAGATACTTCTATTCTTATACTGTTCCCCAATTAATCCAAACCATACGAGAGAAGATAGCAAAAACAGAGTAACTAATGAAGCTTACCATCTCGCCTTGTTCGTTAGGTACACGCTCGACTAGGGATGCAACATTACGTAATATTACCGAAAAGGCCCGTAAAATACGGATAAATTACAGCCCCTTTGTTAAATTTACGGTAAAATTACCGGCGACCTTGGGCAGTATTTTTAGTATAGATTGCAAGTTTTGCAAATTGACAAATCGTTTTAGATACTTTTAAAGCTAAAAGCTGGAAAATAACTTCTTTTGCTGAAAACTACGTAAACTATTTGAATTTTACTGAAAATTAATTATAATATTGAATTTTGCGGCACCGGCGGCGGCGGCGCGATGTTGTTCAATGACGGCGCGCACCTCTATCACCCAACAAACCGGGCGAAATGGAAAAATCCGAAAATGACGTAAAATATTGAATTTTACCGTATTTTACCATGGTAATTTTACGGGTTTACATCCCTATGCTCGACGGACGACGGACTACTAGTTCTTACCAGCCACATTACTCCCTTTGATTACTGCAAAAAGAACGCACCTAATGAATTGGGGATAAAACTTGAGTGATCTGCTTTTTGTGGGGGCTATTTGACGAAGACATTTTTGATGACATTGAAATCCGTCTACGAATATTTGATTTTCATTTCGAGTATTAACGTTTTTCTATATTTTTGAGATCGTTCGAATGTGACATAAAAACGTTTCGATTCATACAGAAAACGTAAAAACGAATAATGGGTTAGCGGAAATTATAAAAATAATTAAATCTGTTGACGTTTATGACATCACAAACGTCAAACTTTTGAGATGAGATTTTAATGAGATTTAAAAAACGCGGGTGCAAAGTGACAGATGTTAAATTCAATAAATCCGGACAAGTGCGAGTCGGGCTACTCGCGCACCGAGGGTTTCGTACCACAACACCACACAATATTAGTAACATAGTTTTACCTTACTACGGCGTAGCTCACTTTAAGCAGTCGTCACGTCGCCTCAAAAAATTTGAAAAAGTTAAAAATTTAGTCCTCATAAAAGAAATTAGTTTTTATCAACGTTTTTTCTTCTTGCTCTATCGTAAAAACGGTTATACAAACAGGCGTCAAACTTGTTGTGATTATAGAGCAAACTCTACAGCATAACAACAAATAATAAAAACCGGACAAGTGTGAGTCGGTCTCGCGCTAAAGGTCCCGGAGAAAACAAAACATTTTTGTAAGTAAATATGTTGTGTGGTACGGAACCTTCGGTGCGCGAGAAGCCCGACTTATTAGTTATGTAGTTACACATCGCTAACCAATAGTAGGTCAAAGGACTTTAATAAGATGACCCTACCTTTATAGGTATCTAATTGATTTTGTGTTTGTTTTAGACATATTCGTAAAAGGGGTTGAGTCAGGTTTGGTTGGGTCAAAATACCCAATTTGATTTGAACGCCTGCCGTCTAAGATCCCAACTTTTCCATTAATCGTTATATGGTATCGATTTACGGATTATTAGGGCTGTCAGATAATGTAATTAAGTACCTATTTCTTCGAGTAAAAAGTAATATTTTGAAAGAAGAACTGCGTTTGTTTTTTAATCTATAACAGGGTTACTGGTAATTCTCTCATAGAAGGGTGAAATTGATATCATTAGCATCCTTTTAAACTAAGAGTCTACCCATCGAACTGAACAACTTTCAGTATGGGAGCAAACCGTTTGGGGAACAACAAAAAATCGGCTTTTGCATACATTTGAGTCGAGTAGGCGTTGCAGTTTAGTATGGAACAGCAGATTTTTTTGTTGTTGCTCCGATCGGTTTGCTCCCATAGTAAAAGTTGTTCAGTTTAAAGATACTTAGTTTAAAAAAGGATGCTAATAATATCAATTTCACCCTGTATAATATAAATAAACTAATGTTAACTTTTACTGAGAAATTTTTAATTTTGATTTAGTTAATTACAACTACAAAGTCAATTTAAAAAAAAATTTTAGTAAACAGATTTTTTTTTTCTAAGAACAATATAAAACGTAATTTTGAACGAAACGAAAGAGGAACACCCATTTGCTTAAGAGGAACCACGATTCAGCCAGAGGGGGTGAGGTAAAAAGTCAGTGGGAGGCAGGGGAGTACCCGTACTGTATGTAGTACTAGACACTTTTTCTTATTCTGTCACCTGGCTTGCATAAAAAAAATTATATGACGGTACAGGGTGTTAGGGTAAACAGTCTCATAACTTTAAGGTGGTGATTGTACCCATGATACTGAACAACTTTCCCTTACAAACGTATAGGAAATTAGCAAAAAAAATTTTGACTTTCCATACTAAATCAGCTGATCGAACGTTTGTATGAAAAGACGAAAATATTTTTGCGATTTTCCTATAGGTTTCTTAGGCAAAGTTGTTCAGTATCATGGGGACAATAATCCCTTAAAGTAATGCAAATGTTTACCTTAACACCCTGTATATGGTTAAATTAGTAGCTTAATATCTCCACTATTACACGTTAAAGTACACATTAAAGGAATGTAACGAATTACCAGTAACCCTGTATAAAATCAAACTTATAATTATAAAGGATTCTAAATGGTTTTGTTTAAGTTTGTTCTCATGCAAAAGTTGCTCGTAAAATGCAAGAGGACGGATGAGAAAATGGTAGCACTCATTTTGTGTTATGTTATGTGACATCCAGAGGAATGACGGCATAAAGAGATACGTCTCTTGTGAACGAGGGATCCTTAGTTAGACCAATAAACTTGACATTTTATGAGAGTTTAAAATTTTCACAAAGGGGGTTGAAGAATAACTATACAGTGTGTATCAAAACACCCTTGTGTATCAAAATCCATAGTGAAAGTCACTATGGAGCCAACGTCGAGAAAAATAAAATAAATCTGCTGACCCATACATTTTTTGAGTCTAGGTACTGCAGTTTTTTAAGAAAGAGCGGATTTTTTTTTTCACGTTTTCGATGTTGACTCCATAGTGAAAGTTGTTCAGTTTGATGGTCTGAAGCACCCCCTTAAGCATTACTAGGGTGTTTTGTTACCCCCTGTATGTATATTCCCTCCACTTTTTAGTTATTTTGATATTTAACGGTTTATATTCGGAAACAAAGGCGTCAAACATTCATAAAGCTTTCTAAAGCTTTCTTTTGCATTAATAAATTGGGATGACGGACGGTTTAAAGACAAAAGGAGTCGGCTGTGAGCGAAGCTAGAACTATAAACAGACACTCACTCAGTCTTGATTTTGGTCGTGGTTCAAAATCTAAGAGGATCTGTGTAGAGTCCGCATAAATTTACGATTGTATTTGGTCTCTTTTGTCTTATGACGTACCTTTAATAGTAGAAGGAGATGGAACTATAGATATTTGTTTATGCGGCTGTCTGTTTTTTTTGAGCTAGTGTGTGTGAAAAGTGACCGTAAACATAAGGCCATATGACACTTGGTGCCTTTTGTCCATACTACTTGACACCACACACTCAAACCTAAACGTCAATAAAAGTGGACACTTTACAATTGGTATGGCTCACTCTAGTCTTAAAGAGTTCCTTCCTCTTAGTTCAAAATGTAATGTAAAAGCAGAAATTAATTGAATGTCACCAGTATTTTTCAAAGTGTCACCAAGTGTTACCCAGAACAGGGGGTCGCTACCCACTCTTTTGAAAAAACACAGATAAAGTTATCTTTCAAATCGTGGTTCTATATTTGAAGACCAAAAATTGCATACTTCGCAACCATTACAACAGAATTTGAAGGTTCGAGGGGTTCGCATAAGTTTTTAAGGTCAGTGCTGCCCTCATCACACTATTAATCGGAGATTTCTCCTCAATGAAATTAAGAGAGTTAAATTGAAGACGGTAACCCAAAAACAGAAATGTAGAAGATATGAAGAAAAGTACAATTTTCGATAATCTTAAATATTGTGATGCGGGTGCCTGTGAACGGTAAAAGGACCCTTAAGAGGATATAATTCGGAGCGCGCTCCATACAAACGTACTATGGTGATATTTTCAATACTAACCAATTAAACTCAATGAAATTTTCCAGAATCAATCTAAAAACAAATTTCTAGGCTTGTATAGAGTCAGATTTTCGTTAAAATTTATATAGTATTAAAGTTACAGTGCCTCAAAGATTTCCATACAAATCTTAAATTAATCCTAGCATTGAAACTGTATATTTTAACGAAAATCTGACTCCATACAAGCATAGATATTTGTTTCAAGATTGTTCCTGCAACATTTTATTGACTTTAATTGGTTAGTATTGAAAATATCACCATAGTACGTTTGTATGGAGCGCGCTCCGAATTATATCCCCTTAATGTAAATAAGTTTGAAAATCAGTGGTCCAAAAAGACGAAAGAAAGTACTTACCAGTGATGCAACCCTACTCAATTTACTGCTGACGTCTGGCCTACTTATTGGTTTAAACTAGATTAGCGAAGTGTCGACCTTCTGAACTTTAGTGTTCGTTATCAATTCATAAGGGACCGAAAGTGCCATTCAAAACATCGCTGTTATCTCACGAATTATTTAATAAGTTGTATTTTCTAAAATTATTCGATTGTTTTATAAAACCCGACAAAGTGCAAGTCGATCCTGCACCCGTAAAACAACGTTTGTTTCCGGTGTTGTTTTCATTTACAACCTTACTACTTATGTAGGGACCAGCCTCGCGGTAGCATTTCCCCTCAGCCACGTTACAAGATCTATTTAATCATGTGCATTTACGTACAATTGTATACCTTATCTTATTACTAAACGAGACAGCCTATAATTGCGGAACAATACCTTCAAACTAGTCGCGTTTGGGGTTCACACAAGACTACTTTTCATTCTCAGAATCTAAAGTCACGGGCAATAAAATCCAAAGTTGCGGATTTCATGTTACCTCGCCCCCCGCTAAAAGTGGTAGAAATGTTTGTTAGTAGAATTGCACGCGTAACTCGTCCATGATCGATTGACAACCCAACTGATTTATAACGAAGTAATTGCATAAAACAATAATTTCATTATTTTATTACTTGAAATTTAAAGTTATTCGCATTTAATGTTTTCTGCTGTTTTTTTCCTTTTTAAATATTGGTCCCATACTTAGTGAAAGTTGGTCAGTTTAATGGTCAATTACCCCTTTAAGTATGTAATGCATTTAATACACCGATAATTATATTAACGCATAATGTAGTGAATAACACTTGATCGAGGTAATATATTATTGTTTGATTGAATAATATATGTATGCTAATAAATATTTGTGATTATCACAAATATTTACTTTTCATCTGATTTGGTCCAAAATGTGAAAGGCCCGGCCATTAAAAAATAATGCTATTATCTGTTAGGGCTTCTCCGTCTTAATACTTATAATTATGGCACCGAAGCTATAGATTCATTGTCCTTGATTTTATTTGGGTTCGAAAGATCTGCTATTTCATACATTTTCTATGAAATTAGCATAAAGCTATATTCTGTTAGAACTTGTCCGTCCCAGCATTTTTTAGAACTTATAGCACCAAAGCTGTAGGACTATTTTCCTTGGCTTTATTAAAGTTTGAAAAATCTGTCATTTCATACATTTTTGATACAATAAAACTTACAGCTACAGCTTTCATGAAATAAATGCTTAGACGGACAAGTTCTAACAGATTATAGCATTCGTTTTTGTTGGCCGGCACATTCAGATTTGGACTAAAAATGTATGAAACGCGGATGATGTCTTTTGGAACTTTAGAAGCGGACCAGTATGTATGATCGAATGTGAAGTCGACACGTTTTGTCAATAAGTCACTGCGCCTGACTAGCGACCATTGGTGCGGGAAGACTCCGAACAGAAAAGTTACTGTTGTGCTTTTAAGTTAAGAGATGCAGGCGAGAAGCTGATGAAGAAAGATATATTGAAGTAATAATCTTCCGCATTATATCATGATCATCATCACATCCCGGATACACGTCCACTGCTGGACATAGGCCTCCAATAAGGATCGCCACCACAGAGCATCATAAGAAGGGACAGAAATGCAAAGTAGCGCTTTTGCTTCGGAGACGGCTGTCGCCACTTGTCTTACCGCTCTCGCTGCTACAAGTACTCATGTCCTCTCGCTCTCACCACGCCGCGCGCCTTATGGTGTTATGCAAATTATTGCATAACGGTGTGGCACGCGTTCCACGCCTACTTTGCACTTCTAACCCCTCTAATAATGTTCTGTGACCGCCACAACGACCGGTCCTGCACTGCCCTCATCCAACGGGTTCCCGCCGCCTTCACCAGGTCGTCGGTCCACTTTGTGGGGGACCCACTCACGCTGCACTTTCCGCATAATATATAGGTATAGCATTGACTATGACTATGTATGTTTTTTTTTAGTTTAAACTAATAGGTGATGCTTGCGCTTGGTAGGACGGACGTAGGGAGGACGTTAGTGCTACGACTTTTGTGAGAAAATGATGCTTTAGTACCAAAGAACAAAGGTTTTTTTGACTATTGAATACATTGACGTTACTATATAAAATTTAGTTTCCGAGAAACATGTGTTTATTTGCATTAAAATGTTATATTAGGAGTTGCGGAACATAAAACGTTATCACTAACATATATATTTTTATTTTACACTCTGAAATCGCTTTTGCCCGTAGATTGGACAATCATGAAAGTTGGTTTGATTTCGCGTACGTGTCACGTGTCGACACATCTCTAATATTGTTTGGCTGACTACTACCTGACTAATTTACCGTGAAATCGGCTGCAAGAGTTTAACGAACTAGTGTACGTAGCGCCTATGCCTATCTGGAAATAGGTAGTACCTACCAGTACGACCAGGAAAATAATTCCGCTAGTCAACCTTCATTTGCGCAGAGCAGACCTGAGTGTCCGACAAAACCCGAAGTCATTTAGTACAGTAGTACCAGCATGTCTAGCATGATTTCTCTTCTTGCGCGCGACTCGGCTTTTTCCCATACTACAAGTCGCGGCAAGCGCGGCTTCCGCTCTCCGAAAAGCGCGGGAACAAGTTATTTTCTATGCAGCGAAGGCGCTTCGCGCGCGTGAAGAGTAATCATACTAGACATGCAGGTTTTGTTTCAAAAATTGTTTCATACAAAAAGTCGAAGTAAATTTCTCAAGTCGTTTAAAAAATTCGGAAAAAAAATAAGGTTGTATGAGATTTTATTCCTTTGCCTGCTTGCTATTATTTCATTTTGGCCAAGGTATTATAGCCATTCATCCAATATTTTTCAGAAAATCAATCATAATAAAACCAAAGCGCTCATTTTAATTAGATTAAACAATATAATGACTTTTGACTAATAAAATAGACATTGAAATTTAAAAATTAGTTATTTCAATACGAAAGCATTGAAAAAACACTTCAAGAAGACAATAATATTATTTACTCCTCGTTTGCAGTTTGTATAATGGTAAAGCTTACCGTCAGGTTTTTTAGAACGAGATAAATGAAAAAAAATTATTTGGAGTGACGTGATTTTTTATTTTGGTATAGTTCTAGGCTCAAATTAGATGACATACCAAAAAAAAAAACATTCTTAATTAGTCCCGGGTCAAACCGTAAAATGACTGGGCTATCAAATAATAAACATCTATACATTTTTCAGCTAAATTAAGTGTTACTTGCTAATTGTCAAAGTCTAGAATTTTAGGGTCAAGGCGAAGGGGAAACTCGTGCAATGCGGCAATAAACCCAAGTCGTGAAACAAAAGACGTAAGACAAGTTGTTATTTTGTTCCGGAGGTTTAGTGTTCTCGTGCTCTAGCTCTTTAGCGCCGTCCTAGGAGTCTGGCCTTAGACGAATAAACCTAGATAGGTACCTACTCGGATACAGGGTGTAAGACTTTCACCCTTTCACAACCGCCTCACCTCTACTAAACTACGTCATTTTAGTAGGTATACCAAATTCGAAAATCATAAAAATTCGTACCAAATTTTAAAATTATCTAATTAACTCATTAAAGATTGATCTTAAAAAACAAATTTTTGTAGGTCATAATATTGTCTACACAATTCGGTGTATCAAGTTTTTTTTAGAGGGCTGAATCGAAAACCATGTCGAGATAATTGTCTCAATAATAATATTTTCTATGTCAAATTTAAAATGAAAGATGATTTCAGCAGAAAACCTGTGGACTCCTTGGTAAACTTAAAGTCAACTTAACATAACTGGCTATTAAGAAAAAAAATACATTCACAATGTCAGAATTTGACATTTGATGTTGCCGTTTCTGTTTCCAGCATAGAGTTAGAAAGAGAAGGCAATATTTTTTTTTATTTTTTAATAAATCAGTAGTTTTTTATTCTCCAGACCATCTCAAACTAAACATTATTCACTATGGAGACAACATCGAAAAAAAAAACATATCATAGATACACATGCCGACACATCAAGCTACGCAAAACCAAAATAAGTTGGCCGCGCGTAGGTAGAGTAATGTATAACGTCACGTGTACATATGAGTCGAGCCGTTATTGCAGTTTGATATGAAACAGCTTATTTTTTTCTTTTTGCGCCATGTGCCATATTATGAAAGTGGTTCAGTTTGATGGTCTCTTTAAATATTAGTAGGGTGTTTACACCCTGTATAATTGATTTTTTGATGTTATTTCATAGTCACGCTCATCCACCGGAATCTTTAAATATCAAACCAAGATAAAAACATCTCAAGAATCTCCGACTTGACTCTCACAACATAAAAAGTTCGTCCAAAACAAAACAAGTTTTAAACTTAGTTTAAAACCCGTATATCCATTTACGTGAAAGTTTCAAAATAAACAAGCGTAAAAAACCGAACAGCACACAGTCGGGCGTAACTTTTGTTCATCCAGTTGTAGCCTGTGACCGCTAAGAACTCCTGTGGGACCGTAGGGGTGGCAAAAGTGAATCTTTTTAGTGGGATTTAAGACAACGTGATAGATAAAAACCAATAGATTGTGTGTAGTTTGTTGACTAATAATGGGGAATCTTCGTTTTTTTTTTATTGGTGTCATGGTTTTTTTGGAGGGCTGAATTGAAATCCATTTCGAGATGATTGTATCAATAACAATATTTTCTCTATCTGAGATTTTAAAATGAAAGGATTACAGATATTTTAAATAAAATAACGTCGTTTTTCGTTCAAACGAGTGACATCACACAACGACCTTTATAAACTCCTTGGTAAACTTAAAATCAACATAAAATTAACGGCCATTAAGAAAACAAATATTTATTCACATTGTCAGAATTTTTCATTTGAATTTGCCGTTTCTGTTGCCAAAATAGAGTTAGAAAGAGAATGCAGGTGTTTTTTTTTACTAAGCAAAGATTTTTCTCCATGGAGTTCGAGCGATTTTCTCACTACCACTTTTGCATTTTTAGAATTTACAGATCAAATTAAATTTATATATTTATAAACTCGAACACTTGTATCTAACAAAAAATGACACTTTAAAACTTAATATTTCGCTAAGGGATCCCTAAATCTAAGAATGGTTTTCCCACACCCACAATATTTTAATTGCATCCCCACTTTTCGTGTAGGAGAGGTAAAAAACTATATTTTTCAAGAATTTTTATTTATCACTTTGTCGGCTTGATAAATATGTATACCTACCCATATCAAATTACAGCTCACTAGTACTAAGCGTCTCTGAGCTAAGACGCGGACAGACAGATGGACATGGCGTAACTATAAGGGTTCCTTGTTGAATAGGGAACCTTAAAAATGACGACAGTGACAAAGAGAATGGAATTATTTTATCATTATATTAATAATTATACCTACTGCAATTCCAATAGCCTACTTATAATATTATAAACGCAAAAGTTTGAAATTATGGATGGATGTTTGTTACTCTTTCACGTAATTACTGAATGAATTTTAATGAAATTTGGCACACAGATTGTAAATGATCTGGATTAACACATAGGATACTTTTTTAAGGTCTACGCAGACGGAGTCGCGGGTAACAGCTAGTATTACATATAACGTGTCGAATTGATAACCTCCATTTTTGAAGTCGTCGGTTAAAAACAAAATTACAAAATTGGTGAAAACAAACTTGACAAATTTGTTGCCTCCTATTCACTCAAGCACTCTCACAAAATTAACAAGAAATTAAACGTAAGACCCAGTTAAGAAATTAATTTGGAACGCACAATGCTCTTGTAAAATGTAATTTAAAATCGAACATTCTGTTTTCGGTCTCTTATTAATTATTTGTTGGCGTCCGCGAATCACAGCTCAGTTACCGAACGTAGCTGTCAATTAAACTCTGAAAACAGACGATTATTTTCCGCGAAAATACAATACTTATCATATTCGATATTTGTGTGTGATTTTATAAAGTCACGCGTTCAAAATCATTATCGAATGACGCATAATCCTAATAGTAATTCAGACATTTTATATTGCTGATTTGAACCAGTAGCGTAGCGAAGGAGGGCAGGGGGCAAATGCCCCGGGCGGCACTTTACTAGGGGCGGCAAATTCGGGAAAAATATAGATTGATTGAGCTCTATCTATAACCAATTCATAAAGCAGAGAAAAGTTGAGCTCGCTTCGCTCGCTCTAAGTTTCTGTTTTAGTTACTGTGCCTACACAAATAATCCTAATGAGTTCTGATCACAGCTAAGACGTGGTGCTAAAAATTTCGAGATTTCTTCGCCCCATCCATAGCTTTTACTTAGGTTACTATGTACAGGTTTTGTAAAAGCTCTGGCTCCAACCGATTCGTATTGCAAATAAAATCAATTGACAGCTTATGAAAATGCGAGTATTGAAATAAGATTTTTAAATGTTTATTAAAACTTTGTGCAACAAATTTTTCAATTAACTCTGAGAAACTTCAGTCATTACCTCTACAAAAAAATAAAGCCACATAAAATCTGAAAAAATCATGAACATTAGAAAAACCGTTAAGATGGCGGGAAAATTATTTAGGCTGGCACTAATTTGAATAGTTTTATTTCTATACTAGAGTTTACCCGCGACTTCGTCCACAAAAGTTATATACCAGATTTTAAGTCTGATCATAAGCAATCAAACAAAAAAAGTTTCATCAAAATTGGTTGAGTAGTTTTTGCGTGATGCTGTTACAAATATACAAACAAGCAGACGGACAAAAATACTAAAAAAGGTAGATTTGGAATCCGGGATACCTAAAAACCATATCGTAATCTTTTTCATGTAAATATCATCAATGTACAGACACACTTCTGTTACAGTTTTATAATAGTTAAGATAGGTACCCAAAAAACTACCACCAGTGTAAAATTATCTTCAGTAACTATGTGACCACATACCTGCTTAGTAAGTGTTAAAGTTTATATTGGTTGTTATCAACGACTTCGCACTTGGCCGAATTAGTTACCTTCTTAACTACGCGTGTTTTAAAAATCTCACCCCACTGTAGACTTTGTAAACAATAGCAGTACAAGTAATTAGTTTTATGCAAATAAAGACAGTCATTAATTCACGGGCACAGATTTCCCTCCAACTCGGACACTGTTGTACAATTTGGTGGCAAATTGAATTATAGAGCCACTCGTTTTGCGGCCAATTTAACAAATTCTATCCGAAGTTCGAAGGCACGAGTTCTGTATAGTTAACTATGGAATTGGACAACTAAATGAGGTTGGTTTATTATTTACTAGCGACTCGGCTTCGCAGCGTTACAAACCCTTCTAGTACTCAGAACCCCCATAGTTCGGGATGGTTTACAATGGTCGATTTAACTATTTAGATATTTGCATGCTACCCTGATTTTAGATCTGAACCACGGGAGGGATTACAACGCACAAAAAAACATTTTAAATACCTACGAATTCCTCCTGTGACCCAGCTCTTTTGCGGAAGGCCTTATAAAACGGGGACTATAATTAAAAAATCGGTTATAAACCAATGGATGCCAATCCTCTTTACAAGCATCGAAACACAAAAATTGTCCATGGCGGTCGGTAATGTTCATCCTTCTTTTGTATACGTTTCCGTCGGTGTTTACTTTGTCCCTTTCTATCCAACGACGCAATTTCCTTCCTCTTAGGTTTTACGCATGATAGAAAGGGACAAAGTTAACACATTGAAACATGGACGGAAATTTATGAAAGAAGGACGATTACCGACCGTCATTCATAGCTCATGCTCACCGCTTGTAAATCTGTTCTCTAGGTATAGACAATACCTACCTATGCCAGATTCCTGGGTTATCGTTACAAAGTATAATTATTTGTTATTACTGTTGTAACCTTAGACTACTTATATGAGGACAAGTTACGCGTGTAATTTTACTTACAAACTTTTACTCAGCACGAGATACGCAACTTTGAATTTTATTCCATTAATTAAGATTCTAATTTTGAATGTCAAAAATCATGAAAAACAGTGTTCTGTGAACCCCAAACGTCATAAGTTCGAAATTATTGTTCCGCAATTATAGGCCGTCGCGTGTAGTGATAAGGTATAAAATTTTGATCTTGTACGTTGGCAGAGGGGAAATTCTAAGGCGAGGCGGGACCGTATATAAATCGTCTAAGGTGGTAACTAACAAATTTATAAACATCGAAATATTTTCTTTAGGTTTTTCAGATCAGTTAGGTATGTAGTCTGGATTTTAGTAACAAGACCGCTCTTCTCATTCTTGTTATACATTGTACCTATTTGTATATTCTTGGTGCAAAAATAAAGACAATTTATGTTGTTTTGTTATGTTATAGTTATCACTACAAAGTAGGTATAATAATTAGTTATTATGGTCACAAAACAAAACATTTGTAAAGTCAAACTAATAGTAAATAGGTAGGTACTTAAGTGTCTTATAAACAAATTATCGAGCACTAGTAACTTGTTTCTGTATGTTTCTGGCTCTCTTCTTATATTTTACGTGTTAGATTCTAAATAGTGGAAGCTTTTTAATTACTTTTTCGTGCAATGTACACAGGAATTAACACCCGAACTCAGATCTGAATAATGAATATGGGTTACTGTAACCATTTTGTGAGCTCCCCTTTAAGTATGTAACGTATTATAAGTTTGCACCCTGTATAAACTAAGTCACACCGAATTAGTCGAAATTCTTTATCCTCATGGCATTGTAGGTGCCTGAGTTTTAAAGAAACTACAACACGAGAAAAACTTTCACCGATTTATCGCCTAAAACATCGAATTACCAATTTTCCAGTTAACTGAACGGTGAGACCGAATGATTGACCGATTTAATCAGACCGGCTGGGATCGGCGTGAATGAGCAGATAGTTGCCGAATTACGTGTTCATTGTTGTTAGCCAAGTCCTCATTATTTTATTACAAATGAGTGTTTCTGATAGATATTCCTTTAATTTTGATAAACCCCTAACAAGCTTATTAACTACTAGCGGCGCCCGCGACCACTGACTTTAAATACTATAACTTTTGATTAAATGAACCGATTGTGATGAAATAAAGCATATATGTTAATCCAAACTAAGCTCTATGCTATTGTGAAAGCCCCGTCCAAATAGGTTTAGTAGTTTTTAAGTGATGCGCGCACAAACGGACAAACAGATAAATAGACAAAACGTCTAAAAATGGTATCAATGCATTCAATTACGTATCTTAAACGCCCCCAATTAATATTTTTGCCAATATCTTCAATGTACACACGGCGACCAATCAACCTACCTATTGTTGAACTCTATGTTCATGGGCATAAGGTCCAACTATGGGTAGGTTGATCTGTCGCCGTGCGTACATCCACGCCAAGTTTACAATTTTATTATTGTATGTGTAGTAAAGGTACACAGGGTGTATGTTACAGCCTAGCAAATACTGAAACTGAACTCAGACCATCAAAATGAACAACTTTCACTATGGAGCCTACCTCAGAAAACGCAATAATAAATCAGCTGTCCCATACAAAACTGTTGTAACTACCCGACTCAAATGTAAGGGACAGCTGTTTTTTTTCGCGTTTCCTAAGCTCCAGGCTCCATAGTGAAAGCTGTTCAGTTTGATGGTCTGACTTCAACGTTTACACAGGTACAGGTAACTACGAGTATGTACCTTAATTTGTTAACGCTTTTTAGGTTGCGGATATTCGTAAGAAAACCTGTGCAGTGTAGTGGGTGTACCTATAGTTACTACCTGGTACATCAAATGACATTCATAGTGTTACAATCATCATTGGTTACATCACAAATTTCACAATACAGAGATGTTTTATAAGAATTACTAAAACCCTCATTTCACATCGTCAGTTTGCTACAACACAACCATAAGAACACCTTCAGAACGGCTAAGCAGCGAATGAAATATTATATACATGTCATCATCAGATACATTCCAATGCAAGGCACAGGCCTACCATCAGGGACCCTCCCTGAGGGTATGCATGTATGGACGTTATAATAGTACATCACGCGTGCTCAATTCGGATTGATAGACTTCACATCGGAATTTCTTCTTCAGCGTATGCAGGTTTCCATACGATGTTTTCCTTTACCTACGAGTACGTAACTGAAAATTGAGGTTTTACCTTTAATTAAATTTAAAAAACAGAAGATAGGTGACTGGCCTATAGCGCATGGAACGCATAAATTGAGCCCCGTTGCCTAATTGACTTAGTCGCAATTCGAGCGGCATTGCGTGAATGAATTTTTTATTTTAGGTGGAATAAAGGTACCACAATTCCTTCCTGTCTCGTTTTACAAATCATTCAAAAAGGAAAAAACTATTCACCCGGCATTACTTTTCACTCTTAGTAAGTACATGAAAAGCAGGTCCATTGTTCGAGTATGTAATGCAAGAACTTATCTTCCGCTTTTTTAATTTAATCATAGGTTTTTACATATACAATTTTGTGATTTTACCATAGCAATTTAAATCCAATACACAATTCGGCCTCCCAGAAGAGAAGGGCGGGAAAAAATAGATTGCGTTGAATCAATTCATTTGCGGTCAGGATAGGTTTTTGTTGACACCTTGCCCTATTTTTTTTACCTTTACGGACTGAATCAAGGGACTGGCGTCAATTTTAATTAACCTTGGGTTTAGGCTCGGGGACTTTTTCACAGGGAATTAGTGAGCATTTTCGGGAGCAGGGATTTAGAAGAAATCGCATTTATTAGGTACTACGGTTTTCTTCATTTCTTGAGGTTGACAGTTAACTTCTCAGAAAGTAGGTAGTTATACCTATAAACCAAGGTAAAAATAGGTAAAATTAACTAACAAAAAATCCTTTAACTGTTAGAAGAACATTTTGTCTTCTTATTTAATAAGTAGGTAAATCGCGTATTTAATTTACGTAAGATGTTTTGTGTTTTATAATAGGTAAATTAGCTTTTGCCCAGCTATTAAGTCAGCGTGGATTTCCGAAAAATTCTACTCTGCAATCGGGGTTTAAGGGTGCTTCAGACCATCAAACTGAACAACATTTATTCGCGAAAAACGAATCAGCTTTTTCATACATTTATGATAAGTAAGTATTTAACATTTTCTATGAAACAGTAGATTTCTTTCGCTATTTCGATATTGGCTCCATAGTGAAATTTTTTCAAGTTTAATAGTCTGAAGGACCCTGTGAAATAGTAGTCACATATACTCACGTAAGTTGCTGAGATAGCGGAAAATATAATGCTCTCCTACTGCTAGCTCAGCTCCCCATACAATAATGAATAAGTAGGTACTTAAAGCCTAGGTTAGATAGAGGGAAGGGGTTGGTTAACCAAGGTGTAATAAGTCTAAATGAGGTGAGTCACGTTGCAGAATCTGACCCTTGTCACGCGTGGTTTTCGCGCGTCGCGTTTTTTTCCTGCCACGAGGCTCCGCAATCATCAATCTCTTCTTGTTCTTGATCAAAAACAATCCCTGATATTGGGATAGATACTCACATAAACTACTTGACACTGGCGGAAATGAAGTGCTAACGCACAAGCAAGAGTCAATTAACTATAATTAATAAAAAATTTAAACGAGTTTCAATGACATTACACCCCAGAAAGATATATCAACACTGTTCTGGCTTCAAAATGACCCCGATTCCATATTATATGCACCTATATTTAAAATTTCAATGTCGTTCTGAACAGCATTATCCAAATACAAAACGGAAACTACCTAACCACTTTACATTAAGTTACCTTACGAAACTGCAATTAAAATTACTTAAATTCTATAGCTAGCTAGATCCATGGATAGGTGAACTTTCAGAGCTTCTAATTACCAACAGCACAAATTGGAAGCTTTCAAACACTTTGAATTGCACCCGGGTGCCCGGGTTGCAGTAGCACAGGGCGCGAGCGCGGCGCAGCGCTGCTTGAATGACGAGTTCACTCCCTTTTACAACTGTCTTCAAGAGCGGAACATCTAATTAATTTGGACACAGAACCGACTGGCGTAGATTTGATGTTATTTTAAATTAATTATGAGTAGTGCGACATTATGTTTCTGAGAAATCGTTGCCGTTGTGCAACTGTTTGAATAAAAATAATGAAAGGAAATAATTGACTCTGATTTGTGGGATGACAGATTTTGGAGTATTTTTTAAGTTGTGTGAAATAAATATAGCATATAAGCATATGCTCGCGACTATATTCCCCAACGGGGTAGTCAGAGATATTCTGAAACCTTAGAACATCCAAATTTTACTAGTACCGAAACCCTGTCCAGTGTGACGGGTAGTGTGCCTGTCGCCAATTGAAAAACAATTTTGTTTCCAGAAAAAGAAAACAAGAGAAAGAAAGAAAAGAAAAGTTTCGTTAGTTTTCATTAAAAGATGTATGGCCTAGATTCTATAGCACGATGAATCCATTGGTGCCAGCGGCTATAGGTACAAAATGTCAATTTATGCTCCACCATTGACGTATACAGGGTGAAAAGACGGCTCCCAAAAACTAAAAAGGGTTAAAGTATCCATCAATATGTACAACTTTTTCTATGGGATAATGGTAGCAACTATGAGAACACAAAGAAAAATCTGCTACTAATTTCATCGAAGCGCAAGACGTATAAAACAGCAGATTTTTTTCGAGTTCTCATGGTTGGTTCCAAAGTAAAAGTTGCTCATTTGGTTTTCGGTAGCGGTCTTCTTACACCCTGTATATCGTTTTCACAAACAGTCTCTAGCGAGCGATAGAATAAGCGACCTATGACTTGCCTTTTTTCTACTATTCGATACTTATAAACATTGAATTACCAACTACTGGACAAAGGGTCCGCACTCAAAAGTGTCCGAACCAAAAAAATACCAAGACGTAAAAAGAGAACCAATTACCTTATAGTCTTCGTTTGATCGGCCGAAGCTGAGATGGGAGAGTGGGATGGAAAAGAATTTCAGCATTTTCAATGTTTTTAGTTTGTTTATGTTACTACACGTACTTAGGTTTGTGTAGTTTAGTCTCGGACACTTTTTTCGAGAATTTTGTACTAGACCCGGCGCCCATAGTATTCTACGTCAATGCTTATAAAATATCGTTTTTAATGTTTCAACTGAGTCAGATGAAAAACAAATATTGTTTTATTTTATTTATTAAATGCGGTGGTTTTTCTTTTTAAAAGTTTTAAATTTTCACTCAAAAACTTATGTAAGTAATGTTATTTTGCATAGTGTAATAAAAAGTAATAGTTGTGAAGCTCAGCGGTCGCGGCAAGTCAACCAAGCACTGTGTGCGGGGGCCGGGAGGAGCGCGTCCAGGCCCCCTCTGCCTGCGCGCGTACCCGCATCATGAATTTAATTAGGGTACGCCCGTCTCCCGCACACCGCGCGGGCCCGCCGGCCTTATAGGATCCCAGTGCATGTAAGGGCCACCTCTCATGAATAAGAGAGAGGGAGTGGGTAATACTCCGCCTAGAGGGCCCAGTGCGAGTAAAAGTTAGTTGATATACTTAATCGGTCTCCTTCATAATAACATTACATGATCAAAACAAAATGAAAACGAAAACATATCTACAATAATCATTTATTAAGTCCTCACACTTTTACAAACAATAGAAGTAATATAAAAGTCTATAAAATCCAAATCATTCATTCAAAGTCACATTACATGTCGCAATTATTGTTGTTGAGGTAACCCAATGGCTAAATAACTTATCTATCAGTAGGATACTCTTAATAAAACGTTAGAGTAGTTAATTAGATCTAAATTGCCTAAAATAATACTAAATATAGAATTACAATCAATATTCCAAAAATATCTTAATTAGGTACAAAGTATTTAAAGGTAAGCAAATATCTAATACACAACTATTGTAATCCTTAATAAACTTCAAAAGCGATACCTCTTGTAAGGGTTTATTATTTCCCGGTATTTGATTTGAGAATCGAAATCGGAATCGATTTGAAAACTGATCGATTCGAATCGATTTACTCTTTTTCGTTTTCCAATGCTGGCAACTCGCTCGCTCGCGGGCTCGCCTGTGATTGGTAGACTTGTTGCTTGCATGTGATTGGCCGACCAATCCGGTAACTTTATTTTTCCCGCCAAATGACGAGACTGATCGCGGAGGGAACTCTGGCCGGTTGCGACATTCTATCTTTGACTGCGATTCGACTTGGTGATTCAATAAATACTGTGAAACTGTGCTGAGTGGTTTCCATCCAAGCCCCCAGGATCATCAGGTCTACATATCAGAAGCGGAAGAACCATCGCTGTTTTGCGTAAGTAACGCCCACAAATTTTTTATTTAAATCGTTATTTCGGTTTGCTATTTTAAATCCATGCTTTGCGTTTTGAAATTATTTTTAGTTTTCATCCAGTTAAAATCGTTTTTCTTTATTAGCAGTAAAATTAAATAAAAAGTGCACGTTTTAATTTTGAACTAAACACGTGGTCCACAACCATGGAGCCACAAAATGGATGGATCATCCACGTGGTAATTTTCAGTCACGTGGCATTATTAGATGCAGATTTCCTTTGAAGTTTAGGATTAGGATTGTTCTTTTCAAGCTGTGCTTAGCTTGCTACTTTATATCTACCTACATGTAAGTGCTAATATAGCTTTAGTTTTTCGCTTAGTCCTGCAGCTTATTTAGTGTGAGCTTGGTGGCGATGATGATGTTGCTGTTCAGATTTTAGTCGTCCCACGTGAGGAGGTTTATTAAAGGGGGACTTTTTTTCATCCTTTTTGAGCTAGGAAGCACGGTTTACGAGATATTTGTCCTTTTAACTTTTTATTTCAAAATTTTAGTTTAAAGTAAAAGTGGTATTATAACGCGCTATTTTTCAGACAATGGACGATCGGCTGGGTCATCGAAGTCGAGATCCAGGGCGCAGCCTCGAGACGCCCGTTCGTGAGGACCGTCGCAGTCCTTCACGAAGCAGGAGCCTGCAGCACACTCCAAGCTCCAGCCACCGTCCGCGGGACCTGGACCTGGACCTGGGCCGAGAGCGGCTCCACATCCTGGAGAATGAACTCCGACGAGAGCGGGAGCGACTTCGTTCCGCTCGGGATGGCCGGCGCACAGCATCACTGCAGGCCGACGGGCTTCGGGATAGGAGTCGTAGCTGCCGCGACACGTCTGCGCGGCGATGGGACGCTGAGCAGCGGCGTGCCAAGCAGCGCGCAGAGCAACACGATGAGCGGCGTGCCAGCCAGTGTGCAGAGCAACACGTCGAGCGGCGTGCCAGCCAGCACGCAGAGCAACACGTCGAGTGGCGTAGCAGCCAGCAAGCAGAGCAACGTGCCAACGCTGGACAGTTTAAAAGGTCACGTAGCCCCTCTTTTTCTAAGAAAGATTTTATGGATATTTTAAATTGTGTTAGGGATGGTTTTGCATCACAGCCTACTCAGAGCGCACAAATATTTCAAAAATTTGATCACAAAAACATCTTGCCTAATTTTGACCCATCTACTAAGAATCAACGTATCGATGTTTGGTTAAAAAAGGTCAATGAGTGCGCCTCAGTTTATGGCTGGGATGACAAAACCATCACTCATTTTGCCATGCAAAAACTTCAAGGCCTTGCTAAGACGTGGTATGAAGGGTTAAGCTCTATTCTTTTCACTTGGCCGGAATGGCAGGATAAATTAGTAAACGCTTTTCCTTATGAACAAAATTATGGCCAGGTTCTGGAGGATATGCTTAAAAGGAAGAGCAAATTTAACGAGCCAATAGAGGTCTATTACTATGAAAAACTAACGCTTGTTAATCAGTGCGATATAGTTGGGAAACGTGCAGTAGACTGCATCATTCACGGCTTGACTGACCGGACTCTAAGGTCCGGTGCCCTAGCATTGCGTTGTTCTCACCCCGACCAGCTCTTGCAGTTTTTGGTCAGTAACAAAGATTCGAATTATCAAATAGAAAGAAATCAATTCAGAAATAAAAATACTGACAATTCGAATCCAACAAATAACAATCCAAAAACTATTAGAACTGGGTTGGCAACAGGTTGTTATAATTGTAAGGAAAAGGGCCACAGTTACTTGTATTGCACTAAACCTTTATTAAAGTGCACAAAGTGTAATAGGATTGGGCACACAGCCAATAACTGTCTTAGTAAGGTTGACGACAACACGGTGAAGACTAACAATGTGCCCAAAACAATGTGCATTGGCTCAATAAATAGTCACGCTGATCCTAATCCGAATTCAAAATTCACTAAAGAGGTGACAATAAATGACAAGTCACTAGAGGCATTTGTAGACTTTGGAAGTGAGGTTACTTTAGTGAAGGAATCAGTCGCAATAAATCTCGGATTAGTTCATGATAACGTACCGTCCTTGATGAAGGGTTTCGGCAATGGTGTTGTGCAGTCGCTAGGAGCGTTGTCACTTAACATATCTGTAGATGGAGTAAAAGCTAATGTTCCTTCCAAAGTTGTAAGCGATCATTTGCTAGAAAAATCCATTCTGATAGGACAGTCTTTCACAGAGCAACCACATATTATCGTATACAAGGATGCATCAAAGTTGCAATTTATCGATATAGGTAATGAAATGCCTCATTCCGATCTAGGAATTGAGCGTGAGAGTCTACTAAAGATCAAAACTGCTGCTACGATCGAACTTTTTGGTGCAGCTTCAATAAGGGCATCGACGGGATCCGCTTTTAGTGGTACTGTTTTGCTAAGGAATAGCTTTTCTGGGAAACCCAACGCACAATATTTTGTATGCGGTGGAATTTATTATTCTAAAAGTGGTTACGTTGGTGTAGGTGTCATCCCTTGTACAACTAGTTGCCTCATTCCAGCAGGATCTTTACTTTGCCGGGCAGAACGTGTCGATTTCGTCAATCGGGTTATTGTAGAAGCGCCGGAATTGCCTGTGAGTCCTCCCATGACAAATGAAAGTAAATTGGATGCGAACAATATTTGTGTAGGTGGGAGCGTGTCGGCGGACGAGAAACTGCGGCTGGTTGAAATATTAAACAGGTACAAACATTGTTTTGCTTCGTCGCTCAAGGACTTGGGTTGCGCTAACGTGGCTGAAATGAATATAGAACTGAATAGTCAGCGGCCCATCGTTTATCGTCCTTACAGGTTATCACATCACGAACGAGAAAAGGTGCGCTCAATGGTAGACGAGATGCTAGATGCAGGGATAGTGAGAGAGTCTGTCTCTGAGTACGCTAGCCCGATCTTGCTTGTACGTAAGAAGGATGGTTCCTTTAGGATGTGCATCGATTATAGGATGTTAAATTCCGTCACAGTGAAGGAGAGATACCCTATTCCCATCATTGAGGACGAGATAGCACGTCTTACAGGTCAAGCTTGCTTTATCTCCCTCGACCTCGCATCGGGCTACTACCAGGTGCCTATTTCAGAGCAAAGCAAACATCTCACTTCGTTCGTCACACCAGATGGCCAATACGAGTTTAATCGGATGCCATTTGGTTTGGCGAACGCACCTGCTGTCTTTCAGCGAATGATAAACGCTATCTTAGGTTCTGCTCGTTTCACCAAGGCAACCGCGTATATTGATGACATTCTTATTTTTGGTAGTGATCCAAATGAATGTTTACAGCGTCTCGAGGAGGTTCTTCAGACTATAGAAAATGCGAATCTCACGTTGAATCTGTCGAAATGCGTCTTTTTACGCGACAAAATTGAATACCTAGGGTATGAAATTAGTGCCGCAGGCTTAAGACCCAGTGAAAAGCAGATTCTTAGTGTGATGAACTTCCCTCGGCCGCAGAACGTTCACAATGTCCGCCAATTTTTAGGACTTGCGAGCTATTTCCGCAAGTTCATTAAGGATTTTGCTCGAATCGCTTTTCCTCTTACTAAGATGTTAAAGAAGGATGGGGCCTGGGAATGGAGCGAAAATCAAGAGGAAGCATTTCAAAATTTGAAGTCTAGGTTGATCGATAGGCCAATTCTTGCAATATACGATCCAGCTGCAGAAACCGAGTTACACACTGATGCGAGCAGGTTAGGTGTTGGGGGTATACTTCTTCAGCGTAAAACTGGCAGTGACGCTTTTCTTCCAATAGCTTATTATAGTAGGCAAACCTCTCCGGAAGAGAAAAACTTCCACTCTTACGAGCTGGAAACGTTGGCGGTAGTCTGCTCGTTGCGTAAGTTTAGGGTTTATCTTCTAGGAATGTCATTTAAAATAATCACCGATTGTAGCGCACTTCGCTCCACATTTTCGAAGCGTGATCTCATCCCAAGGATAGCACGCTGGTGGCTTCTATTGCAGGAATTCGATTGTTCCATAGAGTACAGGGCAGGGGCAAAGATGAGTCATGTCGATGCATTGTCCCGGAATCCCATCTCGGAGTCTGAAGTTATTCCAGCAGAACAATTTCCACCTAGTGTCATGTCCATTAGTAGTGAAGATTGGCTGCACACGCTCCAGCTAGGAGACTCTGAGCTATGTAGAATTCGTAATATTTTAAATAGTGGTCTCGATGAGAAAGGTCTTCGCTACATAAATGATAACTACACCATGAAGGACAACAAATTGTTTCGTTGTTTAGGTGGCGACAAAAACAATATTCGATGGGTCGTACCGAAGGGAGCAAGGTGGCAGGTGTGTCGCCTAAATCATGATGAAATAGGACATTTCGGCGTTGAAAAAACCCTAGAACGAATTAAGAAAAGCTATTGGTTTGCCAAAATGTCCCGTTTCATCAGGAAGTATGTGTCTGCTTGTATTGACTGTGCCTATGCAAAAAACAATTCGAACACACGAGAGGGTCTACTACACCCCATAACGAAAGTAGAGGCTCCGTTTCACACACTGCACGCTGACCACCTCGGTCCCTTCGTTAAGTCAAAACAGGGGTATACTCACCTATTCGTAGTCATTGACGCCTTCACCAAATTCTGTTTCATAAGACCTGTCAGAAATACAAATGCGCAAAATGTAATTCGAGCACTAGAGGATATCTTTAGCACCTTTAGAGCACCTGATCGTTTTATCAGTGATCGTGGAAGCTGTTTCACATCTCATTCATTTAAAAGGTTTTGCCTTGACAAGGGTGTAAAACATATTCTCAATGCCGTTGCCAGTCCAAGGTCTAACGGCCAGGTAGAACGGTACAACCGTACTATCCTTGGATCTCTAAAGGCGCTGAATATGAAACATGGTGAAAGAGATTGGGACAGTCATTTAGGGAAAATCCAATGGGGGTTGAACAATACCGTTCACAAAACAACTGGCAGAACACCGTCTGAAGTGTTATTTGGCACCAATATGAATAGTGAAACAAACCCTATTTTAAATGAAGTAATTGAAGAAACACGAGAAACTAACGATCTTTCAGTTATACGTAGGGAAGTAAAAGATAGAATAGACAGTGAACAGATTAAGCAGAAGCAATATTACGACAAGGGTAGGAAACCAGCACGCGACTATAAGGAAGGAGAACTGGTTAAGATAACGAAGACGAGTTTTAACAACGATGGGCAAAGCAAAAAGCTTATGCCATCATACGTAGGGCCATATCGTGTTACCAAAGTCTTAGGTAGTGATCGTTACATGTTAGCGCCTATTCCGGGCTTGAAGGACACGCAGAACAAGCGTCCTACGACTGTTGCATCAGATCGAATGATGCCATGGATTCATGTTGCTGCTTTGGAGGTAAACGAGGACGATTCTGACACCAGCGACGGTGTTACTGATAATGATTAAATTTGGTAGTGTTGTCAATAATACATTTTATATGCCCATTTAAAAGTTATGTGATCCTTATATCGATTTATTAACTGCTTAATTCTGATTTGCGCTGATTCACCTTTTTTTTAATGCTCATTTACATCATTTATGTGAGGTTATTGTGGCATAATACTACAGAACAGTGTTCTATTGTTGCAGATCAAGCACGGCAATCGATCGGATCGTGTCTTGGTGCGACCAACACTAGAACAAGTTTCCCTGCTGATGATACAAGCAAATCGATCGGCTTGTAAGCATCTTCAGTGATTCCCCGATAATCGATCGTTTGGGGCGTAAGTCGTTTTTATCTCATTTACCTCGATAATCGATCGTTCGAGGCGTTAGTCGTTTTTATCTCATTTACCTCGATAATCGATCGTTCGAGGCGGTAGTCGAATTTATCTCTTTTACCTCGATAATCGATCGTTCGAGGCGGTAGTCGAATTTTACTTATGTACCTTGATAATCGATCGTTCGAGGTCTAAGTATTATAATATTTTTGCAATCGATCGGCAAAAAAAAAATAAACTTCGATGGCTTGTTTTGCTTGCTGCCTTTTAAGTATACCTACCTACCATGAGTCGATTTTGTGAACTTGGTCACATAAGTGCCTATTGTTCATTTGGTTTCTAATAATTGTACCTATAATAACGTTCTGATGATTGTATAATATTCACTGAAAGTAATGTAAAATATTAAAGTATTGGATAAATAAGTAAGGTAGTATTTATCTTTGCAGTGTATAATTGTTTGCATAACTTAATTAAATTAAGTATCCTTGTAATTTAGTAGTTACTTCCTTGAATTTTTCAATTTTTTTTTCTTTTCCGTTGTCGCTTGAATTTAAGTAAATAAACTAAGTACATTTAGTAGATAGTTAATTAGATTATAATTATGATATTATAAAGATTGTGCAACTGGCCATAATTCCATAGTTCCGATTGTAAGGGTGCCACTTGGCATCGTGTGCGGGGACGCACACGTTGTCAGGACGGACGATTGTAAGGGTTTATTATTTCCCGGTATTTGATTTGAGAATCGAAATCGGAATCGATTTGAAAACTGATCGATTCGAATCGATTTACTCTTTTTCGTTTTCCAATGCTGGCAACTCGCTCGCTCGCGGGCTCGCCTGTGATTGGTAGACTTGTTGCTTGCATGTGATTGGCCGACCAATCCGGTAACTTTATTTTTCCCGCCAAATGACGAGACTGATCGCGGAGGGAACTCTGGCCGGTTGCGACATTCTATCTTTGACTGCGATTCGACTTGGTGATTCAATAAATACTGTGAAACTGTGCTGAGTGGTTTCCATCCAAGCCCCCAGGATCATCAGGTCTACACTCTATACAAAATAAATACACATTTTCTTAATCATTCAAAAATAATTACAAAATTATTAAAGCTAAACAAACATCTTGTTCAATTAAATTCAAAAATCAAATAACTTGAACTAAATTACTTCTAAAACGTTAACAAACCGTGGCTGCTTCGAAATTGCTAATAAAATACTGAATTTAGTCGCCTTTGTTGAAAGATATGAAAATTAGCGACCAATAACCGTTGCCTTGAGCAATATTTGAATCTAGGTCCAAGTTTTGTTATTATTTAACAAAGTTGTCCTGGCAATTGATTTATCCGGCCTTATTATTAATCTGCGGCAATATTTTACGATTATCAATGAAGATGTACAATATCAAATACAAAATGTACAAGTAACATGTAATATAAAACACAGCATTCAATACGAAAGACGTATCAAAGCGTCTTTAAACATACATAAAGTTAGAAAACATTTTAAGCAAACTACGCGACATAGAATAGGCGCATGAGCCTAGCATGAGCATTAAAAGTTGCTATTTCATGTGACACATCACAATTTAAACCTGTTACATCTTGTTAAGATAAAAAAGTCATAGTTTTCTTTAAGGGGGCACCGAAACTTCAGTTCTGCCCCCAATCGATTTCTTTTTAATTTCTTATTAATTAGGTACGTAGGTAAACGAAATTTCCAAAAAACGAGAATGTCATATTGTAGTCATAGCTAATTTCCAATTTATAGAAACATTACGAACTATGTTTTATGTTTATAGTTACTATCTTTAATACCACACAAACACCAAAAAAAACAAATGTCTCGATAAATTGAAAATCAGCAAAAACTACAATCAATGCGACATTTTTGTTTTTAGAAATCTTATATAATTGTTAAGAAAAACTATTAAGTGCAGACTGGAGGAGGTACTCTCAGAAATGAATAAACATTTCGAATCTCGTGAAAAATTGTGGCACACTGCATTACGTGTAAGTTATTGAATAATTATGCGAATTCACCAAAAAGAAAGAGAAGTGGGAATTCACTATGCCGAAGCAATATGCAAATTATACAGGTGTAAATATAAATGCGTTACATATTACAGAGGGCGCTTCAAACCATCATATTGAACAAATTTCACTATGGGACCAACATTGAAATCGCGAAAGTAATATCTGCTCTTCTATAGAAAACATCAACGGCCACTCGGCCTAATTGTATGGAACAGCAGATTTCTTTTTTACGATTTCAATGTTGGTCTCATAGTGAAAGTTGTTCGGTTTGTTGGTCTGAAACGCATTTAATTTTACACCCTGTATAGTCAAATTAAATCGTCACAAGTGCTTGGAGCACGAGCGGAATCAACATTAAACTACAAACAATAGTGTCAATCGAATGAAGTTGAACGTTCTTTTAAAAAATGTGGTGATCTTCCGTCAAATAACGTTCCTGAAAATATCAGACTGATCGCGTGTGTACTAAATTATTTCTGAAGGAATTACGGGAAGTTAATCGTGGCTTTTTGTATGGGCCCGCCGTAGTTCGCCGTCAGTCTCTGTCAATGTGTCCTGACCCTTAACCAAAGCGAAACAATAGAAATATAGACTCATTTAGTTGACAAACTATTTGAAGGTGTAGTGATCAAGTTTGATCGACAGCAATTATGTTTTGTAAGCTTCCAAAAGTTCCTTTCGACAATAGGTAACCGTATAATATTTGGAAACTATTCAATATTCGGCGAGTTTTCCATTAGAGGTTTCGATAGAATCTACTTTTAATTAAAGCTAAGCGTTAGTTACCATGTCAAACATTATTATTTTCTTCAATTATGGCATTCCATTAACATTATGAGTTTGTTTGGTTGTTCCACAAGTCTCTTACTCTCAAAGAATAAACATGATATGCTCTTTCCAACATGTTATAGCCATGTCACGGATCCGTCTACTGTGACCAGTGGCGTGCACTCAGGGTAGACACAAATACAGTAAAAACCTGTGTACTTGTATTTGTATCTACCCTGAGTGCACGCCACTGACTGTGACCATATTGTGCCATTTCAAATCTAATTAAAGATAGACAAATTTAGTAAAGGATTGAACCCCAGTTTCTGTAGCTGTCCATATAAGCTTCCTAAAATCATAGATGTATTGCGCTTAATTGAACGAAAGCATGGAAGTTTAGGACTGTGCAACAACCACTTTTTGTTATGCGAGGACATAATAGAGCACACATTGTAACTGACAGCCTAATACGGTAAACAAACACACAGATATTGTACGCGCTTTACATTCCGCGGTCGATTTCGGAGTGCACCACCTTCGGTGTACATGTCTGCATAAGATAAGGAATTAGAGTTCCTATTCACAGATTCCTGAGGTGGCTGTCTAGTTTTTAATTACTAACATAACCTAAAGGTTGCATTCAGACAATGAAACTAAACAACTTGCCCTAAGAAACAAGGGTGAAAAACGAGAAATGTTTTCGACCGCATACAAGTGCGGATCAGCCGACCGATTTTCTATTGGAGGTACAAAACATTTTCTCTTTTTTCGACCTTAGAGGGATTCTCTAAGTCGACTCATGTTTTTTAGGGAAAGTTCATTAAATAAAAATAAATAAAAAGAACTTTATTCATCCACCATTCATCCCTTCATTGTCTGAATACGCCCTTAAAGTTATATTACCAATCCAAAACTAGTGGCGTATAATACAAATAAAACGCTGTTATGGTCGATTTTTTTCGTCGGTCGGTATAGTGGTTGGTGATAGGCTCCATTTTCTCGATCACGTAGGCGTGACGGTATGTACTGCTCGATTAATGTATAAGGCTGGTAGTCCGCGATATTACGGAGTAGATCAGACCCTCTATGATTTCTCTACTTGCACGCGACTCGGCTCGGCTGAACAATTTTTTAGCTGTATTCCAGACTACATGTCGCGGCAAGCGAAACTTTCGCTCTGAAAAGCGTAGGACGAGGTCCATTTCTATGAAGCAAAGGAACGCGTGTAGAAAAACCATATTGGAGGCGCAGTATAACCAGTGTATTCATATTCGTCAAAACCAGACACCATTCGTGTCAGCACGAACGAAACATTTATATTATAATTATCTTCCTAGATTATAAATTCTTATTTTAATCGGCTCAGGCCTGAAATTTCAGTTTTCCTAAAACGTATTTTTCCCAAAATGTCTTCTTTTCCATAATATCTGCACGTCTTTTGCATAATGTAAGCTTCTCAAAATCTCAGCTTCTTATAATGTCTGTCTCCAAGAATAATCGTTTACATATAATGTTCGCTTTTCAGAAAGTGCTTATTCCCAAAATGTCTGCAACCTCAAAATATCAGCCTTCTTACTATTTTGGCAAAGAGCAAGTATGCAAGCAGTTAAGCCTTTTACATTTAGAACAGATAGCTGACAAAATAGAAGCGCTAACATTGTGAAAACGCAGACGTTTTGAAAATTTTACATTTTAGGAAAACAGATATTACCTGGCCTTTTAATCACTATAAAACAACCACAAGTCTTATCTTCTTTCAGGTCCACATAGATGACAGTCAATTCACTTCCTCTGCGATAACGCCGCGGGTCTTGAGTAAGGGTGTGTCTGAACTCGTTCCCGTGCCCGAACTGATTTAAAACCAACTGATTTTTGAGTGACATTGCCCTTAGAGCGACCCACAGAATCTGTTAGTTGTTAAGGACGGCACAGGACACGCACATGAAATAAAATTGTTAGTTAATTGTTAGAATAATTTGCTACTTACTAATGTATTAATAAAAATATGGTTGCATGCTTATTGAGAAGCACATGAATATATCTTACAAAAGACTATCAGTGGGAATTATTATCTTAATTGACAACATTTCATTTTAAGAAATGTACCAAAATAAGAAAACCATTTGGAGATTATGTGATTCAAAGCTTATATCAAAATTATCAGATTTTTCTATCCATTATTTCTCGAGTTATTTGAAAAATATAATAGAGGTTGAATGAGATTTTATTCCTTTGCCTGCTTGGCTTTTCTAAAAAAAAATGCTTTTCTATTGTATTTGAAAGTTTTTATTTTTAATGTTATTGCGGCCAAGGTATCTTAGCCATAAATCCATTGTTGTTCAGAAAATTCAAAAGTAAATTAAAAATTGAAATATCGGTCAAAAATAAAATCGGAAAAATACGTATCTCTTACTTTTTAACCTATTTTTATATTTTTTATTAAAAACAGGTGGTTAAAAAAATGTAATGTTGTCAATTATATGTTTAATCTCTTGTCAAAGATACATTATATTCACATTTGGAAAGTTCTGACACAAAATTAATACATACAGAAAAACAGCTTCATGGGACGAGTGAAACAGGCGCACGGAAAACTATAATTATGGTTTTTATACAAGGTGTAACAAAACATATTTATAGATGGTTTAGTTAGATCATTAAATCGACCAACTTTCACTATAGAGACAATGTAGATTTTTTTTCTTTAATATCCTATGTTCCATACGTTTGGAGTCTATACTCCATTCAAAATAGCAACGAAATTTTAGGGCTATTTTGCATTACAGAAACAGAGATTTGAGTTTTTGTACCGTCCAAGACATGTCGGATAGTACATGTATCCAATTAATTAATAAAATTTGGTAATCATAATTGGCCAGGAAGCTAAATAGAAATCGGAAAATCTTGTCGTCCTTATTTGGAATTAAGTAGTCTAAACTGCAGTTCCGTATGAACCAGTAGATTTTTTTTTTATTTTGCGATGTTGTCTCCATAGTAATAATTTGTTCAGTTTGATGGTCTAAACCACCTCTTCAAATATTACTAGGGGGTTTTTTACACCCTGTATACTGACGTAGGAAGGTAGGTAGGTAATTTGGCTCGTTGTATGAAGCTGTCTTCTGTACGTACTTATTTTATACTTCTGATCTGTGTTATTAGTCTATTCTTTCGTCGGTTATACGGTATGTATTTTATGAAAGTGCGCTTTGCATTTTCTGACTTCATTTTCGATTTCTAATACAAAGACATCTTGGACAATATAACTAGGGACCAGCCTTCGGTTTCCCCTCTGCCACGTTACAAGATCAATTGATCATGTGCTTTTGCATACAATATTATATACCTTATCACTAAACGAGACCGCCTATAATTGCGGAACAATAACTTCAAACTAGTCGCGTTTGGGGTTCACACAAAACTATTTTTAACAATCAATATTAGAATCTAAAGTAATAGAATACAATCCAAATTTCCGGATTTCATGCTACCTCGTCCCCCGCAAAAACTGTCAGAAAACTATGTTAGTAGAATTACACGCGTAACTCGTCCATAGTTATATTGTCTAAGAAAGACATTGACCCACCACTCTATAAACCACAACTATATGCCGGACTAGCTTAGACCATTCACTACTCTACACAATAAAGTCCAGACAATGTCTTGACTCTAAACTGTCTTGAAGCTCACAACAAATTCAATGAAACAAAATAATGGTGCGTGTAAAACAAACAGCCATCTTCCCTTCAATGTAAAATGGAGATAGATATGGGGAGGGGGGGGGGGGGGGGGGTTTACTAATAATAAGGTTGTTGTGATTTTAAAGCAGCTTCTTCAAAATTGTAAGTTTAACAAAATAATTATCATCTTATAAATCAAATATTTTATTCATCTTATATATCAAATATTTCTATCTTCGATGGTTTAGGCTGTGCGTTGTCTGTCAGAAAGTCAGTCACGGAACTATTTTATAAGTATATAGATCAATGTTTATACAGGGTGTAAGTGACAGCCTAGCAAATACTGAAACGGTGAACTCAGACCACCATATTTAACAACTTTCACTATGGGGCCTACCTCAGGAAATGCGAAATAAAATCAGCTGTCCCATACAAAACTGCTGTACCTACCCGACTCAAATGTGACAGCTGATTATTTTTCGCGTTTCCTGAGGTAGGCTCCATAGTGAGTTGTTCAGTTTGATGGTCTGCGTTCACCATTTCAGTATTTGCTAGGCTGTCACTTTCAGCCTGTATAGATAAAATTTCACTAGAATAATGTATTAGTGACGGCCCGATAGCACAGTCGGTAGTGAACCTGCCTGCTGTGCCAAGGGTCGCGGGTTCGAATCCCGTAAGGGACAAATATTTGTATGATGAATATGAATATTTGTACCCGAGTCATGGTTGTTTGTATCTATATATGTATTCTATATCGTTGTCTAGTCATCATAATACAAGTCCAGGCTCGATTCTGGTACTTTAAATGTGACTAGATAATTTGTGTGACAATGTCCAAGATATTTATTTATTTAGATATTTATTACTCGTTATTATTCATTAGACTAAACCAACTATAACATTCTTAAAATGTAGATATTTACGATGTAGTAAAAATTAATGAAATTTCATATAAAATAATCTAGTCTAGACTGTTATTAAATAACATCATGCTTCAGCTCTTATCCCGTCAAAAAATGTAATCTGCCGTCGTTTTCCTCTTTTAATATTATGAATCTTCTACTAACCTAACGTATTTTTACATGCTATTCCCGTCTTGTTAAAATAATCAAATGACACATAGTTAATTACTTACAAACACCTATTTACATGCATCAGATATTATGTTGTCTGGTAGCTGAACAACTTTTCGTATGGGTTCAACATCGAAATCGCGAAAAATAATAATGGTGTCCATAGAAAACTTCAACTGGGTCGAATAGCGACCCAAATGAATGGAACATATTTTTTTCCTGATTCGATGTTGGCTCCATAGTGAAAGTTGTTCAGTTTGATGGTCTGGAGTGCGATTTTTGAAACTCATACTTTGAACTCAGCAGTTGAAAATGTCAATATTACTATGAAGATATGCATCTTTCTACTGCTGATTTGACTTTCAAAAATCATACTTCAGGACTGCCATTTTTGAAACTCGAAACGAATTCAAAAATCTCACTCCAGCCCCCCTAGACAAAGTGACATTCTATTGGCGTTGACGCTAGTAGAAAATGACAGATTGTATGGATTTGACATTAGCGATCGAAACATTTTGATGATCGCTAATGTCAAATCCATACATTCTGTCATTTTCTACTAGCGTCAACGCCAATAGAATGTCACTTTGTCTAGGGGGGCTGGTCATTCTCTTAAAATATAATGTCGTCATAAAATAAACACCTGTATTATGTCGTCTCCAGACCAGAGCTTAGGCCTCTTCTCTAGGAGTGGTTTTTACTCTACCAAGTGTGCCCAGTAAAAATTGGAGAAGAAATATTTTTTATTTAAATATTATAAGTACTCTATCGAGTAAAAGATTCATGCTAGTAGTAAACATGATAAATATGCTAAAAACGAGGGCACAGCTTAAACATTTTTAGTTCCTACCGACCTACCTTGTAGGTCCCCAATACCGAGTCCAGTCGACCCACACGGCCAACGTAATCAAGAACCCGCCCGGGACGGTTTACACAGGTTGTAAAATAAAATGCGTTACATATCGAACAGGGTGCTTCAGGCCATCAAACTGAACAACTTTCGCTATGGAGCGAACATCGAAACAGCGAAGTAAAATTCAGCTGTTCCATGGTAAATGTCAATAGCTACTCTACCACGTTGGTCCCATAGTAAAAGTTGTTCAACCTGATGGTCTGAAGCACCCTGTTCGATATGTAACGCATTTAAATTTACATCCTGTATAGCATTCCACCGATGCGTTGATCAGATGGAATTATAAGGGTTGAGGGTCGGACATGGATCAGATTGGCACAGGACCGTGAAGAGTATCGCAACAAAAAGGAGGCCTATGCCCAGCAGTGGGTTGATTGATGTGGGCTGATTTGATTGATAGCATTCCAGCGGAGTAATCACACCGATGAGTTACATATTTTGAAATGAGCAGCGAATGTGTTAGAGACATCAATAAGACAATGTATGTTACCTTGAACATTCCTGGCTTGTGGGGTTCCCCTCAGCAGTGGAGTGCCGTCCCGGGACAGGCTGGAGCCGAAGCCGGGCGGGCGCGGGGCCGGCGCGGGCTGCGGGGCGGGCCGTCTGAACGGCAACGCCTTACATACCGGCACTGGCTTCGCGATCTTGGCTATAGAGAGATACAGCGTCAATCATATCGATAGCTTTGAGAATATTTACAGAATACAAACATAACACAACACCCTCCGAAGCGGTGGTGATACATACAAAATATTTTGGCGTCAAATTTGTAACAAAATTTTAAGGCTATTTTGAATTACTTAGAGAACCAGAAATTTGAAACACTTATTTTCATTTATTCTTAGAACAGCTTTAGTAACGGTCCAAGATAAATCCATCTGATAAATAGATGTTATTTTCTAATCAGAATTAGCCAGAAAGCTAAATAGGTATCGGAAAATATTTTCATCCATATATGGAATGAAGTATTGAATTTCAACTTTGAATAAATACATGATCTTGAAACTTTTCCTTTTTGTTGAAATATTTTGGAAACTTTATTAACATAACAGGGTGTTTGCCTACCTAGTCAAATCAGCCACTCTTTATCGAACGTAAAAACGCGCGCTTTGTATGAACATTGTACTAAGATCTGTAACGTTACCTCATCGTACAGTACGATTTCAGAGGATTCAAGTTAAAAAATTACTGAAAATGTTATTTTAGCGTTATTTCAAACATTTTTTTTAATCAGTAGTTAGAACAAGATTACATTTTTACTGTTGGCAAATACCCTATTAACGTGCTTATGAAACCTGCATAACAAGAACATAATTGATATCAATAATATATTTTGATTGATTGGCACAGATAAGAATATTTTTTTAAGAATTCTCATCAGTATCCCACTGCTGGGCTTCCCCACTCTTTCCCCAATCCTCTCTATTATGTGTTAAAACGATTGGCACAGAAAAAAAATTTAAACTAATCAGTTACTTACCGCTACCGCAATTCAAATTGAGACTTCTCTGCATAGTGTTAGTTCTATCCGAGAGCTCTCTCTTCACTGGCTGACTCTGTGTCTTATTTGGTTCAGATTTAAACGACTTCTTCAACGCCTCTATCTTCCCCGCCATATCGAAAGTAGAGTTCAAATTATTAGGCTTAATTCCAGCGACGCAGTTCTCTACATCGAACGAAGAATCGAACTCTCTCTTTATCTTCTTAGCAGAATTCAGAGTCTTCGTCGTGTCTAAACTTTCCAGTGAATCATTTATTATTATCGTTTCATTATTCGGTAGCTTAATAGGAGTTCCTTTGCGCTTTTTAGCTGACAATTTTATAGGTTCTCGATTTTCTAAGTCAGTTAAGTCACTGTCTGTTATTATGTCTATTGTAGAATTTGCGTCTTCTTTTTTGGCGTAACTGTATTCAGGGCAAGTCGGCTTCTCTAAGTCAAGGTTAGAGATGAATTTGAAATGGGAATCGCTGACACAATCCGTGTCAGACCAAGTGATGCCTTTAGCTGATTTAGCCTTCTTCATAATTTCCATGTATTCCGCTGTCAGTGCAGGAGTGGTTCTCTCGTATCCTTTTAGTGTTAAATATAATTTCTTTAGCATATTGGGCATCTCACTCATGTATTCAGAAAATGCGTTTATTTCGTCATTCTCTAGTGTTAGCAATTTGTGTCTTAGGCTGTCGCTGGCTTGGAGATGACGTAACTCGGTTTGCATTTGTATTTTATCGACAAAGTCTTGTAGTTCCGGACATTCGGATAAAGCTTGATCGCATATAATCTGAATTTTCTTGCGACTTTCGTTCCATTTGGTCCAGGCGGTTGTTATTTTGGCATCCAGGTGGATCGCTTGTTTGGTGTAGTTCTCCGCCGCTCGCTCTTGTCGAGGAATGTCTTCTGTACACATCTACGAAAGATTTAATGAGTAAATTAAAAAAGTTTGTTACAGCCTATAGGATCCCACTGCAGGGCAAAGGCCTCTTCTTACGAATAAGGGTGAAAAAACGAAACGAAACGAAAATAAGAAAAAACATCAGAAATGGCATGAAATTATTTACATAAGTCTGCATCTTAAAAAGTTAATGCTACAATAAACACGACTTTCAGAGACAGTTCACTTCTGCGAAACGATAAAGATTTGTTTTTTGGTAAGGTTTTATGGTCTATTCTTTGGCTGTGTTGTGTGCATGCCACTAGCGCTCCCAAAAGTTCCAGACCGCCGTGAATTATTTGTAGTTAAGTGTTATGACATTAAAACTAAAGAAATGACCATCATTATCGATATTAGAATACCGATTGGCTGGAATCCACGATCTTTACACCGCCAATTTCCGTACAAACTTTTTTCTCGGTTTCCAACCATATGGATTGGGTTGAATTTAAAAAAACCTTTTTTAGTGAGCACCTAGATGAATAGAAACGTCCATGCCAAATTTTAAGATAGTAGTTTAAACAGTTTTCGACATTCAAACATATTTAACACAGCTTGTCCAGAAACGGTACAAATTTCTGCTACCACGGGCGCTGGAATCAATTCGACAGTTCCCATCACCCACTACACAGCCAATATTTTAAATTGGTTTACTGTACCTGTTCCATAGCCTCAGTAGAGTTGCGGTGTGCCAGCTCAGCGACGTGACTGAAGGCGCGCGTGCGCAGCTGGTGGCGCAGCGCAAGCACGCGTTGCCGCGACATCAAAGTCAGAAGCTCGTGCTCCAGTCTGCTATGAGCCTCCTCAGCTTCCAAGATACGGAGTCGCCATTCTTGTTTAGCTGATGGAAAAACAATGTATTATTTTATCTACAATTAAAATTGAATAAATAAACATTTTCGCTATTTTTATACAAATTACATAATATGATACAAGATACAAGAAAAAACCAGCTAAGAGCGTGTCGGACTCGCCCATGATAGGGTTCCGTAGCCATTGCATAAGTAGAATAAGAAAAAAATAGTAGTCGTATCGATTCTCTTACCTGCCTTAGAAAATATATTATAATGATCTCTTTCAGTGTATGGCAGGGCGAAAAAAAATTGTTTCTTCATAACTATTACATTTCTGTTTTTGGGTTACTGTTATCTGTCTTCAAGCCAAATTTCGATTCAATAGGTGCAAAAATGAGCAGCGGAATTATTGGGGCGGGACAGAATGGACGAAAGTATAAGGGTTAAGGTTGTTTGACTACGGAACCCAAAAAAGGTACATATGGTATGTAAAAACAATGTTTAAACTCATGAATCTTATTATTTTTACCTATATTCAGTGTTAGTGTTGCCATCTATTGATCGATAGTAGCCCTTACTGTCGTGTACAGGGTGTAACAAAACACCCCAGTAATGTCTAAAGGGATGATTTAGAGTAGATTATCAAACTGATCTTTCACTATATGGAGCCAAAACTAAGAAAAAATAACAAATCGGTCGATCAAACGAAGACTGTCGCGTAATTTGTTGTCTTTTTTACGTTTTGGTGCTCTTTTGGTTCGGACACTTTTGAGCGCGGACCCTACGTCCAGTAGTTGGTAGGTTGTTATGGATAGGTTCTTTAGAATTCATTTTCAAACGTTTGGGAGAATCGAATAATAAAAAAATACAGATTATTTTACAGCCTCTTTTCTTGGAGTTGGTTAATAAAACAAACCTCTGTCCTTAATGTTGTCTTCTTTCACAGCTTGCTGTCTACCGTTCAGCGATATTTTGGCTTCCAACTCCTTCACGCGCTGATTAGACACTGACAGCTTGCCTTCAATGTCTTTCATCTTCTTCTTCAGTTCTTCATTCAACTTTGTCAATTTTGAATCACCATCTAAAAGTTATTGTTTTTATAATTTGTTTGGCAGCCTGCACCTTTGACTATTTATATGTGGACTGGTTACGCGTGTAATTCTACTAACAAACATTTATACCACTTTTTGCGGTGGGCGAAGTAATATGAATTCCGCAACTTTGGATTTTATTCCCCATAACTTTAGATTCTAATTTTGAATGTTAAAAATAATGAAAAGTAGTCTCGCGTGAACCCCAAATGTTCTAAGTTCGAAGTTATTATTTCGCAATTATAGGCTGTCTCGTGTAGTGATAAGGTGTAAAATTGAATGTAAATGCACAAGATCAATTGTGCTTATACCGTGGCAAAGGGGAAATGCAACCGCAAGGCTAGTCCTTATAATAATTAGTCAAAGGCCTGCACAATCACACCTTGGACCTTAGCTGTCATTTCATAAAAATAAAACAACCAATTTTAACTGGTTGTTAAAATAGGCAGGTAGTGTCCATACTATATGTAGTACTAGATACTCTTTCTTATACTTTGCAATACAGGGTGTAAGGAAAAGAATCATTAACCTTTAAACCACATCCTCTACCCATCAAACTGAACAACTTTTACTATGGGAACAAACATGCCCACAACAACAAAAATATCTGCTGTCCCATACATTTGATTCGACTAGGTATTGCAGTTTACAATGGGACAGTAGATTTTTTTTAACTCTGGCAGGTTTGCTCCCATAGTAAAAGTTGTTCAGTTTGAATTTGGGTAGAGCATGTGGTTTAAATGATACTTTTCCTTACACCCTGAAGGCACAGAAAAAAGTTCCCGCATACAGAACTGGCTGTCCGGATGACAATGTACCATTAAACTGAAAAGTGAAAACCATTAACTTATTTCCAAAATTAGCAGCTAGTAAGTAGAGAAATCATACTAGATAGCTTAGGCAATGAATAATTGTGGATGGAAAAGTCGAAAGCAGAAAATTTGACTTATGAACTTTGTTTGGACTAGTTAGGAGATAGACATACTAAAAGTCCTTGCCCCTCCGAGGTGCGCTCGAGGGGGGGGAGGGCAAAGAAGGTCCCGTTTTTTGGTTTTTTGTATACATCTCGAAAACGGTGCGTTGTACGAAATTTTGTTGTACTACATAATGGAAACTAATAAAATTCTCTACAACTTTGGCTCTTACACTTTTTATCTATCTCGAATCGTTGCCTAGCTATGAGCTGTGAAAAACTGCCAATTTTCAAAAATGTGTTAAATTATCTGTAGCACTTTGTAAATTTGCCAAAATCATTTGTTATGCCACAATTGCAATGGAAGTTGCACAAATAGCATTCTCATGTTGGAAGATAACGACAATGACGACGATGGTGGGGATGATGTAGAAGAAGCCTGCGTTCCATCATTTGATAATGATTCGACAGATGAGGAAGAAGAAGAGGCAAACAATGAGGAACCACAACCAGGCCCGTCACGCTCGAAGAGGCGGCGAGCGATTACATAATCGTGTAGTTGTGGGTTTTTTTAATTGGGTGAGCAATAACAAATGATTATGGCAAATTTTACAATGTGCTACAGAGAATTTAACACATTTTTGAAAATCGGCCATTTTTAGAGCTCATAGCTAGGCAACGATTGGAGATAGATAAAAAGTGTAAGAGCCAAAGTTGTAGAGAAATTTATCAGTTTTCATTATGGAGTACAACAAATTTCGTACAACGCACCGTTTTCGAGATGTAAGCAAAAAACCAAAAACGGGACCTTCTTTGCCCTCCCCCCCCTCGAGCGCACCTCGGAGAGGTAAGGACTTTTAGTATGTTTATCTCCTAACTAGTCCAAACAAAGTTCCTAAGTCAAATTTTCTGCTTTCGACTTTTCCATCCACATCCTTTTTTGAGCGTTCATTGACCAAACTAAGAGGGCGATTTCTGCATTTGCCCGCGACGTGACGTTCTCTCCCTGATAAAGTGTGGGACTAAGTCATTTTCTATGCAGCGAAGGCGCATCGTGCGCGAGTATAGAAATCGTACTAGCACGCCAGAATCGTACAGGGACTATAATTTGGAGCGCGCTCCAATACAAACGAAGTCTGGTGATATTTTCAATACTAACCATTTAAAGGCAATGCAATTTTTCAGAAACAATCTAGAAACTCATCTCTATGTTTGTATGAAGTCAGATTTTCGTTAAAATGTATAGTTTTAACGTGACAGTGCCTCAAAGATTTCCATACAAATATTAAATAAATCCTAGCACTAAAACTGTATATTACATCGAAAATCGGACTTCATAAAAACACAGAGATTAATTTCTCAATGTTTCTGAAAAATTTCACTAACTTTAATTGGTTAGTATTGAAATTATCACCAGACTTCGTTTGTATGCAGCGCGCATTTACGCATTCGCAATAAACTTCTCTTAAACCATTATTAAATGAAATATAAACAAACCTCTATCAGTCTTAAGCACAGAAGATAAAGTCAATTTCGCCTCCAACTCCTTGACCTTTTTCTTCAACTCCTCAATAATCTTGACATACTGAGACAGCCTCATGTCTCCATCGACAATGTTCTTCTTTATGCTCATTTGGATCTTGTTGGCTCGGGCCGCGTATTTCAAAGTGTTGTATGTGTCTTCATAGCTACTGCTTGAGGGGGATACATTGGCTATCATGACGGTTTTGCAGTTACCACCAAGACTGTCTTTCAGTAGACGGGTAAGTTTTGAATCTCTGGAATTAAACTGGTATTGTAATATGGATTGCTGATATATGCGGCCGTAGTATGGCAGCGTGATATAGTGCTATCGCGTTTTCGTTCTCTTTCTATTCGCGCGCGAACTAAGGAGATAAAATGCGTGGTAGAGCCTTATCACGCGCAACGCGCATCATGCTACGGCCTCCGGTTTCATTGAAATCAGTTAACTATCTATGAAAAATTCTAGTTCAGTAATCTGTACATATCTTTCATACAAAACATGTCAAACGGTCTGTCAGATAAGCTATTAAGAACTTATCCAGAAGTGGTTCAAATTCAAAATTATTTGTTGAAAAATATGTTTGTGTATTACTTTTTGTAGTAGCCAGAATTTATAAAACATGTTTCACGACAACAACAAAATTAAAAAAAAACTAAAGGTAATTTTTATTCTTTCTTTTACTAACTAGTTTTCAAATAACTTTGTCATTTACAGATACTGAACTAAGATACATTTTTAAACTACTCACACAAATGTTCAGGATATATGGCTCATTGTTTGATTTGATTAAAATTAGAGCCACTACATAAATAAACGACGATAACGTAACATTAAATATTCTTCAAGTGCACACCAAGAATAGACATATACAAAATTAATCATAATTACCTGTAGGGAATATAGCTGCTTCCATCAGCCAACTTATTAATGCAATTGGCAAGTGACAGTAGACTCTTGTTAATATTAGCCCCTTCCTTGAACCTATCCCCCTTGCAGCCCGTGGCCGATGCTCTCTCACTACCGGCCAGGTCAATCATAGATAGCTTCACTATCCTTACTTGACTGCTTGTCTTGTAACTCATTTTTATATATACCTGAGGGCGAAAAAACTTATATAGTCCTTCTTAATATGCTGACACTTTTTAAGGGGATGATAAGACCGTCAAACTGAACAACTTTCACTATGGAACCAACATCGAAATCGCAAAAAAGAAAATCAGCTCTTCCATACAAAACTGCTAACCTACTCGAGCCAAATGTACGGGACAGCTGATTTTTTTTCGTGATTTCTATGTTGGTCCCATAGAGAAAGTTGTTTGGTTCGATGCTCTGATCATTCGCTTAAAAAGTGTCAGCATATTAAGACAGACCCTGTATAGCAGACATGGGGTTTGATCATTGATAAATAGATATAAATTATAAATAGTTATGTGTATCTCCACCAGTATTTTTTTAATTCACCATCATCATCCGCCTATATATACGTCGCACTGCAGGGCACAGGCCTACCTCCCCTCTCCTACCCTCACGGCGTAAGGGCCTTAAAACACCAAGCGTCGCCAATACGGATTTGTAGGCTTCACATAAGCATCGTAATTCCCCTTAAAATTTTTATGGTAATTAAAAAATAGAGGGGTATATTTTTTTATTTCAATGTCATTGCAGTTTAACTATGAAGGGACTATATTCCCTAAGGGGGTACTCAGATATATTCTGAAAACTCTGAATATATAGAAATATATATTCAGAGTGGTGGCAGATAATCTAAGTAACACAATATAAACCTGATAGTACGTAGCATTGCGTAATTTGGAGAATTACGCCCGCGCCTCCAGGCGACGTCACCTGGAGGCGCAGGCGTAATTCTTCAAACAACGCAATGCTACGTACTATCAGGTTTATATTGTGTTACTTAGATTATCTGCCACCACCACAGGTCTCTTCTGTATAAACTGTGGCTTAGGATACATTTGGGGTAATAAAGTTCAATAGTAGATATAATCAATTCCTGTCAACATTACCTGGAAAACGGCATGACTCCTAGAGCTCTCAGCATTGGCGTCCGTGGGGTGCTGCGTCCGATTCTTATTGCCGTTCTCGAGCATGTTCAGTAGTTCTCGGGCAGTCTTTATGTTGTTTAGTGTAAGGCCTGCCACCATTACCCCGTACTTTGTGTCTTCACGCAGTTGTAAAGGAGTTTTTGAGGGCTTGATCAGGTCATAGACATTTTCATTGTACACCTAAAAAGAATATTAATAAGTTAAAGGTAAAGCCCATGACTTTGTCTACACTGGCTCTCTTCATTAGCAAGATAAAACATATACCAGTTTTTAAGTCTAAGCATAAGCTTTCAAAACGAAAAAGTTTCATCAAAATTGGTCCAGTAGTTTTTACATGATGCTTGAACAAACAGACTTATAGTTTTATAATAGTGTAAAAGATGCTCGTTTATCTTTGGTCATGCATGAAGCCAAGGGGATAAAGGCTTGGCAGGAACTCCAGAAAATGAATGTTAGAATGTTATGAGAAACCTATTTTTTTCCAAAGTAGGTACCTATTTTATTATTTTCTTCCAGTAACTGTACAAGTTGACGAGTTCAGACACATTACCGACGGCAACCAATGTCGGGCCCATACAAAAAAGTTATTTAGTATGGGTAGCCGTCCACCTTCGTCGCCGCGACGGCGGCAGATGGCTTCCCATACTAAATGACATTTTTGTATGGACCCGCCATCATTCGCCATCAGTCAATGTGCCTCAACCTTTAAGGTACACATCCACTAGATCTGAATCAGTGCGTACCGAACGTACAGATTTCTTGCTTTGTATTGATTCCTATCGAACAGAATTCTAAGGTAAGTACCACCTTTGAAAAAAAAAGGTTTACATGGGCGTAGGAAAGGCTTGCCATCTATTCCTCTAAGTCGTTTGGGATGTGAATACGAAAGAGAAAAAACATTCAAAGATATAAATGCTAGAGTGAGTTAAATAGACACGCCGAGTGATTATACAAGTTTAGAAACGGGCCCCAAATCAGTTTCAAAACTAAATAAAACATACCTCAATGTACGAAACAGCAATATCAAAGTCTCTGTCCTTCTCAAAAGAATTAATAGTGTAGAATAAATGTTCCATGGTCAAATAAGTCATTCCAGGGTTCTCCTTATTTCCAATCATGGTAAATGTCTTCCCTGCACCAGTCGCACCATACACAAACACAGAGCAATTATACCCTTCCATTAGTGACGACAGCATATCCTTCGTGGTCATCTCAAAAACATCCTTATTTGTAGACTCAAGACCACAAACAAGGTCGAAAACAAATTTCAACTCCTTATTTGCCCGTTTCATGTACCCCCGGCTTGGTTGCTGTACTCCCTGGTAAAAAAACGGCCTCATCTCCTCTTTGGGGTCGAACACAAGCATTTTATCGTCCACCACGTCGACTAAGATCCGATTGTGCTGCTCTCGCTCTCTGTCGTTTAGTGGACGCACTCTCACCACGACTTTAACGTTTGAAGCCATGTTCTGGGTAGAACCACACCGAGAGGGCAGCAGACCCGATGAGCTCTTCATTCCGCCCAAGCCTTTCTCAATTCTGACCATCTTAATCGTTTATCATTGAACCATAATCTTTCTACACTAAAAAAAATCACACGAGTAATAGTTCACTTGAGTAGCAATAGTTCTAATTAGTCACAAACAATCACGAATCAATTATCAATTATAAATTAAATATCGCCCAATTTCAAGACTTGTCATGTAAACAGTCACAAAGTTTGAATTATTTTTCGTAACTAACCGTCAAATTTCAAATTTTTGACAGACGCCACTTTTTGTTGTTGTTGTTTAATTTTTCCTTACGTAAAGATAAAGGGTACATAGCCCATACAGCCAAGTCTGAATTTGTCTTGTCTTATTTATTTCCCTTATAAAATGCACTTAGTCTGTTTTATGTTTATTATAATTTTTCCGTGTCTTCATAATCCAAGTAAATTGTTATTTTTCTGTAGTAATGTCATATTCTGAGTTAATATCCGGGATCGAGTTTTTAGTGGCCTATGTCTTCAATACGTTTTTTTCACAATGTTTTTAACTTTGTCAGGCAAAAGTGCGATTTATCAATTTCTTCATACATTTTTCTGATTTTTGTCATATCTCTATCCCTTTCCAGCATACGAGGTCAGCGAATCTATAGAATACTCATTCAACGCATAAAATTTATATTGTATTAGGTCCTTCTTAATATGCTGACACTTTTTAAGGGGATGATCAGACCGTCAAACTGAACAACTTTCTCTATGGCACCAACATCGAAATCGCGAAAAAAACAGCTGTTCTATAGAAAACTGCAAACCTAATCGAGCCACATGTATTATAGGACAGCTGATTTTTTCTGCGCGATATCGATGTTGGTCCCATAGAGAAAGTTGTTCAGTTTGATAGTCTGATCATCCCCTTATGTTTGTTAGCACTACAGTGTCAAGGGGAGGTGGTTTGTGAAAGTATCTATCCAATCTCAAGTAGGTATTGTTTTTTTATGAGAAGGATTGCAGTGCCTCGTGGCAGGCTCAATCAAACGTGATAGATATGCTCGCGGCAAAACCTGCAACGTGACTCCTTTTATTCTTATATTATCTTTTATCTCATCAAGAAACGTTTGAAATTATTCATCTGAGAAAAACCGCGTGCGACTGACGGACGGACAGACACCGAGAGAGGTGATTCCCATAAATGTTCCGTTCTGTCAATATTGGTAGGTACGGAACACTAAAAATGAACTACTTATCTTATTATGCTTCGTAAAGATTATAGCTGAGTAGAAGAAGGCTTTATTGTGACGGCAGCGACAAGACAACGCTATAAGAAACAAATACAATTTCCGCTTAATTTCCGCCGCGATCTTATCTGGACATAACGAGAGGCTTAGCATTCTACCGGGACTTCCACTAAAACTGGACGGGAATGCCGGAATTTGATTACCTTCTTGTTTATACCTAAACATTATCCATTTACAGATATGTTACCTTCATAGAAAATGGCGCGTAAAACTGTGCCGCTCGACACGGACTATTGAAAGACGTCCCAATTGGGTCGTTTTCGAGTCTTCACTTTGTACGCGCTGTACGCGCTAGTAACATAACCTATCAGCTTCTTTTTAATATATTATTATTTACAACGTGTTAATGAATTAACGCAAAACTAGAAAGTAGTTTGTTTGGAATCGAGAGCTGAATCTAATTATCATGTTTTCAACATAGGTAATTTTTTTTCAGAATATTAAATAATTTGATAGTAAAATATTAAATTTACTGAACCTGATCTCATCCCACCGCTCGGGCACTCTCACCCTACTTACTGCCAAAACAAGGTTCTTAAAATGTATCCATGACCACATTAGCGCTTTCATTCATTGCTGAATTAATAACAAATCATTTTTGCCTCAAAACTTAAAATGTGAATAACTTAAAATGTTTACTATCAAAATAATGAAATTATTGTCTCAATCTAATTATTTTGTTATAAATCAGTTGGGGTGTATGAGGTTTTGCGCTTATTCATTAACACGTTGTATTTGGTAATATCATTGTGGTATGGTTGTCTCATCATCATCAACTCAGCCGATAGACGTCCACTGCTAGGCATATGCCTCCCCCAAGGATCGCCACTTTAGTTTAGCAATTCTTTGGTCTATCAGTTACTCTGGTTCTTCTGCGGATCTCTTCATTTCTGATTCGATCTCGCAGGCAAACTCCGAGCATAGCTCTCGCCATTACCCTTTGGGCGACTTTCAGCCTTTTTATAAGGCCTTGAGTGAGCAAACACCCAGGTTGGTCTCGGTTAGTCATCATGGCGGAGACTATGGAGGAGCTCATTAGAATGTTCGATGATCTTAGCAGAGCTTCCAAACGAGTTGATCTGAAAATGAACATGGACAAAACGAAGATCATCTCAAATGTTCATGTTGTACCCACTCCTGTAAAAGTCGGAATGTTGTTGACGATTATATTTACCTGGGACAAACTAGGTATCCAGTTAGGTAGGTCCAACTATGTTCCAACTTCAAGAAAGAGATCTACCGTCGAATCCAACGATTGTCTAGATAAACCTCTCGTCATTTCTACCCGTCAAATTCAGTTAGGTAACTTATACCAAGCAAAGTTCATCAAGCTCATTTTATTGTAAACTAGATTTGCCCGCGACTTTGTCCACACCGGCTGCGGTTCCCACATAGGTCGTAGCGAGATAGAATGTAATAGGTACTTACTTACCAGTTTTCGAGTCTAAAGAAGTTTCATCATAATCGGTCCAGAAGTTTTTGCGTGATGCTCGAAGAAACAAATAAACAGACGGACAGAATATCCAAAATCGGCGATTTGTAGTCTGTCCTAGAAATACCATTACATATCTTTAATCTGATACACTTTTGTGTTATATAACATATATATGTATAATTGATTGATTTGTGGTTGGGCTATTGCAAGCTGAGACCAGCGCTGGTCGATTGTGTTCGCCCCAAGCTCACCCATATTTTACACATACCTCCGAACTTATGGTATTTTCTTTTCATTCTCGGGAATGCCGGTTTCCTCAAAATTTTTTCCTTCGCCATCGAGATGGTAAATGAAAAATACACCCGTATATAAATTCCGAAGAACTTAGTGGTACAGGCCAGGAATTGAACAGCCGCCTCATGATTGAGGATAGCTCTCTTCCGTATGGGCTATCATCGCTCTTTATGTATAATAGGTAAATAGTTTAGATTGCTGTTAATTACTGTCAGGCGTTTAAGTACCTGCCTAGTATTACTTTTGTAATTTCTATTTTACTGTCGTCCAATATGCTACTATTATAAAACCCAAGCTATACTTACAATAGGTACTTTTTGAATCTCAGGCTTATAGTTAGTTACTTATCAAATAGTAAATCTAATTTTAACAGAAATAAATAGGTACCTACGAAATAAATAAGAACTGTAATCCAGTTAGTAATTAAATCGCTAAATACGTAGGCGTTACTTAGGTAATAGCATAGGGTAATAGGAAATTCAATCGCCAATATCTTACCCTATTATTAGGGACAAAATATTCGTAACAACTGCAATTTTCTTCAAGAATTCTCACGACAATTATAAAATATCTCTCTAACTTCAAAAAGCGTCATTAAATCACGCAATTTGAAAAAGAAAAGCCGTTGAAGTCGTTATTGTTCTACACAAAAATGACTGCTAAACTAAGCAATTGGATAAAAAAGATACTAAATGTTCTTGAAGATCCCAAATATCCCTCAGTTGGTCCTCATCTTCGCTTTCTAGGCCTAGCTGGTCTGTGGCACCCTATCAAAACCCCACTCACTAACCTCAAACTTGTTCTATTCTACATCACAATAACTTTCTTCTTCAGTCAGTACGTAAAATGTCTGATCAGTTTCAATCCTGACTCTTTGCAGTTGATTCTTAAACACGCTCCTTTCCACATGGGCATAGTCAAAGCCTGTTTTTTTTATAAAGATTACAAATCCTGGGAAAAACTGATCGAGTACACATCAGAGGTAGAACATTCACAACTAGCCAAAAACGAAGATCCCGTCAATAACATAATAAAAAGCTATATTCTCCGTAATCGTATAGTGTCTTACTTCTTTTGGGCTCTAGCATTCTTATCCAATATCACAATTTTCAGTGAGCCCTACCAACAAAATATTATTATTGAGAATGGTACAAGTACGTACTTATTCATTTTCGATGGATATACTCCGTTCAGTAAAGAGCCGCCTGGTTATTACGCGTCTATGTTCATTCAGACTGTTCTGGGCTACACAGTAAGCATCTATGTCATCTGCTGGGACAATTTGGTCGTGTCTCTCATGATTTTCTTTGCTGGTCAATTGAAAATTGTCCGCTATTATTGTGTCCACGTCATAAAAGATAATACTGATAGTCATCAAAACATCGCAGAGCTTCACAGTTTTTTCATTACTATTATAAAGTATGTAATTTTTTAGTTACTAGCCATTCACATCATTGTTTTTTAATGTATTGAGAGCTGATTGGTACTAAAGCGTACTTTCGTTCCCTACAATATCTTAATGATTTCAGATTCCAGAAACTGTTTAACTCAATAATATCGCCCGTAATGTTTGTTTATTTGATAGTGATTTCCGTAAATCTTGGAGTGAATATAACACAAATTGCCAAGGTAAGTGTTATATATAAGTATTATGGAACATTGGACAGGTACTAGATAGTTTTCAACCCATGTTCAAGGTATTCGGATAAACAAATAATTAGTCAAACCTACAAAATCATTTCCTTGATTTTTTGAGACGTTCTAACAAATAAACAAAAGTTTAAAGAATCCAGAATTTTTTACAATTTAATAGTGGGTATATAAGTACTTAGAAATAGATTACCTACCTCGTCTAGAACGTACAGAGTGAAGGCTAATATAAACTTGAATGCATTACGTTTACGGACTTTTTTCGTGATTTCGATGTTGGCTTCATAGTAAAAGTTGTTTAGTTTGATGGTCTGACGCAATATATAATGCATTCAAGATTATATCCTGGGCTGCAATCGCGGTAAATATTCGGCGATTGAACCGTGATTGGACTACGTACGAACCATAACTTTTGACACATTTGCTATTGCGCTAATCGCGGTCATTCGCTGTACTGCTCTTGACAGTTTTGACAGATCGCTCAGAGGTTAAGCGCTGTCAGTTATACAATGTGTTAATGAATAAGCGCAATACCTCATACACCCCAACTGATTTATAACAAAATAATTAGATTCAAACAATAATTAAATTATTTTAACAGTTAAAATTTAAAGTTATTCGCATTTTAAGTTTTCAGGTAAACTTGATTTGTTATCATTTCAGCAATGAATGAAAGCGCTAACATGCTAGTGTATACATTTAAAGAATCTTGTTTTGGTAGTAATTAGGGTGAGTGTGCCCGTGCGGTGGGTTGAGATCGAGATAAGTAAATTTTTAATTTTACTATCAAATTATTTAATATTTTGAAAAAAATTACCTATGTTAAAAACATGAAAATTCGATTCTGTACTGGATTCCAAACAAACTACTTTCTAGTTTTGCGTTAATTCATTAACACGTTGTATAGACTTTAGCGCGATGCGCAATTCAGCACAGTTGCGCAGTAATTGGATTACAATGTGATTAGAACTGAAATTGGATAAGAATAGAACTTAGATGTTTTAACTTTGCGCAATTGGGGGGCTGTATTGTATAGCTTCACAGTTCACAACACAAAACTAAAATATTTTCGTCCTCCTAAATATTTGCAGAACAAAGATGATTTTGCAACACTAGTGTCTAGCTGTGTATACGTGTTTGCTTGCCTTGTTCAACTGCTTCTTTTCTACTGGCATAGCAACGAAGTCACTGTTCAGGTAAGTCTTTATCAATAATATTTTTATACACAGGCTCGACCACTGTGGCATAACTGTGGGCTCGGCAATGTTCCACAATGCGGGAGACCTTACCAACGAATAGATATCCTACCAGAAAAAACTGCTTCATACAAGGTCGCAGCGCATGCAGCGTGCGGCAATACGAAGGGCAGCGGCAGTTGGGTAGAAACCACATGAATAAATATCCCTACAGAACGAAAGCTTCATATAAGCGGCCGCTGCCGTGTCACGTCGCCGGTGAAATCACAAATACCATACCCACACTGCACTCGTCGCACTTCATAATTCGATATTATCCTGGCACGTATGTAATCAGCTCTCTTCCGTAGTAGTCGCTTCTTTAGCGTAGGCCTCCCCATTCCTTCCAGTATTGTCTTATTCTAGCTTTCCTCATCCAGTCTGGGCCTGGCATAAATAATATTAGGTAGGTATAAATAAAAGAGCGATGGTGGTGCGTTGCGGAGGCGTACGGACACCAATGATAGGGGGTCCGGTTCGAATCTGCATTACGCACGTACAACATGTCATGTATCATTATTCATTCTAACTTATGTAATACTGACTGCTCTGAAACGGTAAAGGAAAAAATCGTGAGGAAACCTGTATACGCTGAAGAAGAAATTCTGATTGCAGTCCAACAATACGCATTGGGCACGCGTTGTAGACTGACGCCCATACACCCTCTCGTGGTTAGGCCGTGCCCTGCAGTGGTACCGTTACGTATACAAGGTACCAAGGTACAAAAATTAAAATAAACCGTTACTATGAGACCAATATCAAAATCGCGAAAAAAATCGGATATTCCATACTACACAACAAATCTACTCGATCTAAATGTATAGGACAGACAGCTGAATATTTTTTCGTTATTTCGATGTTGGTCCCATAGTGAAAGTTGTTCAGTTTGATGGTCTAAGCAACCCGTTAAAAGTAATAAATGATAATTTTTACTTTTGTAACACCCCTGTATAGGCTGATGATGATGATACATAATATTTGTAGAGTACGCTGGTGAGCTACGGGACATTTGAAAGCGACTGGATGATGCTGGACCACAAATTGCAGAAAGATATAGCTCTGCTCGGAATAACAACTAGGAAGATATTGGTCTTCAAAGCTGGACCTTTCCAGGAAATGTCCGTTGCTACTTTTATTGCTGTAAGTTTTCAATCGTTTAGTTTGTAATCAGTGTCAATTTCCTTTAACTCAATGGTCAAAGATCTACAAATTTTTTATCTAATATTTGAAACGTCCAGTATTCACTATGTTCGTTTTTACTGGCGATTTATTCATCGTTTTGGAATGGTTATAGAGACGAAGAATATTTTTAATTTTTATTGAAAACATATTAACTATAATGTAATCTGTGCTGCCGGCCTCTCCATCTGCACACAGTTCAGTGCAGTAACTGTAGTTAAATAAGTAACCTGCACGTCTAGCATGATTTCTCTCCTTGCGCGTGACTCGGCTTTTTCCCATACTTAAGTCGCGGCAAGCGCGGCTTTCGCTCTCCGAAAAGCGCGGAAACAGGTTATTTTTTATGCAGCGAAGGTGCGTCGCACGTGTGTAGAGAAATCATACTAGACGGGCTGGACAACATAATTATTTTAATCCTACACCTGCTGCAAGTACCTCCTACAAATATCACTGATCTGTGGTATACCAAAATTGGAAAACCATTTGGAGATGATGTCCTAAAAAGCTTATATAAAAACCGGCCAAGTGCGTGTCGTGCCACGCGCAGGGTAGGGTTCCGTAGTTGCCCGTCACAATATACGGACTTAGAAGGGGGCTTTTTGTTTTATAGTACGGTTTAACGGCTAATAAAGTCTAAAAGTACATTTTACAAGTTGATCGATTATTACTCGTTAACTAGTATAAAGCTTACTTAGCGGTGATAGTTTTCCTTTTAAATTCGTTATATAGGGTCCAACATAATATGCTAAACACTAGTCTGTAACAAAAATTTTCACTTTAAAGTTTAATATTTCGCTGAAAGATCCCTAAATCGAAAAATTAATCCCTCATCCGTAATATTTTTAAAAGACCTATCCAACGATACCCCACACCATGGGAAAGACGAGAAAAAAAAATGTCATCCCCACTTGTCGTGTAGGGGAGGTACCCTAAAATAACAAATATTTCAAAATTTTATTTTACTACATTGTCGGCATGATTAATATGTATACCCATGTCAAATTACAGCTTCCTAGTACTAAGCGTCTCTAAGCTAAGCCGCGGACAGACGGACAGACGGACATTCGGATGGACATGGCGAAACTATAAGGGTTCCTTGTTGACTACGGAACCCTAAAAATCTACCGATTTTTCTACCTACCTAACCTACCTGATAATAGACGACTTTTAATACTTAAGTAGTTAATCTGTTATTGTTTCAGATATTACGTAGAAGTTACAGCTTCTTCACTTTACTGAAAGAAACAAATTAAACAGAATACAAAAAACATTTCAAGAAGATATTAAATAGATTACTTATTTATTATAACTAACTAATATAAGTTGCATAAAGAATAGCTAATACAAATATAGTTTGTTTATAATTAGGAGGTACACCAACGCACCCTGGGCAGTCAAGACAGCCTCGATCCGACCCACATTTATCATCATATCAACCGATAGACGTCCACTGCTGGACATAGGCCTCCCCTAAGGATCGCCACAATGACTGATACTGCGCTCTCCTCAAATTTCCATGCTCTACCACTCATGTAAAGATCTGAGACACGGCGCTCGAAGTTGTTGACGATTATTTTACCTGGGACAAACTATCCAGTTAGGTAGGTCCCACTTCGAGAAAGACGTTAACCGTCGAATCCAAACTCGGCTGGGCAGCGTTTAGAAAACTACGTATTAGGTATCTGCTCGTCCCAAATACCGTAGTGTCTCAAGACGAAAACTGAGACACAAAAAGGCTAAAGGTCATCCAAGGGCCAATGAAGAGGGCTCCGAGTTTCCCTGCAAGATCGAATCAGGAATGAAGAGATTCGCAAAGAGTAGTGTGTAGAAGAGACATTGCTCTTAGACCGATGGCCGATGGGGCCGAAGAGTTTTCGAAGGGCGGCGGGTACAGGAAAGCGCAGCGTGGGTTGACGGCCCCCAGGCCTTGTATCTCGAGATCTCAAAATACCTTCTTCTTCCTCTTATCGTGTGGGCTGCAAGCCCTGGTGACTTAATCAGAGTTTCGGTGGGTCGAAATACCTGTAATGAATACCCTCCAAGTCAAAAATAGGGCGTATGTCATTCAGCACAGAAAAATCATCTAAAAAGAATTGGAACAAGATTTATTTGCATCTTAAATCGTAATGAAAAGATTTTTTATTGTAAAGAAACAAGAAAAACTGGCTACTATCCATGTGAAACTAATCAAGATGCCATTTACGTAGCTTTTATAATTTCATTTCTTCTTGTTAAACGGCGATTGAAATTTTTTTTTGTGGAACACGGCCAATATTATTTTCAATTTTCCAAAACAACTTGATCCTCGCTCATTTAATCGAACCAAAAGAACAAAAACATTTACGATGTTTAAATGAGCGAAAATCGTCCACAGTTGTGATTTGATAAAAATATCCTGGTTGTTTTCAGTGAAAAAAATTAAATATACCTTTAACAAAAAGAAAGAAATTAAATTATTTCTTTTTATTTAACGGCGATTTAAACAATTTTTTTTGTGGAACCCGGCCAGTATTATTTGCAATGTTACAAAACAACTAGATCCCAGCTCATTAAATCGTACCGAAAAAAAAAAACATCTACGATGTTGTTGTTGTTGTTGTGAGCGAAGTAATATGGATGGAGCGAAGCAAGCTCGAAATTTTGAGCACCACGTTTTAGCTGTGGTCAGTACAGTAACTAAAACAGAAACTTAAACCAAGCGGATCGAACTCGACTTTTCTCTACTCTACGAATTGGTTATAGACAGAGCTCAATCAATCTATATTTTTCCCGAATTTGCCACCCCTAGTAAAGTGCCGCCCGTGGCATTTGCCTCCCTCGCTACGCTACTGTGGGTACCCCTTAAAGCAATACAACTGTTTACCCTAACACCCTGTAGTGTAGTGTAATAATAACCTTTGTAACATAAGCAGTTAAAATTCCATTTGTGTTTAATTAAAGCCTACCTATCGAACGACTGTTATTTTCTCTCAAATAATGAGAACTCGCAATAAGTAGGTATTGTAATTATAATGGCTATAGGTTGAGTACCTTTAATAATGAAAGAATATTATAATTTTCTTTTATTATAAGGCTACAAGCTTTTAAGAGGTTTCCCTGACCGAACGACCTTGACCCTTTAAGAACCGCCTCACTTCTACTAAACTACATCATTTTAGTAGGTTTTATGTCACTATGGTGCCTTCTAATCCAAGGAAATCAAATTCGAAAATCATAAGGATTCGTACCAAATTATCTAATTAACTCATTAAATATTGGTCATAAAAAAATTTACTTCATAGCATTTTTACATCTACAATCTCTTTGCATCTACACAATTGTGTGTGTCGCAAGTAAAAGTGACTTCAACTTATAAAGTAGATGCACATAATACAGATTTTTTCAATATTTAGGCTTTCCTCTGAACACATATTTCATTCATATGTATTTTATAGAAAAATAAGAAATAATTAATAGCCAATAAAGGCGAGATGTTGAAGATCATCGCTATATTTTTTATTAATTTGTATGTCTTTCAAATAACGAGAAGATAGCTTCTAAAAACCAGCAAAAGATGGCCCGACCCAGAAATATGGGGAGCGTCTTAATAGGCCAGGCATATTAATTTTAAATCATACCTATTTATGAAATTAAGGTGAACAACAACCCCTGGGGAAGTGTTTGGAAAGGATTTGTGAAATGGAAAAGGATTAAAATTGTAGACCTTTTTAATCAACCCAGAAACAAAAATCTAAATAGGTAATGTATTATACAGAATGTTAGGAAAAGTATCATTAACCTTTAAACCACATACTCTATCCGTTAAACTGAACAACTTTTAATATGGGAGCAAACCTGTCAGAATAAAAAAAATCAGCTATCTCATACATTTGAGTCGTGTAGGTAATTATACTCCATTCAAAATAGCAACGAAATTTTAAGGCTATTTTGCATTACAGAAACAGAGATTTGAAACACTTCCTGTCACGTATTCTTAGAACAGCTTTAGGAACGTCCAAGATATGTGGGATAGTATATGTATCCAATAAATTAATTACATTTGGTAATCAGAATTGACCAGGAAGCTAAATAGGAATCAGAAAATCTCGTCGTCCTTATTTGGAATGAAGTATAGGTATTGCAGTTTAGTACGGAACAGCAGATTTTTTTTTTTACTCTAACAGTTTGCTCCCATAGTCAGTTGTTCAGTTTGATGGGTAGAGTATGTGGTTTAAAGGTTAATGATACTTTTCCTTACACCCTGTATAGTTGAAGGTATTCAAAAAATTGGTTTGTATAATTTACTTGGGTAAGTAAATACTTGTACCTACTTATTATTTTCAGCATTATACTCATATAAATCCTTTGTTTCTACATTTGTGATACATTTGTATGCCTATCTGTCTTGGTAAGGTGGTGTCAGTCCAATCCTTAATAATTGCTTCAATCCCAGAAAAAATCGTACCGGCTTGACAGCGACTCCGATATTTTTACCCAACTGCGCCAGAAGGAGGGTTTATTTCTTATACTTAGATGCTAATTTAAAAGAGTTGTATTAAGGGTTGAATTATTATTTTTCTGTTATTTATATAACTAATTTTTATAGCATAAGCATATGCTCACGGCTGTATTCCCCGAGGGGGTAATAATACGCTCAAACTTATATTCCCCGAGGTAGTGGTAAGAGATATTCTGAAAACTCAGAATATCCATGTTTCACAAGTTGTAGATTTGACATATTTTGTATGAAGAATATGTCAAATGAATAAGTATGGCTATATAATAATAAACTAACATGAACTTATTCGGAAGTGGTGAAACAGGCCCTAAGCAAAGTACTTTTAACAGCTATGATATTTTAAAGAATAATATCTTGCAAATCAGATTCGATTTGAGCTTTATTGTTTTATTTAGTAAACTAAATGACTACTGACTACTTCTTTGATCATCATATGTACCTATACTATACCATAATGACCTAGTACCGAAACTCAACACAAAGCGCAAAGAAAGAACAATAATGTTTATTTTGTCTATACAATATTTCAAAAAAGGACGAAAAGATTTTCCGATATCTGTATCTGATAGCTTTCTGGCCAATTCTGATTTGCAAATATAATTTATTTACCAGAAAGATATACTGTCCGACATATCTTGGACGTTACTAAAGCTGTTCTTAGAATAAGTGAGAGGAAGTGCTTCAAATCTTCGTTTCTGTAATTCTAAATAGCCTTAAATTTTCGTTGTTATTTGAAATGAAGTCAAAGTCAAAGTCAATATAATTTATTCAATATAGGAGCTTGCAGCACACTTATCAAACGTCAAATCTACCACCGCGTCGGAACGTGTTGTCGCTGTAGAGAAGATGCGGCCAGAAACTCTACAACATAACACGACTTAATAACTATTACAATATAAATTCTTAAGCTAAAGTTACGTATACAATAATACATAGTAAAGGAATCATGTTTCTATTCATTTTACCAATACAAGTGGTAAGTACTTTTCTTTCAAAACAAAATACATAGGGTACCTATCACAGAACCGTGATTACCTACATGATCTAGCTAGGTACCAACGCGAGACGCAGAAGATCAAGTCTAGGCTAGATCCGCACAAAGAAAGAACAAAGTTTATTTTGTCTAGGAATCATGTTTTTATTCATTTATCCAGTACAATTAAGAGCGTTAGTGGCTCATTGTGGAATCGTATAGAAACTCAATCTTGAGGTCCGGGTTCAAATCGGCAAACGACATGCCATGTAACAATGGGTTTTTTCTAACTGATGTACGTAATACCGACTGCTTTCAATCGGTGAAGGAAAGCATCACGAGGAAACCTGCATACTACTACATTCATATTCATTTATTTGTTGCTTTCATGGGTACATAGGTTCTTATAACATAAAATAGTTCCAAGCATGAAACCCGGTTGGGCACTACAACATTTACCTACTTACAATTTTATTTACAGACTACATATTAAATTGCGTGTTAATTATTGCAAAAACTAATAAAGCTATAAATTGAGGTACATATAATAATATTTGTTTTATTCTAAAATTATAGTTTTAACTGTATATTATGATAGTAAAATTAAGATCGTTGTTTGATCATTCTCATATGGCACGCGTGGTAGACTGACGCCCATACACCCTTCCTTTATGCCTGTGCCCTGCAGTGGGACGTACAAAGGCTGATGATGAACCAATGCAAGTGGTAGTTACTTTTCGTTCAACACGAAATATCTATCAAATAACTGTGAAGTGAATAGATGATCTAGCTAGGTTACGCGCGACGCATGCAGAGTAATGCAGACGGTCGGATCCAACCTTCTGCGTCTCGCGTTGCTATGTTATGTTAACGGTATAATATTTATGTCTATGTACCTTTGAATTGTAAATAAGCTATGTATACGAGTTTTGTCGTATTGTGATAACGTCTCAATGACAGTTCCACCCTGCGGACTATCGTCGCGTCGGATACGATACAATCCGAGGACTTGCTATTTAACTAACTCTCACAAAGTTTGAAATCTCGCTCCCGATCTCGAGGATCTCCTGTGAATCGATTAAGTTTGAAATTTCTCGTTAATCGATTCTGACTGGACGAGTTGGCTCTCGATTGTAATGCAGTTGCAAATTCGATTAAACATTAGATACCTTAATGTTAGAAGTAGAGTGTACTCAACAGAAACAGTTGCAAGTTCAAAATGCTTTTCAATTTCGTTGTGCTCGTCCATCCGTATACATTTCGTTCCCATTTCACCATTTGTAAATGCGTTTTGTTTTGACTTTGCCATCGTAGTTTATTATTAGGGTTAGTTAGGGTTAAATTGAATTGCATAGGTAGTTCGTTTCCAATTATGAATTATACTCGAAACTAGAGGACAGTTTATAGGACCATATTTACTGCACTCTTGGTTACGATTTTTACCTCTTTCGAATATGATATTACAATACGGATCAAAGTTTCATGTAAGTACATCTCTTTCATGTAAGTAACTCGTTACAAGGATTCTGGAAACATAAACAAACTCAACTCCGCCAAAAATTACTTGCTGCAGTCTTGCTTGATAAGCACGGTGGTAGATTGAATAGCCCATGATTTCAGTGCTACGACGGACATAAGCAAATGAAACGCTTCGTCAAAAATAGCTTAGTATAATCCTGATCACCCCTAATGAAACACGCGAGGTCTAACTTTACCCGTCGCGGTGGTGGCGTACTCAGCCAATTAACACGTGTCTAGAATAGCGTAAATGACGATACGTCGTCATTACACTCGTACCTCCCTTGCCGAGACTAATTCGCAGCTCGGCACGAGTCCATACCTACGGAATTAACATATAAATTGTTTTGAATCCAGACTACACCCCGTTAAATTATTTCGCGAACTTCGCGAATTTACATGGTAATTGGTGAAACTCAAGATTTGTTGTTGGATCCGTGATTGTGCGGTTAGACAAAACTGAGTGGGATTAACGAGTAAAGACGGATCTGGTATTCAGATTAGGTGAGATGTGTTTTTAAGAGGCCCGTGGGAATGTACTTAAGAGTTGTTTACGTTACGCGGTTCCGTAAAGCCTTTCCTCATTAAATACGCCCTTCACGCACGCCTCAAGTGCAATATATCTTAATTTGATCGACATTAGACGCCGGCGCCGCTTTCTCAAAGGTTCTGATCGATAGGTGCGTACTGCAACCGCCCTATACCGAGGTTCGTATCATACCTTCTGGGTATTGCTTTCCATTGGTTCGGTTGTCTCCGTCGGAATTCGCCATTTGATGTTCCGCTGATTGACTGCAGTAAGAAGCTGTCCTGTCCTGGGGAAGAGTCCTGGGAAGAACAAGTCAATTAAAAAATATAAAACTCCACTCCACTTTCAGTGAATTATTGTGAACCTAGGAACCAGGCCAACGAGTCTAAACAGCTCTCGAAGTTTTCTACCTAAACCTAAGTGCCTGAAGTCTGTACAAAAACAGTAAAGGGACTCAATGGGTGTTTAAATTTCTAAGAAACATCTGAAGGAATTTCTATCAAGCATTGCTAAGAAACAAACCTAGGCTGCAAGGTTCATAATTATGTTAGGTTTTAACTGAAAGCGTGTAGCAATAAAATGCATTTGTACTAAAACAAAACTTTGATGAACTTTTGATGAGCCCAGCGAGCAATCTTGCTTTCGAACTCGTTTCAATTGATTGTGGAACTAGGTAGGTAGGTAATTTTAATTATTTCAAAACCTATTTTCGTCAAATCCTCGTTTCGATAAATCCAAAGTAAATATAATACCTAAGTAGCTTTTGCCCGCAACTTAGACTTTACAAACCCTATATTGTTCAGTCCTGGGCCTCTACCCAGCCATTCGAACTTCGCAATTGCGTGAACGTCTTCGTTCCAATGTCAACTTTATTCCAATGAAGTTCAGAAAGAAACAGTCGCGATGTATCTAAAATCGAAAGTGCGGGTCTGTACCCGGCCTGATCCATACCATAATCGATTAGGATTTTGTTTTTGTGTAAAATCGTGAAAAGACCTAGTCCATTACAATCGCAATGAATAGATGATGAATAAAATTTAAAAAATAAGTGTATTAGTAGTGTCTAACTCACAGTAGGTACCCAATAATATTTCTTGTGTACTTAAGTAGGTATATGAGAAGAAATATTTTTAGGTTTTGGCATGTAAGTAAGTATATAAAATGTTTATTTTCTATGACCCTCGTACGCTCCATGTCAGCTGGCCACAATCAGGTGGAAGTAAGGTATGTTAGGAATGTTTTTAAAGCATGGGCACACGAGATTCCGTTATTTTACACGCCTATGGTGAAGACAAAAGAAGGGTTTATTTAGTACCTATTAATCAAACCGACAAAGTGGTGAAATAAAATCTTCAAAATTTTTTTTTTAAGGTACTTACCTACCCTAAAAGAAAAGTGGGGATGATTTTTTTTTTCTCGTCTATCCCATGGTGTGGGGTTTTTCGATTTAGGGATCCGTTAACAAAATATTAAGCTTTAAAGTGAAAATTCTTGTTAGAGTCAAGTCTGCCCCCCCCCCCCCCCCCTGCCATCTAACACACAATACGACACAATAGACACACAAAATAATTATCTTATTTCTCCGCCTCCATCATTGTCTCCTATTTTAGGTAACTTCCTTAAGTACCTGTCTATAAATTGTTGTTCATGCCAGAGACGAGTCGACAGTGCATTCTTCGCCTAAAGGTGCATTTTATAAACCTACGGGACCTTAAAAAGAATAGCTCGGATCGGACCTTCGTCAGCTGTCACCGGCCAACTGAACGAGAACAGAGTGTACGTAATTTAATTAACTGTGAATGGAAACCTAATTTGATAAGCTTTTTAAAAGTGTTTACAATACCTCAGTATATTTTTTGAAGTTTGTAATTGTCTCTTTCACATCACTCAGTAAATATTCTACGGTCCAACCTACTAATATTATAAACGCGAAAGTTTGTAAGTATGGATGGAGGTTTGTTACTCTTTCACGTAAAAACTACTAAATGGATTTTAATGAAATTTGGCACACAGATAGAATATGATCTGGATTAACACATAGGAGACTTTTTTCAGGTTTACGCAGACGGAGTCGCGGGCAACAGCTACTTACCTATAAAATGGCGATTACAACGGAGTTGCGTGGTTATGCAGGGTGAAATTGATATCATTACATCATGAGCATTGTTTTAAACTAAGAGTCTACCCATCAAACGGAACAACTATTACTATGGGAGCAAACGCATCGGAGCAGGAAAAAATCTGCTGTTCCATACTAAACTGCAATACTGCAATGTTGACTCGATTCAAATGTACGAAACAGATTTTTCTGCTCCGATCAGTTTGCTCCTATGTAGTAAAAGTTGTTCAGTTCGATGAGTATACTCTCAGTTTAAAAGAATGCTAATCATATCAATTTCACCCTGTAGAGATACGATTCACGGACGTGTTTTGTGCGCGGGTTAGGTGGCCGGCCACATGGCTCCGCCATTGTATGATGGGTCAAGTTTGTGTTTTGGAACAAAAACGATCCCTGAGATCACCAAAATATCTACAATCGAACACATTTGATATTTCAAGTAGTAACTAAACATTGGCAAAATAATCGACACCATGATGGAGCCACAATTTTAAGATTAGAATATAAGATAATAATGCGTTTTGGTGTAAATAAATATAATAATATTTCATTTATTATGATAGAAAATGGCGATGACGTACTACCTCTACCTGAAACGCATGGACAGAGTTGGGGCAGTTTGTGACTGTACCAAAAATAACCAAATAAACATCCCAAGTTAATTGCTCACGACTATATACCCCGAGGGGAGTCAGAGATATTCTGAAACCTCACTAGTAGTACCTACCCACCGAAACCCTGTCCAATGTGACGGGGAGTGAACCCGTCGCCACTTATAGTGGACAGTGGTACAATACATGCCTCGAAATTGAAGCATGCAGGTTTCATCAGGATATGTTTTCCTTCACCAAAAAGCCAGTGGTGTTACAAATCGTAGGTACATAAATTCCGAAAAACTCATCGGTACGAGTCGGCCTGCAAGGCAATTGCGGTACATAAATTGCAACGGAACCATGATTGGACCGCATGCAAACCACAACCTTTAACACATTCGGTATTGCGCTATTCATTTGACAGCCGTTAGAGCCGTTTTGACAGATCGCTCAGACGTTAAAGGCTGTCACTAAATTCGTCAAGTTTAGCGCGATACGGAATTAAACACAGTTGAATAGTAGGTAATTGAATTACAATGTGATTAGAACCGAAATTGGATTAGGATTGATCTTGGATGTTTTAAATTAGCCTGATCGCCTGGACGGGGATCGAACCACCGCCTCCTGCACGGCAGGACTGGACGGCTTTCATGACAAATAAAACCAAAACTATTAACCGCATGCTTTTTCCAATAGTAGCAATTCATTCTCCGAAGGCACTCGCGATCCTCGCAGTCGCGGGGGATCTCGGTACGTAATCTAATAGCGAAGAAGGCCAATTTTACGTGCGAGCGCGCGCCGAACGCCGAACACCGCGCTGCGATATCAGCCAAATTAACTTCGTGGCGTTTCCTGAGTGGACTCACAATTTTAAAGTTTACCTTTATTTCATTTTCCTCCTTCATTCAAGTCATAAAACTGTTAATATTGTCGGTATTTTACAAAAATATCTACCTACAGTAGAATTCGTCTTTCTCCTTTTATTAACGACCACATTCATCAATAAACGAATTAAAAAGTGAAATGCATTAAAACTTAAGAACATTTTTTTTTTAGTTTTTGTTTAAACTATAACAGGTACCTTATTAAATCTTTTTGCTAGTTTAATCAAATATTACAAGACAGGCCGAAATACAATGAAAAAAGTCGTGAAAATGCCATTTAAAAGAAAAACTAGAGGTATTTTATTCTTACCGGCTTAATGGCGACATGTCACTTTTTTTCATCAGTATTGGCCAGCAGCTGGCCCAGCACCAGGAAGCTGGAAATAGGTATTGTCTATACCAGCACCTACTTATAATCATAAAGATAGGAAGTACAATATACACAATATTCTTGAGTACTATTTACCTTATAATATAATACTGATAACCATAAACATGAATTCTTTTTACTTGTCAAACTCATACCGACTTACTAAAAATATCCATTCATGGCTTTGACTGTTTATATGTTAGTCAAAGCTTCATGGCAATGATATTCTCGACCATCTAAAAGAAAGATAAAATATTCATAGAGATAGGAAGTACTACAAATATTATTATATTCTAAGCTGTACTTCTATACATTATTTTTTAATATTTTTAGGCTAGGTACTACTGTAGAAAAGTTTTCAATAGTCGCATGCGGTAAACGGATCGTGATGTCTAGTTAGAACGAATCAAATCTAGATGTAGGCGATCCAGACAAATCTAGAGCAAGCCGATCTCTATAATTGAACTGTTGGGCTGCAATCCAATGAGGATTTCGATGCTTCAATTCCATTTTGAGTTGGGATTTAAAGATGTCTTAGTATTGGTTCTACCTTATTCATTTTAAACGATAAACAAAACGTTCAAGACAACAATGCGAGAAATATTTAATTGTATGATTCAAATCAATAGTGTTGAGTTTTTTATTCAAATCACATAGATAGTCTTTTGACGTACTGCGCCTGCGTCGGAAGCTGTAACGTTGTACCTAGAAAAGATGCAGTCAGAAACTCTACAAAATAAGTAGGTATGCAAAGTAAAATTACAAATTAAATACAACATTTAAATACATAGGTTTTAGTATTTTTTGATGCGGTTCTTAACCTGGGGGTCCCGACCCCCGGGCCCCAGGAGGGTCACAATCCCGATCGATTTGTATAATTATTTGTTGGGGTCGAAAACGATAAATATGGTAAAAAAACCTACGACAAAAACTTTGAGAGGGGTTATGGGGCACGAGGGTGTGGCGTGGCCTAGTGCGATTCCGTAAAAGTCATCTGATGTTATCAACCGACAGCGTGACCACTTTATTTTTCAGAGAATCTACCAAAATTACTGTTGAAATCTACCAAGTCCTATTTCAAGTTCTACTACTAATATTAATGTCTTTCCAGGAGTGCGATTTTTGAAACTCATTCGCTGAGCTCAGTAGTTGAAAATGTCAATATTATTATGGAGATATGCATCTTTTTACTGCTGATTTGACTATCAAAAATCATACTTCAGGAGTGCGATTTTTGAAAGTCAAATGTAATATAGGTAAATCTGAGCAACTTTTACTATGGAAGCAAACAGATCGGAGCAAAAAAAATCTGCTGTTCCAAACTAAACTGCGATGCCTACTCGACTCAAATGTATGCAAAAGCTCCGATCGGTTTGCTCCTATAATAAAAGATGTTCAGTTTGATGGGTAGACTCTTAGTTTAAAAGGATGCTAATGAGATCAATTTCATCCTGTATAATATACAACGTGTTAATGAATAAGCACAAAACCTCATACACCCCAACTGATTTACAACAACATAATTAGATCGAAAAAATTATGTCATTATTTTGATAGTTAAAACTTAAAGATTCGCATTTTAAGTTTTGAGACAAAAATGATTTGGTATCATTTCAACAATGAATGAAAGCGCTAACGTGCTCATGGGTACATTTTAAGAATCTTGTTTTGGTAGTAAGTAGGGTGAGAGTGCCCGAACGGTGGGTTGAGATCAAGTTCAGTAAATTTTAAATTTTACAAACAAATTGTTTAGTATTATAAAAAAAAATACCTATGTTGAAACCATGATAATTCGATTCAAACAAAGAAGTAGAAAAGTATTTCAAGTGGGTGGGTACAAAACACTAAGTGCCTTCACCACTTTTGGATAAGTTCTTGTTAGCTCATTTGACATATTTTGTATGAAGAATATGTCAAATGAGCTGTTGGATAAGCTAACAAGAACTTATTCGGAAGTGATAAAACAGGCCATAAGAATATAAATACCAATACCAAATAGTACAGAATACTACCGAAAATGTCGATTAAATTAAATAAATGGCCTACTTATATACAGAATGGTTCTCAACTCGAGAAGCTTCTTCGAGCTTTAACTCCCAAATTGAAATCTCATATGACGAGCCTTTATTAGGCAATAGCGTGCGATAGCCAAGGACTCACGAGAGAGGTGGTTTAGTGACATCTGATTCCGATAGGGTTGCCTCCAGCTAAGCAATATGGTTGACCGGGTGCCCAGAAGCACAGATTAATAATAAGTTACTACGTAAAGGTTTTAACGGTGTCATATTCAGGGCGTAAATTGAATAGCTAAGGGGCTAGGGGGTCATGAGAGATTACCGAAAAAGTATCTGAGAAGTTTCAGATAGGAGCCCCGTGCACAAGGGGAGTCAGATAAATTTCATATTACGAAAATTATCAAAATCAATAACTGATGTCCATCACCAGTGAATTTCATGGAAATGTTCGAGGCTTGACGCGTAATGACAATTTAAATGCAAATTTGACCGACAAAAAAGGTCCACATCTTAGTTTTAGTACTCGCCAGAATTAGTGAAAGTCTACAATTGGTTGGTCAAATTTGCAAAATATCATTACGCATCAAGCCCGATACGATGGCATGAAAATCACTGGCGCTGGACAAGAGGTTGTTGTTTTGAACATTTTCGTAGTATGAATTTTATCTGAAAACGCCCCCTGTGCACGGGGCTCCTATCTGAAACTTCGCAGATACTTTTTCGATAATGATCACCTAGCCCTCAGTTATTCAATTTACGCCCTGAATACCGCGGGTTCGAATCCCGTAAGGGACAAATTTTTGTATGATGAATATGAATATTTGTACCTGAGTCATGGACGTTATCTATATATTTATTCTATATCGTCGTCTAGTCATCATAACACAAGTCCAGGCTAGATTCTGGTACTTCAAATGTGACTAGATAATTTGTGTGACAATGTCCAAGATATAAAAAAATATATGACAGCTTCTGGGCACCCTGCCCATTGGGCAAAATAAGCTTGCCATACTCCACTACGCGGGATCAATAGGTAAGGGTCGGTGGTTTTATGAATTTTAATGCTATACAAGATGTAACAAAACACCCTAGTAATAATTAAAGGGGTAAGCGTTAGACCATCAAACTGAAAAGCTTTCAATATGGAAACAACATCGAACTTTTTTTTCAAATCTGCTGTCCTATATAGGTACATTTGAGTCGAATCGGTACTGCGGTTTTTATTACTAGACTAGGGTGTTTTAGTTACATTAAAACCTGTAATCCTTTTTTGTAAAACCGGTAATGTGTTGTTACCTGTATAGCATTAAAATTCAAGAAACCACCGATCAGTATTGATCCCACGTGGTGGAGTATGGCCCTCTCATTTTGACCAATACTATCTAATTGGACTTATCGTAAGTAGCAACTATTATTATTTTAATCTAGGTACTCTTCAGGGTGTAAGGAAAAGTATCAGAACAAAAAACATCAACTATTCCATACTAAACTGCAGCGCCTACACGACTCAAATGTATGCAACAGCAGATTTTTTTTTGTTCCCATCGGTTTGTTCCCATAGTAAAAGTTGTTCAGTTTGATGAGTAGAGTAAGTGGTTTAAAGGTTAATGATACTTATCCTTACATTCATTCATGTATTTGTTAACACCTTCCGATATAGAACGATCGGATACATAATTGTTGTTTATATCTAGGAATGAATAGATAAGGTTGGTACACAACCATCCAAAACTTTTAAAATACTCCCGCCAGCCAGCCCTGGCCTACCCGGGAGTCGAACTCGTTAACTCACTAGGTAGGGGTACCACTCAGTGCTGCCACCTTAGTGCTTTCAGTGCTAGATCTAGCGCCTTTTTAGTATGTTTAGCGCCGTATCTCAGAATTTAGCGTCTAGCGGAGAATCTAGCGCTTTTTTAACGTTTAATAAAGCAAACATTATTTGTGTTGAAATGATGCTACATTTTGTGTTTTTTGATTGAAATATGATAATTATTGATAGCATATTGTGGTCAAAACATGTCCATCGAGTGTGCAGTGTTCGGGAGATTCAAATTCGACCGCTTATCTGAAGTGCTATCATAAATTTTACAAGAGATCTACGAATTGACTGACTAACGAATGGGTTTCGGAAACACTGGTAAGTCTATTTAGAACACTTTGAAGGACTATTTATGTGATAAGAATTTAGCGCCGAATCTTGAGTTTTTTTAACCCTCGAAAATTTTGGAATCTAGCGCTTTTTTTTCACAGGTTTACCGCCCAATCGATTTTTTGAGGTGGCAGCCCTGGTACCACTCGACAAGACGGAGTCTCGACTTCATCTCAAGTCCCGACACCTGTCCAATTTGCGTGCTCATCTTCATCCTCGATCCGACACCGTATGTATGTAGGTACCTATGTCATTTAATTTGGTGGAGATTGGAGGTTGCATTCAGAATGAGGCATTTTCCAAAATCCATTAAAAAGATAAAGTTGTTCCAAATGGCTCGATAGATGGCGTTGAAGCAACAGGGATGAGCGACCTTGCAGACAATTAAAAATTAGAGTTTTTAAGGAGAAAAATTTGAACATGTACTTCGTCCACGGATTCGCCTAACTTAGTGACATGCATTTTTTTTCGAAATTTTTAGCCCAAATTTCCGTCTCGCCTCCATCTCACGTCAACGCAGATCGCGGTTTGTTGGAACTACGTTTTACAGAAAACTCCTCAATAAAGATACAAATTAGGTAATTCACTTACCGAACAAAACATAAAGTTAGAGTAAACTCATTTCAGGTAGCAAAAGTTAACTACCTACGTTAGCTAGCTACGGTACTACAGTTTTGTATGAAACAGCGGATTTTTTTTCTTCATGTTGGCTCCATAGTGAAAGTTGCTCTATTTGATGGTCTAATAAACCACCCCTTTAAATACCTATTACTTAATAGGGTGTTTTTTTACACTTGTATAGGAAAACGCATACTTCATCATCATCACAGTCTATATACGTCCCACAGCAGTTCAGCGTATGCATTATGCAGATCTCCTCACGATGTTTTCCTTCACCTTTTGAGAGCAGTCGGTACTAGAAAAACTCAATGCTACATGGCATGTCAACCGTGCGGATTCGAACCTGGACCACAAGATTGAGTGTCCATAGCTCTCCGCAACGCCCACCGATGCGTTTAGGTAGCTTACTTAGGTAAATAATTCAGGGTGTAAGAGACAGCCTGGCAAATACTGAAACTGTGAATTCAGACCATCAAACTGAACCACTTTCACTATGAAGCCACCCTGAGGAAACGTGAAAAAAATCAGCTGTTTCATACATTTGGGTCGAGTAGGTTGCAAACAGGTTGTTTTGTATGGAGCAGCTGATTTTTTTTCGCGTTTCCTGAGGGTAGTTCTGTGGCGTTCGATTAGAACCTACGTCGACTTGTTCTGTTGGAGTTTTTCTCTATGTTACTTTTGTCATGCGATCTTGTTTGTGTGTTGCGTTGTGACGAGGTCAGAGTTAGGTCATTAAATTGGTTCACTAATGTTTGTCCAAAAACTTTTTGGCAAATTATTACTTAACAAGCAACGTTTCATGTAATATTCATTTTACAAACACCTTGTTCCGCAAATTGATCATTTTACAAATAATCGCTTAACAAAAATATTTTTTGCAAAAGCTTGTCTTTACAAATGTACCTAATGTATTTTTTTCTTTTATGTATTTTTCATGTAATATTGTTACTATTTTACAAAATCACGTATTAACAAAATAATAGAATATAGATAGCTTATAGAATATGGAACAGAAAATAACATTGATTTCAAACCAAAAGTCTGCATATTAGACTTTGAAAAACCAGCTATCTTAAGCTTGCGATCAAATTTTGAAAACACAGTCCTGCACGGTTGCAATTTCCATTTGGGCCAAATAATTTACAGGTAAGTAAGTACTAAAGTTTTTTTTTTCTAAAAACAAAAATGGTTTCTGGCATCATTGTTGTCGCAAGTCAAACCTAACCTAACCTACTCATTTTACTTTGGATAGCCTAGTGAAGTCAGCTAAACTAGTTTAACACGAGCGATTCGGTTCTGGCACTCGCCGGCCGCTGCCGCGGCACGCTCGCTCCGCTCGCTCGGCTCGTGCGGCGTGGTCGCAAGTCAAACCTAACCTAACCGACTCATTTTACTTTGGATAGCCTAGTGGAGTCGGCTAAACTAGTTTAACACGAGCGATTCGGTTCTGGCACTCGCCGGCCGCTGCCGCGGCACGCTCGCTCCGCTCGCTCGGCTCGTGCGGCGTGGTCGCAAGTCAAACCTAACCTAACCTACTTAATATATTTTACTTTGGATTGGAAAACTATTAAGATCGTTAGCAATCCATTTGAAATTAAAATAGGCTGTTGTTAATTTTTACTTTTGTTGATTTATTAAAATTACGAATGATAATGATGTTTTTTTTATTAATTATTTTGGTTGACATTAGTAAAAGGTGTGCCTAATAATAATGCAACATGTCAAATAATGCAATACACCAAGTGTTGTTTGTTTAAATAACATGAATGATAAATGAATCGTTTGTAAAATGATATGTCGCAAAATGAAAATAAGTCAGGTGATTAGTTTAATACTTGAATAATTTGTAAAATCAGTAATTGTGTAAAGATGAAATAACGATTCATTTTTTTGCCAGTAGTTGGTTGTCAAGTAAAAATTTGCAAATTGACTGTCGGTGAAATGACAGGACACCCATTAAATTATACCATAATAGTACTAATTGTACGCAAAAGAAAAAAAAAATTACTTCAATACATGACGAATTATAGCATATCTTTGGTGGCCGCGCCAGAACGCATCCGTCCCAGCGCGGCCACGCTTTAAAAAATTTGAATCCTGAGAATAATCGTTTTCATCGGACCATTGTTATTTCGCCGCAAATAAATTGCTTGATTAAGTTATCCGTGTAGTCATTGCACCGACAAGCTAAACGACCCCATAGTTCCATAGTGAAAGTTGTCAGTTTGATGGTCTCAATTCACCGTTTCAGTATTTGCCAGCGAAAGCTTTAAACAACAAAACACCAAATTAATGTTAAATAATTTATACAGATGGCTAGTGCATCATAGTTTTTATAGCGTTGAAGAGTTTTTAAATTTTAAATAATAGATGTAAAATAATTACAGAATGTTAGTATTATAGGTTTTAGTTTTTTTAAGTTGTTACACATTTGTATGCTGTTGCTACAGCTGAACAGAAGAAGCTTATTTTATCATATTTTACCATCTTTTGTATACCTGTTTCAAGGCAAATAAATGATATTTCTATTTCTATTTCTATTGCCTATATTTCAAAAATTCTGGGTATTGTTGTTAGAATTAGACAGGTGATATTAATATGTTTGACAGGTCCCTATGTCCGACCGTTTTCTACACAAGAATGATTTCATAAGAATCTTAGGAAAGTTTATCCAACAAGAAAGAAACTTTATTACACAAATAAATACACAAAGCTGTTGGAACATAAAGCTAAAGTAATACACATAAATAACTGGTCTTGGGCTTAAAATTACTTTCAGGCAATTTGTCAGGGAAAAAAGTGTCTCGGGGGAAACAAATGGGACTACCTTTTTTAGACTAACGGAAATTCCTAATCTATTATCTCGTTCGTATTGTTCCGAGATTAGTAGGTAGGTAGTTACTAAATTATAGATTTGTTCCGGTTATGATGAATAGAGTTTCTAATTTTTTGTTTTAAATTTCTAGATAAGAAAGACTATCGTATCTTGTAGATGCCATAACCATGAAGTTGGTTCACTCAAAACGCGGTCTTTTAGTAGGCACTCTGCTGAAATATCGGAAACTCCAAAAAATAAATGTGTAAATAAAAAAAGTTTACAATAAAATTGCGTAAAGCTTAATTTTGATCTGTTTACCTTCAATAGATTTTTTGTGTTTATTTTTTACTGGAGTTTACTCGCGACTTCGTCCGCTCAAATTATAGGTAGGAATACCAAATTTTAAGTCAAATCATAAGCTATCAAACAAAAAAGTTTAATCAAACAAACAGACAGACAAAAATTCTACAAAATCTTGACTTGGAGTCAGGGATACCTAAAAACCATATCGTAATCTATTTCTTGTAAATATCTTCAATGTACAGACACACTTTTGTTACAGTTTTATAATAGTTTAGATTAACACAATCAGTTATAAAAATTTAAACCCCCGAAACTAAAACCATTGGCGGTGATCATGTCACTAATAAGTAATGAAATTTCACTGACAATGGTCTACAACACCCTCACAACACCCAACATTCTAGTTCCAACCGTGTCTGCACAAAGGCTAAAATAAAAACCCAACAAAGATTCCTTCCAAGACTTTACGGGCAAACTGTCATAGCATATTTCATAATTCGTAGAATGACGCCGCGAACCGACCGCTCTACCCCTCTTCCCATAAACGTATCGGCCTTGCTGTTATCACTAATCGAATACTTTACGATTTTATAAGAAACCACTTCCAGTGGAACTGCTACTATTGTATCTTGTCACGATCTAGATGCAAACTCACAAATAAATGTATATAGGTAAAGACTTGTACCATGCGGGCATAGTCGGGGAAATCTACGGATTTTTGTATGGAGAAGGTTGCATTAATTGCACTTTTGGTGATTATTTGGAATATAGTAGATAAATACCTGAAAAACATTAATTCTCAATAATCCCCAATTTTTTATTGTGTATTATTGAATAATTAAGACATTTACAAAACATTAAATTTAGGTATGAACAAAAAATGGAAAACTGGTGAGTTTGTACAGGATGGCTTCATTCAATACGTTTTACTTATAATAATAATAATCCCCGGTTAATATCGTAAATTTGAGTAGATATTTAATATTTTGTAAGTCATCAAAAATTATAACCTCAAAACTAAATTATTTACTGTTTGTTTGTGCACATTAAATTTGCTTTATGATAATTAACTGTCTCTTTTGCTAGTATACTGGAAGAAATTTCTTTCGAAATAAGCTTGCCCTTTGTACATTTATATCGATGTTAAGGTATTTATCAGGTTCCTGAGCCAATATAACCACGAAATCTCTACAAAAGTGTTATAAATTAACAGTAATATTATTTCAAACACAATTTACTAAAGTGTCTTTAATGCAATCTCAAACCTTATTTTTCCTAGACTAGCAACGAAAACCGAAATTTGTATGGCGGTTGAAACCTAATTTTTGCAATCGCAACCCCGGAGAGGTAAGGAAACAAACTCAATCTTGAGGTTCGGGTTCGAATCCGCACGGATGACATGCCATGTATGTAACCAGCGACTGATCAAGAGTTCTGACCGCCCTAGGCTAATTATGAGGACGCCCCCGCCAGGTGTGTAACGGTCGGCCTAAAAAGTACCTAGTATAATAGTTTTGACTTTGTTTACTAGTGTGAAAATTTTAACATGGTTCATACTACCGATAAAAGTTTTCAGATCGATCTACAAGCGAAACTAACGTTCTCCTTTAATCTGCACGTCATTCAAGCTTAGGGTAGCAAACCATTTTTTTAAGCTGACCGTACATAAAGGCAAAGCACCTCACGCATTATACGACCAAAATCATGACTAGTGACTGCGGGGTCTAGTTAAAATATGTATGGTAGATGCAATGATGCCAGATTAGTGCATGCGAAGACACGATTTCAGCGCCCCCCCCGATCCTCGCGCCCTAGGCTGCAACCTAATTAGCCTAAGGGTTAATCAGGCCCTGTATGTAACCAATTAGTTTTTCTAACTTATCGAACGGTACGTAATACCGACTGCACTCAAACTGTGAAAAAAAACATCGTAAGGAAACCAGAATTCGCTGAAGAAGAAATTTTGATGCGTATGTCATACCAATCCGCATTGGGCACGCGTAGTGAACAACGCCCTGTAGTAACATATTATAATATCATTGACAACGCCCATACACCCTCCTTGAGAGTAAACCGGTGGGAGTAGTGGGACGTAGGTATGCAGGGTAAGGAAAAGTATCTTTAACATTTAAACCACATACTCTACCCATCAAACTAAACAACTTTTACTATGGGAGCAAACCTGTCAGAACCAAAAAAAATATCAGCTGTCCCATACGTTTGAATCGATTAGGTATTGCAGTTTAGTATGGGACAGCTGATTTTTTTTTTGTTCTGACAAGTTTGCTCCCATAGTAAGTAACATTAGTTTGATGGGTATGTGATTTAAAGGTTAATTATACTTTTCCTTACACCCTGTAGTATAGGCTGATGATCAATGATGAATGAATGAACCCGCCCTACCTACCTACGGGATATGTTTACAAACCAACTAAGCAGCTGTGCACTTTCTTAGAGCCATCAAAGAATGACTTTACTTTCAAACGCTATAGCCCATTCCTTTCCTCCTCCTTCTCCCTTTGATGCAAGGAAATTAGAATTTTGAAGTTATAGCAGTCTCCATAGATACAGGGCCGAGCCGGGACATATTTTGCTGGTTTTAAGAAGCTATGTTCTCGATATTTGAGAAACATACAAACCAATGATCTTCAACATCTCGGTTAGATATTCCGTGATCTCCGCTTTATTTGTTTTTAAAGGAAAGCCTAAATATTTGAAATAAAACGTCTGTACGTGCACAAGGGCGTCGCCAAGGGGGCAGGAGGGGCAGGTAAAGTAGTGCGGAAACAAAAGGCGATTTTTTTCTGAAATCGTTCGTCCAAGAAAGACAAAAGAAAAAAACTGAGCGAGCATAGCGAGCTCGAAATTTCACACACGAAGAATGGATGAGGTACGAAAAGTGAAAAGCTGTGGAATATTCTAAATGTGATTCTGAGTTTTTTATATCTCTATAAGAATAAATAAGTATGTAGATACCAAGGTACGGTAAGGTAAGACCTGAGTAAATAAAAATCTTGGTTTTACTATCGGTCAAGTTAATTATAATACCTAGGCAGGTACATGGGATACTCTTTCTTATACTGTGCTTAGCCTAGGATCCCTAATCAAATCATCAAAGTAGTAACTAGGTACCATTTATAAAACTTAATCAACCCTAAAATATCATTATTTTGGTCTATCTAAACACTTTTAAACTCGAATTTGATCCAGATCGAAATCGAGATCACGTAGTTATAAATGGGGCCAATATTTTTATGGAAGGAAGGTATGTGAAGGCTCGATATTTCAATTGTTCAGTGGACCGACAGAGTTTATAGACGGGCGTCGAGTGACGTCGTAATAGGGACACAAACATTACCCTTTTAAATTGAATTTCGCGCAATTTATCAGGCAGGGCCCTGATAAAATACAGCCCCCCTTCGAACAATTTAATCCGTGGGGGTGTATACTGTTATTTATTAAATGACGTTCTTTACAGAATGAAAACGTGATGGCTTGGCGTAGGATTGATGGATTTGAAATAGGACTTTATGAGATGCTTAGCGTTCGGTTGGTAGGTAATTCGGAATGTATGGAATTAAATTGATTTGGATTGGTAGGTATTAACATTTTACGATGGTATTGGAAATTTTCCCGTAGAAGGGTAGACAATACTCCCGTAGTCCTGCTGGTAGGTAGGTAAGATGGATTGTGACTTTAAACTGATAAGACTTGGTAGTACACGGGGAATAAAAAGAAAAGATCTTTTGCTTCAGGTTTAAGGGGTTGGGCGATGGAATAGTTTAAGCCGAGAATCCCGACCCCTTTACTTTTGCCATCGAAATTGTTTATGGACACATCATTTACGAAATTTTCGATATCGACGCTTAATTAACTCTAGACAATCTCGTATCCTGCCCTACTGAAGTATACCTATACAATATTATAACTATAAGAAGCTATTCCATTGACACATTCTTTCGCTAGCCCGCGACAACACAGGCGAAGTTTCGGACCAACTTCGCGCCAAGTCCGCACCAACTTTGCTGGGGGTAATACGATTAAAGTAAACTTGCTGGCAGCCCACGACAATAGTTGCTTTGCCGCTTGTTTTTAATGTTCGAAAGTCGATACCAAAATACATGCTCGAAGTAAAGCGGGGCCAAATGTTAGGGCGCTTGGTAGAAGGTAATGCTTAGTAGGTAGGTACATAGGTAATATATAGGTTTCGCGATTTCAATGTTGGTGCCATAGAGAAAGATGTTCAGTTTGACGGTCTGATCATCACCTTAAAAAAGTGTCAGCATATTAAGAAGGGCCCTATTATAATAGAAACGAACTTATGTACTTCTACCACAGACTTGAAACAAAATAATCACAATTTTATACTTGTAACAGTGGGTTAATTATACACCTGTAACAGTGACCCAAACATCTCCAAATTGATTTCATTTGGGCGTTTACCACACGAAATGAAAGAACTCGCCGATCAGTGAAGAAATGCAGCATTTTGTGCTAGACACTTACCCTATTATCGAATATAATTATGTAGTACGAGTACGACTGAGCCCACCGATAGAGAAAGGATAGAAAGACGTGAAAACAAGCTAGTACTGCGGCTTGAAGAGTCAGTTAAACATTTTTCTTCAGTTAGGTACCACTTTTAATCCTTATATTAATATTGTTCTGTGAAATCGCTGCTAACTATCCACCACCACTACCACGTCGCTTTTCGGTGAAGGAAAACATCGTGAGGAAACCTGCATGCTTCAATTTCGAGGCATGTATTGTACCCAAGGTCCATTATGTGGCGACGGGCTCACCCCCCGTCACCTGGACAGAGTTTCGGTACTACTGGTGAAACGTGGATGTTCTGAGGTTTCAGAACATCTCTGACTACCCCCTCGGGGAATATAGTCGTGAGCATATGTATGCATACTATCTGATTCATCTTCTCAAAATCCGCATTTCATGTTCACTATAGTGAAATCTGTCGATATTTAGAAACTTGGGATGCGATTTTTGAAAGTCACATGTTAAAATCAGCAGTAGAAAATGTCAAAATTACTAAGGAGATTATGCGTCATTCGACGACAATTTTGAACGTGTGACTTTCAAAAATCGCACTCCAGTATCTATAGTACCTACATGTTTGATGAGTTCGACACACGACAAAGTACCAGGAGTGTGATTTTTGAAAGTCACACGTTCAAATCAGCAGTAGAAAATGTCAAAATTACTATGGAGATTATGCATCTTTCTTCTGCTGATTGTGTGTGATTTTCAAAAATCGCACTCCTGCTGTCGTAAGCGTAAGCGCTGTCGACTTTACAATGCATCTCTTATTCTTTAGTTCAGAAGATAACTTTTAGCTATTTTTAACGTGCGAAGTTTAGTGCGAAGCTTGGACCATATAAAATTATATTGTCTAAGGTGAGAATTGAATTCTGTCGTGGAGGAACGCCCACCCCCTGTGTTAGGTTATTCGCCGTTAGCCAGTTTAATAGGGAAGCCAAGTCACTGACAAACGCGCAGGGTTCATCGGCCCATACCCACTGCTCTTCCCTCCGGACTCTTCCAACAGGAACAGAAGCAGGACCACACGTGGGAGCTACCGGACGTAAGTATAGATATATTAATTAAAAAACGACAGACGACCTAAAAAAGTAGCGGGGTGCGATTGGATGAGGAAGGCCGAGGACAGAGTTTTGTGGCTCGCCTTGGGAGAGGCCTATGTTCAGCAGTGGACGATGATGGGCTGATGATGATGATGATGAATTAAAAAAAACCTTGACTTAGCACCCTAATAAAAATCCATAGCCTGTACCTACCGAGTTAAAGTTTCGAAGCAGGTCAGGTTAGGTCACAGCATATTGTCGGTACTGTGTCATCTATATCGTCGCCTATGAGGGATGATTTCTTTTACCGTTCTGAAACTTTCAGGGGTGGTTCAAACTGAATAACTTTTACTATGGAAGCAAACCTGAATTCGTAAAAAAAAATCTGCTGTATCATTTTAGTCGAGTAGGCAGGCATTGCAGTTTCGTATGGAACAGATTTTATTGCGATTTCAGGTTTGGTCCCATAATTAAAGTGGTTCAGTTTAATGGACTGAACCACCCTCGAAAATTTCGGAACGGTATAAAAAATTATCCGGTATACCAACACGCCGCAATGGGGCGACCCTCAAAATCAGGATAGCCAATAATCGTTTGGTTTTTTTCGATTACGCGCTTATTTAGACCATATTTTTAGATAGGTACGACTTCAATATTTTTTCTTTTCTATTAGCCTTATATTATTTATTTGGGGGTTTGGGTCGCACTCTTGCATCTGTGCCACTTAGGCCGAGATTCAGAGACGATTTTTTTGGTCTTAGCTCGAGCTAAGCGTGGCGAAAATGAATGGATTTTGACATACGGGAGTCCGAACTATGACTTACAAATCGTCTCTGAATCTCGACCTTAGATCATCGCTGGTCCTTTGCGAACGCCCTTTTTACAGTTCCCTACTAATCCCTACTGCGGCCAGAGGACGTAGTAGTTTTTTTATTTAGACGATAGATTAGATATTAGCCTTAGAGCTTAGTCTTTTTGTGACGAGATAGGAATACAGGAGCTCGACAAATAGAGCATTTTTGTACACTTCTTGCAGCATTTGCGGCGCGAGCATTGGCGATGATATCTCTCGTTTATCGGACTCAAACGTCAAAACCTATCTTCCAAACATCTCCATAGGATTTAGAAACAAAAATACCTACCAACTACCTAGATGGGAGACTGCCGATCGATGGTCGACCGCATTTATTCCATATTTCCGCCGGACGGAGACCCGTCACAATGTTGGCAATTGGCATATCCCATGTCCGTAGTGGAACGCTAGGTACTGCCAACACTTGTACGAATTGAAGCGGAAAAGAAAGATGAACGCGGATTTATAGCTGGAATAATAAATTGATAGCTTCGTTCGGGCCTTGGGATGTCATGGCGATATAATTTATTGCCTTTGTTTTGGTGATTCAATTTGGGTTTTGTACGTATTTCCAGTCTAGGTATATGTTTTAAAATGGTTATTTTTAAAATTAAGTACCTAAAGCAATATAGTTACCTACAGACGTATGTCAAAGTTCTTTGACTAAAACGTACGTAGTACCCTCTAAAACCCATCTGAAATCTGATTTTAAAACTTAAGAGGTCGCTCTACCTCTGCGCGCGCGCGAAGTTAGATCCTATTTTCAATACTAACAAATTAATCTTTGTTTGTTCGTACTAGGTCGATAAGCTAGGATTACTGAGGTAAAATGTATAGAGCGAACATCGAGTACTGATCAACCTTCACTAAGAAAACAATATGAAATTCACAAAATAAATTCGGCTTTTCATACAAACTTTCGAACTTATTTTAAATCTGTGCTTTCGATCAGTATTGAAAGTGCTAAATTTTTCTTTTAGAATTTCCTAAAGGTTTCTTTGGGAAAGTTGATCAGTATCATGAGTACTATCACCCCTTATAGTAACGCAACTGTTTACCCTAACACCCTGTATAAAACACTAGGAATCATTCAAAAATCAGGAGGTACGCTCGATTGAAAAATTAGTTTCAAAAAATTCTAATGACTAAGATATAGGAACTGCAATCTATAAAATAGTAAAAAGTAATTTTAAATGAATGCTAAATTTCACGAACGATACGACATGGCACTACAGCACTTGTACGACGTGAAAATGATTTGCAGGGTCATGTGGAGCAAAACACTCGATAATAAAACTAAAAGAACGTTTACTTTGACAATAGGGCCACGTAGTGATTCCATTCTCTTTGAATAGGGCCCTGCGAGCAGTGCCGTGAGTATTCCGCTTAAGAGGATATAATTCGGAGCGCGCTCCATACAAACGTACTATGGTGATATTTTTAATACTAACCAATTAAACTCAATGAAATTTTTCAGAATCAATCTATAAACAAATTTCTATGCTTGTATAGAGTCAGATTATCGTTAAAATGTATAGTTTTAAAGTTACAGTGCCTCAAAGATTTCCATACAAATCTTAAATTAATCCTAGCATTGAAACTGTATATTTTAACGAAAATGTGACTCCATACAAGCGCATATATATTTGTTTCAAGATTGTTTCAGCAAAATTTCATTGGCTTTCATTGGTTAGTATTGAAAATATTACCATAGTACGTTTGTATGGAGCGCGCTCCGAATTATATCCCCTTAGTTTCCAGAATTGGGCTGTATGTGCTCGTTTCCTTTGCTTTTCTGTGAGCACATAAAAAAATAAAAAGTTATGAGTTGTCAAAAAAATGTCAGCCAACAAGGAAAATAACCTTGTTCAGGCTTATATTGAATTAAATAAGTTTTGCCAAAGCGGTGACTATGATAGAGCGCTAAAAGCTACAGGGAAAAGTAAGTCCAACTGTTTAATATTTTTGTTTATCATCCCTTCTTACACAAATTTCTGCAAAAACAATACACAAAGTTCCATACTTTCACTCTCATTTTACGCCTCCTATTTCTCCCCTTTTAATATTTTACCTCATTTGAATACTCCCCATTATCTATAAAACATTTCAAAATTATATTTTGAGCCAATTCGTTTAATAGTTTATTTAATCTTGATAAAATAACCCTAAAAGTTTACAACATGATTATCATACAATTCTAGTTCTCCAAATCGCTCCAAATGAGCAGAAAGCCTTCCACTGCAAGGTGGTCTGCTTTATCCAGCTGCACAACTTTAAGGAAGCTATAGCAGTTCTGTGCAATCCTAAGAATGCTGCTCTGGCGGCAGATCTGCACTTTGAGAAGGCGTATGCTCAATACAGACTCAATTGCCCGAAGGATGCGCTTCAGACGGTTGACAATGCTCCTGAGTTGACACCTGCATTGAAAGAATTAAGGTATTTTTTGTTTATTATATTATTATTAAATTTATACACTATCAGCTTAGAGCTGATGCGTGTATATCACTGCACTTGACTGGTTTTTAAAATTTTGTCAAGTCTCTTTTAAAAAGAGTTCATTGAAGGCAGACTTATTACAGTCTCGGGCAATTTGTTCCACTCACGAACTATATGATTGGGCAAAAATTGCTTCCGGGGGTTGCTTGTACACAACGAACCATCAATTTTAAGGGAGTGACCCCTGAGTATTCTAGATTCTAGTTCTGGTTCATCCTTGGACATCATAATGTCCAGAAAGTATCTTGTAGGTCATGAGGTCACCACATTGTCGCCTGTACATACATATCATACAATTTCTGTCCTAGTTCAACTCTTGTCGAAGTGGTTCCAACAAACTATGGCCTTGTGGGTATCCAGGCATGCCAGCAGTATACTGCATGATAAAAGCTGGTTGCCCTAGCTTGCAGCATGTACAAAGTACACTTAAAACAGATCTTAACTATTATAAAACTGTAACAGAAGTGTGTCTGTACATTGAAGATATTTGTGCAACCTACTGATAAGGCCGCTCTCAAAATTAGAATTACACAACTTAGGTCCACATGCAATGTCAGTAAAAATGTATTAAAACCATGGGCAAAGACAAGCAATTTAATAATAGTCTGAAACGAATAATAGCTGATAAATGTTATTACAAATTGAATGATTATACTAATGACAATTGTATTACTGTGTTACCGACATGACAAAAATATTGAATGCTCATAATTATCTTGTCCTAAACTATGGTCCTAAAAATGTAACATTCATTTTGAAATTGTGTAATTATAATAATATTGTATAAATTAGGCAATGTTACGTAAACATCGGAACAATTTGTAACTGTAATATTATTTTTTCGTTGATGTAAGTTTTTCAAAATACCTATGCTGCCGTGCCCTTGCAGGGCTCATGTTACACCCACATTGGCTACTTTTGTTACACCTAAGCTGTATTGTAGATGAAAGCGAATAAATGAATACTGAATACTGCATATTTACAAGAAAAGATTAAAATATGGTTTTAGGTATCCCTGACTCCAAATTAACCGTTTAGAATTTTTGTCTACTAAACCGATCTACTGAACCGAACCAAACTACTGAACCGATTTTGATGAAACTTTTTTGTATAGTTATGATTTGACTTAAAATCTGGTATATAATTTGTGCAGACGAAGTCATGGCTAAACGCCCGTACTTTATAAAATTGCTGAGAACTAAATTAATCATAAATTGATATTTCTCAGACTAGTTTTACATATGAGTTGGACGTAATGGATGCATTAACTGGGCTGCCTATGGCGGACAAATAAAAAAACTGTGTATATATTCAGTGCTTGGGTGGGAATGGAAGCACCTGCACGAAGGGCGACGCTACTCACAACTATAATGTTATTTACCTTATTACTAGCGGCGCCTACGACTTTGATGCGCACACCACTAACTTGAAATATTCATAACTTTTGGTTGAATGAACTGATTTTGATTAAATAAAGCCTAAATATTAAGCCAAACTGAGCCAGGGCTTTTATGAAAACCCCATCCAAATCAGTGCATTAGTTTTTAAGTGATGCATGCACAAACAAATAGACAAAAATTCTAAAAATTTCATTATGTTCCCTAAATGCCCCCAATTAATATTTTTGCAAATGTTGTATCTTACATGTATCATAGAAATTCAATGGTTTTTGGCTTGTTAAACTCTTGTATAAATTTCCACAGAGCTCAAATCTTATACCGTCTGGAGCAGTACCAAGACTGCTACAATCTATACCGGGATATTGTGAAGAATTCCACCGATGAATATGAAGACGAGAGACAAGCCAACATGTCGGCCGTGGTCGCTAATATCGGAGCACTTAATCCTGTAAGTAAGCAGATAAGATAATCTATGGTTTGGTTAAAATAATATACCTAAATCTGACTCCCTACCCTTTTAAAATGTAATTATATAGGGCCCTTCTTAATATCCTGACAGTTTTTAACGGGATAATCATACCATCAAACTGAACATTTTTTTATGGGACTAATATCGAAACACAGGAAATATCTGCAGTTCCATACAAAACTGTAAACCTACTCGACCCAAATATATTGGACGACACATATTTTTTCAAAAGGGAATACATATTCGATAATATAATTTGCGCGATTTTGATGTCGGTGTCAGAGAAAGTTGTTTAGTTTGATGGTCTGATCATCCATTTAAAAAACCATCAGCATATTAAAAAGGATATTTGTATGAATATTTACCTTTTTTTTATTTTTCTAGTCTGCAGATGTGCCCCAATTCGAAGAGAGCACTTACGAACTGGCTTACAACTCAGGTAGTACGTTAGCCATGCGCGGTAAATACAATGAAGCTTTGCCAGCACTTAAGAGAGCGGAACAAGCTTGTTCTGAGAGCGTACTCGAGGACGGAGGAACAGAGGAGGAGGCCAAGGAAGAAGCTGGTATTATCAGGTATGTCATTTGAATGAATCTGACAAAAATAAAAACATTTACCTAATATAATTATAATTTTAAATAATGTTAGGTTTAGAATGTTTCAAAAGTAGTTAATTTTAATTATGTACAATTTAAATAAGGATATTTTTTAAATTTGGTGCATTTGACACAAAATCTTATTTTCTTTTTTTCGAATTTATTATGATCCCTGGTAACATATCCAATTCTCTTAATATTCAACAATACTACTCATTTTCAGGGTACAACAAGCATTCTGTCTGCAGCAAATGGGCAAAGAGAAAGAAGCGGCTGCTATCTACCAGAACGTACTGAAAGACAAGCCCAGTGACCAAGCTCTCGTCGCTATTGCCAGCAACAATCTTGTTGTTATTAACAGGTCTGTATAATTACATCCTACTATTCACAAAACGGGGTGTATTAGAACTAATTATAGATTAAATGGGATTGAAGGATCTTCCAGTAGAAAAGCTCTTTCTGATGACAAGCTGCATAAAATCGATTGTTGTGGAAATCATTGAGGAAGAGGCTTGTCTTTGATGACTGTTTTATATTCTTATCTACGTAAAATGGACCACACCAATTCTTCCCGTGGCGACTATAAAGTCTAGCCACCTCTCACCACTTCACACGTCATTCCATACTGAAGCATAAATTGCTAAATGTGAGCATCGCTACAACTACATTCTTAAATAGAAATTTGGTAGTGGTAGCAATGTTTCTGACCACCCCGAAAGTCACCAATACCTAACTGAAGATGTAAAATTGATTGTTGAAAAAATTACAAAAATACAAATAAACATTTAAGGGGGGTGGTTAAGACCATCAAACTGAACCACTTTCACTATGGGACCAATATCGAATTCGCGAAAAAAAATCTGTTGTTGCATACTACGAGCAAACTACAAATCTACTCGAGCTAAATGTATGGGACAGCAGGTTTTTGTTTTCGCGAATTTGATGTTGGTCCCATAGTGAAAGTTGTTCAGTTTGATGGTCTAAACAACCCCTTAAAAGTTTACACCTTGTATAACCTGTTGGTGAGCCTAATAAAGAAATTTAATTATGATCGTGGATTTATGCATTATCCGTTTTTTAAGTGTCACACATATTATTGTGATTATCCTGAGTTTGCTTATAAAGGTAGTTGTTACAGGTTACCCCAAATTTTAGGCAATACAACCGCATTATTATTATGTAACTTTTTTATTTCGTTCTACAATTTATCAATAGAAATAAGATCCATTATTTCAGACCACACAATTATTATGATTTGGTGTGAAATAAAGTACAATGTATTAATCAATTTTGTATAATTATTGCCACAGGGACACGAACGTGTTTGATTCCCGCAAGCGCATGAAGGCTGCCACGGCAGACGGGCTCGAGCACAAGCTCAACACGAGACAGCGCGCCGCCATCACGTACAACCAGGCTATCCTCGCTATATACTCCAACCAGGTAAAACTACCACCTTAGTACAAGAATCACTTCGAAAACAGATTTAAATAAATAGCGACTCTCTGCATGGCAATAAGGGGCAAAGATATTCGCACCCGTTCTGTCATATGTACCGTCATATCCTAAAAATGAACCGAGTCATTAGACATGAAAACATAGTCTCCCTCTTTCATTTTTTCACGTGTCAGCATGACATCGGTTTTCAAGTCTCGCATTGACCACTCACAAAATGGCGGCAAATCTAATGAGATTTGACCAAGAAGTTTACACGGTATACCTAACCTATTGCCATTCACCGCTCGGTGGGGATCGGCCGTCAAGCGTATCTGAGATGTGGAGTGAGTCAGGCCTGACCTAGCTTTGAAGAGACGTGGCCAATATGGATAACTAAATTTGGTACGGGTCGGGAGGTGAAAAAACAATGTAAAAGAAATCACTGCTATCACTGTACCATACAAATATACGGGGGATAAATCCTTGCCCATCCAAAGACTGACCAGACCCGACGTTGCTTTACTTCGGTGATCGTTCCAATACCGAAGCTCGAAGACATCAAGCTACCCAAATCCAAAATAAGCTGGCCGCGCGATGTTATACGTTATTCACCTACCTAGTACCTACGCGCGGCCAGCTTATGTTGGTTTTGTCTGTGTCGCCGGGTTTACTAGATTTAAGAAAATCTATTAATTTTCACAGCCCGATTTCTGCAAACAATGCTGCGTGAAACTAGTCCGTGAATTCAACCAAGAACAACGCGCCGCTCTAGTTGAAGCCTCTTCACTCGCCAAGGACGGTAAGAAGTCGCAGGCGGTGGCATTGCTGCTCAAGCAGGGCGGCACCCTGGCTCTGGCTGCTGCACAGGTGCTGCTGGCTCAGGTGCGTATTAAAAACAAACAATTTTTGTGGCTATATCTTATCCTGTCCAATCTCTGAGAGAATAAAACCGTATCTAAACGATTTTATTAGGATTCGTGTGATTCTCGAACAAAAAAACTAATATTTGATTAAACGTGGGTCACTCAATGCAGCGTATGTATTTAATTGGCTATACAATACAATTTAGAGCTGTCCAGTATGACATTAATTGCCAACTACTAGCCATTTTGGCTAACCGAATAAATGTTTGTGCTCACGAAAGTACGAATACTTTGCTAACAGTTTAAATGATACCCGATAATAATAACCCAAAAACAAATGTAATAATAATAAAAAAATATCCAACAAAATGGTAGTTGTAAAAGTCGGATATATAACTAGGGACCAGTCTGGCGTTAGCATCCCCCTCTGCCAAGTTACAAGATCAATTAATCATGTGCGTTTAGATAAAATTATATACCTTATCACTAAACGAGACAGCCTATAATTGCGAAACAATAACGTCAAACTAGTCTCGTTTGGGGTTGACACACAATTATTTTAACAATCAAAATTACAATCTTATAGTAATGGAATAAAATCCAATGTTGCAGATTTCATGCTACCTTGTCCCCGCAAAAAGTGTCATAAAAGTTTGTTAGTAGAATTATACGCGTAATTGGTCCATAGTTATACGGTATAAGTCTACACTCCATGACAGGTAGTAGTCGATGGATAGGTCTTGTTAAATGGAACAAAGGGTCATTTGGGACAACGTTTTTTCTTCTTGAAATGTTTGCGCTCTAAGTCAAAAAGGGGCGTTTTGATTACAGGGTGACCGTAAAGGAGCGGTGAAACTTCTAGAAGAAAGCGAGTACAAGTACAAGCCGGCTGTTGTCGGTGTGCTGTGTACTTTGATGTGCGCTGACAACGACCTGCAGAGGGCGTCCCAACTGTTCACTGACGTCTATGAACACTATAAGGACGATGAGGTATATTCACCGCCGCTTACGTTTTTTTAATGAATCTTGCATATAATCACATAAGAGGAGGACATTGGACGATGTTACTAAATCTCGGCTACCATCCCGCAAACTTATCTCAGCATGGTAATCAGAACTGATCTGGTCCCCGAACCCACAAAACGGCTTCTACACAGTGAAAGTTGTTCAGTTTGACGAGTAAAATGCATGGGTCCATGTTACCACACTGACTAAAAAAATTATCCTGTTAATTCCCCTTAGAGATTCACATCGCTCCGCGCTGTATGGCGGGCGGCGGCGGAGATGCACCAGCGCGCCGGCGACCTGGACGCGGCAGCGCGCGCTCACGAGATGCTCGCCAAGGCGGCGCCCAACGACACGCGCAGCCTCGCGCGCCTCGTGAAGGCGCTCGCGGCCGCCGACCCCGCGCGCGCCAGGCTGCTAGCCCGCAAGCTGCCGCCTCTAGATCAACTAGAAGTAAGTTGCTTCTAAATGACACGAGCAGCCTCGCGCGCCTCGTGATGACGCTCAACCCCGCGCGCGCCAGGCTGCTAGCCCTCTAACTGCCGCCTCTATATTTCACTCCAAATAAGGACGATGAGATTTTCCGATTCCTATTCAGCTTTCTGGCCAATTCTGATAAGCAAATATAATTTATTTATCAGAAAGATGTACTATCCGACATATTTTGGACGTTACTAAAGCTGTTCTAAGAAAAAGTGAGAGTAAGTGTTTCAAATCTCTGGTTCTGTAATTAAAAATAGCCTTAAATTGTCGTTGATATTTTGAATGGAGTATAGATCAACTAGAAGTAAGTTGATTCATAATAACTTTAAATATTTCTATACCACCACCACACTGCACTCCTAAACACAAATAGCCGACGCCGAGAAGTTGGGGAAAAGACTTCTGCATATTATATAGTTTGATAATTTTTTTCACTTTCAGACGAAGATCGACATAGACGCGCTAGAGTCTTCTAAGTGGATGATGGGAGCTAAGATTGTGAAGAAAACCGTTCAAAGCAAGCAAGAACAGTCGCCCGGGTATGTTTAAAACTCTCTTTCTCTTATTTATAGTTAAAATGTTTTCGGGTTCGTAGCTAGCATAGAATAACTAATACACTATAGAATCTCCTTTGTGCCTTAATCGCCGGATTTTATACCGAGTCGCAAGCCCGAACTGACTAGTTGGTTAAACCATCGCGACATTGACAATAAACATGATATTTTATTTCTTTTATATGACTACATAGTTAGAGAATATTACAGTGAACAGTTTTGTATAATTCACTTGTAAAGGAACTACAATGGATTGGTTTTTGAAACAGTATTATTTTATTACTAGAGTTGACCCGCGACTTCGTCCGCACAAATTATATACCAGATTTTAAGTCAGATCACAAGCTATCAAACAAAAAAAGTTTCATCAAAATCGGTTCAGTAGTTTTTGCGTGATGCTGTTACAAACATACAAATAAAAAAAAGAAAGACAAAAATTCTAAACAAGGTTGATTTGGAGTCCGGGATACCTAAAAACCATATCTTAATCTTTTTCATGTAAATATCTTCAATGTACAGACACATTTCTGTAATAGTTTTATAATAGTTAAAATATTGCTAACAATCTGTAAATATTTACACCGACCGATCATAGTTATAACTTATAAGTCAATTAATAAACACTATAAAGGTCATGTTTCACCACTTCTTAATAAGTTCTCAATAGATTATCTGACCGATCGTTTGACATAATTTCGTATGAAAGATTAGACGATTAGATTAGCTATTTAGAACTTATCCTGAAATAGTGATAAGCCCTTAATTTCATATGTTATCAATTTATCAGCCAAACAATTTTTAATAACAGAACGCCAGGATCGGAGCTGCAACAGAAAAAGAAGCCGGCACGCAAACGCAAAACCAAACTGCCGCCCAACGCCGATTTGTCTAAGCCTCCAGATCCAGAAAGGTAAAACTTTATCACTTAATTCATTATTCATACGCACGTCATAAAAATAGTAGTCACATTCGAAATCTGCGAGTGATTTCTCGAACGGTTGTGTCCATCGTTCGCATTCTGGCTGGCCACGAGGCTCCTCCATTTTATACTGAGCAAATATGTTATAGTTCAGAAAACAAACATACATAAATTCCCACAAAAAGTCGACACACACCCACAAGTTTTTTTGTCTAAGTCAAAAGGCACTTAATTTTTAAATAAAATAACAATCTTGTGTCCATCTATAACTCATTCGAAGACTCAAAAGGAGCCTCATTAAAAAACAAACAATTTTTTTAATAAAACGAAAAAGAAAACTCCTTTGGGTGTTCTCTACTGGTCTTCATAACCATTATTTGCTACCAGATTCAAACACATTTCAATGGGAAGGTTCATAATCAACCCACTTTGCTGATGACGTTCAATTTTTAGTTTGCTATCTATAGCGTCACCCCTCTTTTCCACTGGGGTAGGCAGAGACCATTGCGCGCCATTTACTACGATCCTTACATACCACTTTTGCCTCATGCACATCCATACATCTCTTCATACATGCCCGTCGGTTTCGAGTACTCCGCACCTCCCCTTTTTGTAGAATGCAACCGATTTGATCAGAATACGTACTAAGCGCTCGTTGGCGTAGTGGTGCTTCGGTGTGGGAAACGATCACCGAAGTTAAGCAACGTCAGGTCCGGTCAGTCTTTGGATGGGTGACCGCAAAAGCATGTGCTCACGACTGTATTCCCCGAAGGGGGTAGTCAGAGATATTCTGAAACCACAGAACATCCACATTTCACTAGTAGTATCGAAACTCTGTCCAGTGTGAACCTGTCGCCACTTGTAATGGACAATGGGTACATTACATGCCTCGAAATTGAAACATGCAGGGTTCCTCACGATGTTTTCCTTCACCGAAAAGCCAGTGGTGTTACAAATCGTACATAAATTCCGAAAAACTCATTGGTACGAGTCGAACCATCGCCTCCTGCACGGTAGGTTACTTGCCACTACAAGCCGTGGTGAACCACCACGGCTTTTCCGGGTGACCGTTTAATGGTATTTCATCTCGAGCGTTCCCTCACACCCTTATTCATGAGAGGAAGCCTTTGCCCTGCAGTGGGATTCTACAGGCTATAACTTACGTCCTACGAGGGCGCCCTCTGCCGACACTTCCACTCACATTAGCAAATATATCATATATCTGTTTCGTACATCTGCTGTCACTCAGTTTGCCTTTAATATTTGTTTTTTTTTTTCAACAGATGGCTACCGAAGTATGAACGCACCGCTTACCGCAAACGTCGCGGCGTGCGTCGTGACGTCATCAAGGGCAGTCAGGGCATGTCAACCACCGCTACCGATCAATAGTAAGCATTATAAACCATCCATCCAACCATATGACCATCAAACTGAACAACCTTCACTATGAAGCCTAACTCAGGAGCCTACCTCAGAAAACACAAAAAAGCTGTTTCATACTAAAATGCTCTAGACAGCTGATTTTATTTCGCGTTTCCTGAGTTAGGCTTCATAGTGAAAGTTATTCAGTTTGATGGTCTGAGTTCACGGTTTCAGTCTGCTGAGGGCGTAGGGCCTTTGTTTCACCACTTCTGTATAAGTTCGTCTGACATATTTTGTATGAAATGTCAAACTTTATTTTTTAGAATATATTAATTGGAGTCACGTTGCAGCGTTTGCCCCGAACATTTGTCTTTCGCGTGGTGTTTGCGCGGTTCGCGTCTCAGCCTGCCACGAGGCTCCGCAATCCTTCTCAGTTGTGTTCTTACTCAAAAACAATCCTCGAGATTGGATAGATACTCCCTCAAACCACTTGACACTGGCGGAATTGCGGTGCTAACGTACAAGCAAGAAGTCCATTAATTATAAATAAAAAAAATATATTAATTGACTTTTGCTTGTGCGTCAGCACTGCATTTCCGTCGGTGTCAAGTAGTATATCTATTCCAATCTCGAGGATTGTTTTTTGAGCAAAAACCCAGTTGAGAAGAGATTACGGGGCCTCGTGGCAAGCTCAAACGAGAACCGGGCGAACACCACACGATTGACAACTTTCCTGTCAAGAACTTCTACAGAAGTGGTGAAAAACGCTCTTACTAATTAAATAGTTTCAAAAAATTAAAGATCACGCTTTTGTTAGTAAATAGTAAAAAAACCTCATCAAAACAAACCAAATGAGCCCGAACTAGAAGGGTCTAAGTAGCCATTGAAGATACTATCTACCTCCTGGCTCCATTTTCAAATCAGACGCGGTGGTACAGTCAAAAACGTCTAATATTTTAAATAAAACATTTTGAGTTTGAGTTAAAATCAATATCCTAGATTTTTTTACATACATAAGTTGTTAGTTACATACAGGTGAAGCTAATTACAACGTGTTAATGAATTAACGCAAAACTAGAAAGTAGTAGTTTGTTCAGAATCGAGAGCAGAATTGAATTATCATATTTTCAACATCGGTTCCTTTTTTTGCAAAAAATATTAAATAATTTGTTTGTAAGATATAAAATTTACTGAACTCGATCTCAACCTATCTCAACCCACCGCACAGGAGCACTCACCCTACTTACTACCAAATCAAGATTCTTAAAATGTATCCATGAGCAGTTAGCGCTTTCTTTCATTGCTGAAATGATAACAAATCAATTTTGCCTCAAAACTTGAAATGCGAATAACTTTAAATTTTAACTATCAAAATAATGAAATTATTGTTTCAATCTAAATATATTGTTATAGATCAGTTTGGGTGTATAAGGTTTTGCGCTTATTCATTAACACGTTGTATAAGCGTGTTAAAATGATAAGCTGGTACATTAACAATTTCCGATTATTATTAAAATGGAATCAAATTTCAGTGATATGAGCAAGCAGCAGCCCAGCGTGGCAGCCACGGCAGCAAAGAGCCCGCGCGTCGAAGCGAAGACGATGGACAACGCGTGGCAGCGCAAGCAGCAGCAAAAGAAGAAGGGTAAGGGTCGCAAGTGGTAGAGATATCATATTATATTGTTATTATTATGAAATAAACATTTTTATCTGTATTGTGTTGTTTTTTCTTACGTTAGTCCCTCGATTAGAATATTAATTTTATTTATTAGGATCAACAACAGCATATTGAACTTAGCTAAATTACAAGAGTCTTATACATAAGTAGAAGAATAGTATTAGTAGTAAGTAATAAAAGACTGCTCGCGGACTGATCGAAATGAATTTAAGCCAGTGACTATCGAAATCTTCTTTCTTATTTGCTAATGTATCTAAACCATTATTATACAAGTTTAAAAAAGCACTAGTTATATTTATAGGGGTGGTTTAGACCATCAAACTGAACAACTTTAATTATGGTGCAAAAACAAAGCAAAAGTCAACAACAATAGAAAATATCAGCTGTCCCATAGTGACCTCAACTAAAATTATACCATATTCACGGTGTACATAAAATTCAATATGCTAGGTAAAATTCGATTCTACGTTTGATGTAGTGTGTGCTTCATACAAGATATAACTCTGCACACTTTATGTGAAACATAGACCGATTTTGCCGCCCCCTAATCGTTATAAGAACTGCACAAAATATAACGGAGCGAGCGAAGCGAGTTCGAAATTTTTTTGCACATTTAATCGAGTTGTAGTCAGAAATCTTTTGGTTTGTCTATGCTAACTCGACTGTTCTCCTCAATGCGAATCGGTAAGAGCCAATCGGTTGCCTTTACGTTATTTGTGTGACAATGTCCAAGATATTTATTTATTAAAACATGTGCAAAGTAACCTAAGTAAAAGCTATGGATTGAGAAGCAAGAAATGTTTGCTGGTGATCAGAACTCTTTAGGATTATGTGTAGGCACAGTAATCAAAACAGACAGAGCTATTAAAGTGCCGCCCGGGGCATTAGCCCCCCCCCCCCCCCTGCACTTGTTATGTAAATAATGTGCAGGTGTCCTTTCTTATATTAAATGTAGAACTATTTTATGTGGGCGTCCACGCAAAAATGGTCTAGTTGTCGGGATCTAGATAAAAAATGTGTGTAGGGTAGATATACATACAGGGTGTAGGGCGTAGACTGAAAGGGTGAACTCAGACCATCAAACTGAACAACTTTCATTGGGTTTACCCTAAAAACAACCATTGTTGCTATTGAAAAGCCTTTATTGAATAATCTTAAAATTACATTAACATAAATCTATTTATCGCTTAGCATTTCTTCTCTTGGACTTCCCCGGTCTCTGATTATTTTTGCCCTTACTGTTGGGCTTAAATGCTTTAGTTTTGAAATTTTGTTTATAATCAAATGGTTTCTTCTTTGCCGAACTATTAAAGCCATCCATTTGGTTAGACGACTCCCTTGTATTTAATTTAGAACCTTTCTTTTTGCCGCCGAAACCAAATTTGGAGTCCTTATTAGCGCGTTTTTTCGAAATTTTATTCTGTGGACCTCCTTTGTTATTTTTCCCTCCTTTATTGTCTTCCAAGAAGTCTAAATCACTTGATTTTCCTTTTCTGACTCGTTTCAGTTTTTCTAACATCTCCCTCTTGTCTGCTGCTTGCTTTAATTTTGTATCAATCTGTAAATAATAATTATTGTTTTTACGTTATTAGACTCATGAGCAAAGTTTTATGCAGTTTAGTATAAAACATTTCCATTTGGTAGTTTATTTTTTACCAAGGAATGAATGATGATGAATTCCTTAAGGATATTTTTTATTTATAGTTTAATATTCATAACATCCTTCACCCTTATGGCCAAATCCTTTGTACCATTTATATTAAGAGACCTTCGCAAACTAGTGAGAATATTCAGATCTTATAGGCTATAACAGACTTGGTATGGGCATGTTATCAGGAGAGATGAGTGTCATATTACATAACGAGTGTTAATTGAATGTGGATGGCTGCATCAAGTGAGGACAACCAAAGAAAAGATGGATGGATTGTTTGAAAGATGACATGTGTAAAAAAGGAGTGTGCGCTGAAATTACGGCGGGGAGTGAAATTAATGGAGGAAGACGACATATTGTACCGACCCCAAATAATGGGATAAGGGCAGGAAGATGATTTTGATGACAGGCGATAACGGACTTATCAAGCAATGATACTTTTTTGCACACTAATAACAACAAAATATATATATTTACCTGAACACGCTTAGCAATCTTCTTCTGTTCCCTGAGTTGCCTGACTTTCTCAGTGCGAGCCTGAGTTGCCTGTTTCGCCATCAGATTTTTGCGCACCTTCTGCATGTGATCATCTGTCTTTGCCATTTCTGCGAAGTAGTCATCGGGCCTGAGGAAAAATATAACATTTATATCAATATACAAAATGACAACCTTATGGTTCCTGCAGGGCAGTCCTGAAACTTTGCTACAACTAACAATTCATAAAATCAAGTAATGTCTGATTATTCATGTTTTTTTTATAAATAATTGTCCATTAATGCGTGCAGCCAATTTTGTTAAAAAAATAAATAAACTTCCAAGCAGGAAATAAAATATGTGGTTTGGTCATTTGATGGAATAAAAGAAAAATAACCCTTAGATAGTTGGGCCATTATTTTATTTAACAACCAATTTGGAAAACATTTGCAGAATTTTATTGTAGAAATTATCTAAGTATTTTTTTACCATTTATAAATAAATTTTAAAAAATGTATACAACAAACATTTATCTTACCGTCTTGTAGAAATGCCAAGTTCTTTAAGTTTCTTGATGCCTTCGACCACAGCAGCTTGTGCCTGCCGGTGGATGAGGTTCTCTCGTTTGAACTCATTCAGAACTGGATCCTGCGCCGGATCGTACGCTTGTTTACCTTTTGAATTCTCTTTTATGTTTCTAAAAAGTAACGATTGCCTAGATTAGTGGTGGTCAAATCTACAGAATGCATGTTGAGTTCTCTTTAAAAGTTTACTATATAGGGTACTTCTTAATATGCTGACACTTTTTAAAGGGATATCTGCTGTCCCATACATTTGGCTAAAGTAGGTTTGCCGTTTTGTATGGAGCAGATGATTTTTTGATGGTCTGATCAATCCCTTGAAAAAGTGTCAGCATATTAAGAAGAACCCTGTACAAAAATACAAATAAACATTTAAGATGGTGATTTAGACCATCAATTACACGAGATTTCACATTTAAGATGGTGATTTCGAAATCACGAAAAAAAATCTGATGTTCCATACTAAACTACAAATCTACTCGAGCTAAATGTATGGGACAGCAGATTTTTTTTTTCGCAATTTCGATGTTAGTCCCATAGTGAAAGTTGTTCAGTTTGATGGTCTAAACAACACTCTTACAAGTTTTAAATATTTATTTTTACTTCTGTAACACCTTTTATAGATATTTATGACAAAATACATGTTTAGATATAACTAGAGTTTACCCGTGACTTCATCTGCACAAATTATATACCAGATTTTAAGTCAGATCATAAACTATCAAACAAAAAAAGTTTCATCTAAATCAGTTCAGTAGTGTTTGCGTGATGCTGTTACAAACAAACAAACAAACAAACAGACAGACAAAAATTCTAAAAAGGTTGATTTGGAGTCTGGGATACCCAAAAACCATATCATAATCTTTTTCATGTAAATATCTTTAATGTACAGACACACTTCTGTTACAGTTTTATAATAGTTAAGATTGTAAAGAAATTATTGAAACTAGCTGTTCAGATATTTATGACAAAATACATGTTTAGATATAATAACATTTATTGTAAAGAATTTATTAAAAATTAGCACTGCTCAGAAATATTTGAACACCTTATGTAACAATATATCTGTTGGTGATTGTATATGTAAAGCAGGCACTACACTCTCGCGAGAACTTCTCGGCGAGAACTTTCAAGGAAAATTACTAGGCCCCACGACACCACGAGAACAATGAAAGCCATCCACACTCTCGTTCTTGGTCTTTCTCGTCTGTTCTCGGCGAGAATGAAGTGCCTTCTTAATGATATTAATGATCAATAGACTGAGAAGAAAAATGCTTACTTTCTTCTCTGCGCAGTCTCTTGTATCTGCATTGCGATGTCCGGAGCCATAGGAGCGACTGTTGTCACCAAATCTAAACTCTCGACCCATGGTAATTTTAAACGGAATTCTTTTAATTTTGCCTTCAAGTCAGCAACATTATTCACGTGTTTCTTTTCGACTTTCTCAATTTCTTCATTGAGACCAGGCTGTAATAAACCTTTTGCAAAAGCCTCTTGCAGCTGTAAGGAAACAATGATATGTAAAATACCGCAAACTGTTAAAAATTTTGCGTCGTTTGTTACATGCAGTATGTAAAGAAAAATTAAGAGATAAACTTACTTCCTCATCTGAATCGATTTCTGAATCGCTGTCGTTCAAAACGAAGTCACTCATGGTGAATAAGACACATAAAAGCAGACGAAGTACAACAAAATAACCTACAATCTAACCTCAATCACAAACGTGCATTTGACATCGATTTGACTGACACTTTAATTAACACTCTGCTAACAAAACAATAAAAGTTTTGCGCGGGAAGCGAAAAGAAATGGACGGGCTTTGTTTCTTAGGCCGAGATTCAGAGACGATTTGTAAGGCATGGTTCAAACTCCCGTAAGTCAAAATCCATACATTCTCGCTACGCTTTGCTCGAGCTAAGACCAAAAAAATCGTCTCTGAATCTCGGCCTTAATTTTCTAAATTAGTTTTTCGTGCCTATATTGTGTTAATGTGGTGGAATTCGTTTTATAATGTGCCATTAATGGAGAACAATAAAGTAAAAGTGACAAATAAAGATAGGCGCTCCCGTTTGATTCAGATTGATTCTCGCGTAAAACTCTCTTGAACATTGGAATGTGTGAACCACCCTCGCATTTTAAGAGTTAGATATAAGGTTAGGTTCAAAATTAAATACAACTAAAAACAACGGCTGTAAGGGCTAGTTCCCATTTCCTTTCCGAAAGCATAAATGGGAAAAATATTTAAAAAAATAATAATTGATCAGCATGCGTAGCATGCTACACGTGATACGGCTGGATCACGTCTTTTATCTCGTTCGTTCGCGCGCAAATAGTAAGAGAGCGAAGGTGTGATAGCGGTGTATCACGGTGGCATGCTCATAGATATCCAATAGAGGATTGAGTTGTACCAAATTATCTTTCTCACGCTTTAATCAAAAATAATCCTTAACCCAAATACATAAAAACTATTTGACACGCATAAAGTCGACCACGCTAGAAGAAGAAGGAGCTCTGTACGCGGTGTCTCATTCTAACAGTGTACTGGTGTTGCCATATGTTAATGTTATGATTTCAGCCGAATTGGTAAGATCTCATGAAGCAACAATGTATCAAAACTTCTTGTAAAATTTTAGTGTTGCAAAGCCGTGGTAGTAAAAAAGAAAAAAGTTGACAACCCAATACGCCATTTATTTGAAACTGCCGCCTAGACGTCAAAATCATTTTTATTATTTTTATCCGCATAAAACCAGCCAAATGGTTCGAATTTGTTTAATCGACGGCTGCAAAAGCGAGTATTATCCGGATTGTGGCTTATTGTATCACAGGTTTGTATTTTTAATATGTTTTCGTCTTTAAAATATTAAAGGAGTTAGGGTACCAACAAACATAGAAGGTAAGTTTCGGAAGCAAACAATATTTTGGATTGAATTAAAATTGCTCTATAATACCTACATTATGATAAAAATTACGAAGATAAAACATACTAGTTAGATATGATATGATATGGTATGCTGGCGTTGCGCTAGCGTACACACGAACACAAAAAATCTCGAAAACGATTATATTCAGACTTTTGTGTATTTTTCGTGAACAATGTCTAATAGAGCCTCGATGGCGCGTTGCAGAAAGTTATGGATGGACACTCAATCGTGAGGGTCCGGGTTCGAATCCGCACAGACGAAATGACATGGTAAATGTTCCTACCATTCGTTTTTCTAACTTGTGTACGTAATACCGACTGCTCTCAAACGGTGAAGGAAATCATCGTGAGGAAACCTGCATACGCTGTAAGAGAAATTCTGAAGAATCAAAACAATGAAATTATTGTTTGAATCTAATTATGTTGTTATAAATCAGTTGGGGTGTATGAGGTTTTGCGCTTATTCATTAACTCGTTGTATATCTTCGAAAATGTTTACCGCTGCACTGGACATCAACATAAACGGCGAGTACATCATTCACCTTTGGTTTGCCGATGATATAGTCATCATGGCGCAGCATCAGCATTTCATCAGCTACGGAGGAACTCAGTAGAATGCTCAATGATCTTGTGGGAGGCCCATCGGCTGAGAAGATGATGATGATGACTTTTTTTTACCTGGTACACATTTTCTGCGGCTACACAAATAGTGAAAAAATATTAAAAGTCCTAAACGTATAATCGCATTGCCACCCTACAAAGGATAGGGACACCGGGTCCAGTAATCTTTATCCCGCTCTTCACAAAATTCCGAGAAGAGCGCATTCCAGGTTTTACGTAGTAAATTAATATTTCTATGGGCATGCTACCTATGCTGATTTTTTTTAAAAATAGTTTTTCTTTCGTAAAGGCAATGGGAACTAGCCCTTACAGCCATTGTCTTTAGTTATATTTTAATTTGATTAGTTTTTAACTACTATTGTTTGAATAGTATATTGAATAAGTTGTGTCGTGAAAAATGGTACGTTGGGGAGACGAAAAGACATTTATTTTATTATTCACACAGAAACAGCTTATTACAATAGCATGCTACAATAGCAAGTGTACCGAGTTGTTTGCTTTAAGCATGCTCATTCAGGAGCATGCTACATCTAGCATGCTACTTGCTAGCAAATGTAAACAGTTCATAGCATGCTCTTTTTTAGCATGCTCATTAGCATGCTTATTAGCATGTTATTATTGAGCATGTCTATCTGTACCTTTAGTATATCCGAGATCGTGTTTCTAGTGGCCGATGCGATGTTTTCATTAAGTTTTTTCCTATTGACAGGAATCCGTTGTCTTCAGCAGTTTTTCGTTTTAGGGTAACTTATACCCTTGAACCTAACCCATTAGGCTAGGCTGAGACGGGATTTGCGATCGTGAGTTCGGCCTTTACACGTGCAATTTTGCTGCCGAGCGATTCGGCCTTGACAGAAAGCGTACAATCGATTGCCCATCTAAAGTGTGCTTTAATTTTAGCGTTTTGGAACGCATTCATAATTTTACTAGAACATTAAAAAGTTACTACTTTATTGTCTATGAAAAATCAAAATGGCACTCACTCTGCCTATAGACAAAACAGTGACCAACTGATTTACTTTATAATATAAATGATTTAATTAATCCTTTGTTGCAAATTAATTTGTATTTATAATTTGTAATTTTATATTTTATAACCGTTTAAAATACAAAACCATAGTAAAATTGGTTAAAATATTTGAAGAGACATATTTCCCATGTACCAGACCGGAAGTGGAAAGTACTTCGACATGTTCCGTGAAACCCCGTTGTTTTGTTCAAGAAAATGCAATGGCCGCCATCTTCGACTCTTGTGAATGTTTTGATCGTAGTTTCGAACTTTGAGGCCTATTTCATACGTGCTATGCAATTATTTGATGGAAATAGTTTCGCTACATCGTAGGTGTTATTAATTCCTTGGAACGCAGGTTAGTACGAATTCCCTTGACTATTTTCTCTAAAAGTGTTTACATCTGGATTTCATAGCGCATAACTTTTGTGATGTTGTCATTTTCGGTTTAATATCAGTATTTTATCTAACTTCTACCTTTCCAGTTAATGAAATTCTAATTGTTCAGTCATTAATAATCTATTCAGATGATATAAATACACAAACCTCATTTTCGTATGTACTTATATTTTGCTTCCCTTTGTTACTATGCGGGCTCGGATTTCTTTTTCACGGTTTATTTCCTATTATCTGTAGGATTGTAATATTTATTTCAGTGCAATTTCTGGTTTTAGGTTAGTGTTTACTTTTTTGATGTTTATTCGAGAGACATTTCAGTTTCCGAGCTACAATAATGGCGGCAGAGGATTAACCTATTCACTTATTTTTTCCCTTTTTTACACAATTGTGGCGTTTGAAATGCATTATTTCAGTGTTATTCTTTATATTTTGTCATTGGAATTGAAATAAAAGTGACTTTCGACTATTTTGTGGAACAATGACCTCGACTGTCATATCCTATTTATGGGCTAAAAATATTTTACCAAGAGTGTTATGATGTTCATCGTGCGTATTTATGAGAATTTCGAAGACATATGGGTAAAAAGTCAATTTTCGATTGCAGTCACATGAAATAAATTTGGAGGCCTAGGAGCACCTCCAAGGCGTCATCTCGGGTTTGACCCAAGATGGTAATATTTACAGCATGTCTGCTACATCAGAATACGAACCTGCGGCCCGGCAAGTGAGTATAATCTGTATTACCACCACACAACCAGACAGAACACTTATGTTTTCCCTTAACCTATCTGTCTGTAGCTTGCTCCATCATTTGCAGTACTATAATAGTCCTAGTAAAATATATGCTCCTGCTATTTATTTCTGTAAATAAATCCCCAAATTGCATAGTTATACCTGTCGTCTTAGTTCATCGCCAAACCATTATAATCTAAGATATACATTCTAATAAATCTTTTTAAGATTATATTGTTCAATAATGCACCCTGAAAAGCTCGCTCCATCATTTGCAATGCTATAATAATCCCAGTAATAAATGCTTCTGCTATATATTTCTGTAAATAAATCCCCGAATTGCATAGTTTTAAGGCTATAATTTCTAACAAATCGTTTTTATCATTATGTTGTTTAATATTGCACTTTGAAAATCACCGCTTCGTACCATATTCGCACATCACAGAATAAACATTGTAATAAATAAAGATTTCAAACATAAAGTGTATTCATTGAACCTCTATAATTATAACTAAATGTAGTGCTTTGCAGCTAAGTCGGTGAGTAGAAACCCGAGTTTTATGTAACATATTTAATAATGCTACTGTTTTAATTTTTATCATGACTTTGGGCAGAATGAGGGCATTTGATATGATAGTCACCGAGTTACTCTGGTTCACACTGACAGCGCAATGTATGTTGATTGTATGATAATAAATTCATTTACAAGGGACAGCTATCAATGATGTTGAAGCAATAATTTTTTATGCATCCATAATTTATCACCAAGTCTTAAAAACATAAATTTTACTGTTTTTTTGTTTTCACTTCAATTGCCATAATTAAAATTAGTTTTCAGATTTATCTCCACATGCTATATTCAACTTTTGTATGATATACAATCAATAACGCTCTATATCCTGAACTTTTCTGCACTGTAACATATTTTTGTAGCTAAAGAATCTCTCAGTTCAGTGTGCCTCCCGGTAAAGGCCTCTAACATCTTCCTGTTTCCTATCTTTGGCCTCTTTTGTCCAGTTAGCACCTGCTGTAAACTTTACCTCAACTTCCTTTCTTGTGTGTTTTGTTTGCTGTCCCTAGGCTTCAATTCGGATAAAATTTTTCTCCATTTGTTGTGAGTACTAGACTTGTTAGTTGGTTAGGTTAGTTGTGTTATTGTACTTTTATGTAGGTTAGTTATAAATATAAACTATTTATAATAACTGAATAATGTACATGTACTTACTACTGTTGACACCTGACATAATGTTATGTTAATTGTTACAGGATTACGGGCCGACCCCCTCCAGTGAAAATGTATATGAACAAGTATTGGAACACAAATTAACAGATAACATGAGCATACCTAGTGTAAGAACTCCCGTTCTTAGGGCTATGCCCATCTGCCCTACCGAGGGTGACCCTGAACCCGACTCCACAAACCCCGAGAGCATTATCCAGTCTCTACATAATAAAGATAAAGAAGTAGAATATCACATTGCTGAGAAGAGGTGTGAAACAGATATGTCTGTTGACACAATATCTGGTATTGTCAGAATTGAAGATGCCACCATAGATAATGTGGGGCGATTACCGTACCCTATCATCCAGGAAACTGAAGATTCAAATGATGGCAACTATGCAGAAAACTCTGCTACTCTTATCCAAACTCCGCTGAATACTGCAATAGTGCAGAATGTAACTAAGTTACCACAGAACTTCACAATCAATGTCGATGCAGCTGTCGGCAATATAGCTACAATACAGAACTTGTCGCAAGATGTGACGGGCAACCAGACTCTGTGGTTGCCTACCATCCTTGCAACCGGCGCTCCTACTACAGATAATAAAAGTGAGGAAGACGGACAACAAGCTGGAGTATCACAGATTATAATCACAAGTGAGAGCTATGTAAATGATACAAATCAAATCTCCCGGAGAGCTAATATAGTTACAGAAACCAGTTACATCAGTCGACCGAAATCCTCTAAAGTACAGATTTTGAGCAATATTCCCATACCGAAGAATTCTAATTACTCACAACCTTACATCACTCATGCAAAAGAGTTGCCTTCACCAGTATATGGTACACAAAACCATGTGTACAAATTGAATACTAATGTTGTTTCCCAGAAACATCTGAACAACTCTGTGCTCTGCACCAAGCCACCAAAGAGCCAGTCGTTGATCGGCTGCTCCAGTCTATCACCAGCTATCATGAATAGCAGTCCTATAAAAAATGTGTCCTACAGTCACACATTCACTAAAAGCACAAATTTGAATAAAACCCTGAATAAAGTTAACAACGGTGCTAATCTAAATGCAATGGTTGCAGCTTCGTCTGGGAATACGCAATGCCATATTTTGTCTCGTGTTGTCTCAGGACCGAACAAGATGTCGGTGCATTCAGGAAAGAAATCTGTCAATGCATTTAAAGGATCTAAAAACTCTTCTCAAGTACCAGTTAATCAAAAGAATCAGTCCAGAGCTATCAAAATAATACAACAGACTGGTTCTGTTCACAAGTCAGAAGGAAAGACTTGGCCTGTCGCCAGTGTTGCCACATACAAAAGTCAACAGCCAATTTACGGTGTCGTGGACTCAAATACATCAAAGATTATTCAGAAAGTTGGGAGTCCTCCTCATAAGACCCAACCACCTATGCCTCTATCTAAATTCCCTTCGAAAGGGGAGCGGTTAGTGCTTCAATCTCCTTGTGGCCCTGTACTAATTTCTACTGCACCTATAAGCACAAGTATGCCTAAGGGACCCCATTATGTCCAGTCGGGATCAACTCCAAACTTGCGCTATGTACAAACATACGGGCCAACAGATCAACTTACATCAGTCTCACAGGTTTCGGTTAATCAACAATTGACTGCACAGATATTACAGTCTTTATCACAACCAAAGCTAATGTTCCAGCCCAACCCTAATGCTTTGACTCAGCCTCAGCCTGCTGTTATTGAAGAGATTGAAGTCAAACCTGTCAATCAAAAGAGGATTGTTTTGTAAGTATATTATAATAAAAATAAATTACTTTTTGTATTTCTTTACCAGTCTAGTGTGATCTTAATTTGAATGCATTTTTTACAGTGGTGACAAAACAACGTTACTGACAGCTGACGATATAATCGGAATGGAGGAAAGACCCAACCTTACTGAAGAGCTGCAGAGATATTCCTTCCAAGCTCTAGCATTTATTATGCTGGATCACACCTATGCTTTGCCTGCCCAAAAACAGCCATCGCCTACCATGCCAGTCACTCCACCACCAGCAGTACCAGCCATAATGTCGCCAACACAAATCACGACTCCTATGAGTCCTGTGAAGAGAAACTCTCCTGTTATTATGTCAACAGCATCATACGATCTGCCGCTGGCGGTGCCTACCAGTGTCGTTGGAGCTCCGGTTCCCGTACCTTCAATCCAAATGGGAGCTCTAACTTACAAGCCACAGCCGCTGCCGCCTCAAGATGACGACGCAGCGTCAGTGATATCTTCAGTAGACGGAGACAGGAGGCAAGCCGCGATAGGCGGCAGTGACACAGAAACTGCTCCCGAGGGTGAAGAAGAAGGGAAGACCCGATGTATCTGCGACTTCACTCATGATGACGGCTACATGATATGCTGTGATCGTTGTGGAGAATGGCAGCATGTTGACTGTATGGGTATTGACAGACAAAACATACCGGATGCGTACATGTGCGAACTGTGTCAACCTAGGCCTATCGACCGTCGTCACGCTCGTGCCATTCAGATGCGGAAAAGAGAGGAGCTAAGTGCTCTCGGCGCGTCCGATTCTGATTCGTCTGAAGCCTGTCGCTTGCCTGGTCAGAGAAGGAAGCGATTACTTACCGTCACCACTTACACTAACACCAGCGGCTCGTGTGTGACGACGTATAATTCTGCTGTCCCTGTTATACCCCCATTGCCCCAACCATCACTAACGCTTCCCAAGCGAGGCCCGAAACGACCTAAGAAAGCAGATGTGGTCAGAAAAGGAGCTAAAAGGAAACTCACCGAGAAAAGAGTTAAACGAAAGAAGGAATTAATGATGAGTAGAAGCAAATACAGCTCAAATCTTGCTAATCAATCCCACTGGCAGGAGTCTTACGAACTGGCTATGACAAATCATTATAGTCCAGAGTTAAGAGCTAAGATAATGAAGTACAGCAGTAAACTGGATAATACCCCAAATATGGCGTCCGCTATTACTGCGCATTTATGTACCACGGTGCCTCACGCAGGCGGCAAGATCCTCATTGCGACGAAAGATTTGAAAGAAAACACGCCTGTTATAGAACTGAGAGGCAAATACATGCTGTCAAATCAACACAGACCGCAACTACAGAATTCTGCACGAGCCGGGAGCCAAAAGCCTGGGCCTTTTGTCTTCTTCTACAGGTTACCGAAAGATAACACACAGATTTGTATTGACACGAGAACTTACGGCAACGAAGCTAGATTCGTTCGAAGATCGTGTAAACCGAATGCAGAGCTTCAACACTGCATTGTGAAGGGCGCTTTGCATGTGTATTTAGTTTCTATTGGTATAATCCAGTCGAATACAGAGATCACTGTTGGCCATGACAGTAATGGTGCTAAGCAGCCATGTGCTTGCGGGAATCCAAAACACTGCAAAGTCAACGGACTTTCTTCATTGATGACTCGCAAGAGTATCGATTATCCTCCGAGAGAGAAGAGAAGTAGGAACCGATGCTCAAGTTCTTCGTCACCGGTTTCGCCGCCACCGGCGCCTATAACTCCTGTAAAAGAAATGATACCACAAATCACACCCATAAAAGCCGAAAAGAAATCTCCAATAAAGCATGAGTACCCGCCAATGTCTCCAATCAAAACAGCAGTTGTTGCTCTCAATTTCGAGGAGCCAATGAAGGCTGAAATAAGTGAAATAAAATCTGAAATAGATTTGATAGCTAAAGAAGAAATGAAACCTGATATTGACGAGCCAGATTTCGTCAAAGTAGAACCTGTTCCTCCAAAAGAGGAGAAAATTGAAGAAATTGAGGAGAAAATTGAAAAAGTTGAGCCACCAGCTCCAGCTCCAGCTCCAGCTCCAGCTCCAGCTCCCGCTCCAGAGCCTGAAATGGTTATTAGCCAGAAAGCCTTACCCGCGGCCGAAGAGCCAAAAGTGGAAGAAAAGAATGAGATCAAGGAGGAGGAGCCATTGTTCTCTGACGAAGAAAAACAGGAAAAACCCATCCCACCCATTGAAGAAGAGGTGGAGAATAAACTAATAGAAGAACCTAAAATAGAAGATGAAAGGCCTGTGACGCGAGAGGTGACTGCCAAGTCAGCCTGTCACGACCGATCAGCCCGATCAAGTAGGACAACTTGTGTCAATCAAGACTCTTTGGACGACAAAACTGACGATTCTCAGGACAAGCTCCCAACGTCTAATAAAGAAAAAGACAAGAAGAAAATGGTATGTTAACTTTTACTATTATCTTTTTAGTTTTCAATATCTAAAGTGAAAAACTTGTGATACTAAACTTCTTTAATTTTCCAGACTCGCGAAGAGCGTAAAATGGAAGCTATAATGAAGGCGTTCGAACGAATGGAGAAAGCTGAGCAGCGTAAACAGGAGGTGAAGGAACGCCAGAAACGTAGGGAGTCCGACCCACATCCCAACGCTACGGAGAAGGATGACGATGATGATCACTGCAGCACTAAAAAAAGAAAGAAGTAAGTCATTATTCACCAATGCCATTATTAGACCCCGTTTTCTTGGCGCATTGACGTAGCGGACAAAATGGCACAACTTGGAATTTGTGGTATTTCTGTCTGTCTGTCTATTTCAAACAAACAAACATACCTAAAAACCATATCGTAATCTTTTTCGTTTAAATATCTTCAATGTACAGACACTCTTCTATTACAGTTTATAATTAAGATTAGCAGGTCTTCGACATCTTAAATCGTTCTTTACCTTCCAGGCGTAAAGGTAGAGCGCGCACCACATCCCAGTGCAACAGGCGTCGCCTCAACTCTGCTGACAGCGACATGGTGACGTCAGGCGACGAGGCGCCGCCGCCCCGCACCCCGCCGCGAGCCCCTCCCCCTCCGCGACGAAACAGCTCCATACATACTGCTAGTGAGGAGAGAACACATGATGTTAGTGAGGTACGTGTCTAAACCTTCGTCTCATACATACGCCGGGTTCTTGCAAATACCAACTGGCTATTTTTGGTAAATTGAGTTAAAGTTGTCATTACCCTTAAAATCCTCTTTCAACTAGCACTATTAAAGTAGTAAATAAATATCGTAAACATTGTCACACAAATTATAGTCACATTTAAAGTACCAGAATCTAGCCTGGACTTGTATTATGATGACTAGACAACGATAGAGAATATACAGGGTGAAATTTATATCATTAGCATCCTTATAAACTAAGAGTACCCATCAAACTGAACAACTATGGGAGCAAACAGATTGGAGCAAATAATGAATCTGCTGTTCCATGGTAAACTGCAGTGTCGACTCGCGAGTTCGCGACTCAAATGAATGCAACAGCTGATTTCTTTTTGCTCCGATCGCTTTGCTGCCATAGTGAAAGTTGTTCAGTTTAATGGGTAGACTCTTAGTTATAAGGATATCAATGTAACCCTGTAGATGCAAACACCCATGACTGGTACAAAATATTCATATGCATCATACAAAAATTTGACCTTTACGAGATTCGAACCCACGACTCTCGGCACAGCAGGCAGGTTCAGTACCGACTGAGCTATCAGGCCATAACATAACATAACTAAAAACGCAAAAACTCAGAACCACAATTGCTTAGGTTAGTTGGTATTTGCAAGAACCCGGCGCCTACTAGTTGATGCAATGATTTATGCTGTTTTAATTCCACATTTATAAACGTTTCCTTCCTTTTCAGGACATCGGCCTCAGCTCCGCCTGTTTATTAGTTGAGGCCGCCGTCGGCTCAGTAGAATCCGCCTTTAAACTACCCAAAACAAAGAAAACTATGGCTACTGAATGGATCGGCCGCTCCCCTGAGCGGACGCCCTCTCCCTACCGCTCCCCGTACAGACCAGCCCTCGTATCTGCACCATCCTTGGAAAGCTTGGTTCGAGTAGCTTCTACGATGATAGGAGACCTCAGCGGGCAAGATTTGGATCACGAAGAAGATACTAGACTCTCGCCTCCGCGAACGCCAGGCAGGGATCGGAATAGACCTCCGAAGAAAGCAAGGAGGATTACAAGAAGTACACCGCCTACTGAGGTCGCTGAAATCGCTCCCCCTATTTTAGCCCAACATAGTGCCAAGAAAAGGTGGTTACGTCAAGCAATTAGCGAGGAAAGTGACTCACCCGTAGCAGGTTTGTGTTTGATTATATCTTATGTTGATTTTACATGAAATTAAATTGTACTTTACTATGTTGAAATTTAGATGCATTTGTTCCAGAATCGCCGCCCAACGAAATGGTAACCCCTTTGAAGAAAAGGAGGTTAGCAAGGGAATCTTTATCCTATGAACAGAATACTATTGTGCCTGTAAGTAATACGATGATAAATTTTTATAATAAAACTGAATTATGATTTTATTAATGTTTGTATTTAATTTCTCACAGTGTATCGACGAAGCTTCGCCTATTTTGACTTCCGAAGACTCTCCGGTCAAAGATGACACGCAATCCAGCATGCGACAATATAAAGTCAGGAATATAATGGAGAGCATTTATGGTAGAGATCGGACGAGGTCGGACAGCGGCCAGGGGTCTGACGATCAGTGCAATATGGATAACGACGTCTTAAATGTCAACCTTAAAGGTCCGCACGACAGTGAAAATATTAGAAGGATAATAGGAGTACCTACACCAGAAGAAGAGTTGCCGCCCGAATTACCAAAACCGGAAGATAAAACTAACAACAACAATCTCGACGATGAGAGTGGTTACAACAAAGTTGTACCCATGGAAATAGATACGACTATGCCTCAGCCGAAAATAGAGTCCAACGATAACAGCAACAGTGAAATCAAAGGAATAGAAAGTCCAAACGAGAAGATTAACAGCTGTCAATCAGCAGACACTAGCGGCAACTCATCGCCACAACGCGACGAAATGGATGACATACAGAAAAAGATACACTCATTCCACACAGAGAACATCCTAATCCTCAAAAGCAGAAACAAAAAGCCGCCTAAAGAAAAGCGAAAGAAAGTTAACTTGAATTTCGATCTCAACATGGTAGATGACCAAATCAGTATTCAATTGCGGACGGAAGACACGAACAGCTCGAAATCGTCGGAAATCAACGGGGATCACGACGACATCAGCAATTCTGTCCACGACGACGCGAAGCTACACGTGTCGCCGGAAAATATACCGCTGCCCCCAGTGGAGTCAATACCACTGCCAGCTCCAGAAAACATACCTTTACCAGAAGAACCCAGTCCAATGCCGCTAATACCGCCTCCAGAGACGATACCGTTGCCCGAAGAGCCCATGAAACCCATCAAACACATCATCAGACCGGTCTCGCCTCCGGACAAGTTAGACGAGAAACCCTTCAGCCTCGACAGGCCGTCCGTGTTGGATAACTCAACAGTACCTTTCTCATCTCGTTTTAGCTCAACGGGATTATTTTCCGGCATTTTCAGTAACATGTCTCAATCGTTTAATATTGACACTTCCATAAACGAGAATGTCCCGAACATGTCTATAATAAAGAGTGCAATAGATAGGACTACAAATTTAGAGAGTAGTTTGTTTGACAAGGATAGTATTACGCCAGTGGACGAGCTAAAAAGCGTTCAAGAGATATTGACTCGAGTGAACAATATGGACTCTAATAACAGTGTGTTGCTTTCGGGGGTGTTGAAGAGCTCGAACAAGTCGAGCTTGTTGCCGGTGTCGCCTATAGCCGCGAGTAAACCTTACTGCCCCAGGAGTAACGACCCTCGACTGAACCCACCGCCTGTTGAAAAACCCAAGCCTGTCCGAAGGAAGGTAAGTCACACAAACATTAACTCACCTATTTGCGATGCGATATTTACAAACGCGGCAAAGTTCGGCAAAAATCCGATCAAGGATTTTCAGATTATTATTTTATCTACTATTAGTGGCGCTGTGCGGGAGGGTGTGAAATAAAAATAACGCTATACCTGTAACAGCCCCTCTGGTATGATTTCTCTAGTTGCGCGCGTCTCTGCTTTTTCCATACTACTTGTCGCGGCAAGCGCGGGATGAGGTCATTTTCTATACAGCGAAGGCGCGTTGAGCGCATGTAGTAATATACTAGAGGGGCTGATTAATCCTTGGGTTTAATTTGGTCCGATAAGTGTCATAGAAATTCAACTACCCGCCTCTTTACTAAAAGAAATTATGAAAATAAAAATAAATTCTTTTCCTTTTGGGGTTGTCTTCTGGAAGAAAGAGCTTTTTTGCCATGAGATTGGCTTTACTTTGTATCTGGTGTTTTTTGTCTATGATAGGGCGCTGAGCAGACGACGGACTTTTTATCCGCCGGACAGAAATGACCTGTCTGCCGAGTGCGTTACCTCTGAATGGCGGAGCGCAGCGCAGAGCATTTATCACTACCAAAACATTATCGACTTTGCACATGTTGAAATAACATCGAAAATCAATTAGCACAACCAAAGCATAGTGTAATTAAACTAGTGCTTACGCTCGGGGGTCGCGACAGGTCAATCGTGCGCGGTGAGCGGGGGCCGGGAGGAGCGTGTCCCAGTATGTGCCGGTATCGACTTGCCTGCGCGTGGTACCGACTTGCCGGTGCTCCGTCCCCCGTACACCCCGCGAGCATAGACCCGCCGCGACCGCTAAGCGCACCCACTATTGTTATAATTGCGCTATGACCAAAGCACAACTACTAGTCCCCGAGAGCATCGAAGCGACTTGAGGCGAAAGGTAGCGTGCTTGATTTTCCATGTTATTTCAACGCTTGCAAAGTCGATATTGGTTTGGCACTGAAAATGCTCATCAACGAAATGGCTCTCAGAATTCCAATCTGTCTGTTTCCACCAAAGAGATTATACCTAATAGAGTGAGCCATACCAATTGTAAAGTGTCAACTTTTTTGACGTTTAGGTTTGAGTGTGTGGTGTCAAGTAGTATGGACAAAAGGCACCAAGAGACATAATTATGGCCTTCTGTTTACGGTCACTTTTCACACACACAAGCTCAAAAAAAAGTGGACAGCCGCATAAACAAATATCTATAGTTCCATTTCCTTCTACTATTAAAGGTACGTCATAAGACAAAAGAGACTAACTACAATCGTAAATTTATGCGGACTCTGTGGAGATCCTTCCTCTGAGATTTCCACGGATCCGGCGTGTGTCCAGCGGACAAAATGTCCCTCGTCTACAGATAGATTGAGAATGTGCAATAAATTTTAAATACAAATTAATTACTGATCAATCCTTTTTAATCAAATTATTGCAATATTCATTATGTTGGTACTTTTTTTTTAGACCATAATTTTTTGTATTTGAAATTGCGATTACCATAAGAATAACAAATTGTCGTTTTAGATATTCTTAGGTACCATTAGACTATCGTATATTATGTGATATTTTAGTAAAGTGGCCACCGAGTCAGCGCAGGTGCTGCCCCCAATCGTATTTTTTATTTAATTTCTTAACAATTATACATTTCCAAAAAAAACAAGAACTTCAAATTGTTGTCATTGCTGGTTCTCAATTTATCGAAAAAATTACGGGCAAAAAGTGACCACTTTGAGTTTTTATAAATGTTGTATAATTGAAGCAACATCATTGTTGCATTTATTGTTGTGTTGTTTAATCCTTTTGAACCCTGTAAGCTACGAAATAAAATTTACTGAATATTGTATGTCTAACAGCTCTCTATAACCGAGTACCGCAAGAGGCACAAAGGAGTGGCGTCGGACGAGACCTCGCAGCCGGCCGGCGAGGCGGCGGAGGCGGGGCCGGAGTGGTCGTCCGAGTCGTCCGGCGCCGGGTCCCTGTCCCCGCAGCGGCTAGAGGCGGCTGCGGCGGCGGCCGTCGATGATCTCGAGCAGCGGCTGCATAGGGAACTACACGCCACTCATTTGCCTAAAGGTTTGTGTCTCTCCTTTAGTCTTTAAAGTTCCGTACCCAAGCCAACGGGACCCTGTTACTAAGCCTAAGTCGTCCGTCGGGCCGTCTGTCCTATCTTAGTAGTCCTTCTGTAAAATCATTAGATTTTGCCATTGTAGCGAGATAGAATATATAGGGTCCTTCTTAATATGCTGACACTTTTTTGAGGGGATGATCATAACATCATACAAAACTGCAAACCTACTCAAGTCATATTGTATGGGACATCTGTTTTTTTTTTTCGCGATTTCGATGTTGGTCCCATAGAGAAAGTTGTTCAGTGTGATGGTCTGATCATCCTCTTAAAAAACTGTCAGTATATTAAGTTGGACCCTGTATAAGCTTTTAAACAGAAATTTTTTCATAAAAATCGGCCCATTCATTTGTGTGTGATGCTCAAACAAACAAACGGACATAAGAATCCAAAAATCATCAATCTATCACCAGGAAGGTCCAGGAACTCATTTAAACATATCTATCTTCAATGCACAGACACACTTCTTTTCCAGTTTTATAATAGTGTAGATAAATAAACTCTGTTCTCTTTCAACTACCAATTTAGAAAAGATATAATCATAATATGTTTATTGCTCCCTAATTCATATATTGGAACCCTTGAATGAATTAGAATCCTTCTTTTCTGTACCTACTTCAATAGTAGAATTGTAATAAATTTTAAAGCTCGATTTACACTTGATTGTGAGACTCAAGTTAACTGTACTGTACTAGTGGAAGTGTGAATCGGGCTTTAGTACTAAATCAAGACGATGAATAAAGCATAAAAGAAACGCGTAGTGAGCATTAATTCAATAAAGTGATCTAAAAACTCATAAAAAATTCAACAAAGCTGTCTTGCTCACTAATTGGTCGATATAACATAGTTTATACAACACTATCACGCTATGCTCACTCTCAGTATATTTGTTGTCGTCGCGCTTGATTAGAGTTGATAATGTTGATATGCTGTGGTTACACCGCCATTTGCTTTGTGAATGCATATTTGTGAGAATTTTATCATCTTACTGGAGTTAACCCGCAACTTCGTCCGCACTAATTATATACCAGATTTTAAGTCGGATCTCTTATGCTATTAAACAAAAAAGTTTCATCAAAATGGGTTCAGTAGTTATCGCGTGATGCTCGCACAAACAAACAGACAGAAATATTTTAAAAAAGGTTGATTTGGAGTCAGGGATACCTAAAAACCATATTGTCATCTTTTTGTAAATTTACAGACACACTTCTGTTACAGTTTTATAATAGTTCTTTTTAAGACTAATAGTCTTATTGATGTCAGTTTTGTTCTAGTTGTCATTTGTAGGGTATTTCTCTCCTTATAATGTATCGCTCTCTCTATTTATAATGTCGCGCTCTTCCCAGTGGGGTAGGTAGAGATCAAGGCGCATCTTCTACTAATTCTTACATACCTCACAGGCGTCGACGCTAGCAGAAACGGACAAAATGTATGGATTTGACATTGGCGGTCGAAACATTTTGACGTTTGTTTTCGTCACCATACGTCAAGTCCATACATTTTTTATGCTTTCTCTTTGACTATTTATATGTGGACTGGTTACGCTTGTAATTCTACTAACAAACATTTCTGCCACTTTTTGCGCCAGGTAACATGAAATCCGCAACTTTGTATTTTATTCCCCATAACTTTAGATTCTAATTTTGAATGTTAAAAATCATGAAAAGTTGTCTCGTGTGAAGTTCGAAGTTATTATTTCGCTATTATAGGCTGTCTCGTTTAGTGATAAGGTGTAAAATTTAATGTAAATGCACAAGATCAATTGTGCTTATACCGTGGCAGAGGGTAAATGCTACCGCAAGGCTAGTCCTTATAATAATTAGTCAAAGTGCTTTCTACTATCGTTAACGCTAATCGAAAGTACTTTGTCTAGGGGCCCAGTATATTTTTCGTGCATCTGCTTTATTTCATCGACACATGACCAAACCAACGAAGCATACCTTGCTCAATTCTTGAATGAATGAAATATACTTTATTTACACCAAACAAAATACAATGCACAATAGGAAACAAAACTGATCAAAACAAACCTCAAACCTTACAACATATTTCAATTTTATTATAATGCACTTTTAAAAGACAATGCGGGTTTTGTATGGAAGGTTGGCGCCTTATTTTTCGCCGTTGTTTTTGGCGCGGCCATCAACCAAACATGAATATTTTAGTTCAGAATAAAGTAACAAAAAAAACTTGTCAATACATGTATATCTCTAAACTCAGTCCGAACGGAGATATAAAGGCTAGAAGTTGAAAATATATTAATTACGTTAACTTCAAGCCTTTATATCTCTGTTCGGACTGAGCTTAGAGATATACTTGCCATAACAAGTTTTGTTTGTAACTTTCTGAACTATATAGGTAATATTGATTGATGGCGCCGCTGAAAATATAGACGAAAAGAAAAAAGGCGCCATTTTGAGGCATTTGTAGGATCTGTATAGAAGAAGAAGACTAGAAAAGAAAAACAAAAACAGGCATACAAGTGGAATAAGATTGTCGCAAGATGTAGATTGCGTGATGTCCTCTAAAACCATAGATTAGGGTGTTATGAATTGCACTTTACGAGTGGAGCTGTATGCAAATGCAGTTCCTTTCTAGAGACTTCCAAACAAGCGCGACTATGCGATAGGTAAACAAGTTAATCATTGCCCGATTATGTAACATTCGAAGCATTTTATCAAATACTTCCTTCACTTTAAAAAATACGATCGATATGAAAACCTCATTCAATATTTATTGAAGTAGATACCGTAATATTGCTATAGGAAATTTATAGATTTTAGTCAAAACCTGCAGTAAAGTTTTCAATTTGGAAGACAAAACAATATTGAAATTTCAGATGACCTTGAAAGACCAGTATAGCATTGTTAATGCTGCGTTGTAACAGATTGTAGTATTAATTATTCATACGGTGTGTTGTATTTTGTTCTTTAAGCACACATACCTATAAATATAAGCACAATTACTCATGCTATAGTGTAAAGGTCAAGTGCGCACATGTCTGAGCTTCATTTTCAAGGTCATTCGTTTTTATTTCTTTATGAACGGTTTTGTGATCGAATTTGTTGGTGTTTCTCAAATGCAACAACATTTTACTGATAGCTATTTCTAGCATCACGTTTAAGTTTAAATAAAAAAACCGGCCAAGTGTGAACCAATAAAAAAATCTCCGGGCTCCTTAGCGCGAGCCCGACACACACGGCCGGTTTTTTGTTTGTTTAACTTTTGTTTTCTCTAAAATCAACTTAAGTTTGACGCTTGTACGTATTGCAGTTTTAGTTCAACTCAACCTATTACTTGTACGGTTCAAAGTTGCAGCCCTTAGAGTTAGGAAAGACGGACGGGCAGGATAGGCTTAGTAATACCCTTTGGGAACGGAATACTAATTATATCCCTAAAAGCCACAACCAAAGAGTTTGATTCTGGTGTTTGTGATGTAATAAAAGAACGTAAAATGAACTTGTTTGTGCAGGTGTGTTCGACGCGCAGCCGACCGCGTCGGAGCGCCAACGCGAGAACCTCAGTTCCCGGCTGCGGCGGGAGTTCGGCCTGGCGCTGCCTGACGACGAGGAGGCGCGCTCGCCCACCGACACTGCAGGTGAGGCTGCTAGTTGATAACCATATGCGAAGAAATATAGCTCAAGGCATTGTCATCAATAATGCTACTGCACTAGGACTGGAAAAAATGGCAAGCAACTATTTGTTAGGTTGGCACATAGTTCAAACTATTCACTTGTTACCTAGGTCTCGATTTCCACGAGAACCTGTAGTGTTGTAACCTGTGTTCTTATAGTGTAACTTTTTATCGAGTGGGCAGCAAGCCCTGATGTCAGGTTTTTCAAACCGCCTTACGGCATCTGACGTGGTTTTTTAAGAATTATAATCGGAGTTCTGTTGTGCACGTTTTATCAAATACGGTTGTGGTGTACACACCATATTTATTATAGTACTAGAATACGAATTTATTAATTCTACATGTATGCCATGTTAGCTTAATCATCGTAGCAAAATTTCGTCGTGGCTTGCGGGGCGCCGACAGCTCTGTTGGACAGGAGCAGGCCCCGGATAGGCAGGTCGTGGGTTCGAATCCCGCTCACCGCCCGACTTTTTCAATCTTGAATTTGATTTAGTATTAGAATTCTTGCATATGCTTACGAATCTTACGATTATAATCCCCGGGGGTATCCCGAGGTATTCTCTCCATGTTTCACTAATCTCACACGAAAACTCAGTCCATGTTTCACTAGTAGTACCGAAACCGACGGACGGTTTCGGACACTTATAATGGACAGTGGGTACAACACATTCCTCGAAATTGAATCATGCAGGTTTCCAAATGATGTTTTCCTTCACTAGAATACTTGCTATCAGAAATAGGTGCTATTAATGTTCGTTTATTGATTGTTGTTTGTTTTCTTTGCAGAAAGTGCTGCGGCCGGTGCAAAGCGGTGCGACAGGTAGAGCCAGGGATATTCTCTAAGAACGTATAAATAAGACATATTTTTGTAAATCTCATGTTGACGCCGGCCCGTCGGCGCCTGTAATATAATAATTAATATAATTTTTACATGAAGTCGTGTTAGGGCGCTCTCGCGCAAAATTGTATATTTCCGTTTCTCTTCTACGTTTTATTTTTCACGGTTTTTCTGCAAGTACAAATTGTTTTTATTTCCCTTTGTACATACTGTATATAGGAGAGTTTAAGATAAGGTAGGGAACCTACTTGGTACGTATGTATGTATAATGGTATAAAAGATTTTTATATATGTACAATGTTTATGTATCTATTGATATGTTTTTATTTATTACCGATCTATTGATAGCGCGTCTAGGGGAGGATGGCTAGGATTTTGTACGCATAATGTTTAAGTAAATTATAGTTGTTTTTATTATTTGTTTTACATTTTGTAGCGTATATGGGGTCCACGGGCTCGTCCTAGGCATCTAGGTCTCTCGTTAGTGTTAGACGTTTCAACTATAAGAATTTAGAGATGTGTCGATACAGTTTCGCATTAGCCATTTTAGAGGTTAAATCTGTGTTATAATTTATTGTAAGTGAGCGCACGTTGTTTACGCAAAGTTGAATCTTTGGTCCACCATCACAAGGCCGTGTTCGGCAGTCGGATCGTGGTTATGAATCGCCTGTCGGCTTGCTTCGGTGCGCGAGTACACAAACCCCGCTTCGTATACACTTATTTATAGATGTTGCACATTTGCAAAATAAACAGCACTTGGCAACGTTTCAACTAGTACCGAGCTCGTATGACGACGGTCCAGTGGGAGTGTGTAATTGCGTTGTGAACTAAGCTAACGTCGAGAGCTACTTAAAGGCCCTTTTGACGCAATTGATTGTATGCTTTCAGTCAAGGAGAAATAACAAAAATTTTTGGGGGAGCTGCGCTCCTTATTGGCCGAGACAGAGTTTGCGATCGGCCTTTACACGGGCGATTTGGCCTTGGCAGAAAGCCTGTGATCAGTTGCCCGTCTAATGGGTACTTTACTGATACCAGATTAGTGATAATGCTTTTAATTAAATGATATGTAGTTACGGCTCCCAAATGTCTCGTAGCTTGTTCTGTGACATATTTTCTAGTAAAGTATGGAACATAATGATACCTTCTCGATTACTTTGGAATTATTGCTTTTTGTAGTTATTCTACCCACTGCTTAGTGTATCTATCTACCATCTAACATTGTATAGTCATTTGTATTTGGATAGTTTCAGATCAAATATTTTTCTCATTAAGCCGACGGTATATTCAATCGATTTTTATGAAACAGCTGTTTCTTTTTCGCGATTTCAGTTTTTGTTCCATTTGATCGTCTGAAGCCCAACCTTAAGTATGTAACGCATTTAATTATACACCCTCTATAATCGGCGAATTAATAGAACAAACAAAATGAGTGATCATAATTTTTAACCTTGGTGTGCCGATTTAAAAATATTTGAACTGTAAATTCAGATGCAGATGACTAAGGGTCGATTCACACCAGAAGAGCACCGTAGAGCATTTGTTCGCAGCGGCAATCTTATAACTAGTGAATAAAGGTTAAATTTATTTGCACGTCGCCGACGCGGAGGGCGCGCGCGGTGCTGCGCTGCCCGTAACCCTCCAAATAAATTTGACCTTTATTCACTACTGATAAGATTGCAGCTGCGACAAATGCTCTACGATGCTCTTCTGGTGTGAATTGGCCCTAACTCTGCGGTAACAACGAATCGATGTCGTGACAATCCTTTGGCTCAATGGCGTCTCGTGTACATAACCTCACAGTACCCAGTGATAGAGTTACGTTCGTACGTACATACACACACACTTGCAAAATATTCTGTTAGTTATATTTAGGATTCGGAAGGGAAGCTGTTTTGTCGTAATGTGACACATAGCGTTATAGATGACGCAGAAATTTTTGCTGCTATATATTTTACATGATTCGTAGTGAAACTACGATTATAGGCACGTTTTAGCCCCAGTGATTTAGGTTCTTTTCGTACTAGTTGCTCAAAATTTATTATTTTGAATTTGGAGGTCTAAAAATGAAGCATAGAATATGTTTTGGTACGATTTAATTAACCAAACATTTATTAATGTTTTTAGTCTCTCTTAAAGTGTTCAGAAATAGTTTTAGGAATTAAATGAAGTCTATGAAATTGTACTTCAATATTTGCCGTTATGGAGACTGACTGGAAAGTAGTCTGTATTACCTATAGTTTCGGCTGAGCCGGGAAAACATTTATGTTCTCGAATTACTTGTTAGATGGAATTATCTAATGATTAATTTATAACTTTATATTCATGCTGATATCAGACTAGGGTCACTTTCATAATAAAACTAAAATAGATAATTTCGTGGTAAACATAAAACTTAACACGTTACTGTAACTGAATCGAATCGACATTATGTGGGACAGGCTAGCTCGCCTCTAGGCTTGGTGAACTCAAGCCCTGCACGTTTTTAAACCTAAACGAAATGTCAATTTTGGCAATGTCATAATTTAGGTATTTCGATGCAAAGTGTGAGACTTGGTGAGGTGGTGGTCAAAATACGCCTAAATTTCAGTTCCAAAATATCTATCATAGGCTTGCTGTTGTTGTTGTTCCAAGCCAACCGATTCTAACCCAGATTATACAGGGTCCTTTTTAATATGCTGATTCTTTTTTAAGGGGATGATCAGACCATCAAACTGAACAACTTTCTCTATGGGGCCAACATCGAAATCGCGAAAAAAAAATCAACTGCTCCATACAAAACTCCAAATCTACTTTAGCCAATTGTATGGGACAGCTGATTTTTGTTGGTCCTATATTGAAAGTTGTTCAGTGTGATGGTCTGTTCATCCCCTAAAAAAAGTGTCAGCCTATTAAGTTGGACCCTGTATGAAACCTAAGTGTATAATTATCTCCGCCCTTGTCGCTTCCGATCTCTGCATGATCAGCCGATGTAGAAATAGGTAACTCTCAACCCCCTTGTGATCAGTTGATCACCCATTGTGACGAATAGAAACCAATCTACTTACAAATTGCAATTAAAGTGTTCTGTGCATAATCATAATAAACTTAGATTTTAGTCAACACGTTGCAATAATACGCCTAAAGGCAGAAGAATTAGTAAATAGACAAATTGACAATTATCCATATTGATTTTAACTGCTTTTATTTAATTCATGATTTTTTTACTCTTTATTTTTGTATTGTATAAAGCGTTTTTATAATAATGCAATTTAATCAATTTTAGATTAATATTATGAAGTGGAAACCCGCAGCCAGTCTTGAGTGATAATGTCATTTGTCTATAGATGGAAAGGACATGTAAATATTTTGATCTGGTTGTTTACTAGAATTTTGAACTAATTGCTTATCGTCTGGTGGTTACAAGTGTATTTTGCTGTGCCGCCTATTTCAATACAATGATGTTTAACTCTATACGTGGCAGCGCTACATAGAAACCAACGTTAATTGAATTATATTTTAGTTCCAATTTAACAGTTTGTCGCAGCATAATGCGTTTTAACTTTACATGTTTCTGTGTAGTATATTAGAAAAATCTTTGTGATAAAAACTTCTTAAATATCAGTAGAAAAACGACGTCTGTGTATATATTATTATTGTAATAATTATTAAATAAGTAAAAGCTATATTTTGTTATGGTAAACAAAAAAACGGACACTCGTTTGCCATATGACCCTAGTTTTGGTACTTTCGTCTTGTGATCGCACCCCACCTTCCTCTATTTGGTTTGTAAGGTATTTGATGTAACTATGGAATATTTTGCAATATTATATAATTTTTATCGCTAAGTGGATCATAAATAGACCTGTATATTATCCAGATGTTAAATATTATTATTTCTTTCTTAATGTTTGAACTAAGCATGTAAAATTTAAAATAATAATATAGAATAAAAGATGTTATGATAATTAATTACATAAAATCTTCGTTTGAATCGTACGCCTTTTCCTTCGTTCCTTATACTCGTAAAAAATTTCCTATTTTGTAGGGACACCTGCCGCAATTACACGGTTATAGAAACACAAATTATGGTAAAATATTTTAACATTTAATCCTTAAACATTTGTATTTACAAAATATTAAAAGTTCTATTTAACATAAAAAAATAATGACTACAGTTTATATGAAGTTTGACTCGTTACCACCCAATATGAAGACCACTTGCCACATAGCATTTGTTTGCCAAAAGCAGAATCAAAGAACACATACGAACACAGTTCAATGCATCAGTCCTACATATTGTACACACTGAAGTAAAACATATCAAGTTTTTAACAATAGTTTAGTCATAGAGTAACAATAGTCATATTTAAAAGAGCAGCAGAACACGTATATCTAGTAATTATAATACACGTAGGTATTAACTTATAATATTCTTATTTAATACATAAACAAAACCTCAGTCTTTCAACAATAACAAGTCCGCTAATGTTAATTATCATTAAATTATTACAAACCGCGATACCGATTTTGGTCTATGGGCAAAAAAAAAGAAAACAATAATAGAAGTTGCATAATTTGCGTTAGCGGGCACGGAAAATCGGCAGGAGGCCACGTGTCTGGCCCAACCGGGTAGCATGCCATCTACGAAAAAGCAACAAAACGAGATAAAGTCATGCGCGTTCTTTATGGCATACGTAAAATAACAAAGATGGTGGAGGGGTTATTTTTATCGTTGTCTCGGGGGTGGCATGGTAGCACAACAAAACGAGCTCGCTTTCGCTTACACATAGTAACAAAGACGGGCACATCTCGATTTTTGTCGTTTTCTCGGGGGTGGCATGCTAGGCCCACAGGCAAGATCTATCATCTAAATTTTCAACCATCTTCTACAACATAGAGCTCATACACGAAATCAGTTTAAGTCTATAATAAGGTTGTCAGCTTTTTAGCTATAAGACCGCCTTTTTTTATACTTTCTGACGTATTTGTACTGTACTTACTCTTTCTCTGTATACTATATTTTTGGTGTAAAAAAGTACCTATAATTTTTCGGTTTTTGAATTGATTACGTCAACAAATGTTACTATGTGCTTTGCACGACTTTAACACCAATGAGATACCTATAGGCAATAATTGCACCTATAGGTATAAATTTAAATAAAATTTATGATCCCGAGCCAATCAATAACACGTAAAAGATAATCACGAATACATTATCACACCCTACACTACAGTGATCACGATATTTCACAGCCTTATCTCAGAACACTGAAAATTATCCTCCTTATAGAGAAGTTAGTCTTTAAGACCAACCAGGTTTTTAATCTGCATTTTAATGTACACATTTTTACTTACAACTATTTTATTAACAGAGTTCCACCTTATCAAGTGGTAGGTATTATACAGATAAAGTATAAGTTCGTGATAATACCCTACTGATCATCGTATCGTATGAGGCGAATGCAGTATTTTTAGTTTAGACGTAATACTTCAGACTTCAAATATTCCACTTGGTATAGCACACTGCGACGGGCCTCATCGGGGCGGAGCGGCCCATACATATAGAACGGACGGAAATCCGTAGCGCAATAATGCGATAGTTCATAATAAATTGTATAGAAGCGATTTGGGCGGATTTTTGCGCTGCGGCCCGTCGTAATATGCGCTTATCTTTAAACTTATAATTTGACTGCACACCTTTTTGTACAATATGACTAGACCTGCCTTGAACAATTTTAAAAACCTGAACAGGTACCCTGACTCCGATTTTAATATATACCTACTAACTTCCAGTCTCATATTTTTCGCTAATATAGTTACAAAATTGGTAGATATTGGTAACCTTTAAAACGACGACTTTAATCAGATAATATTCTAATCTAATTACTTATTTAATTCATTAGGTACAGATTTGCTTTCACATTTATTTTGGAACTGTAGAACCGAATATAAACAGGTAACTCTAAAAAAATTACATAACTTAGAGCTTGTCGCAAGATGGTTGAATTGACGCTATAGGGACCCAAAATTTGTAATAAATTATTTTAAAAATATTGCATCGTTTCAAGTTTGGATTTGTCGGTCTATGCTCTAAATACAGTCGCCATCAGATATATCATAGCAAACAAGGTAGTCAAATATTTCTAAGCAGTTCTTATTTTCAATAATTTCTTTACACATAACCAATCAAAAATATTTGAACGCCTAGAACATCAAATATAGCTACGCAGTCAGGGTGATCAATGATCATAAACATCTGAGCAGTTTAGGAAAAAAGACCTTATTCCGTTATTATACATTTTAATTTTAAATAACATTGTAAAGAAATTATTGAAAATTATCTGTTCAGATATTTATGACACAATACACTAGATATAATTGTTAACATTTACTGTAAAGAATGTATTGAAAATTAGCACTGCTCAGAAATATTTGAACACCTTGTCTGATGGCGACTGTACATATGTTTCTCTTCAAAGAAGCCAATATATTGTTCTTTGGCCATTCAGTGTTTAATACTCATATAACTTTCAGGTTTTGTCTGACTTTACAAATTATAGTACCTTTATAGTTTCGTATTAATATAATAGAAACGCCAAACATTGGCATTAATTTATCAGCCGAAGCAATGTCTTTATACTGTCCTCACAATCACTTGCAACCGATAGATGGCGTTGTCCTTATTACGCTGGTCGCCACTCTTGGTCGGTAGGTTCGCGCTTGACGTGGTAGTTGAGGCAGGGTTGGAAGTTGACGTGGATGGTGACGGGGTGCAGAGGAGACGAGAGGTGGACGGCGCGGGCGTCCAGCACGTCGTAGGGGCCGAGGTGCCTCGCCAGACAGGCGTAATCTACGCTTAGCGGCACGTAATATTTTCCTATAAATATAAAACGGATTCTTTAAGAAAAGAACATAACAGAGGCCGTATGATGTACGTGATAAGGCTATATCACGCCTCTTATCTTGTTTGTTAGCGCACAGAGCAAAGGCGCAGCGCTATATCACGTGGGCATACTACGGCCGCAGGTCAATAAAATACTAGGTGTAACAAAAGTAATATTTAAACGGGTGGTTTAGATTAGAGCATCAAAATAAACAACTATTCGCTATGGAGACGTCGAAAAAAAAATCTGTTGTCCCATGCATGAACAACTTTCATTATGGAGCCAACAAACAACGAAAAAATGTTAAAATTCGACTTTTTCATACAAAACTGCAATACCGACTCTACACCACACAATTGAGTTTGTGGTATTGCAGTTTTGTATGAAACTATTAGATTTTTTTAAATTTTCTCGTTTGTTGTCTCCATAGTGAAAGTTGTTCAGTTTGATGGTATAAACCACCTCAAAAATATGACTAGGGTGTTTTGTTAACCCCTGTATAAACAAATATCATCCGGCATAAAACACAGTAGTTAGGTAGGTAGTAAGTAAGTAGAGTCTTACCGAGGGTGTTAAGCGCAAACACGGGGACATACTGTGTCGGAGGCGGTTTGTTGTCATAGTGGTGATGCGGGGATTCGCTTGATGTGTCCTGTAACAAAAAATGTAATGTGGTTAAGAATTAATAATCTATACTCATGGATATCTTATTTAAGGTCAATGTCTAGAATTAAACCGGCCAAGAGCGTGTCGGACTCACCCATGATAGGGTTCCGTAGTTCATTGTATAAGTGGAAAAAGAAGAAAAGTACGTGTATAGTAACATAAACATTGAAAATGCTAAAATTCCTTTTCATTTTGCTTGCGTAGTTTTTACCCCATCGCGGTAAAAGCGCGCGCGTACGCGTAGCCCGCCTGTCGAACAAAGACTGTCGCGCAATTGGTTCTCTTTATATGTTATGGTGCTCTTTTGGTTCGGACACTTTTGAGCGCGGACCCTACGTCCAGTAAGTAAGTCAATGGGAGGCCAAAACATTTTTTCGGCCCTTGTTCCTTCGGGAAAGTTGTTATTTTCACTACCTGAATACACACTTAACAATTACCAAGTAATAAAAAAATAGAGGTGTATGCGTCCCAATTATGAGGGTGAATGGGCCACTCCACTATGACACTTATGGCGTGGTGAAGGAACATCGTGAAGAAACTTGTGAATTCTACCAATCCGTATCCGGCACGCGTGGTAGACTAATGCCCTTACCTTACCTTCGGTTGTGGCCGTGAGTGGGACGTATACAGGGTGAAATCGATATCATAAGCATCCTTTCAAACTAAGAGTCTATGCATCAAACTAAACAACTTTTACTACGGGAGCAAACCGATCAAAGAAAAAAAAAACAGCTGTTTCATACATTGGAGTCGAGTAGGCATTGCGGTTTAATTGGAACAGCAGATTTTTTTTTTGCTCCATACGGTTTGCTCCCATAGTAAAAGTTGTTCAGTTGGATGTGTAGACTCTTAGTTTAAAAGGATGCTAATGATATGAATATGCTGATATGCTGTATAGGCTGATAATGATGATGTGGTCACGGTGCATTAAAAACTGGGTGTGGTGGGCTTCACATTGAAGTTAAGTAAGTAATATTGAAGTAACCTGTGGTGAAGTGTCCCTGGCCTCTTCCGTGGACCCTGAGTTGGAGGTGGAGGTCGAGGGGGCGGGCTTGGCTTGACGTCTGCGCTTGTGTGAGTAGACCTTATTGTGTGCGTGTGCCGTACGCGACATTAAGTCCGCTGCCTGCAGGAGAATGAACATGGTGATTAGAAGGCTGTTATATTCTGAGTTCTATTCCAAACGATATGATATTTATCTTTTGTAAGAAATCATGACTGCTTTCAAAAGTTTAATTTAAATGTGAGGCAACCTGCACCTGCAACTGGCTATGTGCATCCTACATATAGCTATATGCACCTAGCCTAGCTATATGCGCCATCTAGCGGTTTTGGATTACCGTGAATTAATTATTAGCCTCGAAATTTAAACCTCCTCGGATCCAAGCAGGAAGACAAAAAATGCCATACGATATGATGATTATATTAAATAGATGTAATGAGCAACATTATCAATATTCAAAATATTATAATACCTAACTATACTCCATTCCAAATAGCAACGAAAATTTAAGGCTATTTTGAATTACAGAAACAGAGATTTGAAACACTTAAGTCTCACTTATTCTTAGAACAGCTTTAGTAACGTCCAAGATATGACGGAAAGTATATCTTTCTCATAAATAAATCAGAATTGGCCAGAAAGCTGTACAGGAATCGGAAAATATTTTCGTCCTTATTTGGAATGAATCATAGCTGGAATCCCCGTTTTTCATTACGTTTCCATACAAACTTTCACCCCGTTTCGCAGTTCAACCTCCAAAGGTGTTAAGCCTTAGTTTGGAGGTTGAACTTCGAAAAACCCTTTTGGCCAATAGAAACATCCTTGCCAAATTTTAAGTTGGTAATTCAGTCTTTATAGTTTTGGAGATTTCGTATCTGTGCACAAAGCCAATAGCGCTATCGCGCCTTAGCTCTTTTTTCTATTTGCGCCCGAACGTAATAAAAGGCGCGATATAGCCTTGTGATGTGTATCTGATAAACTGAGAAATTAATCCAATTAGTTACCTCAGTGTCCTGCGACCTAGAAAACCTCCTTTCAATAGAGTTCTTGAACTTGTAAGAATGGAGATAGTCCTCGTTATGTTCAGGCTTCCGCACAGTCCTGAGTGTGGTCTCTCTCTTGCGACGCCCGTCTAGAGGGAGAGGCTCTTCTGCTGTTGTTTCCCCTTCAGCCGCCACTGACAACGGTCCCACTGATACTGGAAATAATAAATTGTAAGTTACAGCCTGTAGCCTGTAAAATGGTGTGACCACAAATCTGCACAGAAAGTTTGGATGTTTAAATGATGTAAGATTTTTTAATTTTCTTCTCGGTGTTGGCTCCATAGTGAAAGTTTTTCAATTTGATGGTCTAATCTAAACCACCCTTGCATAGTTAAGTCGGGACGTTGTAGTTCTACAAATCGTCACAATCCTAATATGTTATTATAAACTAGAGTTTCGCCGCAACTTCGTCCGTACAAATTATATACCAGATTTAAAGTCAGATCATAAGCTATCAAACAAAGAAGCTTCATCGAAATCGGTTCAGTAGTTTTTGCGTGATGCTGTTTCAATGAAACAAACAGACAGACAAAGATTCTGAAAAAGTTTGATTTGGAATCAGGGATATCTAAAAGCCACATCGTAATCATTTTCTTGTAAATATCATCAATGTACAGACACACTTCTGTTAGATAGGTAGGTACTCGTACTAACTAAGAAGTACGTACTTATATTTACTTGCCTATTATGATACTTTGGCTTAATTATTGTTAGGTATAGGTACGTGAGAATGCGAATGGTGTGCGCGACCTACGCCAACAGTTATCAAATACATAGGTCACGTTATGCAACCACATTGGTTGTAAACATATTAAATTTATCTTTGGCATAGTTGTTAACATTAAGAATAGGATTTGATCTTGATAAGGTGCCATGGTGTAAATTATAACATGTAAGTAGGTATAAAATTTCATAAACAAAATTAAAAATAAATTACCTAAATATTGTCTCTATATATATATATATATATATACAACGTGTTAATGAATTAACGCAAAACTAGAAAGTAGTTTGTTTAGAATCGAGAGCAGAATCGAATTATCATGTTTTCAACATAGGATTTTTTTTTTCAAAATATTAAATACATAATTTGTTTGTCAAATTTAAAATTTACTGAACTCGATCTCAACCCACCGCACGTGCACACTCACCCTACTTACGACCAAAACAAGACTCTTAAAATGTATCCACGAGCATGCTAGCGCTTTCATTAATTGCTGAAATGATAACAAATCATTTTTGCCTCAAAACTTAAAATGCGAATAACTTCAAATTTTAACTATGAAAATAATGAAATTATTGTTTCAATCTAATTATTTTGTTATAAATCATTTGGAGTGTATGAAGTTTTGCGCTTATTCATTAACACGTTGTATATATATATATATATATATATAATATCTTTACATTAAAAGATTATCAAGCACTATTTAGATAAAGCACAAATTAAGCAGTCAGAACATTATAATTTCTAAGCAGTTCTTATTTTTTGAATAATTTCTTTACACGTAACTAATCAAAAATATCTGAAAGCCTAGAACATCAAATGTATCTACGCAGTCGCACTTTCAAAATTTTAAGTTATCTGATGAACCACCCCTGAAAATTTGGAAAGTTAATAAAAAATCACCTAGCTCAAAAGATAACTATGTAGGTACTTAGTGAATTTTGCGCAGCGCGCAATTACAATCGTAGGTACTTTATAGGCGCCACTTTACACGTCATATATTATTATACCTGCCCCATATACATACCTACGTATATATACTAGCAATCCACGACAATAACAACGTCGCATTTACTTACTACGCCGTTGGCACGTAACAAACACCATGAACGATTAGTTTGTTATTTGTAAACAACTGCATTATCAGATGTACCTCTAAGTATCCTGTAGCCATTTTCAGCCGGTCGTCGGCAATCAGATAATCACGCATTCAGACTTTTGGTTCGTGGATCACTTTTAAACAGGGTGTAAACTTAAATGCGTTACATACTTTATGTTAATGGGGTACTTCAGACCATCAAACTAAACAACTTTTACTATGGGACCATTTTTGAAATCGCGAAAAAATCTGCTGTTTGATATAGTTTGGTCGAGTAGCTATGAGATAAATGATACGAAGAGCGCAGCGAATTATTTAATCTATATAAGTAGGTATTGACATTTACTATTGAACAGCAGATTTTTTTAAATGTGTTAACATTAAAAAGTTGTTTAGTTTGATGTTCTGAAGCTCCCTGTTAGATATGTAACGCATTTAATTTTACATCCTTTATACTATGCAGGGTCCTTCTTAATATGCTGAAACTTTTTAAGGGTATGATCTGACCATCAAACTGAACAACTTTCTCTATGGGACCAACATCGAAATCGCGAAATAAAAATCAGCTGTCCCATACATTTGGCTCGAGTCGGTTTGTAGTTTTGTATGGAGCTGATTGATGATCTGATCATCCCCTTAAAAAAATGTCAGCATATTAAGAAGGTCCCTATATATTAGGATTTAGGGAGGAGAAATTTGACCTACCCATGTTTTATATGAAACAGTTTTTTTTTATTTCGAATTTGGCTCCATAGTGAAAGTTGTTCAGTATAATATGGCCTGAACCACCCTAGAACGAACCACCCCTTTAAATAGTATTAGGGTGTTTTGTTACACGCTGTAGAGTAGGTAAGGTACCTAGTTCATTTAGCCGCTAATATACCACATTGATACATACCTCTATCACACTCCATCGAGAAGGGTGGCTCGGGCTCCGGTTCGTAGGGCTCGGGGTAGGGTGTGGGCACAGGCGGCGCCTGGGCTATCACGCCGGACTTGCCGAATCCGTGCGAGCTCCCGCCGGACGAGCTCGCCGTCTCGGAGGACGAGGTGCCCTGGTGCGACCGACCATTATCCCGGGGTTGGCTTTCACCTGTAAATTGGTTTTAATGGTCAGTTATCATTGTTTTGTAAGGGGTATAAGTGACAAAACCTGAGTTCGTCTGGCGCAATCTCGATTCGACAGAAGTTATTACAATTTACAAACTCCATAATTGTGAACTATAATCTGTTAGACCAGCAGTAGTTATATACATGTAGTAGGTAGGTAAATAAAAAGCTAAAAACCTTTGGTAACTTTATCACAGTGCAAATGGGCGGTCAGCTGCATGCAGAGTCCGTCGGCAGGCCCATAGCCTTGCATTCTTGAACTGTCAGACCAGCAGTATGTAGTATTTAGGTAAATAAAAAGCTAAAAACCTTTAGTAACTCTATCGCAGTGCCTCTGCAAATGGGCGGTCAGCTGCATACAGAGACCGTCGGCAGGGCCGTAGCCTTGCATCTCGACGAGGTATCGCACGGCCTCCGCCACCGCCTCCTGGTAGCCTGCCCTGAAGTCGCCCACCTGCCTCTCCGCTGCTATAACAGAACCCTTCGAGATGAAACCTCTTGCGCCTAGAGACTCCCAATAACATTTTGTATCCTTCAGTTGATTGCACTAGGTAGGTACTTTTTAATTGTTTTTTTATGTTCTATATACCTATACCTAAGTAGGTATATGTACTATAGGTGTTACCTTTTTTATTTATAGTGCCGTAAATATGTTTAATTCAATTATTCTGAGATCATGTATTTTAACATACAGGTTGTTGGGGTAAACAGTTGCATTACTCTAAGGGGTGATTCTATCCAAGATACTGAACAACTTTTCCTTAGAAATTCAAGGAAAAAAATTTCCACTTTTCATACAAACGTTCGATCTGCTGATTGCATTTAGTATGGAAAGTCTGAAATTTTTTTTGCGAATTTCCTATTGGTTCCTCATGGAAAGTTGTTCAGTATCATGGGTACAATCACCCCTTAAAGTAATGCAACTGTTTACCCTATCAACCTGTATAATAATTTCATCGATATTTAATTTTATTCGATATAATCCGATAGGTTAATATTAATTAATCAAAATCATTATTTGTGTCACACAGATATTAAAGTTGTTGTGTGTCGTTGTTACTTCTGACATGAATCTTAAAACATTCAAAGAAATATAATATTCTGAAGAAAACTATGTTACCAGCAGTCACCAAACAAAAGCATTTTGGGGGATATTCGTTAAAGTCTCTGAAAAAAAAACTAATCACACTCTGTAAAAGTGCCACTGCAGATCATTCATTAATTTAGAAGGACTTAATTACATCCTTTTTTCAAAACTATAAGCTCATGATCAAGTTGTTTCTACATTTACAGTTTATAGGAAAAAGAGACTTGAGATGAACTTAAAAAATATGATAAAAACAGCAAAAGTGCGAATCGGACTCGCGCTCTATGAGTTTCATTCCTCACAATTATCTCCAGGACTCTGAAGCAAAGATCTGAAGGATTCTCGGAACGATGACAGCGCGATAACCGTCCCGCACTAAAGTTTTTTACCTTGCAGACCCCTAAGTATTAATATTACCAGAGTTGGGACGGTTCTTTGTTCCATGGTACAAACCGTTGGCTCGTTCCTGTAGAAATTTCAGATGACGAATCGCCATTTCTATGATTTCTGTCTTTTCAACTCGTCCTCTCCCTTTCTTTAGGTACTCCGGCGGGATGAGCCTAGACAGGTCTGCGAGGCAGTTGTTCATTCGGTCCCGCCGACGCTTCTCGATGATTCGATGCGACATCGGGTCTTGCTGTTGGATAAAACATTCTATTAAATGATGGTACATACATATACAGAGCCGAAGAGTTCTCAAGAGACGGCCGCGTACTAGAAAGCGCAGTTCGGGTATGTCCCCCACAAGGTAGACCGACGACCTGGTCAAGGCGGCGGGAACCCGTTGAGGGCAGGGCAGGACCGGTCGTTTTGGCGATCCTTGGGGGAGGCCTATGTCCAGCAGTGGACGTCTATCGGCTGATGTGATGATGATGATTACACAGAGCATGAATTGGCGGCGGTACTACCGTGTTGTGCCCCCAAAGTAACTTAGAAACTAATTAGCTGGATCAGACTTTATGATTGCGGCTGTGTTTACCATTCTTAAGGCCTGTCCACCATTGCGATAAGGTGTCCTTATAAAGCCAATACATATTGGTGGATTTTCTGGAGCTGACGGCCTTAGTTTACACTATCAAACTGAAAAACATTCACTATGGAGCCAACATCGAAATTTAAACCATTTGTAACACCTTTTATACCATCAGATTATGGTCCATGTGTTTTAATACTAATTGTAAAAGTCAGTCAAACCAAAGGGAATAATGTAAAATTCACATTCCCTTTGATTGGTCTGAGAAGGCTTCTAATAAAAGTTAATAAATCGGGCATATTCAGTTTGACTTGCCCTCGAGACCTTCCCCTTCTTCAGGTAAGCGCCAGGCGGGTACTCCGCCTCGTCCTCCGACGGTGCAGCGAAGTTCAGCTGATCACCTCCGACGCGTCCGAACCCGTCGTTCGAGTTGTAGCTGGAAAGAGGAAAATAAACTTTTATAATCCTGTCTCAATGTTTGGGAATGATTAGTTTTTTTCGAAACTGACAACTCCGAGAGCGGTTACTGCTTGTTACTGCGGACTATGGGGGACCACACCAGTGATGGCGAAGCATCTTGGTAGGTCAGGGTATGAATAGGTAAGTAATTTGAAATTATTAATTACGACCTTTTGCCCGCGACTTCCGTCAGTGTGGATTACCCCTTTAGGGGTCGATTTTCGCAAAATCCTTTCTTACATCCCTACATCCTCTGTAGAATATAATCATGTTCCTATCTTCAGCGGTTTAGGCTGTGCGTTGTCTGTTAGTCAGTCATGGAACTCTTTTATAAGTATAGATAGATAGGTAAGTACACACGGCGACACATCAAGCTATACAAAACCAATTTAACAGTGCGAAATTATATTGGCTAATCAGAATGTGCCACATTAAATACCTCGTCGCTATTGGCTAATTGTTTTCGCGCCCTTTTTCGCTGCTATCCGACTTTGCACCCTTTGATTACTATATGACTTCGGGTTTTGACGGGGAATCGGTCCTGCTCTGCGCTAACGAAGATTGACGAGCGGAATTATATTCCTGGTCATACTGCGCCAAATTAGCGTTAATGCGTATCGGCAAAGACGATGCTAACAGAACTGACGCGATTATTAAGTCGGTAAGTCCGTACTGACGCGAAGGGGGAACCAAGAGGAGCATCGCATCCAATGAGATGCAGTGACTGTGTTGTATTTATGTAATTATACAGGGTAAATAAATAATAAATTAATATCTTGGACATTGTCACATAAATTATCAGGGTAAGGGTTAGGGTGTTACAAAAATACCCCTAAAGAAAAAAGGGTGTTAAAGGGTCTCTCGTAAAGAGTCTATTGACAATGTATGACAACCGTAGTATAATATTATCGATACTAAAATAATAAAATAGTCATCGTTGAAGCGCAGCACTATTTTACTCACTGTCCGCTAGTTCAAAGACTAAACGGCAGTATATACGTCGTAAGGCCTCTGCGATGTCACCACTATCTTGTTAGTGCTGAATTTCAAAGATGATTATTCTCTATGTTATCTTTATTACTAAAGCTAACTTGAATATTAAGACATATTTATTTTTAAAAAAAACAATAAATACTTAACATATTGACAAAAAAGTTAAATTATTGTTACAAAAATAAAGAATAATTTCAATAAAGTATTTATATTTGTCATCATGTAAGATAATTTAAGCATCTTACAATTAGTTTTTTCGACAAAAAAGCTTCGATGCAAATGAATTACAAACACTACCCTTCTGAAAAAATAGTCTATGTATCAGATGTCACACTAGAGTTGGGATTTTTTAATAATTGGTTTCGATGAAGGTTTTTATTTTTTTTGATTAATTATGTAACACGTTGTAGATACCAAATAGGTATTGTATTTAAGTACTGGAAGGAAATTATTCTACGAACTTATTCAGACGACAATCACGTGCGTATAAAATGTGTGACGTACGAAACAAACTTTTGGTACCTAAAATGTCTTTTGAACGACATGCTCAAGGTCGATAAAACATAACAGACACGTGCCTCGTGGCTAAGAAACGTGCTTTCAAGTTTGCGGAAGATGCGCCTCAATGCTGGCCCTGCCGGCATCCAGGTACCCACGTTCAATCCATTTCAAATAGCATCGTATTTACTAGGCTGGTTAACTCGGGGGTGTTTCATTTATTTCGTTAGGTTTATATTTAAGGGGATATAATTCGGAGCGCGCTCCATACAAACGTACTATGGTGATATTTTCAATACTAACCGATTAAAGCCAATGAAATTTTGCTGAAACAATCTTGAAACAAATATCTATGTATGGAGTCAGATTTTCGTTAAAATATACAGTTTCAATGCTAGGATTAATTTGAGATTTGTATGGAAATCTTTGAGGCACTGTAACTTTAAAACTATACATTTTAACGAAAATATGACTCTATACAAGCATAGAAATTTGTTTTTAGATTGATTCTGAAAAATTTCTTTGAGTTTAATTGGTTAGTATTGAAAATATCACCATAGTACGTTTGAATGGAGCGCGCTCCGAATTATATCCTCTTAATTGTTCTCAAATTTTTATGTCGTTTTCATTTTATTGCACCCAGCATTTTTAACTTAATCGACTACTGAGAAATGGAAACAAGTTTTTCTCTGCAGTGAATCAGATTTTATCATTTCTGTATTTAGACAGCCCGGTAACAGATAATTAATGGTTACGTAATATAACATATTAGATAAACAGTAGAATGACAAAGATTAGCCCAGATAATCCAATAAAATATGAACACAATATTATGCGTATCAATATCGCAAGCTTAGTTTCAAGAAGAAAAAGTGAGCAATTCATATTTAATTTCAATTCAAAAATACCTACCAATTCAGATTTAATCTGCTTATTTATAAACGCTACGTGTGCCTGTGTGTAATGGCGATGTATCATGAAATGCCCAGGCAGATAACGATCTGGCTGATTCAACAATCGGACTACGACATTTGTATTCAGGGTGGTCTAGACCAGAAGCCGTAGTGTTACACGTCATACGGCTGTATCACGTCTTTTATCTCGTTCGTTCGTACGCAAATAGAAAGAGAGCGAAGGTAGCGCTATATCACGGTGCCATGCTACCTATGCTGGTGGATATACAACGTGTTAATGAATAAGCGCAAAACCTCATACACCCCAACTGATTTATAACAAAATAATTAGTTTGGAACAATAATTTAATTATTTTGATGGTTAAAATTTAAAGTTATTCGCAGCTTAAGTTTTCAGGCAAAAATGGTTTGTTATCATTTCAGCAATGAATGAAAGCGCTAGCGTGCTCGTTGATAAATGATTCTAAACAAACTAATTTCTAGTTTTACGTTAATTCATTAACACGTTGTATAATTTTAAAAAATCGGTTCCCACCTAATTACAAGAAAAGATTTTTATTTATCTCTATCTTTTTTATGCTGAAGATTTTTGAAATGTTTAGCATAGCATAGCATATGCTCACGACTATATTCCCCGAGGGGGTAGTCAGAGATATTCTGAAACCACAGAACATCCACGAAATTCAAATGATTGAAATTTTTGTATGCTGTATTTACTTAATTACTCTCTCAAAAAAAAAACCTGTCCGATTGGTTGATTCTGTGCCCAAAATTTAAATTAATCTAAATAACACGAATAACAGATTTTTCCTGGAGAGTTCTGATAGTCTGATAGGTCAATCCCAAGTCAGCAATCTAAAAACAATTTAATATCCAACTGGTCTGGGCCATTCTGTATACATGTCGTGTATATAAATGAGTCGCAATACAAATATCATCATCATCATCCTTTACATCTGTTGCAGATGATTTAAGCAGTGTTTGTGAAGACGCACTTTTTCTCATGGCTGTACAGTCCTAATACGAGAGTCGCGTCCACAGCCTCTACAACAGAACTGTACGCCGCCGGTGGAATAAAAATATACACCGTGTATATTTGTATTGCGTCACGGTCACACTGGGTGCATACCGGTCACGTGCCCAGACTCGCGTGACTCGGTTGCTAATGAACTGGGGAAAGGGGTCAATGAAGCAGCATGGCATGATTCAATTGGAGCTATTATAAGCCGAGTAGCGAAAATGTAGATATTAATCTACTATTTGAAGTATCTTTTTTTTATTATGATTAGAAATCTGAAAAAAATTCTGTACTAGTTTATAAAATGGTCTTGAAATTAAAATATCGAAATTATCGAATCACAAGTCCCTACTGTAATAAACTTTTATATAATAGGCATCCAGTTTTTGAAATTGAACATTTCATAATAATGAAAGATGAATAAATTAAGGGGATATAATTCGGAGCGCGCTCCATACAAACGTACTATGGTGATATTTTCAATACTAACCAATTAAATTCAATGAAATTTTGCTGAAACAATCTTGAAACAAATATCTATGCTTGTATGGAGTCAGATTTTCTTTAAATATACAGTTTCAATGCTAGGATTAATTTAAGATTTGTATGGAAATCTTTGAGGCACTGTAACTTTAAAACTATACATTTTAACGAAAATCTGACTCTATACAAGCATAGAAATTTGTTTTTAGATGAATTCTGAAAAATTTCATTGAGTTTAATTGGTTGGTATTGAAAATATCACCATAGTACGTTTGTATGGAGCGCGCTCCAAATTATATCCTCTTAATGTATGTATACAGAGTGAAATTGATATAATTAGCATCCTTTTAAACTAAGATCTACCCATCAAACCGAACAACTCTTACTATAGGAGCAAACCGATCGGAGCACAAAAAATCTGCTGTTCCATACTAAACTGCAATGCCTACTCGACTCAAATGTATGCAACAGCTGATTTTATTTTTGCTCCGATCGGTTTCGTCCCATAGTAAAAAAAAAACAGTTTGATGGGTAGACTGCTAATAATATCAATTTCACCCTGTAAAAGTTTTAGATTTTATGAAAAGGTTTTTGTTGGGAGTTATCTATTCTAGGTCATTAAATCAAGGCATTGATTGTAGAGTTACTTTCGAAGAGTTCAGTCACCTCTTGTTTACTACGGTACGGTCGTCGCTCACGTGAGGTTTACACGTGACTCGACGCGATGCCTTGAGGTCGGTATTTTCCTATTCCTACTTTACTATTTTATTTCCTTAGGATAAAACGTTTCTTCAATCAATCTTTTTTTTCACACCTTCCTAAATTCAGATTCTAATTGAGAGACATAGCTATAGATTAAAAAAGTACTTACAGCGTCCCGTTCTAATCTACTGGGTGTTACAAAAGTAAAATAAGAACTTTTAAGGGGGTTGTTTAGACCATCAAACTGAACAACTTTCACTATGGAACCAACATCGAAATCGCGAAAAATAACATCCCATCCCATACATTTAGCTCGAGTAGATTTGTAGTTTAGTATGGAACATCAGATTTTTTTTTCGCGATTTTGATTTAGGTCCCATAGTGAAAGTTTTTCAGTTTGATGGTCTAAACCACCCCCTTAAATGTTTATTTGTATTTTTGTAACACCTTGTATAGCTCTGTCCCTCAATTAGAATCTGAAGTAACATTTTATAAATTGTAAATAGAATCTTAAAAAATTAATTAAATAAAAAAGAAAGAGCTAAGGCGCGATAGCGTAGCTATAATAGTATCGAACAATGTTGTATCAATTCAATGGTTTTTACATTGTGTTCAACACTTATATAATTTTACCCACTTTTTTCGAAAAAAAAAGGAACATATTGTCATAAATCATAATAAATAAAACAAAATTTTAATCAAAGCAGGCCTGTCTCACTCCACAGGTCAGGTACGCTTGACGGCCGATCCCCACCGAGGGGTGAATGGCAATAGGTTAGGTATACCCTTGGCATACCATGTAAACTTCTTGGTCAAATTTCATCGCATCATCTCTCTATTAGACTTGCCGCCATTTTGTGAGTAGTCAATGCAACACTTGAAAACCCTATAGTGATGTCACGCTGCCAGTACGTGAAAGAATGAAAGGAAGCTTTCATGTCTAGTGGACTCGGTTCATTTTTGTTGGTTGGTAGGTTATTCGCGAATTGTACGATAGGGCGGATGCGAATAACTTTGCACCTTATTGTCTTATTAATAGAGTTGTTATTTATTTAAATCTGTTTTCGAAGTGATTCTTCTGTACGGGTAGTACTAGCATTTATTCTGTGATTAAAGTAAATAACTGATAGCTGAATCATTATCAACACATCTAGTCTATCTATAAAACAGGAAAAAGCTTACTATAACATGCTGCAGTCACAGTTTATTTGCAGATATATTCCGTTACGTAAACGAAAGGGGTAAACATGCTACCCTATTGGGAACGAACTATAATTATCAACGAAACATGATACGCCACGTGAACGACGTGGCAGGTGAGGTCACGTTGCAGACAGCCCGGTCGCTCTAATCCTACGTATTATTAATTATGATCAATCTTCACCTTAAAATACGTGTACGAAAATTTCAGGGGTGGAAACCTTTGACTATTTATATGTGGACTGGTTACGCGTGTAATTCTACTAACAAACATTTCTGCCACTTTTTGCGGGGGGCGAGGTAACATGAAATCCGCAACTTTGGATTTTATTCCCCATAACTTTAGATTCTAATTTTGAATGTTAAAAATCATGAAAAGTAGTCTCGTGTGAACCCCAAACGTTCTAAGTTCGAAATTATTATTTCGTAATTATAGGCTGTCCCATTTAGTAATAAGGTGTAAAATTGAATGTAAATGCACAAGATCAATTGTGCTTATACCGTGTCAGAGGGGAAATGCTACCGCAAGGCTAGTCCTTATAATAATTAGTCAAAGGCGGAAACTGATTATGGCCAAAAATACTGATTTTACTGACTAAAACCCTCTAAAATACTGGACCATTATTGACCAAATCTCTAGAATACACTCTTGGTCTATCAACATGACATCGAAACATGTTTGTGAATAAGTAAGAAAAATCATCACTGGGGCACGTGGCCCACATGCTTGTCCTAAAGTGATATTGTATACTATAGGGTCCTTCTTAATATGCTGAAAATTTTTTAAGGGGATGATCTGTCCATCAAATTGAACAACTTTCTCTATGCATGCTATGGCCGCAGATGTGCGAACCAGGACATCCTCTGTTAAAGAATTTCGTTCTCTGGGTAGTGGGCTCGGTAGCTAAATTGGATGAAGCAATTCCCCGGTTTGGAAGATTGCGGATTCAAGTCCCGTCCGAGACATAATTTTTCAATATATAATTTGATCAGGCTCCTCTATTTTCTGCAAGTGAAACACTAATATTTTTTGTTTTACACACCACTATACTCCATTCAAAAAAGCAAAGAAATTTTAAGGCTATTTTGCATTACAGAAATAGAGATTTGAAACACTTCCTCTCACTTATTCTTAGAACAGCTTTAGTAACGTCCAAGATATGTCAGATGTATCCAATAAATTAATTACATTTGCTAATCACAATTGGCCAGAAAGCTAAAAGAAAAATAACGAACATGGGTCGAAAAACTAGATTTCAGAACCACCCATGACAAAAGTGCGGATCAGCCGATCGATTTTCTATGGGAGATCCACAAATTTTTTTTTTCATTGTTCCTCGGGGAAAATTGTCTGAATTTTGTTAGTTAATAAAAACTAGTGCTGCGGGGTAATCTCTGGATATGGAAATACTAAATGGATTTTATAAATTATTTTACTAGGTATTAGAAAGCTATCTACAGTTACAGTATAAGAAAGAGTATGGTAAGGTACTACCTTGGCACCTTTGAATGGGCCTTACGTGAACATTTCAAAAAGGTACTATCTTGTTACTTGGCACTAGGTAAACTTTCCCTGAGTAATATGTAGGTGGTTAAAGCTATATTTCGCGATTTTCGAAATCAAGGACTCGAGTAGGAATCACACTGAAGATCTGCAGAAGCAAAAATTGTTAACAACGATTTTGAAAAGTTATGAAGCTATGTTACCTTCGTCATTTTCTCAAATAAAACATATAACTGCCAAGTCAAGCATTGGTAACCACGTGCCTTCAACGGTCTCGACTCACGTGGACGACCAGGCCTCAGGCACTCCGTTGTGCAATCAGACCAAACTGTTGTGACGTCATCGCACGATAACCACCAAGATAAGCATTGCAAATTATTCTTTATGACAGGTGAGTAAGGTCTATCTTGTCAGGGTTATATTACCTTGAACTTGATTGTGATAACGCAATGTAGAAAGTGGAAGTCAACTGCGGTCTACCTACCACGAGTTGACACTACTGTACTATTAGGGTTGCCACTTCTACTATACATTATTATTATCGTACTATATTGCTATCAATAGGCATATGCGATTGATACAAAACAAACAAGGTTCCTTTTTATATATTTTTATTAGTTTAAATTAAATAACTTGCTCTGTGTGATTTTTTGGGAATAGGTGCATGATGGAAAATTTATGGTTTTCATAATTTTCCAATAGGCGTAACATGAGGTACTATACCTAATTATATAGGTACTTAATCCGCATTGTTCAGTATACATTTAGAAACTGTTAATCTCAGAGAAATTTCTGAATTATTTGCGTTTAGTCGCAGACCGTCCAACACGCAAACTGTTCAATATACGATCCGTCCTATACACGTGATTCGTCCAACAGTACGGGATCGACTTTTTGATAGAAGCTCAGATTCAAATTTTCTATAAATTGAAACAATCTCAATTTTCGCACACCAACCACTATGTTATAAATAGTGATCCATCAATTCGGACTTGATTTTGTAGTGATTAGATAAACATTTTTTTCAATCAATAATATTCGAAATTTTATTTTTAAATCTTAATCTGGACAACAATGAACTTCAACGAAAGCAAAGAAAACATGCTCTAACGACAAAGAGCAGATTTACATATTAAGTGAAATTATTTAGATGCTGATAAAACCGAGCCAACATGAGTTGATAAATGTAAAAGGTGTGTTTGATATTAAAAAAATATATACAGGGTCCTTCTTAATATGCTGACACTTTTTTAAGGGGATAATCAGACCGTCTAACTGAACAACTTTCTCTATGGGACCAACATTGAAATCTCGAAATAATATCAGATGCTTCATACAAAACTGCAAACCTCGTCGAGCCAAATGTATGGGACAGCTGATTTTTTTTTCGCCGGTCTGTTTATTCCCTTAGAAAAGTGCCAGCATATTAAGAAGGACCCTGTATACAGCCGAACATGGAACCTCCTCCTTTTTTGAAGTCGGCTAAAAATGAGACGATATTTCGGGCTTTTACCATTTAGTTACACATATATATTACAGGTAAGTCGAAAAAAAAGGGTTTCTAAGGGAAAGTTGTTCAATATCATGCGTACAATAAGCCCTCAAGGTATGGCAACTATGCAAGGTAACACCCTGTATTTGGGTTAGTTACAATATTGCAATGCAACCCTGTGTGAATGTCATATAGAATGTAAAATTATAGCACAAACACGTGTCTCTACGAGTATTATAATATTCCGTGTTAGCGTTACAATGTTGTAAGCGCGTGTGCGAGCTCTTTTATCTTCTCCACGTGTAGACATTGCTTATTTATGATGGCCGTGAGCAATGCTAGGCTCAGCATTATAATTATATTAAGAACTAGAGTTACCCGCGACTTCGTCCTCACAAATTATATACCAGATTTTAAGTCAGATCATAAGCTATCAATCAAAAAAAGATTCATCAAAATCGGTTCTGGAGTTGTCGCGTGATGCTCGCACAAAGAAACACACAAACAGACAGACAACAATTCTAAAAAAGGTTGATTTTGAGTCAGTAACAACTTTCAGTTTCATAATAGTTAAGAAGAATACCTATGTTTACTTAGGCTGAGATTCAGAGACGATTTTTAAGTCATAGTTCGAACTCCCGTATGTCAAAATCCATACATTTTCGCCCTGCATAGCTCGAGCTAAGACTAAAAAAATCGTTGCTGAATCTCGGCCTTACAGTCTTAGATCAAAGTAATTGGTAATATTAATGGATAGGCCTAAAGCGCGTTAAGTTGAAGCACACAACTACTGCAATTGGTCCATACAAACTACCACAATTGTCTGTCATCGGTCGGTGTGATGTAATTGTCGGTACAAATTTCAAGTACGAGTATACCATTCATTTGTTTTGCCTCACTTTTCTGGTTTTAAATGTTCGCGTAAACACTTCCATTAATCATTCATCCATCCATTAATTTTACTTTGATCTAAGCTTACAGTTGCAAACTTACAGTTGCAGTTTATAAGTCTTACCGATTCGAAAAAGGTGAAGACAAAAATGGATGGCTTCTTAGAGAATTGGTCAGTAGCTGCTTATACCTACTATTCAGGGTGTAAAATTAAATGCGTTACATACTGTTAGTATAGTATTTTCGAACCTACTGAGTTCGTTTGGTACCCCTATATCTATAACTAGGTATGCAGTATTTTTCATTTTTTCTATTTTTTGACACCCGAGATGATGATGATGACGATAGTATAAGTGGCAACCCTATGCGAGGGCCAGCAAGCGCGAACAAATAGACAACCTACGTGTTGAAAAACCTGGCACAGACACGTTTTCCGTCACGCGACTCAGTCTATCGCACACATACACACGTCACTATCCGATTATTTTTCTCTTTCCTACCATATTAATAGCGAGATGTTTTGTTTAAAAAAAAAGTTTATTGTAGAGTTTCTGGCCGCATCTTCTCTACAACGGAACACCTTCCGAAGCGGTGGTAGAGTCATAAAGCTATCCGTGTGATATTATTATGAATAAAGATTTTGAATTTTTTTATTGAATATGATGCTTTTTTTGGCATTATTCCTAAATATTTATAAAGCTTTGTTGTATAAGGAGGTCGGTCTTACAGCGGTAGGGATACCTAAAGGTGTTCATCACACAAATACCTACCTACCTACACGTTGCGTTGGGAATGTTGTGATAGGTCAGTAAACAGTTCAGGGCTACCATCGATTGGTCTATCGATATCGGTAGTCCTTTTCTACCTAGGTAATTACTATTTTCCTAGAATAGTAAAAGCATAAAATAGCATAAGTAAGTATCAAAAATCATACTTCAGGAGTGCGATTTTTGAGAGACAAATCAGTAGTAGAAAGATGCATATTTCCATAGTAATTTTGACATTTTCTACTGCCGAGTTCATCGAATGAGTTTAAAAAATCGCACTCCTGGACTCGTATATTTTCCGTGGGGGTAGGAAAGAGTATGGCATATTCCGAAAATGCACATTTCACTAGCATAGCAGTGCTCAAAATATCCAATGTGACAGGTAGTGAGCCCGTCGCGTCGCCAGTAATGGACACGGTAAATAGACACGACGAAAAAAATGTTTATGAAACTACACAGGTAAGTAAAGTACATAATATAAAATATGCTTTAGCTATTTGTTACCAAGTTAGATTTGTTAAAAAAGGTAAGATTCATAATTTTTTACTTCACTTTTTATACCTTGATATTTTATAGTTTGAAGAAACAGTCATTGCCATGAGCGTTTTTCATTATTTACCAATCATTTTAATCGAAAATATGAAACTGTTTACGTCGGACATGGTTGTATGGGCTCAATCCCTTGGTCTTTAAAAAAGGCACGCACAGTCTTGACATGATTTTGACAGGATTTCGCGATCGCCTCTATGAAGCGATAAACATGCCATCTGTCGAGATTTTTAGGGACTAAATTTAAAAAAGAAAAGTAAAACGCTTATTGCAACTTTACCTAACCTCTTTTGTTTTTATTTCCTCTACTTTTTATGTCTACACAAGTCGAGTATAGCGTCCAGCGTTCAGGCGATACGAACGTGAACGGTTTATGTTAGTGTGTTAAAATAAAGGTAGTGCGCGACTGTGTGGGTTTCGGTCACGTTTTCTTCGGCGTGTGGAGGACGCGATGTCTCGTGCGCGCCCCCCCTCGCCCTGCATACCCCTCACTATCCGCGACCGCGCATGACTCGTGTGTACAGGTTATAGGAGCTATTTTCGACCTGATCACTTTCGCCAGTGTTATGTTTATGTAGGTATGTATATCTATTACGCATACGTGACGTGGGTGGTTATTTTATTCCATACCTACTATCTATGAACACAAATCAAAAGATTAATATTTACAAATTGTTTCGTAATTCAAAAGTCATGTTCATGCTTAACCAAGTTTTAAGCCTGAAATAAAAAGTCTTGGACTTTATTAAAATTAAATTTATTAAACCAGCATGCTTCTATTTCGAGGCATGTAATATGTGTAATGATTTGTATTGTACATACCAACAACTGTCCATTTTACCTAATTATAAATGACGACACGCCGACGCGACGGGCTCACTATCCGTCACCTACACACCCTGGACTAACTGGACAGACTGTGGGTACACTACTGCTAGTGAAATAAGTGTGTTTTGAGTTTTCAGAATCTCTCTGACTACCCTGGAATATAGTCGTAACTCGTAAGCATATGCTATGATGTTTATTAAATCCATGTTATTATAATTATTATTATGATTACTTACATTGCACTTTATTAGTCTAACGGTCAATAATTAGCGGAGATGATTAAACCAATAAACTGAATAACTTTTTCAATCGGACTCGGAAAGCATTGACATAGGCATTCGGGATTGCAGTTTTTATGGAAGCATTTTGTATGGAACAGCAGACTTTTTTTTTCGTGGTTTCCTCATTTTGGTCCCATTGAGGATGGATTTTTTGGACCATCTTTAACACCACTAGACATATTTCACATAGCCATACAAAATTTAATTTTGTCTTAAAAATGTTTTCATGCAATAAGTTATCAGATAGGTAGTTTATTAAATAGTAGGTAGGTAGGTACCCGTATTTTAGTTATATCAATATAGGTACCTACAATAGGAACTATTAATTTATATACCTACACATTAGTCCTTCTTAATATGCTGAAACTTTTTAATGGGATGATCAGACCGTTAAACTGAACAACTTTCTCTATGGGACCAACATCGAAGTTGCGAAAAAAAAATCTGCTCTTCCGTACAAAACTGAAAACTTACTCGAGCCAAATGTATGGGACAGCTGATTTTTTTTTCGCGATTTCGATGTTGGCCCTATAGAGAAAGTGGTTCAATTTGATGGTCTGATCATCTCCTTAAAAATATTCAGCATATAAGAAGGACCCTGTATTATAGTATCAATAACAAGGTACAATTTTTAGATAAATCTTACTATTACTATTTAACAAACGTTATTGTACGGAAAATACTTAATTTCTATAGCTCATTTGAGTATCGCGCTATACAGGGTGTAAGGAAAAGCATTAACCTTTAAACCACATGCTCTACCCATCAAACTGCACAACTTTTACTATGGGAGCAAACCGATCAGAACAAAAAAAAATCTGATGTCTCATACCTTTGAGTCGATTAGGCGCTGCAGTTTTGTACGGAACAGCAGTTTTTTTTTGCGCTGACAGCTTTGCTCCCATATTAATAGTTGTTCAGTTTGATGGGTAGAGTATGTGGTTTAAAGGTTAATGATACTTTGGTATGTCTCATTGCCATGTCTCAGTCTCAATCAGTCGGTTGTTGCAACTTTGTCTGTAAAGGCCTTAGAACTTCTAAAACGAAATGCGATAATGGACGGATCGCGTTTTGGACAAATCGCGTGTTTGACGGATCGCGTGTTGGACGATTTGCGTGTTGGACGGTTTGCGTATTGGACGATTTGCGTGTTGGACGGGTCGCGTGCTGGAAATTTTGAGCGTTGAACGGATCGCGTGTTGGACGGATTGCCTGTTGGATAGTTTGCATGTTGGGCGGATCGCATGTTGGACGGATCGCATGTTGGACGGATCGCATGTTGGACGGGTCGCGTGCTGGACGTTTTAAGCGTTGGACGGATCGAGGGTTGGACGGTTTGCCTTCATGCAATTTTATTTGGACGGATTGCGTGTTGGACGGTCTGCGACTAAACGACAAAAATATTGTTTTTAACTAATCTAACTAACGCGCGTTAGTGAACAGGTAGAGCGATCGAAGAGACGTTTTTTTTAGTATTTCACAATGAAAAATTTTAGTAACGATTTTGTAATAGAGAGAAGAATGGAATAGAGTTATATTTATATTATAACATTAGATCTAGGATTTGTAAAACCTCAACGCTAAGTCGGTATATCTACCAAACTTCAAGTTCATACTAATGTATAATAGGTAACTATCATACATTAGTTACTTAGCCTACTTCATGTTGCTTAGCTCCGTGCATGTGTTAAAATTTCAATAAGTACCTAAATAAGTATAAGTAATTTTGACTGGCGGGATTATTTTTACCTTGTTTTGTTGAACTGTTAAAATTTACGTAACACTTCTGAGTACGAGTAGATAGTCTAAAAATAATAATCAAGTGAAAAAACAAATATAGCCACTTTCACGTAACTTAAATTGTTAAAGGTCAGATGTTTTTGCGTGGGACTTTTACAAGAACGGAGATCTATTTTTAGTACGTAGGTAGGTACAAAATTCTATAGCATTGCTAAGGATTCAAAAGGTTTCGTTTCACTTTGAAACTCTTTGAATTTTTACTGTTTTATCAAACACAAAGGGACTGTTAAATGGAAGGACGTATTTTCTTTTATTTTATCGATATAATACTATATGATATTATATTATATCTGAGTGCACGGCAGTACACCCTGTTATCGGCGAATTTTAAGAGGATATGTGAAAAAAATAGGATTCTTCAAAGCATCAGATATCATGAAGTACTAACAGTAGGAGTATGATTTCAGGATATGTGTAAATTGAACATATTATTAAAATTTTGATTGCCGCCAAAACACGATTTAGACAAATTTTCTCGATAGAAAAACAAGCCAAAGTAGCCTCCGTCTTTATCTATAAACGCTTGGAACTGCTAAACGGTGAATAATAGAAACACGAGACTTGATTTAAAAAAAAGAGATTGATATTTTATAAATTTTGATTGCAGCATAAATTAACTTACATAAATAGTAAAATCACAACGAAATAAAGTTTGTTTTGGCGCTTACGTCGTTTTATTTAGTCAGGCGTGCGCGCCGCCCCATCTCTTTCTCTCGCGTCAGGCAGTAATATAAGCTATCACAATCTATTAAAAAGCTCAGTCGGCTGTGGCCTTTGCTCGCGTTAGACCTGCGTTCGCATGCCCAATTTCCGAATTACGATTAATTATCCAGCTTACGTGTAAATATTATAGTGTAATATATTAAATACAATCTAAAATAAATTCGAGGCCGTAGCAGCTTCACATTTAAGGGAATATAATTCGGAGCGCGCTCCATACAAACGAAGTCTGGTGATATTTTCAATAGTAACCAATTAAAGTAAATGAAATTTTTCAGAAAAAATCTAAAAACTAATCTCTATGCTTGTATGAAGTCAGATTTTCGTTAAAATGTATAGTTTTAAAGTTAAAATACCTCAAAGATTTCCATACAAATCTTAAATTAATTCTAGCATTAAAACTGTATATTTTAACGAAAATCTGACTTCATACAAGCATAGAGATTAGTTTCTAGAATGTTTCTGCAAATTTTTCATTTACTGATTGGTTAGTATTGAAAATATCACCAGACTTCGTTTGTATGCAGCGCGCATTTACGCATTCGGAATAAACTTCTCTTCAGTATATTTCTCACTCAAATATGTATAGCAGTTTTTTTGGACTTCATAGACCAAGAGCTAGCTGTTATTATCTTTAAGTCGTCGGTCACGTAATGAAATCAATTTTCGGTTTTACTATCTTGTTTTTCAATTTCTTCAAATAATTATATTTATTTGTCATAATGGAATCTGGTTATAAACGTATTTATGAACCGTTGTCAGTATTTTTACCGAGTTGAAGGATTCTATTGCTCCGGAACATCTTGCCTGGTATGAGAGTTTGAAAACTCTGTGGCCTTTAATTGTATGGGTCGTCAGTATGGTGAGCCAGGCTGGAGGGCAGGGTAGGGAAGGCGAGTGGTCGCAGAGAGTTTCTTCTTCCAAGTTGTTTCTTTCTTGAGTGCTGGATCCGGAATGAATCTACGCCGATTTGGCGCCATTTTATATCATTTTCAAGCGACCACCCCTCCTTACCCCACACTCTTGCCCTGAATACAAATCTCTTTATTTCACATACAATCTTAATTTCTACGCTTACAAACCAATATAATTATATAGTTAAGATACTTATTTTTTTCTTATTCTAAAAATAGCATGTGCATCATCCGCCGGTGCATAACAGAGTGCAGAACGAAAAGGAAAGGTACAATATTTATATTACCCCGGCCCCCGCTTCCTCATAACACAGGTTCCGGACGCCGGGGCCCCCCTCGCTCGCCTGTATGCGCTGACAGAGATGGAGCGTTCTGTCTCTTTCTAACAATTTTTTCTAATAGTATTCTACCCCTTCTAATGAGGTAGTGAAGCTTATTGGCGTAATTTCTAATTGGAACTTATAAGTTCTAACTCGGTTCTAATTGTTTTATTTACTTGTGCTATGCGTTAATTTTAATAGGGAAGTGTACCTAATCTAATCTGGGGTAGAAATCACTAGAGAAATCAAATAAGAATCCTATTAGGACTATTTACATAACTTATGTGCAAAGCCCTGATTCTAATAAGAATTTTTTTTTTATTCTAATGAACACTTAACCTAAACTTATCCTACTAGTATAAAAGGGTATATAAAACGAAATAAACAAAGTAATGTAAAAAACTATGTACAAAGGTAGTCAATTCAGGTTCTGTCGTGCACATTTCTCCCGCCGTCGCAGCTCTGCGATCCAACCTGTAGCACGACGATCCTCTTGGTCGGTCTCCGGAGGACATGCCCGTTGCTGGTTACGACGTCCACGATCCTCACCTCGCCGTCTCGCCCTGGGTAGACCGCGACGATCCTTCCTGTCGGCCATGTGTTGCGGGGCAGGGTGGGGTCGCAGACGAGTACCAGGTCGCCGATAGCGTGCGCTGGTCGTGTGAGGCTCCCGCCGGTGTTGGAGTAGAGGCTGGTACTCTTTGACCTAGCGGCTCCAGAAGACGTCCGCCAGGTGTTGAGCGCGCTGCGCTTGCGCGCGGTGAGGTCGTTTGGGTCCCAACAGGATGTGGTTGGGTGTAAGCGCCTCCGGTTCTTCTGGGGTCACCGCCACGTGTGTGAGTGGGTGGGAGTTGACGGTGTTCTCCGCCTCGGCGAGCAGGGTGAGCAGTGTCTCGTCGCTAGGGTACTGCTCGTGGAGTTTGACGCGCAGTGCCTCCTTCACGGTGCGTACCATGCGCTCCCAAGCGCTGTCCATGAAGGGGGAGGCCGGGGGTACGTAGCGGCAGGTGATGCGCCGCGCCGTCGCCTCCTCGCTGACCGCCGCCAGCGCGGCCTTGGCGAGCTTCTTCTCCGCAGCCTTGAAGCACGTCGCGTTGTCACTCCATAGCTCCTTAGGCACTCCTCTTCGTGCCACGAACCTCCTCAGGTCGCCGGTCGCCGGAGAAGTAGGCTTCGCTCTTCGTATCTTGCATAGTTGACAGTGTTTGATGACGTTCATGCACCGTCGGTCGTATCTTCAGTACCCATAGTCGCTGCTGTAGCTCATTCACGACGGTTTCGATACCGCCATGTAGTCGCTCGTGTACGTGTTGTATGTACAGTCGCATGAAGTAGTGTTTCCCGTCGAGTACGGTCGGGCTCGCAGTGTCTTCAACGATGTCAAGTGCTACGTGGATTCTTCCTTTGAGCCATCTTCGCCGACGACTACTGATAGCGCCGACAGCTTGTCTCCCGGCTGAGGCGCCGCGCCGCTCCTTACTCGACGTAAATCTTCGGGAAGACAATCTTCTTGTACAGGTTTCCACCATAGTTTCTCAGCGCGAATGAGATAGTGCGCTTCGATACCGATGGTGTTGCTATCTCATTTCTTCACGTACGGTGTCTCGCTCTTGCGTGTTTTCTTATCAATCTTTCAATCAGAGTCGTTTTTATTGTTTTCTTTCGTTCGTTTGCGCTTCGTAGCCAATACTGTTTCATTTTTCTTCTTTCGATATAAATTGACGAACTGTAGCATGCGCACCGTAGCTCGTAGCAAAAGTGGGAACGACGAAAATCGCTCGATACGAGGTAGGTGAGCGTGGTCAGGTCGCTGGTGGGTGACGTGACAAGTCCCCTCTCTTCTCCTGTCTTCGGTGCTTCTGTCTTCGTCTCTTGTGGCCATTCTCGTTCGTGGTTTCGTAGGAAGCTCGGCCCGTTGTACCATCGGACCTAGCTCCCGCCGATAGAGACCGTGGCGCCGCCCGAGTTGGCGGAAAACTGCTGTACTACTGAATTTGTATTGGACACCCATCCGCATAGCTCGAAGCCGGCTTGCCGATGAATGTAGTCGACTGATTTCGATACTTCTTTGGCTTCTTTTTCGGTCGGAAAACTTGTTATGTAGTCGTCCATGTAGTGGTTCTTTTCAATGACTTTTCTTTGAAGTCTGAAGCATTTCTATTCTTCACGTATAGCGCGGTGCATGGTGATGACATCGCGCCGAAGATCACCGACGTCATGCGGTACTCTCGCGGTCGCTGGTTCCCTCTCTCGTCACCCCGCTATAGAAATCGTAGTGCCTCTCTGTCGTCCTCTTGAACTCATATTTGCATAAACATTAATTCCTTTATGTCAGCTGACACGGTGTGTTGGTGTTGACGAAATCGCATTACAACTCCCGGCAGAGATTGCAGCAAGTCAGGACCGCAGAGTAGCATATCGTTCAGGCTGCGTCCGGCTGTCTTCGCTGTGGCGTTGTGTACTACTCTTATCTTCGGTTTCGCGGGGTTAATGACCGCGAAGTGGGGTAGGTACCATGTTTTATTTGGCACCGGCGGTGTGATAGCTTCCTCGGCGTAGCCCAAAGTGAAGAGGGTTTGCATTCTTTCTTCATATTTCTTTTTCAGGTCTTCATCTCGGTCTAGTTTCTTCTCTAGGTTGTGCAGCCGTTTGAGTGAGTTTTTGTAGTTGTTCGGAATCTTCATGTCGTCTTCTTTCCATATAACTATTGTTTTGAAGCGTCTGTCGGGCAGGTGGTGACTGGTTTCATTCAATATCTTCAATGCGCGCTGCTCAGGGTCACTATTCTGTACTCGTTTTTCTATCCCGATTGATTCAAACTCGAAATAATTCTTCATCATCTTCTTTCGTGTATAGTTATTGAAATTATGTATTTTCATTAATAACGCCAAATAATATTATACAGGGTGTAAGGAAAAGTATCATTTTACTATGGGAGCAAACCGTTATGGGAATTACAACTCTTTGCGTTCTACCTATCTATCTCAAGAACGGTTAACTATATTAAATATTATAAATGACCAAATTTGAAGAAAATTTAAAGTTCTAAAATTTTTTTTAAAACTTCAAAGGTCATTTAGAGCATAGAAAAGAAGATATTTCCTAAAGACCTATTTTTTGACATTTTACCTTGAATCTTTTGACCTGCATAAACGAGATTTTATGTGACATTTGACCTAACGTATAGGATGTCATAACGATGATTTAAAGAAGTTTGTAGCTTATTATCTCTCATTCCGAGGTTGACCCTTTTCTTCACCTAATTTTCCTGGGGTACTAGGAGAAACAGTGATAATGAAAAACAAAACGGAACAAAACATTAAATTTGAAACGTAGTCAGGAACATACCAGAAGTATGAGAGAAAAGAAAAGGTAATAAGTTGTAAATAATTTTCCAGCACTCTGTGACCTAAACCTGCATATACGTTTAGCACCCTTGCTTGTGCTCGGGTGCTAACTTCACGCTGTGCAATAATGAACTACTTAAGTCACACTTATCGTAATGTACTAATGTAAATAAATGTTGATTTTAGGTCGTAAGATAAATATTATTAGTGATTTTGTAAATAAATGTTTATTTACCATTTTAAAATTCATTCATACCTGTTATAATATCCTGCATCATCCTCATCCTTCAATGCGAGGTATTTTAGACTTACCTATGGATTTTCAAAATAGGTTTATGAGTGTTATACAACTTCTCAACCTGAAAGTTCTTGTGGTATCGAGAATAACTGAGATTATTGCAGTATTACGAAACTTATTTTTTCACGTTCTTCTTACATTTTTGTTGACGGCGTAAAATAACTTCCAGGTTTCATCTAGATAGTCGGTATGTTTTGACCATAGAATGTTTTGACTTGTATTATATCAATTACAAGTACAAAACAAGAAGTTGAATTGATTTGATTACGGGACCCAATGACGTAAATTTACCAACAGGTAGCTCTCGTATTATAAAGTAGAACAAAATCCTGTAATGATAGTTTTTTTCCTTCTAGATAGGTACAGTGATTTTCGGTATGATATTAATGAGTTTTAAGTTTTTTAAGTGAAATCAATTAAAGAGTATCGTTAGTTAGGTATTGTTTCTATCTATAAATTGGTTGTCCGTAATTGATCCTGTAATAAATTAATAATTGATCAAGGAGGATAAATAGAACGATACTTAATTATGATATATTGTGTTTTTTCATACGACAAAAGGTACTAATAATATCTTAACAGCGAAGCGTCTTCTACGCATTTTGAGTGATTTGATTTTCGCGGGCTAGTGCGCGACGATGTTCGGTAGCGGGGCGCGGGGCGCTTGCTGCGACTAAGCCACGCCCATTTCGCTTCAATTATTTTTCGACATAGGCCCTTAAAAGAGCTTGTAACTTTGGTCTTAATAATATATCAGAGCCAGTGGCGTGCACTCAGGGTAGACAAAAAGACAGTAAAACCCTAATAATTTCTAAACTAAAACCATTTTGTTGACTTTTAATTGTTTAGATACAGGTAAGTAATTAAATTACAGTTTAGTAAACCAAAATGCTCAACATTTTCAGAATAAGATGTGGTCGTCAGTCTTATATTTATAGCCCTGCTACTTCGGAGCGCGCTCCATAGAAACGAAGTCTGGTTATATTTTCAATACTAGCCAATTAAAATCAATGACATTTTTAGAAACAATTTAGAAGCTAATCTCTATGCTTGTATGTTGTCAGATTTTCGTTCTTTCGCACTTTCTTAAAAAGTCAATGTGGTCAAGTAAAATTTCAAGCTTACTTCGTTCGCTCCAGCTTTTGCTCCACAAAATGAAATCGAGTTATATGTAGCAAAATCTTGCTGACACTTTTCGTTCTCGGGTTATTACAAATAGAACCGTACATAAATTCCGAAGAACTTAGTGGTATAAAAGCTAGGTCATATTGAAACAAGTATACATAAGCCGAGGGAGCTCGTGGCCTTATAGTTAAATTAAACGGTATAGTAAATTATCGATATTGCTTCGCTCGCTCCAAAACATGTATCATGTTATGGAATAAGCCCGCGTTTAATGAAACCAATGTAAGTATATAATAAGCCCATAAAAATACATTTTGCCTACAATCTATCTACCTATGAAAATATCAGGTCTCTGAAAATATTAAAATGTCACGTAGGCATTTAGTTTACCTAGCCTTAAAAACTGTTTTATTTGTTTGTTGTCCCTGCCATATCTTTCTATTTTTTTTGAGTTATAAAGTTCATGGCATAATTATTATCTTATCTTAACTATTATAAAACTGTATCATTGAAGATATTTACAAAAAAAGATGACGAGACGATATGGTTTTTAGATGTCCCTAACTCCAAATCAACCTTTTTTAGAATTTTTGTCTGACTGTTTGTGCGTTTGTTTGTACGAGCATCACGCAAAAACGATTGTACCGATTTTAATGAAACTTTTTTTGTTTGATAGCTTATGATCTGACTTAAAATCTGGTATACAATTTGTGCGGACGAAGTCGCGGGTTAACTCTAGTCAGTTCTAAATTCCATACCATACCTACCTACCTATACTCCATTCAAAATAGCAACGAAATTCTAAGGCTATTTTGCATTACAGAAACAGAGATTTGAAACACTTCCTCTCACTTATTCTGAGAACAGCTTTAGTAACGTCCAAGATATGTCGGATAGTATATGTATCCAATAAATTAATTACATTTGGTAATCAGAATTAGCCAGAAAGCTAAATAGGAATCGGAAAATCTCGTCGCCCTTATTTGGAATGAAGTATAGGTAAATAAAATAAGTTCTTAGTTACTGGCTTTATCACGACAAAATCATAAAGAAACCACCTATGAAAATATTAATTTTCCTCTAGCCTACCTACTTTCCTATATTACGTACCTATTTACTACGCTGATACTTGATAAATAGTGCAGCTGCGTACACTTCGCCTATTTAATAAAAACAATACCACCGATGTCTTGGAAAACTATAGGGAACCAAAATATTAAAGATGGTTTAACAGTTTTATTTACCAAAAAAAAACAATAAAAACCTAGAAAATAATTAAGACACCAATCAATTATCAATTAATTTTATTAAATTAAAATAAAAGCCTGTTCGAAGAATTCATTGCAACCCAAGTTTTTATTTTAGTCTGATTCTTATAAAAGCCCCACAGTCCAAAAAGTCGTTAGTTTTTACTCTCATGTGTCAATATTCATACAATTATTCATGCTGCATCAGGATTGAGGAGTTGGACCTGATTTTAATGACGAAGTCTCTGGTTGATGTGATGTCCACCATTCTAATTTAAAATCTACAGATCCTGAAGTCTCCCAGCTTTGGTAGTCAGTAAGTATGGGCAGGATCGTACTTCGATAATAATTTATAGTATAATTTGAAAATTTGCTCATTTCAGGTTTTTAAAGTAAATTCGTCAATTCGTCAATCATTTCTAGAGAGAAGTGCTCAAACGAGCTCATTTCGCTTTGCTTCGCTCGCTCCGTTTTAATCAATGGCTCTGCAGTATGCATAAACCGAATAAACCGACACAATACGATACGAGTATAAAGCCCTTTCCCACGCAGCGCGTTTAGCGTCGCGTTGGCGCAATGCAATGCGGCATTACTTTGTCTTTCCGTACTAAATGTATCATAATCAGCCTATATACGTCCTACAGCAGGGATCAGGCCAAGAGGGAGATCAAAAACCTTTGCCACATGACGCTTTGCGCGAAGCTTTGTCGCCTCAAGCACTGCGTTTATTGCAATACCTATGTGGTGCACGGCAATCACTATACGAAACGTCACGTTTGCAACGAGTTATTTCGTGCTCACGTCGCTCGCTCTGGTTTCTATTTTTATTATACCACTGCATACACGGACTGACAATGTTTTGGTCACAGGAGTCACAAGCAGTCACAGTCAGTCATTGTGCAGAGAAATTTGGAGCTCGCTTCCCTCGCTCTGGTTTTTCTTTTTAGTACAGTACTTCTAACATAGCCAAGTCAGCAAAGTCGTGATGCGAAAATATTTCGAGCTCGCTTCGTTCGCTCCAGATTTGGGTGGAACACTTGGTAATACTGTCTTTACATGAAATAACCGACAGCTCTGAAAATAGCAGTTAGATTGGATAAGGGCCCGCCGCGCCGGCAAGCTCAATTTATGGCGGGGGCGGCCAAATATATTTGCCCAGGGACGCAAAACCTATTTGGAAATGACATGACCAAACATAAGACGTTCACCGAATTCACGCCAAATTTAGGGGCTTACTCTCTTTTCTTGACACTCTCAAACCACATATAGCAGTTGGCACTGTTTTTTTTTCTTGAAACTGATAAATACAGTATAGCTCAGGGGGCTGCGACTGCTTATTACTGCGGATTATGATGGTACCACGCCAGTGACGGCGAAGCGCAATGGCAGGTCAACCTAACCAGTGAATGAACTGCAAAAGGCTACTGTGCCCACGCCCCACGGGCACCCATACGGACCTCGGCAAATGGTGTCGGCATAACTTGTAGCTCAAGGTGGGCTAGTAGCTTCCAAACTACCTAGGGTTGCCAGATGCAGGCTTATCAATTCCTGGACATTTCTACGAGCTCGAGATTTTACTGCAATATGATAAGATTATGTTGTTGAAACATTGTAATAAAACTGGTGCGAGCGAAGCGAGCTCAAGATTTTACTACCGAGAAACTAGGTCGTTGCAGTATAATCCAAAACTAGGAGCCAGCGAAGCGAGCTCGAAATTTAACTACGTAATAATTCGATTTCCAGACGAATGCCGAAATCGAGACTACTCAATTACTTATTATACGAAGCAAAGGCTGGGCTCTATATTTATCAGGATAATGACTTGGTTAATATTCGGGAATTCCGGGACATTAAAGTATGATTACGGGACCCAGGACTAGACGCAAAATTCCGGGACTTTCCCAGATTTCCCGGCCATCTTGCAACACAAAAACTACCCTACCTAATTAACCTACCATGGATGTCCAAGTTATCCTACTTCTTAAACTAATTAATTAATTAAGTAGGTACTTATTAAAAAGAGTACGTAAAGTACTGACCTACCTGTACTTTTTGTGACGATGTTAGCGACTCAATTTACGCAATACATGGATTTGGACACAATAAAATAAGTCCTGGATTAAATGAACTAACACTAGAGTAGGAGAGGTAGGTACTTTTTAAAGTCGACGCAGGCCAAGTCTCGGGCAACAGCTATAAATTATAATTTATCAATAAATTGGGTAAAGTACCTATACTTCATTTCAAATAAGGACGAACAGATTTTCCGATTCCTTAGCTTTCTGGCCAATTCTGATTTGCAAATGCGGGTGTAACAAATACCCTAGTAATACTTAAGGGGGTGCTTTTGACCATCAAATTGAACAACTTTCACTTTCAAAGAAATCCGCCCTTTTTTATTTAATTCTCGACTTGACTCCATAGTGAAAGTTGTTCAGTTTGATGGTCTGAAGCACCCCCTTAAGTATTTTTACACCCTGTATAATTTATTTATTAGAAAGATATACTATCCGACATATCTTGGATGTGTTCTAAGAATAAATGAGACGAAGTGTTCTAAATCTATGATTCTGTTATTCAAAAAATTGCCTTAATATTTCGTTGCTATTGGAAATGGAGTATAGATAGGTACTTGAAACGAAAGTTAAATAAACTCACTTGTCATACTTGACAGCATGCCCGTTAACTTCCCAATAACGTGTTTCCATTATTCACTTTGTCTCACAACAAAAACAAGAGATCACTATGACAGCACTATCAAAATACACAATTTGATAAATAAACAATATCTTTTCACATGTTTTAGCGCAATACGCGCAACACTATTTTATTTATAAAGGTATGAGTTAAAAAATATTTATGTTAGGTCCTTGCAATTCATAATTGATAAGAAAATGCGTAGATTATAATCGTGTTTAGGTTAGTGACGCGACGTTATAACCGTATGAGGGTCGCGGCCGTTCTAACTTGAGAGAAGACTGCTATCGCCGGCCGGCGAGTCATGTGATGGCGCGTCAAAATATGGCACAGGCACGAGCGTCGGAATGTGCAGGGCGCCCCGTGCGGCCACGCTCGCTCGCACGTGACTTCTTCTCCGCCCCGCACCACGTCCACCACACCCCGCGATACCTTTATACTCGACTGCTGTGAAAACGCGTTACGTACACGTTTGAATTTTTTTGTACCGTGATTCTGTTCAGAATTTAAACAAGTACAATAATTATTGGAATTTAATTTTATGTTGGATCAAGAGACCGATTGCGCTAATATAAAACATCGAAGTTCCATTCGTATCCAATTTTAGTTTTAAATACATTGCAATCCAATTACTATTCAACTGTGCTGAATTCCGGATCGCGCTTAACTCTATGTAACTGTCAGCCTTTAACGTTTGAGCGATCTGTTAAAACGTATAATAATAATAATATAACTTCGGTGTTTTAAGTTAGCGCAATCGCGTCTCCAGATAACTGACTTAAGACGCTCCCCATAGGTAAACGCAGGGCCGGGCCGGCATATATTATGCTGGTTTTTAGAAGCTATCCTCTCTTTATTTGAAAGATACAAATTAATGAAAAATATAGCAATGATCTTCAACATCTGGGCTTTATTTACTATGAAGTAATTTCTTATTATTAGGTTATTTTTCTATAAATTACACATGAAACCTGTGTTCAAAGGAAAGCCTAAATAATTATTGGAAAAAAATTGTATTATCATATACTTACCTACTTTATAAGTTAAATTCACTTTTACTTGCGACCTTTCATGCGACACACACCATTGTGTAAATAATATTATGATCTAAAAATGCTATCAAGTAAATTTTTTTTCAGACCAATATTTAATGAGTTAATTAGATAAATTCAAAATTTGGTGCGAATTATTATGATTATGGAATTTGATTTCCTTTGATTAGAAGGCACCACAGTGACATAATGAAGGACAAACCAGTCAAAAATAGGTATACCTACTAAAATGATGTAGTTTAGTAGAGGTGAGGCGGCTTTGAAAGGATCAAGGTCGTTTGGTCGGAGATACCTCTTAACCGAAACACAGTTATCTTTCGCTGTGCTGTGACTTCACGATCGGCGAGGGATCGAGAGGATAATTTAATTTGTTGTGTAGGTTTTAGGGTTGCCCTCCTCCCGCAAAAGTCAATTTGTAGGCAAAAGCGGTCTACTTACTTCGCTGACCCCACACCCCCCGGTTTTATCAAGCTGTTTACCGCGTATTGTTATTGTTAGACCCACTGCAGGACACATACCTACCTTGTACCCACTACCCAGAAAGGAAAGTTTATGGGTGATAGTACACCACCACACTTGCCCGATGCCGATTGTTAGACTACATCAGAATTTCTTCTTCATTGTGTTTCGTTTGAGTAGAATGAGGAAGTTAAACATACAACAAACCACGGGGTCACGGTCACCACGGGAGCTACCAACAGCTTCCATATTTTTAAACATAGCAACATTTGTTTTGACACGGTCATACTTTTTGCGTTTCGTTCTAGCATTAACAATTATGTTTAGTTAAAAACTGTACATTGCAAAAAAATTTACTATTGATAAATTAACTAATTTCCGAAAATAGAATTGATTAATTAAAACTTTCCGAAAATAACATTGAATAACTACAAGATCTCACAATTTATTTAATTTCACATGTTCTAATCAGTTTCAATTATTCAATTCGAATTTTTGAGTCTTAGCCGTAACTAAACGTAATTAGTGACTGTCAAATTGGGCAGCAGTTTTCAGAAGAGGCGTTTTAATTTACGTTTTTCTTGAATATTACAGTGAAAAACTATCAAAAATGCTAGCTTTGATCAATCGTATCCTTGATTGGATTAAAAGCCTGTTTTGGAAGGAGGAGATGGAGCTTACCCTCGTCGGATTACAATATTCTGGAAAAACAACTTTTGTGAACGTCATAGCTGTGAGTTATCGCAAAACAATAATTATTGGATTGAATAAGCTTCCTTGTTTGTATTTTCAATGATTCTGTTCTGCCCTGTGACGTGTGTGATGTGCCTCTGTATTGGATAGATTTCTCAAAAGGAATCTATGAGGAATGCTTTAAACCAGTTACCTACTCAATAATGTAGTTTAAAGACCCTCTTTGGGCTTACGTATCTTTTGTTGCTCATAGCTACTCACTCATAGTTTGCATATTTATCCGACTCGCAAAGTATTTGCATTTATAATGTGTTTTATTATAACTTTTCCCCATTAAATCTTATAAGAATATGAGTTGTTCATGCTGAATTTGTTTATTTGCATATGAATATAAAACTAAACATCTACAGGGTAAAATTGATATCATTAGCATCCTTCTAAACTAAGAGTTTACCCATCAAACTGAACAACTTTTACTACCGTTACAACTTTACTACTAAACTGCAATGCCTACTCGACTCAAATTTATGCAACAGTTGATTTTTTTTGCTCCAATCGGTTTGCTCCAATAGTAAAAGTTGTTCAGTTTGATGGGTAGACTCTTAGCTTATAAGGATGCTAATGATATAAATTTCACCCTGTATAGTTAAAAAAAAAGAAATTTTGGCAGCTACAAAAGATATTATAATTAGACACGTTCAATATTTTGTATCATGGCTCCATCATTGTAAGAAGGATTCTGCCAATGTCAAGGTAAGAAAAAACACTGTATGCAGTTTAAAACCAAGTCTGGTAAAAACTATGTGGGAGTCACGTTGCAGGTTCTGACCCGAGAACTTGTCTCGCGTGTTGTCCGCGCGTCGCGTCTTTGCCTGCCACGAGGCTCCGCATTCCTTAATCTCTTCTTGTTCTTTATCAAAAACAATCCCTGAGATAGATACTCCCACAAACTACTTGACATTGTTGGAAATGCGGTGCTAACGCACAAGCAAAAAGTCCATTAATTATAAATAAAAAAAAATAAAAAAACTATGTGGTATAATTATGATAATGGCCAACAAACATCTTGAGACTTGTGTTAATTGCACCAGAAACATAATTTGGAGGCAAAAGTGCTACTGCGCAATATAGGGTGAAATTGATATCAATCATCCTTTAATATTAAGAGTCTACCCATCAAATTGAACAACTTTTACTATGGTAGCAAACCGATTGGAGCAAAAAAAATCTGCTGTTGCATACATTTGAGTCGAGTAGATATTGCAGTTTAGTATGGAACAGCAGATATTTTTGCTCCGATCGGTTTGCTCCCATAGTAAAAGTTGTTCAGTTTGATGGGTAGACTCGTAGTTTAAAAGGATGCTAATGATATCTATTTCACCCTAGACAAAAAACATTTTTTTATTTATTAATTACACTACTGTGCATTCATCAATATACAAAGGGAATAGATGATCGAAGAGCTTGGAATAAACACTCTAATATCTGCATCATGGGTTGTATTGTCTTAAAGTACACATGGTGATGCATCAAGCTATACAAAACCAACATAAGCTGGCCGCACGTATTATGAATAACATATCACGTCACGAGGCCAGCTTATATTGGTTTTGGTTTATTTATATGAGAATATACAGGGTCCTTCTTAATAAGCTGACACTTTTTAAGGGGATGATGAGACTGTCAAACTGAACAACTTTCTTTATGGCACCATCATTGAAATCGCGAAAAAAAAAATCTGTTGTTCCATACAAAACTGAAATCTTTATGTAACTTTGGAGGGTTGTACATCACCTGCCTGCAACGTTTTTCTGACAAAAATATATAATTTTTAACAGTGTAATGGGCACGGCTAGTACGAACATAAAATTACTTGGCAAAAAATGCATCAAATTTATAAAAAATGTCAGTAGAGCAATTTTTTTTACTCATACATAGTTAAAAAAGTTTTCCACTATACTTCATTTCAAATAAGGACGACGAGATCTTCCGATTCCTATTTAGGTTTCTGGCCAAGTTTGATTACCAAATGTAATTAATTTAACGGATACATATACTATCCGACATATCTTGGACGTTACTAAAGCTTGTTTATGAATAAGTGAGAGGAAGTGTTTCAAATCTCTGTTTCTGTAATGCAAATTAGCCTTAAAATTTCGCTGCCATTTTGAATGGAATATAGGTATTCATATTATCTCATTGTTATCATATCATTGGGTACGGGTTCATTGACACTTATCTTATCTACCTAACCTACCTATTTACAACATTGCCTTAGTACTGTCACAGAATATCTAAAAATACGACAGAAGGCTCACTATCTAAGAACGCCAAAAAATCCAATGCGATGCAGTATTTTTAAGCAATCTTTCGATTATTAATATTACGATATTACTTTATACATCTGATGACGTATAGGATACTAATTTAATGATGCAGATATTTGGTGTGATACAAGATTTTTATACCCAAAGTGCGGAGTGAACCAAGTCTGGTACTGTGTATTAACCCTTCTCATTCTTGTTATAAATTGTATTTGTCTATTCTTCATATGTGCAAATAGAGAATCTTATCTTATCTTATCTTTTTTTGAAAACTGTTTTAAAGTAATCCTGAGATTGTAATGAAACAGTAGAATTTTTAAATTTATAAAGCCAAAAAATGACTTAAAAACTATTTTTTATTTATGATTTTGAATATTCGCGCGGAAACGATAGCCACAATGCTGTTTTTGCTCGTGATGGCACTCCGTTAGTAAACAATACGACTGCGAAAGACCAAGTAACAAGATTTGTGAAAATAATGAATTTGAATTAACACAGCACAACAATCATCTAGATGGTGTACTATCGGAGTGACGTCACGTTGGAATCCAATATGGCGAATGGCTTACTAGCGGTATGCGGGCTCCGTCTACATGCAATTTCTATTATGGTGGAGCAGGGTTCTCACTTCACTAGACAGAACAAAATTACATTTACACCCATATCTGCCAGAAATTCCATTCAATGAACACTACACACTTTGTAAACAACATAATTAAATGATTATGAAAGTGGCATCTCATTAAAATGTTTACTTTGTACACAAGCTAGATACTCGTATAAATAAACAACTCTCATGGATTCTGATAGGATTCTCTTCAGAAATAACCTCCAATAAAAAAAACTTCTAAAACGATGGACTACTTTGTTACCTGATGCTGTAGACATTCTGGACGCTGAAACTTGTTTGTTCGTTAGACTTCTCTGTAGGCACCCACAGAAAAAATTTCAAAAAGAAATTCATCTTTTTCAATGAGGTACCTACTAGAGGAGACACCCAGACTGAATTGTTTGTAACACTCGCATAGGCCAATTGGTGCAAGTTTACTTAGCCTGTGCCAGACGCTCGCTGCACCGTCACGCCACCAGTGCGACAGACGCCCCGCACTGCTGATCGTGGTGCACACATTTTGTTCGGGTTGTCAGTTCTATACATAATTATTCAATGTACTTTTCAGACAAAATGACAATTTTTTTGCGAATTTCCTATTGGTTTCTTAGGGAAAGCTGTTCAATATCATGGGTATAGTCACCCCTTAAAGTAATGCAACTGTTTACCCTGAATATTTTAATTTCAGTAAAGGTGTTACTCTAATAGGTTGCAAAACCTACAAGGTCCGTCATGCCCTAAGGCGGTCTAAGGGCACATACATGACATGTTTTAGAATCCAATTTGATTTAGTCATATTATTATTTAGTTTGTCTTAAGTCAATTGCTGACTTCTTTTGTCAGGTTCTATGGAGAGGTCTGCAGGCACCCTTAATAGATCTGAATGAAATTTTATTACTCGTAGTTCTGGATAAAAATTAAGTTGACACTTTATGGACAAGTTTCAATATCAGTTCAAAAACAAACAATTTATTATTTATTTTCAGTCCGGCCAGTTTAGTGAAGATATGATTCCTACGGTGGGTTTCAACATGCGTAAAATCACCAAAGGCAATGTCACTATCAAGGTAAGGATTGATACCTTTTGATACCATTTAATGTTTTCTTTTGCTCCAGTTGTTTGAGAGAATAATGGCATAAGTAATTCGTTTTATTTAAATACTGTACCTACAAGAGCAAAGGTATTTTCAATATTGTCATTCATTCTCAAATACATATCAAGCCTGCGGCCGTCGAATGACAGCGTGATATAGCGCTATAGCGCCTTAGCTCTCTTTCTATTGGCGCACGGAGGAAAACGTTATACAAGGCCTGATATAGCAAATAGCCTTATCTCGCGCATCATGCTACGGCCACTGGTTGCTGTAGAAAAGAAAGAATAAACTTCGAATCCTAGGATATTTATACAGGGTCCAACTTAATATGCTGACAGTTTTTTAAGTCAATGATCAGACCATCAAACTGAACAACTTTCTCTATGGGACAATCGAAATCGCGAAAAAATTAATCAGCTGTCCTATAAATTCGGCTCGAGTAGGTTTGCACTTTTGTATGGAAGAGCTGATTTTTTTTTTGCGATTTCGATGTTGGTGCCATAGAGAAAGTTGTTCAGTTGACGGTCTGATCATCCCCTTAAAAAAGTGTCAGCATATTAAGAAGGACCCTATACAACGTTTTAATGAATTAACGCAAAACTAGAAAGCAGTTTGTTTAGAATCGAGAGTAAAATCGAATTATCTTGTTTTTAACATAGGTAATTTTTTTCATAATATTAAATAATTTGATTTTAAAATTTTAAATTTCCTGAACTTGATCTCAACCCACTGCACGGGCACACTCACCCTACTTACTACCAAAACAAGATTCTTAAAATGTATCCACGAGCACTCTAGCGCTTTCATTCATTGCTGAAATGATAACAAATCATTTTTGCCTGAAAACTTAAAATGCGAGTAACTTTAATTTTTAACTATCAAAATAATGAAATTTTTGTTTCAAGCTAATTATTTTGTTATAAATCAGTTGGGGTGTATGAGGTTTTGCGCTTATTCATTAACACGTTGTATAGTTAGTAAGTTGTAAAATATAAATATCCCGCACTTCGGATGATTATTTTCTTGTATTTTTTTGTATATGTATTTTTAAGAACAGAATGATATGAGTTTTTAACTGTTTTAGGTTTGGGATATCGGAGGCCAGCCAAGGTTCCGCTCTATGTGGGAGAGATATTGCCGAGGCGTTAATGCTATTGTGTGAGTTGAAAATACTTTAATAATGTATTGTATTCTATCACCATCAGCTGTTCAATCAATCAAATCAGACCACATCAACCCACTGCTGGGTATAGGCCTCCCTTTTATTGCGCCATTCTTCACGGTCCTGTGCTAATCTGATCCAATGTGAACCCGTCACTCTCACAATGTTGTCAGACCAACTTGCTGGTGGTCTGCCTGATGACCTCCCCCACGTGAGATTGGGTGAGATTTGGCTCGACCCGCTCCCCCCTAACGCCTCACGTAATTAATGGACGCTCCCTTACAGACCCATTATCCTTTGCAGGTATATGGTAGATGCAGCGGACCCAGATAAGATAGAGGCTTCCAGAAACGAGCTTCACAGCTTGTTGGAGAAGCAGCAGCTCACCGGCATCCCCGTGTTGGTCCTCGGCAACAAACGGGATCTACCTCACGCGTTGGACGAACATGGCCTTATTGAACGAATGTGAGTTGTTTGTACATTTGACCAGGATATTTAGGTAGGATAGACGCGCTTAAAGCTTAGAAAATGAAGAATGTTCACACCACAGAACATTATAATAGGGGTTAGAAGTGCAAAGTAGACGTGGAACTTGTCGCCACAAGTTATGCAATGATTTGCATAACACCAAAGGCGCGCGGCGTGGTGCAAGCGAGAGGGAATGAGTAATTGTAGCAGCGTGAGCGAGAAGACAAGTGGCGACAGCCGTCTCCGAAGCAAAAGTTCACACATTTAGATTTTTAGCTTACCTTATAGAAAATAAAAAACATCTGTGTAAACATAATTAGATATGTCAACTAGTTCACGAGATATATAACGTCTAACAGAATTAGCTGAAACAATTTTAAGGGGATGATCAGACCAAACTGAGCAAGTTTCACTACGGGACCAATATCGAAATCGCGAAAAAAAAATTAGCTGTCCCATAAAAAATTGCAAACATAACTCGACTCAAATGTGTTGAACAGCAGATTTTTTTTTCGTGATTTGATACTATTCTTAGACCTTATATAAATTAATATGAAAATAGAAATTGAAAATAGATGCGAGATGTACGGCAGCGTGATACAGCGCACCTTAGGTCTCTTTTTATTTGATCGCGAACGAATGAGTTAAAAGGCGTGATATAGCCTTATCGCGCATATCATACTACGACCGCTCTGGAACTGTTAGAACGTGACGTCAGAAGTCACAGCGGTAGTCTTTGCATTGCATGCACCGTCTGAAAAGATATCTGCTGGAAACTGTGAAGATTGGGCGACATGGAAGGCACTTACCAGATTGCGAACGGGAGTCGGGCGATCCAAGAATGATCTGCGGAATTGGGACATATTGCCAGCTGATGCGCCTGAGGAGTGTGGATGTGGTCAGGCAAAGCACTCGACACCTATCGCAGTGTAGCCTGTGTCTTGCTCCCTTCAGGATTACAGGTGGCCAAGTACTAGAAAGTCAAAGTGTGATCACCTTCACACGAGACAAGATGTTAGTAAAAGGTCTTAGTAGCAGATTGTCGTTATTATTGACTTTTAAGCTGAACATTTCGTGCATTGATTTCAGGAACCTATCAGCAATCCAAGACCGCGAGATATGTTGTTACTCGATCTCGTGCAAAGAGAAGGACAACATCGACATCACACTACAATGGCTCATCGCGCACAGTAAGTCAGGGAGCGCGCGTTAAGTGTTATCTACCATTTACAAGGCAAGTCATCTTCGCTGCACACTCTAGTTTACATACTGACCGTTTGGCAAAGCTTTTTGTTTGATGTTAGAGTTCACATTTGTTAATATGCTCCTGTTTTTTACTTGAACATGTATTTTTCATTATATAGTTCATTTCGATTAGTAACACCACTGACTTTTCGATGAAGGAAAACATCGAGAGGAAACCTGCGTGCTTCAATTTCGAGGCATGTATTGTACCCACTGTTCATTACAAGTGGCGGCGGGCTTACTCCCCGTCACAGTGGACAGAGTTTCGGTACTGCTAGTGAAACGTGGATTTTCTGAGTGTTCAGAATATCTCTGACTACCCCTCGGGGAATTTAGTATGCATGCGTATGCATATCTTCTGATCTTTTACTTATTTTTCGTTTATATTTTATAGACAACAATAAATCATACATTTCACACCATCTTTGGTTGCACCTCAATTTATAGGATACTTGTATCTCAACTCTCGCTCCTTAATCTTGCAGGGGGTGGACAAAGCTTCAAAGACTGCAACTTTCTGGCTTTTTCGAGCATACCTAATAGCATAATCAAAATGTGGGTCGAACTTCAACCATCGATCGGTTTTGAGTGTAGTAGATGACTTGCTTCCCCGATAATTAGCTATTCTAAAATAAGCTTGAGTTGTGCACTCTCTAATTGGATGTGGCTTTCGTTTTCTGAGTTAAGCGGATTCATTTTATGATATCAAGTTGATTGATTGAACTTATTATTTACTTTTGCAGAAAATGTTGCCACATTCGAAATTGTACACATACATTCGATATATAGTAGTAATTAATAGATAAAATAATGTGCTTGTAATTTACTGCAATTGGCAGAACATATCAATTAAATTGATTGTTTTTTTGTTTGTACTATTTATTTAAAATCACAAAATCATCGCACCAAAAAATTATAAATGTATATTTACTATCTATTAGTTGCTATTGTATTGTAAAGAATGATGTACGTATTATATTAGAATGTAATGTTTAGATTCTCTAATAATAATAGCGTTATATATATTATAAATATACTTATCTCATATTGTTAGCTAAAAATTAAGTTTATAAATATGATTGTGGGACTAATTTTGTTCCATGTATATTTGATTAATTATAGATACTCACACATTTACTCAAATATTGAATTAACTTGTTGAATATAAACCCTAGGAATAAAGTGGTAGATAACTTAAGAGACGTTTTACCGTTCAGTAGCGCCCTATCGTATTATTAAAGATTTATCAATAATGAAAACCTACAATGAATAAAAAGAGCTACTCCGACCTAAATTTTTATATAATACTTTTATAGGTACTAAACATTAAACTTTTAAGAATATCGAAATAAATGTATAAGTGGCCATTTTTTTCTGTCTTTAAATTTGTATGTTTAAACCTATAAAAGTATTGTATAAAAATAGCTTTAAGGCTTTTGTAGTAAGTTCGACTAGCATTTTATTAATCTAGGTTTTTTAATTGAGAAATCTTGAATTCTGTGATCAGGGTGCCACTGAACGGTAAAAGGACTCGTAATAAGGGAGTTGATTATTTTCAGCAGGTAGATATTTCGGCAGTTTTACTCTATCAGACAAAATGTTGAATTCACATATTGTAATTAAATTTTTTACTAAAGGGGTTGGTACATTTTTTTGTCTGCTGGCCAAGCGGCTGGCACAGTCGTGGGCTGCCATATTATATATTTTTTAATCTTGCGCACGTCAAAACCTTTATATTATTATAGTATTATATGAAATAGAGGACACACGTACAAAGAAAAATGTCTCAGAACAGAGTGCCTCTATTCTATAGCGTCACGTTACTACCGATTGGTGATATTTTTGTTTGTCTTTGTGTGCCTCACACATTTGCACTGCAGATAAAAAAAAAACAAAATGGTGGCCGATGATTATGCCAAAGATGTACCAACCCCTTAATTTCCAATTAAATTAAAATAAATCGGATTGAGTGTTGTTCCTATCACACAATTCGGTATGTCAAGTTTTTTTTTTGTCTCCATTTTATACTTTTTACGGATAGAAGACATAATTTTAAGAAATAATTAAATTTTTATGTCGATTCATTGAGTTTATCAATATAAATTACATTTTTAAATGACTTTGATCTGTAATCTCTAAATGCTAAAATGGAGAAAAAGTAATTCTTACTCCATGGAGAAAAACTACTTAGTGCTTTATTTAAAAAAAAACCTGCTTTCTCTTTCTAACTCTATGCTGGAAACTGAAACGGCAACATCAAATGTCAAATTCTGACATTGTGAAAGTGTTTTTGTTTTCATAATGGCCAGTTATTTTAGGTTGATTTTAAGTTTACCAAGGAGTTCCCAGGTTTTCCAGTGACGTCACGATAAACGACGTTATTTTATTTAAAAAATCTGCAATCCATTCATTTTAATAAATATTATTATTGTATCTCTAACGGTATTTCACGGGCCGTAACCCGGACCTTTGGAAGGCTTGCGTGGGGACACAGGTCCAACAGCTCCGGCCCCTTTGAGACACTTTTTCTAAATGAGATTGGATGAACTAACCGTGGTCTATCTCTGAATGCATTATGAAAACGCACCAGAAGACATGCCACGTTTAGTGCAGAGACTATTGTAGAAAGGACAAAAACTACTCGGGTTATGGGGGTGAACTAGGTGGGCTGGGAAATCTGGGTTATTGCGGTGAGACTCGGGACGCCTGCCGTAACAAATGTCTCTAGTTTGTCAAAAATGGCAGACGGTGACTTGCCAACTCATTTGATGGGCCCCCCAAAATGGCCGCTCGCAAGGAGCGACAAGGCGGCAACACCTACTGAGCGGCTAAGGTTGTAGAGAGGTGAGTCTGCGAGCGCCGGTTCCCGGTGCTAAGCGCACCAGTCAGCAGGTCCCGGCGTTATGACATTTTACACTTCCAACCTGGAGCATAGGTTCCGCACTTGCAGCTCCACTCCTGGCCGGCCGGTTAAGGCACGACAGGAGGCGAGGGCCAAATCAATCCGGGCCCTCTGGAGAATCGGGTCCGTGGTGTCGCCACTCACCAACAGCTCGCCACAAGCTGCCCTAAGGGCGTATTATTATTATTAAGATATTATTATTGAGATACTTATCATCGAAATGGTTTTCGATCCAGCCCTTAAAAAAAACTTGACATACCGAATTAATATGGGTGTAGGCGTACTCTATTACTTTCACATACTTAATGTAACAAAATTAGGCTCGCAAGCAAACATTTTGTCAAAAAATAGAAGATAAAAGTCACTAGGTTTGTAATTATAAATAGTACCCGCTTTAACTGCACATTATGTTTATGCAATATCTATTTAATTAATCGTGTTATGTACTATTCGAAACGGGCCTATTCGTGCGGCGAAGTAAAATGATAGTATGACTTTTGAAAGGTGGTTATTCTCTATTTTTTTGCATCTATGGGCCCACACCTGGCAAAGTGCAGCGCAGAGAAAAGGTAGGTAATTTATTTTCGTTACTATTTCGAAAAGTCGATATCGATAATGGTTCAGTGAAAATGCTCGGTGCTGCGCTTCACCGGTTGTGCGTGCGCCGGATCTATTGCGATTTTTCTTTTGGTGCGTAATAGTTTCTATAGTATCCCATGTGATTTTTTTTTATTGTAAGTATTACTGTAAATGATTTTCTTTGTAACAAAGTAATTTTTAGGCGAATAGGCTCTGTTTATTAAAAATTAACACAAATCCCGAGCAGTTGCTGCTGGGAGAGAAAACAATTATAATTATGTTCCATTATCGATTTAGAGTTTTAGTTTATTAGTTAATATTTCAAATGTATATCTCAAATAGTATGTTTTTGCATTCATGGGGAATATTAAACCTTAATAAAATTAATCATGTCTTTTTCTGCCCAATTGAAATAAGCTGCGCAAGATTAAATAAATATTTGAGATATATATTCAATGTATTCAATTATGGTTTTGTATGGTGCGTGTAATCACATGGCTGTTAACATATTATTTTATATTTTCGATATTATACGACACAAAAAAGATAATCAAAATGTATTTTAAAGTGTCTTATTTTTTCGTAGCCTTAGGTAAAATTGTTTGCTCATTCTGTCTTATATATAGATAGAATTATGTAGATGGGTTAGCAACATTGAGATAAGCTGTTCTGATTGTATATCGGTTGTTAATAATTCACCAGACTCGTAAAAATATTAAGTCAACATTATTTCATGTTAAACGACAGTGCGGTGAGTGAAAGGTATATTGAAGCTTAAGAGTCCTTTTACCGTTCGGTGGCGCCCCACGAATCACAATATTAAAGATTTAGTACTTTTTAATTTAGGTTTTCTTGATTGAGAAATCTCAAATATTGTGATGAGGGCGCTGGACGGTAAAAAGACTCTTAACGTCTTGTGACACGACCATTGCATTGACATAACTCTCAAAAGGTTTTGCAGTATTTCTATGAGTCTGGTATTTTGAGGCCTTATTGGTATTTGGAGCAAAGGCTAACATTTTAAAACTATAACAGGCTTCGATCACAAATAAAAAACCAGATGCACAAAAATGTTTGTACGTCATAGATATATAACTGAACTAGATTCATTATCAACGTTCGTTGAGCTCTTCTTTGTACTAGCTGACAGTAAACATGCCAAATAAGACTAAGTTTATGAATCAATTACAACATATTAGTTCCAACCAACAGCATGCATACTTAATTTGTGTGGGTTATTGGGTCAATGCAGACAAAAATTTGCTAAGATTTTATATGAGACTGGGGGTCTAGTATAAGAGGTCAATGTTTTATGTATTTAATATCTTGAACCAGTGCATAGGCATGTTTAGTGTCAGTGAGATAGCGCATATTGCGACGAGTCGCATAGGAGCGGAGCGGGCCGCACCGCAGCGGAAAATGCCTACCTTGCACGCTGAACGAGCCGGTTCGCAGTGCATTGACGGATTTTTAGTTTAGACGTAATACTGCAGACTTAAAAAGATCTGGTTGGTATGGCATACTGTGACGGGCCGCATTGAACGGACGGACAGCCGTGCAATAATGCAACCCGCTTGGCGCCCGACCCGATGCGGCCAGTCGCAATATGCGCTTACCCTTAAACTTTAGTGGAGTATTATACATTCATTAACACCGTGTATAGGGTCCTTCTTAATATGCTGACACTTAAGGGGATCACCAGACCGTCAAACCGAAAAACTTTCTCTATGGCACCAATATCGTAATCACAAAAAAAAAATCTGCTGTTCCATACAAAACAGCAAACCTACTTGAGCTAAATGTATCTGGCTCCTTAGAGAAAGTTGTCCAGTTTGACGGTTTGATCGTCCCCTTAAAAAAGTGTCGGCATATTAGGAAGGACCCTATATGTATGTGTGCATTTTTGGTTTGGCCGTTTTTGGACCGTCGATTGTATTTTTTGTTAGTGATTGAAGTCTATAGTACCTAACGTTACGTAGAATACTGAACCCCGATCTTGCGTAAATAATTTATTTTGATGCGACAAAAATATATTGACATGTAGTAAGGGTGTGGATGTAAATAAATGATGGAAGTTGTTTAAATACCAGGTTAATATGATGAGACTATTTGATTGACAAGCTTTGTTAAGAACATTCTAAATACGGTATATATTCACCTGTATACAGGGTGTTATAAAACACCCTAGTAATATTTAAAGGGGTGGTTTTGTTAGACCATAAAACTGAACTACTTTCACTATGGAGACAACGTCGAAATAAAATCGGCTTTTCCATCCATAGGCACGGCACTTAGACTACCTAGATGTATGCAACCTGTAGGCGCGAGTATGATACCGAGGTATGAACAACAAAAGTGTAAATTTCTTGTTGACTTACTAATACCAAAATAAAACGCTTCCAGACTGTGTAATGCGAATATTCTAGATCAATATGATGCTACAAAGAAAAGAAAACAGCTGAATTTTTTGTCGTCCGCCATCTTGTTTTAAAACAAAATTGTATTGGTTTTATTGTGTAATGTTTGCTAAAAAACAAGCGCAGGAGACTAGGCAATTATGAGGATTAACATGAATTGAGTGATGGCTATGCGATAATAGCTTAACGCTATAGTAAGGGTTGGTTTAAGCTTAACATCTAGTATCTGTCCCATATAACATGTCAGTTACGTTTTCTCGATTAATGGAACCGCTGGTTTTTTCATGCGATTTTATTTCTTCCATACTGAGTTGTTCAGCTTTGACCTGAATGACAGCTAAAAATAACTTTAACCATTAACATTTGTCATATGTAAATCAATAATATTTCAAATCCAGTTTCAAGAAAAATCTGCATCATGTTTTTTTTTCAAATATTGTCAATCAAATAGAAAACTTACGATTACAAAATGGTGATACGATCAAAATTGTATTATGTATATGCGTTGTATATTTCCAAAAATTTCTCTTTCTAGTTTGTACTCTGTTTTTAACAAAGAAATAAATACTGTAAGGGCTGCATGCTTGTTGTAATTATTACACAGAGATATTGGTGTGTCATTAATTTCCTTCCTACCTTCCTTTCAACTGCGCAATAATTTAAAATTCTGCGTACCCACCATACCACTACTGGTCGAATCCTCGATAGGATGGATTCCTATCATACCACTACAGGGTATTACTTTAAGGGGTGATTGTACCCATGATACTGAACAACTTTCCCTAAGAAACCTAGAGGAAATTCGCAAAAAAAATCGATCATTTGATTGCATTTAGTATGGAAAGCTAACATATTTTTTTTGCGAATTTCCTATAGGTTTCTTAGGGAAAATTGTTCAGTATCATGGGTACAATCACCCCTTAAGGTAATGCAACTGCTTACCCTAACACCCTGTATAGTAGTGACGTGGAGGAATACCATAATATCTGGAATGTCATCTTTTCTATTTCAACGATTCCTGTTTTTAACAGCATTAGTTATTACCTAAAGAAGAATAAAACCGGTCAAGTGCGAGTCGGGCTACTCGCCAGGCTACCCAGGGTTCCGTCCCCCACCACCACACAACTAAGTTTTTTTTTTACTGATTCTTTAACACGAGATCGAAATTTTTAATATTTGTATGTACTTAGTAACAAATCCGCCGTAATAACGCATATTCCGTGATAATTTCAACAGTCTAGCTATTACGGTTCAAAAGTTACAGTTCGTAGATAGGACGGACGGACGGACAACGTAGGCTTAGTAATAGGGGCCCGTTTTCACACTTTGGGTACGGAACCCTAAAAATTTGTCGGGTAAAACAAAAGATGAATAAAATGTAAAAAAAAATGTATTTAACGAATTAAATGTTATTATACATTGTAAATGTGATGATTACAGTATTTACTAATTATAGAACTTACGTAAGGCGCGGTTTACACAGAAGAGACGTGTGGCGGTGGCGGATAGTCAAAGTGACACAATTATAATCCTTATAGTACGTAGCACAGCGTCGTTTGGAGAATTACGCGGCCGCCTCCAGGCGACGTCACCTGGAGGCGCGGGCGCGATTCTCCTTTACGACAAAAACGACGCTATGCTATGTTCTACTATAAGGTTTATATTGTGTTACTTAGATTATCCGCCACCGCCACACGTCTCTTCTGTATAAACTTCACTTTCGAACACTATACTGCTAGTTTAATAAGGCACATGGAGATTGAGGGTTGAGCCTCATCTGGCAGCACGGAATCGCATTTTTTCACGCTCTATCCTTTTCTGTCGCTTAGGAAAATCGACTAGAGCGAGAAAGGGCGCAGCACTGTCGGTGCTGCCGCGTGCGATCGCATTCCCGCTATCTTTTTCGCTCTTGCAAATGACGTTCCTGAGCGACAGAAAAGGATGGAGCATCAAAAAAGGCGATTCCGTGCTGCCATACGAGTTTCAACCCTTATAATTGTGTCAATAACGTAAAAATCAATATTTATATTATTTCTGTCAACCTGTCTGCAACTACATGAAGAGTTGGGCCCAAACATTAGGGTATAACTTACGCTGCTGTCTTCTGCGATTTCATGATACATTACAAGTAGCTGAAAAATACCTAGTTATCAGTAAAATATAAATGTAATTAACCTAGCCATTATACTTAATCAAATTAAAGATTGAAAAATGAAGTCTTGGACGGGACTTGAACCCGCAACCTTCCAAATCGGGGCTTTGCTTTTATCTAATCAATTGATATAGGCCATTGACGGCGGGGTGCCGGCATTTGCTTTCATGCTATGTTTGAATGTGATATGTAGCAGTGGTGACATTTTATACAGGTTGTTAGGGTAAACAGTTGCATTACTTTAAGGGGCGATTGTCCCCATGACACTGAACAACTTTTCCTGAGAAAAACCTATAGGAAATTAGCAAAAAACATTTTGGGCTTTCCATACTAAATGCAATCGGCTGATCGAAGGTTTTGTATGAAAACCTGAATTTTGTAAATTTCCCTTCTGGGTAATTTGTTCAGTATCAATAAAATCTCAGTATCATTAAAGTAATGCAACTGTCTACCCTAACACCCTATATAAAGATAAATAATTTCTGCGCCGGCACTTACTGTCATGCCTTAGACAATATGACGAGCGAGTACCGCGTATAATTTTACTAACAAACTTTTCTAACACTTTGCGGGGACGAGGTAGCATGAAATACGCAACATTGGATTTTAATCCATTACTTTGGATGCGAATTTCAATTGTTAAAAATAGTCTCGTGTGAAACCAGGACGCGACTAGTTTGAAGTTATTCTAGTTTAGTGATAAGGTATTTAATTATTTGTAATGAACATCATCAATACAAGTTACAAGATCAATATCTTGTAACGTGGAAGAGGGGAAATGCTACCGCAAGGGTGGTCCTTAGTTATATGGTCTAAGTGTCATGACATGCTGTATCTGCTATGTAGCAGTGGTTACAACATTTTATATAGAAAGAGAACAGTAATTTCTTTACATCGTATTACAAAATACCGTTTAAATACCTCCGACAGATCCATTACTGTCTTCCCTATTTGTCAGCCGTATCTGATTGTGATCTATTTCCAATGCCTCGGGTTCTATTAGACCACTGATGGCGTTACCGAGACCAACCAGTTTCTGCTTATAATTCCTGTTTGTCATTTCCATGTTCTTGAATCTATCATTTTGACCATCAATTTTGTCCATCAACATATCGATTTTGTCACCTAACTTCTCTCTATCTTCGCCAAATCCCGTCTCTAATTTCTTCAATCTTTCATTTTGATCATTAAACTTGTCAGTTAAAAAATCGAGTTTTTCATTTACTTTGTTTAGAAGGTCGACCATCGGAGTAATGTTTGATGCAGTTTTCGCGTCTGTTTCCATTTTCTTTACTGTATTTTGGTTTATTTTGCACAGTTTGTCAACTTTATCATTCAATGATTTGACAAGATCATACACTGAACTGTCGTCCTGAATGTTACTCATTGGAGAATCTGGACTGCTCGATGCTAATGATTCCTGACGACTTATCGACGACGTGGATGAGACAGTCGAGAAGACAGGCTGTTTCTGATAGAATTCAGATTTCTTGAACTCTTGTAATTCGTCAGTGGTCAGCAAGCTAGCGATAACTTTGTCGACATCGTTTGACTTGATACTTTCCAGAACATCCTTCAGTTTCTCTGCATATAACTTCTGGATGGTTGGCTTCAAATTCTCAATCAGGTTGTTTTCGTCGTGCCAAAAGTATGGGATGTTTTTATTTTTGATTGCGTTGTACAATTCTTCGACCATGATGCGGAAAAGGGTGCTCACTTTGTTCTGCCAGTATTTTTTTTCTTTTGTTTCTTGAATTTTCCATAAAAATAAAGTTTTTATATAGTAGCTAGCTATGTCTTTCATTTGCAGAGTATCGCGCAGTTTTTTTACCTGGAACAAATTATATTTATTATTAATATAGTTTCTAAAAAATTTGTTTATTCAATCAAGTCTCTCCTTACAAACTTACCAATCTTATGGTAGTTTTTAATTGTTGACATCCTTTCATCATATCACGCTCGAATTCCTGGAAAGAGAGTCGCCAGCATCGATTCTTCATTTTCCCGTCTGGTATTGACTTGTTCGGCTTGGGCACAACCAGCCAATCTTTGACAGTGGTATCTTCGAACGTCCTAGAAAACCAAATAAATAAATCAGTGTGCTAATAAAGAGATATCTGTGTATTGTTTGTGAAAGATCATGAGAAACAAATAATCGAAATGAGCTTTGCGTTTGTGTGAGTGACACATTTTGTTTGGCCCAGATCTTACCTCTCGAAAATTTTACTGTAGAATCATATGAATTCGGTCGGGAAGAAAACTAACCTGTAACCTTCAGGCCAACGTGGGCACAAAAACCGGATCACAGGCACCAAGTCCACATCTAACTTGAAATATTCATTGTCCTTATCATTCACTATGTTCAACGTGTAAGCTGGTCCAGACTCCTTATATGTCACCAAATAATTAACTCCGTTAACAGTCACCTGGCCGTTTAAGTCATTCAAGGCTTTCTGCACTATACTATGCATCCATTGCCGGAATTTATTCTGAAGGAAGTATTTGTCTGCGTCCCTCCAATCGCGAGTGACTTTGTGGCATTTCTCCCATTCCTGCTGCTTATCCAGGTTGTCGAAGGCATTTTCGATTTTAAGTTTAACGAAACCAGCCTGGTCGTTTTCAATGGTAATGTCTAAATCGTAGTTGATTGGGAGTCTGATTACTATGTCCATATCGAATTCATCCAGTTTGGTCACTTTTATACCATCATAGACGCTCCCAGCAAACATCACCTGAAATTTTACAGAGAAATATGCCTAGAGAATAAAATCTGCCAATAAAATAGTTGATTGGCAGTAAGTACTGGTCATTTGGTTAAGACATTTCCGGTAATCATAAATTAGTGTATTTTTTAACCTCACCCCCGCGGTGGGAAGCATGGCGTGGCGAAAAAAGAAATTAAACATAGTTATGTTACGCACCTGGCTACTGTATTTACCAAAATAGTTGCACTTTTCTCCCATTTTCGCCTTGACCATACTGAAGACTCCATTGAACACTTCCTGAGACCGTTTATAATCATCATCTTTTATAGCGATGAATTGTTTAAAGACCTCGCCCAAATATAGGTCTAAGTTCTTCTTCTTTCCCGACATGGTTCACTGTGTAAAAAACGCTAATATTTAACAACAATTTTATAAACAGGGGTTTATAATATACAAATACAAAGAAAAAGTTGAAAAAAAAATCTTCCTATACACAACCTCTCCGAAATCTTTTAGGTACTTACTCGTATACAAGAGTTATTAGAAAAGACATTTTTGTTTGTTTAAGATACACATAATTATCCAGTTGATAAACAAATTAATTACAAACTCATAAGCATAGTATAATTAAATAATAAGTACTTTCTATATTTCGGACAGGCTGCTAATCAGTCATGCATATTGCTTTGTATGGACACCAGTCTCACACAAAGATAAAACTAATAATGTAATATACATCTTACTATAAGATCTTCTCACTGCATTTATTGTCTGTGTGAGAGAACAAATTAAGTATTTTGTATTGTATTGTATACAACATGTTAATGAATTAACGCAAAACTAGAAAGTAGTTTGTTTAGAATCGAGAGCAGAATCGAATTATCATGGTTTCACATATTTAACTTTGTTCAAAATATTAAATAATTTGTTTGTAAAATTCTAAACTTACTGAACTCTATCACAACCCACCGCTCGGGCACTCTCACCCTACCGAATACCAAAACAAGATTCTTAAAATGTATCCATGAGTACATTAGCTCTTTCATTCATTGCTGAAATGATAACAAATCAATTTTGCCTCAAAGCTTAAAATGCTTTAAATTTTAACCATCAAAATAATGACATTATTGTTTCAATCTAATTATTTTGTTATAATTCAGTTGTATGAGGTTTTGCGCTTATTAATTAACACATTGTATTTGTTGGATGGTCATTATTATGTTCCTATTACATGTTTTAATATGCACAAAAAAACATAGTTTTGGGAAGTGGATGTTCTGAGCATAGGGCAAACTATTTTGTGAAGACATAAATCACCAAAATGCTTCATCATTACAATGAAATACAAACTCAGTCAAATAACCCGCCCATTGCCGATCCTGGCGCTAAGGAGCCCATCAGCATGATGCCCAGCCCAGCAGCGTTGCCACGTTTAGTGAAGTGATTTAATTCTTAGACGTGGAACAATGGATATGAATAAAATTAAATCAGAGATTTGCATGGAGTCAGAGCTTGTATTGGAGAGGTTGGCAACATACACAATAGCCCTGGGCTACAGATTTCTATGCAACTTCAAAGATAGCCTTGATGCGAGCAGCATTAGGAACCTGGAGAAATTTGGGACTTTACCATAATTTTATTATTAACTTTATTCTGGTAGGTAGGTATGGAACATACAAGATATTTTTTTTGTCAAATTGATGTTTGTCCCATAGAGAATGTTGTTCAATTTGATGATCTGATGATCCTCTCAAAAAACCATCAGCATATTAAGTTGTACCCTGTATGTCTGGTGAAATTGATATCATTAGCATCCTTTTCAACTAAGAGTCTACCCATCAAACTGAACAACTTTTACTATGGGAGAAAACCGATCTGAGAGGGCACTGCAATTTAGTATGGAACAGCAGATTTTTTTTCCTTCTTTCGGTTTGCTCTCATAGTAAAAGTTGTTCAGTTTGATTGGTAGACTCTTAGTTTAAAAGGAGTCTAATTATGTCAATTTCACCCTGTATACCCTGTATCTGTATAGGTGCTGCCAAATTGATTAAACTTGAAAAAAAAGGGTTTAGACATGCTATTATCAAGATTGGAATGTTCTCAAGCAAGTTGATTGATCGGGACGAGTTGCAAGTCTATTATTGGGTAGTTGTGTGTCGGTTGCCTGCTCCTTGGCTTGCAACGAAGATCCACCATTTAATTGTTGCTCAAGTGCGTGTTTATTTGCATAAAATAATCCTTGAAGTCATCAAATATTTATTACCGTACAATGTCAAGCACTTATGCTATTTATTCTAGATATTGGCAAAATCATCAAAACTATGGTTGAGCTATAATTTTAAGATTAGAACAGGAAATTTGACATAAAGTGGATCGAAGATCTGGTGAAGGTGTTGGATAAGGGCAGCGCAGGACCGGTTGTTGTGGCAATCTTTGGGGGAGGCCTATGTCCAGCAGTGGACGTCTCTGATATGATGATGATGATGATGAATAGGAGATTACCCAAAAGGATTGTATTAAGGGTACCCAGTAGCAAAGACTAAGCCCAGCTTGCACCAACATGTATTTAGGCTTAAACACATTTAGTGATCGTTCTATCCTTCACACTGCTCTTACAAATGACAGTGACAGCATCATATTTAAACATGTTTAAGCTAAGGAAGAGAATTCCGTAGTCTTTGCTGGTAGGTGTGTATAAAACACTTTAGGTACATAAAAACTGGCCAAGAGCGTGTCGGACTCGCTCATGATGGGGTTCTGTAGCCATTAAAGTAGATTAAGAAGAAAAACCTGTATAATAGAGTATCATACCTAAAAGAAAATTTGAAAACATAATGATAGTGCGATTTAATTTCCTGCAACGCCATCTATTTATTTTACAGGTTTTTTTCCAACACTAGCTGGGTTTCATTCTAATTCCATTATAATTTTCATAGAAAAAACTAATTTTTTCCAACCCCCATTTTGTTGGACCGTATGGGACGGGTTGAAAAAAAATCGTTTCTAAATAACTACTACATTTCTGTTTTTGGTTTACTGTTATCAGTCTTTGTGTCAAATTTCGATTCAATAGGTGCAAAAATGAGCGAGTTTATTGAGGCGGGGCATACAGACAGACAGACAGAATGGACGGAAGTATAAGGGTTTCTTGTTTGACTACGGAACTCTAAAAAGAGCCAAAAGCAGACTAAATATTAGGGTTCCTAGGGATAGTTATTTTATTATCATTGATAATTATCACAATTTATTAAAAGGTTTATAAATCTTGCAGAGATAAGTAGATATGCGAGTATAGATGGAGCAAGACTCTATGATTGTAAATATGCGTTTTTACTTGTTGTTATCCAACAAATGGGCAGGTATGTGCCTCCAGTATCACTCGACCGTAACCTTTTAGACCTTAGTAAGATCTATATAATTAATCAATACTGAATAGGTACCTTTTGATCAGATGTTTTCAACTTCAGTGTTTCCTTGTTTTTCGATGGTTATTTTAATAAGTATTTCTTATATTGGTCAGGCCATACAGGACCATCCAATCAACCAAAACAAAATGAATATCACTTCGCAGTTCTCGTATCTTCCAGTATTTATAACTAACCCATTATCCAGCCGGTTTCCTCCTTCCTTTTTGCAAGTGTCAAATTGAATGTTACCATTATTGATTTATAATTCCACCAAACAACACAGGATACAAAGTTAATTTTCTTATGTTGAGTTTAAAATCTTTCATTTGTTTCCGAAATATTAAATTAAATCGTTAGATTGGCGTTTCGACTAAAATATCAAATGATGATCAACCGGGACGACCGAAGACAGTAAAATATTAAGAAATTTAAATGAATAATTTCTACCATTGACTAACTTTTATCTTGACAACTGTCAATACAAAAATCTGCTATTTATTGTGGGGAATCCCTTAAATGCCTCAAATGGGTTTCAAGGAAATTGTTTTGACTCGCTCTCTCGTTCGATAACCCTTCTCGGCCGTTTTCGTAGCTGCGATTCGTTTATAAGTTATAACTTCACTTTGGACTTCTACTCTTTCACTTATTACGACATGGCATAAGCGTATGCATATGCTCACGACTATACATATTCTCCGAGGAGGTACTCAGAAACCTCAGAACCTACTACCTACTGAAACTCTGTCCAGTCCAGTGTGACGGGAAGTGACTAGTGAGCCCGTCTTGTAATGGACAGTTTGGGTACAAGTACAATACATGCTTCGAAATGAAGCATGCAGGTTTCCTCACGATGTTTTTCTTTACCGAAAGACTGGCTCCATCATGAGATCCACGACACCATGTATATCGCATCGGACTCGTCAAAACAAACTAAACGAGCCCAAATTCGAAGAATTTACTAGAGCCCTTGAAGAGTTCCAGTATCCACCTTCTGGCATCATCATGAGTTCCAAGACACCATGTATTATGTATGGGAGTCGTCAAAACAAGTCAAACGAGCCCAAACTCGAGTGGTTTACTAGTAGCCATTGAGGAATTCCATCATCCATCTCATGACTCCATCATCAGATCAGCTCGATCACACCATATTATTGTATTATCATCCGAACTACATACACTTGCAAAGTTTCAAATCGATACATTTATTAGAAGTAGGTTAAAATCGACTTCCAAGATTTTCTTACATAGTTACATACAGGTGAAGCTAATATATACGAGTAATAAGCGTGTTAATAATAATAGTAATATAAAAACATCAATATTTTAATCGTGTTGAATCTGCTCTCTTCACAACTTTTGGGGCATTCCCGTCTTTCTCATAAATGTTGCCAGCACAAAAAAAGTAAAGTGGAGTGGGAAAGGATTTCTCGGTTAAATGTTGTTTTATAAATTTTTCGAACACAAAACTTGTTTCATACGCCACTAATAAAACTTTAATGGTACCTTTGTTTCTCGAAAAGTAGTAAGTATAAAAACAATGCGTAGTTTGTAGGAAGGATAGTACACCTTATCTTTTTCTTTTTTAAACTAGTCACACTTAAATTTACGCTATAAATAGGTGTGGAAGGAAATTGCATTGCATCGTACTTGTAGAATTCTAGTGTTTGTGCCATACGGTTGCATTCGATTCCAGTTAGATTCTATACTCAAATTCATCAGTCGCGAAACACTGATTTGTTTATTTAAAAACATTTATTACGCTCTAGGATTATTCGTCTTTTGTTTCGTATTCATAATTTTGTATTAATTCACTGATTACGGTAAGTGTTTATTTTGATTTAGTACCTAGCTTATACCTGCTGCCTTACGTACCTTGTATCATCTTGGATCTTGATTGAGGTGGTGCTTAACCGTTTAAGTACTCTATCCTATACCCTATAATAGACGGGCAATCGATTATAATGCTTCCTATCAGGGCCAAATCACCCGTTAGGCAAATTGCACTATCTAAAGGCCGATCGCAGGATCGCAAACTTGATCTCGGCCAATAGGGAGCGCGCTCTGCTCCCCTCCAACCGTTTTTAGTGTTCCGTACCCTAGGAGCTAGGATTGAAAACGGGACCCTATTCATAAGCTTACGCTGTCCGTCCGTCCGTCTGTCCTACCTTTACGGCTGTAACTTATGAACCGTAATAGCTAGACAGTTGACATTTCCACAGAATGTGCGTTCGTCAAAGAGTTAAAAATTAAGGGGGGGTCCTTTATAGAAACTAGTTTTTATCAATGTTTAATCGCGCTATTGTAAAAATGGTAATACTTGCAAGCGTCAAACTTTGTGATTACAGAGCAAACTTTACTGTACTGTGTAACTACAAACAATAAAAACCGGCCAAACGTGAGTCGTTCTCGCGTTAAAGGTCCCGGAGAAAACAAAGGTATTTTGTAAGTTAATATGTTGTGTTGGTGTGATACACACAGAACATTATAAGAGGGGTTAGAAGTGCAAAGTAGGCGTGGAACGTGTTGCCACAGGTTATGCAAATCATTGCATAACACCATAAGGCGCGCGGCGTGGTGCGAGCGAGAGGGCATGAGTAATTGTAGCAGCGTGAGTGGGAAGACAAGTGGCGACAGCTTCTCCGAAGCAGAAAAGCATTTGCATTTCTAACCCCTCTTATAATCTTCTGTGGTGATACAGAACCCTCGGTGCGCAAGTAGCCAATGATACAATAGATAGAACATTATGATACAAGTGAGCGAAGTTGGTCATTACAGCCGAGGCGGAATTGCAGCATGAGCCGCAGGCGAGTGCTGTATATACTAGCCGAGGCTGCGTTTGCTGTTTGCTGAGAATTAAAAACAAACTATAGAAAAAAAAGTATCATTACCGCACTAGTGCAATAATGTAACATCTTCGCATGCGTCTATAAGCTGCATTATGTACCTAAAAGCGTGGCAATAAGAGCCACTTTACGAGAAAGTGTGTTGAAAAAAATATAAAATGTTCTCTTGGAAATAAAATATTCATTAAATAAGCCTTGAAGTGGTATAGTACATTACTGCAGCGGCCAGCAAAAGAGGCATTGATGGACGAACGTGTAAATGTGGCATGTCCATCAATGCCTAGTTGTGGCCAGGCTTGTATAGTAGGTACTGTTCTCAAATAATGCGCGGAAATTAAAATACAATTACTTTTCCAAAATCAATGATGAATAACAAGCGAACAACGATGAAAAATATAATTTTTTTTTAATATACAGTTTTCTATTTGCAAGCCAATTCGAAATTTAAATAAATCCTTTGATAAGTTACCTCCTTGGTTGCCATTTTCGGAATAAAAGATCATTCCATTTTTAAATTATACGACAGATATGATTTTACTATGTAATTTATTTGGCCGCTAAACCCATAAACCACGACAGATATGGATTTTCATACAACTTTTGCCGGCCGCTGCTCGCATGTATTTGGCCAGTACAGCAATTTCGATTTATCTCGAAGAAGGTTGTCAAAATAATGCTCAAATTTCCAAGCATATTTGAGAAAAGATTATAATCTTAAATTTACAAATATTGTAGGTGAAACCAATGACACAATTTGAGTAGTCGAATCAACCGTATTTAGTTTTATCTACTACTTATAGGTCATTGACATTCCGTTTGATAATGTTCAATGTATCGATCCATTGTTATCAATTCTAAGTAACTTTATCATTTTTGTTACAGATTAAAAAATGAATCGTTCTGATGATAGAAACAGTGATAATGAAGATGGCGGTACCGGCTTCTGGGGCACCTTCGCAGGTGTTGCAGCGGGAGCAGCGGCGTTGGCTGGTGGCATCTACTTGCTGACGCGCAAGGAAGAAGAGCCCCAGACTCAGAATTCGAGACAGGAAGCCACTAGAAGATACTCTTCTGAGCCGGAAGAATGCCATGACCCCTCATCTGACTATATGACCAACCTGTTTGAAAGAATGCTATCTCCTAGTCAATCCGTACCTGCTAAGAAGTAAGTTACATCTTAATTTAAGAGGTGTTTGTATGTGTACAATTACCTCTAGAATCTCGTGTTGGTTTACCATAGTTTCGCTTCTATAATGTACTATTATTATCTATTCACATGCTTGGAGAACAATGTCACATAATTATTTTCTGTTTTGATTTCATTAAGAGTGTATTACTGTTGGCGCGCTCCATATAAAACGAAGTCTGATGATATTTTCAATACTAACCGATTAAACTCAATGAAATTTCCAAACAAATCTTAAATTAATCCTAGCATTGAAACTGTATATTTTAACGAAAATCAGACACGATACAAGCATAGAGATTTCTTCCTAGATTGTTTCTGCAAAATTTCATTGATTTTAATTGGTTAGTATTGAAAATATCACCAGACTTCGTTTGTATGGAGCGCGCTCCGAATTATATTCCCTTAGCATAAGCATATGTTCACGAATATATCCACGTTTCACTAGTAGTACCGAAACTCTGTCCAGTGTGACGGGGGGTGAGTCCGTCGCAGCTTGTAATGGACAGTGGGTACAATACATGCCTCGAAATTAAAGCTTGCAGGTTTCCACACGATGTTTTCCTTCACTGAAAAGCCACAGAATAGCCAAGGCCGGTTACAGAATAATCTGATTACCAGATTAGAGATATGGTATGAAGGAAGATGTGGTGACAAGGATTTAAAAAATATGTCGAGGTGGTTTGGTCATGTAGAAACGTAGTGTAGAAAGAATGAGTCAAAATAGGTTGACATATGCAATTTACAAGACAAAATGTGTGAATGGAAATAAATGAAAGGGGTCGCCCTAGACGCACGTACGCTGATCAAAGAAAAAGAAAAGCTAAGTATAATGTAGACGGAATCCACGAGAATGTATGAAGAGATAAGGATTTTGAAGACGCGAGAGATATAAGAATCATAAAGGTATACCTTACGGAATAGAGGAATTGACATGAGTTGTCAAATGAAACCGTTTTTTTGGGAATTTATCACCCCCTATCAGCCCAGTAAAAATTCAAGTTCTGTGGATAATCGTGAATCTAACGTGAAATCGTGGATAATTTAAGGAAATAATGTTAAGTATATTTCACAAAATAATCTAGGATTTCACTTTAGATTCACAGAGCTCGAATATTTACACTGTCGATTGTGTCGAAACGTTCCCAAAAACGGTTCTATTGCCTTGGCGCACGTATCTCTTTCTATTAAACAGTGGTGCCGCTAGGTACATCTCGCTCTCTCAGCTGTCAGCTCCTCTATTCCTGTATATTAACTTCATGGTCAGAATCGTAAAATGTGGCAATCTACAGGGTCCTTCTTAATATACTGACACTTTTTTAAGGGGATGATCAGACCGTCTAACTAAACAACTTTCTAAATGGGACCAATATCAAAATCGCGAAAAAAAAATCAGCTGTCCCATACATTTGGCTTGAGTAGGTTTGCAATTTTGTATGGAAGAGCTGATTTTTTTTCCGCGATTTCGATGTTGGTGCCATAGAGAAAGTTGTTCAGTTGGACGGTCTGGTCATCCCCATAAAAAAGTGTCAGCATATTAAGTTGGACCCTATATTATCTCTGCCCACCCCAGTGGGACATAGGCTTGAGCGTGTGTACAGTAGTAACAGATTTATAAGTTCCCCCGATGTACCTGCGCAGTTGACAAATTTAATGACGCGCGAAATTAAATTCACCAATCAGGATGTGCGCCTTGCCACGAGTGGCTAATTGTTTTCGCGCCCTTTTCACTGCTATCGGACTTTGCACCCTTTAAGAGGATATAATTCAATGCAAACTTACTATGGTGATATTTTCAATACCTACTAACCAATTAAACTCAATAAAATTTTTCAGAATCAATCTAAAAACAAATTTCTTTGCTTCTATAAAGTCAGATTTTCGTTTTAAAGTTACAGTGCATCAAAGATTTCCATACAAATCTTAAATTAATCCTAACCAAACTCCATGACTCCATACAAGCATAGATATTTGTATCAAAATTGTTTCAGCAAAATTTCATTTACTTTTAAATGGTTAGTATTGAAAATATCACCATAATACGTTTGTATGGAGCGCGCTCCGAATTATATCCCCTTAAACGACTTCGGTTTTTGTCGGGGGAATCTGTGCAAACGAAGATTGACGAGGTTAATTATTCTATTTTCCTGTAATGTACCTATGGGCGTCTGTAGCTTTCGTACATGTCATGTCCTCAAACAAAATTTTTCTTTGTTGACAGAGGGGTTGGAAGAGGTCCGAATACACAACCAAAACCTACAAATCTCAACGCATTGCTGTCAGATATTTATGTGGAATACATTGCATTGAAGGATGACGATTTCGAACTGTACTACAAAGTTTTTACTGAAGTCTTCTATAAAAACATTCACAAGAAAATGAAAGAAGTTGATAAATACTACAATAAGTATCACAGTACGGTATGTAAAAGTTGTTCTTTTTAAAGTTTGTTTAGTAGTTGGTTAGTTTAATGCATTATACTGACCTGCCTCTCTAGCAAGATATCTACTCGCGCGCGACACGCCTCCGCTGCATAGAAAATGACTGAAAAGTAGTATGGAAAAACGCCGAGTCGCGCGCGTATACATTAGACAAAGCCTCGAACTTTGGTTGATTATAGTGCAAACTCTAAAGTTAAACATTTTGACCTGCTCCCACGGTATTACCCTTACGGTTCAAAAGTCATACTTATTGTAAACCCTCATTCATTAAAGGATCATTTTGATCTAGGTTTACGGTTTACAACGAAGGTAATTTTTGTAAATTTTTAGGTACAATTTGCGGGAAGTCATTATGACAGTCTTCGCATTGATAAGCCCGATGAATTTGATATGGATATTTTAATAGATTTGCCTCTGAACCTAGACTGCGATCCAAACAATAAGGATGAGAGTGACATTGTTATCGAACCAAAGGCTCCTGGATTTGTGCAACTTAAAATGGGCAAACAATACCAACGGCTGCCCTTTAGAGATGATGGCAAAGAATGGGAAATTAACAAAACTGCTTATGACTGGAAAGATGACCGCAATTACTTGCTAGGTTCCAAATTCATAGAATGGTTCCAGGGGCTTGTCGATCGTACGTTGAACACTTTCCCTACCAATGGTTCTAAGTATTTATGTTACGTCGATGGAGTTGCATATACGATAAGTAAATCGAAGAGTGGTCCTGCCATGACGCTGATTATAGAGAATAAATCTAGAGAATTTAAAATGGATTTCGACTTGGTGCCCGCTTTGAAGTTTCCTGAAAGTCGTTGGCCGGTGAGTGCAGCGTATAGGAAGATTCCGCCGAAGTGTAAGGCCTCCCAGAATACGTGGATGGTGGTGCCGAAGCCGAACAAGACCGCTTCGTGCTCGTACGAAACATCAAGGTCCTGGCGCATTGCACTGCACGAACAAGAACGAGGGCTTATGTACAATAAAGTTAACATGAAACAAGCAATCAGACTGGTAAGTATCAATCTATACTATTTATTTATTTAACTCTTTATTGTACACACGGAAATATACATGAAAGCAGCATAATAGACAATTACAAAGGGCGAGCTTATCACGCTCATCTTTTATCTCTTATTGCTTACTATTGTAAAACTGTAAATGTTTGTTTGTATGTTTGTTTGTTTGTTTGTTTGTTCGCGCGTTACGTGAAATCTACTGGACCGATTTTGATTAAGAGAAGTTTATTCCGAATGCGTAAATGCGCGCTACATACGAACGAAGTCCGGTGATATTTTCAATACTAACCAATTAAAGTCAATGAAATTTTTCAGAAACAATCTAGAAACTAATCTCTATTCTTGTATGAAGTCTGATTTTCGTTAAAATATATAGTTTTAATGCTAGGATTAATTTCAGATTTGTATGAAAATCTTTGAGGCACTATAAGTTTAAAACTGTACATTTTAACGAAAATCTGACTTCATACAAGCATAGAGATTAGTTTCTAGATTGTTTCTGAAAAATGTCATTGACTTTAATTAGTTAGTATTGAAAATATCACCAGACTATGTTTGTATGGAGCGTGCTCCGAATTATATTCCCTGAATCTTTTTGTGTCTGAAAGCTTATAATTTAACATAAAATCTGGTATATCCTTTATCTCGCTACAATGGCGGGAACCCGTACGGACGAAGTCGCGGGAAAACTAGTAATATATAAAAATAAATATGCATTTGGCCCACCAATTACTTCCAGTTCGACATGCCTGCCTTAGAGCAAGACGGCGCGGCGGCTCCCACGGCCCCGGTACGGGAGCCTGTTTACAAATACTTAAATACCTTTATCTTAAGCCGTGGTGGTCAAGCCACTGCCACATAAAAAAAGGGTTGGATAGACTTTTATCTATGTCACCTTTCGTGCCAATGAGACCGATTATCTATAGAAACTTGTTTTAATTATATATTGACTAGAGTTAGTAGAGACTAGAGTTGTTCCTGTGATACATCGACAGCCTATCGATAACAGTATACTCATACCTATGGGTTTTAAGATTTAATTTACAACCTGCCCAAAATGAAAGTGAAGAAAAGGGTGATTAATCATAACGTGCAATTTTTGATTTAATGTGCATAATCTGTAATGTATGAAATACATTTTATTAACACATTTACAAAACATAATATTTTAGTAAAAACCGGCCTAGAGCGTGTCGGACCCGCCCATGATAGGGTTCTGTAGCCATTGCATAAGAAGAATAAGAAATAATTATTAAGAAAAACAAAAAATCCCGACTGCATAAACAAATTTTAAAATTTGTTTTTCTTCACATTTCTGTTTTTGGGTTACTGTTATCTGTCTTCATGCCAAATTTCGATTCAATAGGTGCCAAAATGAGTGAGTTATTGAGGTGGAACATACAGACAGACAGACATAATGGACGAAAGTATAAGAGTTCCTTGTTTGACTACGGAATTCTAAAAACCTGTCAAGAGCATGTTCCGTAGCCATTGCATAAGTAGAATAAGAAAATACCGAAAAGTATAACCGATGGCCGATGGGGCCGAAAAGTTATCGAGTGGCGATCGCGTACTGGATAGCGCAGCGCCAAATAACCAGACGGAGAGACATATAGACAGACGGACGGACAACAAAACATAAGAAATCAATTTTTCCTTTTGTGGTACGGAACCCTAAAAATGCTAAAAATATTGGTTACTATAACTAAACTCAATAAATAGTATCGAAGTAAAAGATAACAATAAATGTGTAGTGTGCTTCGGTACGTCAAGTTTTTTTGGTCATTATTATATATTTTTACGGATAGTAGATATCATTTTAAGAAACTATCCTTCATTCCAAATAAGGACGACGAGATTTTCCGATTCCTATTTCGCTTTCTGGCCAATTCTGATTACCAAATGTAATTAATTTATTGGATACATATACTATCCGACATATCGTGGACGTTACTAAAGCTGTTAAGAATAAGTGAGAGGAAGTGTTTCAAATCTGTTTCTGTAATTCAAAATAGCCTTAAAATTTCGTTGCTATTTTGAATGGAGTATATAGTTACACAACCCCCAATTTTTTTTCGATTCATCGAGTTTAACAATATAATTAATATACAGGATCTTCTTAATATGCCGACACTTTTTTAAGGGGATGATTAAACCATCAAACTGAACAACTTTCTCCATGGCCCCAACATCGATATAAATCTGCTGTCCCATACATGTGGCTCAAGTAGGTTTGCAGATTTGTATGGGACAGCAGATTTTTTTTCGCGATTTTGATGTTTGAGCTATAAATAAAGTTGTTCAGTTTGATGGTCTGATCATCCCCTTAAAAAATTGTCAGCGTATTAAGAGGTCGTCGTGTGACACACGTTTGAACGAAAAACGAACTTATTTATTAAAAATATCCGTAATCCTTTTATTTTAAAATCTCTAACATGTAAAATATTACTATTCCGACCAATTATCTCGAAATAGTTGTCGATTCAGCCATCCGAAAAAAAACTTGACTATTTGATAAATTTGAGTACACAAACTGTCAGTACAAAGATCGTATGATTTTAGTTTATAATTTCCGAAAACAAAACAAGCTGTAATGAAACTCCACATAATGTACCACATTCACATTAAAAAAAGCTTTACTCGGAATGAATTATTTCATTCATTACCTAGGTCAACACCTTAAAAACAGTAGTCGATAACTTACCGATGGAAAGATATTAATGGAAAGATTATCTTTTAAAATTTCCATTCTGCTAGTGGAGCCAGTGGCCACACAAGCAATTGTTTATAAAAAACACGCACTTGATATTTATTTTCGAAATTAATGCCAAACTCGCATAATTTCATACAAAATAACACAACGACGTTGGTATCCAGCTGGATACCACGATAACTCAGAAACTTACACTTTGACGTTCAAGACGGTGACATTTATCTATGTTTGTCTTTTTCTTCCAAACGAAACGATACCATAACCAAGAATGAGAGAACTAACCATTACTCGACTCATTTTTTAAAAAATCCATCCATTCTTAAATTCAACATTCCTGACTTTTTGGTATTAAAAGAGTTTATTTCACGGTATTCTCACGATGTTTTCCTTCGCCGAAAAGCCATTGGTGTTACAAATCGTACATAATTTCCGAAAAACTAATTGTTATGAGTCGGCTTGGCTAGGGATCGAACCATCGCCTCCTGCACAGCAGGCAAGGTTACTCGCCACTGGACCACCACGGCTTACAATACGTACTAGATACTCTATGTCCGATAGTGTATCATTCTGATAAATAATGCATAAATACATTATATTTGCTAATCAGAATTGGCCAGAAAGCAAAATAGGAATCGGAAAATCTTTTCGTCTTTATTTGGAATGAAGTATAGGTACATGTGACATTCTTGTTTTTTGGGAATTATGTTTAATTGTTTAGAACTTATAAAAAAACGATTTAGGACAGCACTAGAGTCTCGGGTCCCTTGTAAAATTATATTTATTTAGAGATTACGTTTTTTGTTGCAGATAAAGAAACTGCGGGATGCACAAGGCATGAAGGAAATCGCAAGCTATTACGTGAAGACGTTGTTTTTCTGGGAGGCTGTGGAAAAGGACGACTCATTCTGGAACAATAATCCCGCGACTATATTCAAACATATGGTGAAAAAATTTCATGAGGCGTTGGAAGTAGGCAGGATTCCGTATTTTTGGAATAAAGATAACAATTTAATCGGCCAAGTTAACCGCAATATCCTGGTTGGATACGCGAACAAATTGTCTAAGCTTCTGGACATTTTGGAAAAGCCAGCTGAATATAAAAAGGTCGCGAAATTTTTGTTGACTACCGCTCAGTATGAAGAGTATAACGAAACACGTTTGCAGTGACAAATTACGTAGTTTAACTTCGTATTTTAATGAATACGAAGCTAGAAAGCCATAGATATACAACGTGTTAATGAATAGGCGCAAAACCTCATGCAGCCCAACAGATTTTTTAACGAAATAATTGCACTAAAACAATAATTTCATTATTTTATTACTTAACTAAAATTTAAAGTTATTTCCGATTTTTAAGTTTTCAGGCAAAAACGGTTTGTTATTATTTCAGCAATGAATGAAAACATTTTAAGAATCTTGTTTTGGTAGTAAGTAGGATGAGTGTACCTGTGCGGTGGGTTGACATTCGAGGTCAGTTAATTTTATATTATACAAACAAAGAAGTTCATACTTTGAAAAAATGTTACCTATGTTGAAACTTTGATAATTCGATTCTGTTCTAGATTCTAAACAAACTACTTTCTAGTTTTGCGTTAATTCATTAACACGTTGTATACAACGCTGTATACAACGTGTGAATGAATAAAGAATCGAGAGCAGAATCGAATTATCATGTTTTCAACATAAGTATTTTTTTTCAAAATATAAAATTTTTGTTTGTCAAATTGAAAATTTACTGAACTCGATCTCAACCCACCGCTCTGGGCATTCTCACCCTAGTTACTACCAAAACAAGATTCTTAATATGTATCCATGGGCACGGTAGCGCTTTCATTCATTGCTGAAATGATAACAAATCATTTTTGCCTCAAAACTTAAAATGCGAATAACTTTAAATTCTAAGTATCAAAATAATGAAATTATTGTTTCAATCGAATTATTTTGTTATAAATCAGTTAGGGTGTATGAGGTTTCGCGTTTATTCATTAATACGTTGTATATGTATAATTATAATCGGTAACATCATTAATCTTTAATCATTCTTAATTTACTTACAATTTAGCCATGCCGATATTTAGTTTGTATAAATATTGGAAATGTAGGATAGCATATGTTCACGACTATATTCCCCGAGGGGGTAAGAATAGGAAATGTATTACTTAAGAATTCTTTTACAGTTCTGTGGCTCATCAAAATATTTCGATTTCTCAATCAAGAAGGCCTACATTAAAAAAAATCTACTCCAAAAACCTTATTGAATACTTTTATAGGTTTTTTTATGGGTCTAAAGCTAATTGAAAAGTTTTTAGGCTTTTGTAGTATGTTGGAGTACGTAACACTTTCAGTTTGGTTTTCATTATTCATAATTGAGAAATATTTAATATTGTGATGGGCGCTACTGAACTGTAAAAAGGACTTAATTATTTCAAAAAGTTTCGGTTCAAATGTTTATTATTAGGTAAAATTTACTATTTCTTTACTTATTTAACGCATGTGGGTAGAGCGTTGTAGGCCGACAGGATCGGGGAGCCTCGGAGAGGTAAATACTATGCCGGCGATGTAGTTGCAGAAAGGAACCTCTTTATTAGAGCCAGTGCAGTTTATAATAGTGTTAGCTAAGTGCTATAATTCGTTATGTCCAGATTTTTTTGTTTTCATTTTATATTTTTTACGGATAGAAGACATAATTTTAAGAAACCAATTCAATTTTATTGCGATTCATTAAGTAATTTAATTATTAAATTACTTTGATCTGTAATCTCTAAATGAAAAAATGGTGGAAAGAAAATAATTCGAACTCCATGGAGAAAAACTACTTACAGCTTTATTTTAAAAAACCTGCCTTCTCTTTCTAACTCTATGCTGGAAACAGCAACGGCTTTCTAACTCTATGCTGGAAAAAATTCAGACATTGTGAATGTTTTTTTCATAATGGCCAGTTACAAATTCTGACATTGTTAATGTATTTTTTTTTCATAATGGTCAGTTATTTTGAGTTGATTTTAAGTTCACCAAGAAGTTCACAGGTTTTCCAAACGCCAGGACGTCACTGTACGGACCGAAAAACGACGCTATTTTATTTAAAATATCTGTTATCCTTTCATTTTAAAATCTCTGACATAGAAAATATTATTATTGAGACAATTATCTCGAAATGGTTATCGATTCAGCCCTCCAAAAAAACCTTGACACCGAATTACATGACATGTGTTACACGAGACACGTACGAGACGTGACTATGGAAAACTACACTGCTTGCTTAAATATCCCTTACACTTATTAAAATCTAGCTGTCATGTAGGTAGATACATTCTTGTAGGAACCAGTACCTGGGTACGTAGTAGGAACATACCTAATACCTTTTATAAATATTTAGTTTTAAGTATAATGTTCTCCTACATATTGAACATTGATTTATGTTTGAGTATTATTGTATTATCTTTATGACGAATTAAATAATTTTTAAAGTAATATGACAAGGTTTTATTATATCATCATCATCACTAATATTATAAATGTGAAAGTTTGTGACGATGTTTGGGTGTTTGTGGCGCAATTGACAACATTTCATTTTTATTAAGGGTCTCTAATTTTGAAACCATTTCGAGATTTTGGCGTGCTATATCGAATGGAATTTTTTTAGATTTTTCCTTTCTGTGGTTTCCGAGATATTTTTAAAAAACATCAAATTATAAGGAGTTGGGCCTAATAGTAATCGTATCTTTGCCATTAGTCTTTGCCTGACCAATAAAAAATAAAAATGTCAATGTCAGTGTTATGTCAACTTGAAATGTCAGGCGTCTGGCGTCGAGTTTGAAGTGAGCAAAGCTACGATACTGAGTTATTTTGTTACATTTGATTGGAAAATGAAAGTTTCTGAAGGTTTTTCGATGGCGGACAGTCGCAACCTGCCTAAAGTTGACTATATGATGTTTCTTCAACATATGCGGGAAAACGACAACTTTAATGTCGCTGAAATCCGAGGAGCAAAGGTTCTCATGTCATCTAGAGACGCCTATGTTGAAACATCAGTAGGCTATGTCGAGGTAAAAAGAGAAAATTCACGTTGTTTTGTGAAGGGTCGAGTTACTCCAGAGCATCGAGTTCGCTGCAAAATGTACACAGTGATGGCAGTTATAAATGAGACGGAAGAAACTATCATTGAAGTTAAGTGTGAAGATTGTGCAGCAAGCGAAGGTGGTTGTAAACACTCCATCTGCTTAATAATGTGGCTTATTAAGCGTACTGAAGAGCCGTCAGTGACGTCAACAAGTTGTTATTGGACGCAGCCAAAACTTTCTGAGGCTGTAACAAAAGACAAATGCATTTTGGCAAAAGAGATGGGGAAACGGAAGCAAGTAGATGTATCACTACCTGCCTCACTCGATTTGCCTTCAGTTATTGAAGAATTCAAGAAACGAAAAATGAGCGACTCTCTAATAATAAATTATATGTCTAAAACAGAAAGTTTAGATAATTATAGCTTATATCAAATAATGTTAGATTTTGTCATCAACATTCATGAAGATGAGCATAAAGATTTTGAAAAGTTGAAGCTGTTCGCTGAAGGAAAGTTAACATCAACAATAATTAATGCCATTGAAGAGAATACACGAAGCCAAGCTGATTGCATATTGTGGCATACAATGAGACAAGGGAGGGTATCAGCTTCAAAAACCTATGAGGCTACAAAATGTAAAACTGATGGAGTTTTAGTAAAATCCATACGTGGTGGTTGGTGTTGTTGTGTTGATATTATGTCTGGTTCTTGGTCAAACAAACTACTTGCGGATGGCATTGGGCTCTCATCGATGTTCCTTAAGTGGTTTGGAACTTGTGGTTTTAGTCTTGGCCTGGTAACCTTCTTACTAATCCATTCTTGATAGTTAAGCAGATCTTCTTCAAGCTGGAACAAGAATGAGAGAATTATCAATACTATTCTGGTCTCAGTACGGACAACTCAAAATTTTTATCATTACTACATTTATTTATGACTTTAGTTGCAATGTAAATCTTGTGAGGGTTTATTAAACTATTATATACTTACATTTAGGTGATCTTCGCATATATAAGCGGCATATTTGGGTACATTTGGTTTGTTTACAGCGGCACACCATTCTTTTCTTGTTGGTTGTGGTACATGAAAAAAGTATTTGTCTGGGCACATTAGTGCACTGTTTTTGCATCGGGGTACAAAACAAGTAATGAGGGGATCTAGTTTCCTTACTTGCCTGCTCATTTTAGTGAATTTTCAATAAAACGTAAAACCGGAAGGTAAACAAAAACGCAAGGTTAGCTTTTTGATGCTCACGGTAATTTTTTTTTTTTTTTTGGTACAATTCAAGGCAAAGGGTTATTTTTCCCAGACAGCCGATGTCTTTAATAAAATTGTCTTATTTATAGCAATTAAAACGTTGGTGTTTAATGAACATGAATGACAGTGACAGTCAGAGTTGCCGCTTACACAAAATATGGCTAATGAATAATCACTCGCATTTACGTGTTAACAAGCCAATACAATAAAAAATAAACACATAATTAATTTTAAATAAGAATTGATTAATATAAGACCTAAAACATTTAAAGTTGATTGAATTATTTAACTATTTTTGAAAGAGCTTATCATCAATTATGTAGCTATAAAATGGCAACAAAAAAAAATATTTGGCAAAGGCACAGCATTTTATTATGCCCAACTTTAGAACTGTGGACTTGCTCAGATTTAAAAATAAATTTAGTCCCCTTATCATTTAAATATAAAAAAAAGAAAAAATATGTGTTAGCTATTTTTTTATCTATTTTCGAAATCGTAAATAAAAAAGGGGGGTAAAATTTTTGAAATGTTGTCAATTTCACATAAAAGTTTGAATGGATTTGGATGAAATTTGGCACACAGATAGAATATGTTCTGGATTAACACATATAATACTTTTTTAAGGTCCACGCAGATGTAGTTGCGGGCAACAGCTAGTACTTAATAATGTTTCTACTCTAATCTCCCATTTACTCTTAAGGTGCGTCCACATCTGGCGAATGCACCGCGCAGATTGAGAGCGGCTGCGCATACGCCAGATTTGTGGATGCACCCTAATGTTCAACTGTGTCACAGTATGTAGGTGATACATGCAAACGACAGAACCTAAGAATAAAAGGCACGTGACAGAAAGTAGCATACCATGCCATTGTGTTGGGATCAACATCGAATCTGTCCGGGCGTAAGTACCGAGCTTTGACTATTTATAATGGACTGGTTACGCGTGTAGTTCTACTAACACAAATTTCTGCCACTTTGGGGGGGGCGAGGTAACATGAAATCCGCAACTTTGGATTTTATTCCCCATAACTTTAGATTCTAATTTTGAATGTTAAAAATCATGAAAAGTAGTATCGTGTGAACCCCAAACGTTCTAAGTTCGAAGTTATTATTTCGCAATTATAGGCTGTCTCGTTTAGTGATAAGGAGTAAAATTGAATGTAAACGCACAAGATCAATTGTGCTTATACCGTGGCAGAGGGGAAATGCTACCGCAAGGCTAGTCCTTATAATAATTAGTCAAAGGTACCGAGACATGGTGCCCACCGGTATTTTATTTTCATCGGACATTTAATTAATTAAGTTAATAAAATTGATACATGCAAACGACATAACCTAAGAATAAAAAGGCTTTTATTAACTTTAAAATTGCGGATAGGAATAGACTGACATTATTATTTGACACAAGCAGTCACAGACAAGTATAGAACATATCAGTAGGTTCCTTTCTCCTTATTCATACGAAATCACCATGTTGAACTGAAAAAAATTTAGGTCCAGTCAGACTTGTTACTATTAGGTAGAAAGTACATAAATAGTACATTTTAGATACAATAGGTACCTACGAATAGGTACATCATTTAATTTAAAATACTTTTTCTCACAATGTCGGAAAAAAAAAATACAAACTATTGTCAATAAATAACATAGGTAAGTACCTATTCCAGTAGGTTTCCCCATTCTACCAAGTTTTGGCCTAAGCAAAGCATTGATTTTGATTCATGGGATCTACATTAACACCACCGGGACCGGAGGATGGCGCCTTTGCGCATTTCTCCATAGAACATTTTCCTGCCGTTTTTTGCTGGGGGGGAAGAACCGTTGCTATGACAATAACGCATCGAATCTTTTTAGATACAAACCATAGAGATGTAATAGACAGATTTAAATTTAGTACGTACTTTCGTGCTTTGGTTGGTTGTGATAGCATGGATCTAATGAACATAGAGATAGGAAGTACTATAATCTATGCTAATGAATCATACAATACCTATTTCCAGCTTCCTGAGCTTGGGGGTCAACATTTGTGATTATTTCGTTCTTTTTTCTCTGACTTTATGTAGGTTTGACAGTTTGACCAAAGACTACAGTTTAATATACCGAAAGGTTTGACAACAAATGTCTTACATTATTGCATTGAAATATCCAACAAAAATCTAAGCAAAATGTAAGACAATAATGATATTAACTAGAAAGCTAATACATCGAAATGGAACAAATCAATCTTTTCAGTTATGTTATTTAGCAGGGAAATTCAAGGTAAGTATTTGCTAGTACTTTGTAAATATAATATGTACCTAGTTAATGGACGAACGAAATAGTAATTTCAATAATGTTATCCTATTTTAAATTAATAAAGAGTATATCCAGGCTGCAAGATGCGAGTAAAGTGGGAATAGTCTCTAACATCTTTGCCAAAGATGTTAGAGACTATTCCTACTATACTCGCATCTTTAAGAGACACTGAAAATTTTGAGGAAACATACATTTTTATTTCCATCCTTCACCTGGTCCTGCGAGTTGTCACAACAAGATGCCACTCTACATACAGTGCTCTATATTGTATACAAAAGAGCGCCGAAAACAATGTCGCAGCGATAGAGATAATTAAAGCGTGGGAATTTATCGTTTTCTAAGGGAGTGATGTATCTGTTACGTAGTAAACTCTTTAGTAATCTGTGGATGGCTATAGTAATTACCTACCTAGGTATTGCTCACGATACCCACTGTGTATTTCTGGCCCAGTTGATATTAAATTACCTCATTCAATTTCGTGTTGTATCGACTGACTGGTTAAGAGAAGTTTATTCCGAAATCTCTAATACGTGCTGCATACAAACGAAGTCTAGTTATATTTTCAATACTAACCAATTAAAGTCAATAAAATTTTGCAGTAACAATCTCTAAAATCTAGAAACTAAACTCTATGCTATGTTGTTCGATTTTCGTTAAAATATACAGTTTCAATGCTTGGATTAATTTAAGGTTTGTATGGAAATCTTTGAGGCACGTTAACTTTAAAACTATACAATTTAACGGAAATCTGATAACATACAAGCATAGAAATTAGTTTTTAGATTGTTTCTGAATAATTTCACTGACTTGAATTGGTTAGTATTGAAAATATAACCAGACTTCGTTTGTATGGAGCGCGCTAACGGTAATAAGTTACAGCCTGTAGAATCCCACTGCAGGGCAAAGGCCTCCTCTCACGAATAAGGGTGAGTGGGCTATACTCCATCCACGCGGGCCCAGTGCGTGTTGGTGGAGACAAGTTAGTGATCAACTTGCTGTCAGATAATTTTCAAGCCGCCTTAATAGGCCTCTGACCTGGCTTAACGATTAGTTACAACGCCGTTTGACGAAACTATCCGGAACCAACTGCTTAACGTGCCTTCCGAAGCACGGAAACGCTCGAGATGAAATATGACTAAACGTCACCCATCCACTGACCGGACTTGACGTTGCTTATCTTCGGTGATCGTTTTCAACATCGAAGCTCCACTAAGCCACCAAGCGCTTCTTTAAAATTATTTCTCTTTCAAGAAAAATGCCACCAAGACGGCGCCCCCCTAAGAGGGGCTGGGCGCCCATTGCAGCAGGGTTTATGGTCGGAGTCGGTCTACTTGCATTGTTGTACAAGGTTTTTAGGCCAAGGAAGTGCACCCCTGCTCTCGTGCAGCCTTTCAGGGCTTTATGCGGAAAAAACAACTCTGCTGACATTGTGAGTTCACTATTTTTACTCTGTCATAATCGTACCATGCTATTTCTTATATCAACATTTTTAACTCAAAATCTTTTCAAATTTTCTTGATCAAATCTTTATAAAACTCTACTCACATCACTCGACGTGCGGGCGCGGATGGGCGCGGAGGATGCAATGTAAAATAATATAACTGTTTTGCATTACAACAAAACAGATATTATGAGTGAGAGAATACATGCAGCATTGATTGAAGAAGCATCCATAGATTCCACCTTAAATTTAGCTAAATAAACGGACTTACCATCAATTCTCTATACTTTCCTCTATATCTGACTCTTTCACTCTGCTAGATTGGCGCCTCGAATCTATTCGACAAGGCGCGCTCATTTGACGTTTACTTCATAGTCTTCATCAATCACCAGCAAGCACCTTGCTGCAATGCTGCATGTATTCTCTCACTCATAATATCTGTTTTGTTGTAATGCAAAACAGTTATATTATAAGTTATTCGAATACATGCAGCATTGATTGAAGACCTGTTTGCTATCTGCTGGTGAAAGAGTACAAACGCTATGTGAAAATAAATGAAAATGTGCATGCCATCATCCTCAACAATGGGTACATTAACACATAAATCCTGTATAAAAGGGAAAAATACACCATTTAATAACTTTCATAATAATAATAGAACATAACAGTCTTGATAATGACTAAATGTCATCTCACTAAATGTTCAATAACTAGGTATTTAAAATCAACAGATTGCTGTTGAAAGAGAAAAAACATTTAAGATTAAATTTCTACCCTATTGAGGCATAATCTTAACCCTCATAGGGAAACAATCCTCAGAGATCATTATAATTAATTCAAACCACTGAACTTATTAGGTAAATGTATGAAAAATTATCTAATAGTAGGTCCTCATACTTAACAGTATTAGGTACTGTTTATTTGAGAACAATACAATTTCTGAAATAAAATTTTCCAGGAAGCTTTTTCTATGATTCTCTCCATGGGCCGTTTTGAGTTCTGGTTCCTGGCCTAATAACATCCTTATTAGATAAGAAAAAGATTAATTACATCATTCTCAAAACAACTCTTCTCAAGCTTCATTACATGTTGCACTGAGCATAAAAACTCCACAGTGTGTTGTCACATTAGCTAGTCAGCTGGATTGTTAACATTTTCTGTGTCTGGAGCCGAGGTCTAGGTTATAATGTTTATTTATAATTATCAGGTTTATCTCACTACTCCTACTTCTACTCTATTTGGTACTCTCGGATCTAAGGTTCCAAAATCTATAACCATAATTAAAAAAAAAAAAAAAAAAATTGTTTATTATTATTAATAATATTTTTTTGAATAACTGCATTGGGTTAATTTTCTAGCCAATCATATACTTAACTAGTGACACTATTGACATCCTTCTCTCCTGGTATTTAGTTAACAGGATAGTTAATATAAAGGTCCAGCTGCACGGCAGGTGGAACCTACTAACCTATGTCAGAGTATTGTCTGAGATGTCCATAAAATTCTGCCCACATTATGTAATTCCCATATGGAGCTTTAGAATCTACACCAAACGAAGTTACTCAGACCATATTTTATAATGTACAGTTTCTGGTAGATGTGTTATTGCAGGTTAAGGCAGATTCTCTTTAACAGGAGTTTCTTTCGTTTAATGACCAGTCAGTGCACTGCCTGATTAGTCTCCCCCCCCCCTTTTTAGGGCTAAGGGCTCTAGTTTCTCCACTCGTGGTAGGCTCAAGTCTTTACCCCAAGAACTGTCAGTTGGTAGCATTTGTGTGTCCAAGTTGTGGTACTATCAAAATGTATTATGCCATGTAAAGTGAAGGTGGTACAGTTATTGTGGATCTATATTGGGTGGTGGGAGCAAGCACCCATGCCAACCGGAAGAGCCAGTGTGAAATGAATGCCTTGCAACATTCGCAATAGATTGTTGAACCATCTCTGAAATACCAACTTACATCACTATGTATGATTGTCTTTTCCTAAGTGAACAAATCAACTAAATCAAAGCCAATGGTCTACGCCACCGGGGGGTGATGAGTGCCAATTCAGCAATGGATTTTAGGGAATTGGTTGGTATTACTTTTGTATAATACTTAAGTACTATATAGGGCATCCGCGGCCCAAGGTGACGAGTGCCATTCCGGCACTGGTGTTTAGCTAAGCAGTCAGCAACTCTGTTATATATGCCCATGATCTATATTCGACCTCCATGGCCAGGGGTGGCAACGATGCCGCCATTCAGGTACTGCGTCCTAGATACGAGGTCGGTAATGCCAACTGCGTATGCCCGATGTTCTGAATGCGACCTCCGAGGCCGGGGGCGACGAGTGCCATTCCGGCACTGGGTTCTATATGTTTATCTTCGGCTATTTAGTTGGTAACGCTATTGTATATGTTATATGATCTATATTCGACCTCCGCGGTCGTGGGCGGCGACGAGCGCCCTTCCGACACTGCGTCCTAGATAAGCGGTTGGTAATGCCACTGCACATGCCTCCATGTTCTCTACGACCTCTGCGGCCGGGGGCGACGAGTGCCATTCCGGCACTGGATTCTAGATATACAGTTGGCAACGCTATTGTATATGCCCTATGATCTATATACGACCTCCGCGGTCGTGGGCGTTGACGGGCGCCATTCCGCACTGCGTCCTCGAAAACCGGTTGCTAATGCTATTGTATAAGCCCCATGTTCTGTATACGACCTCCGAGGTCGGGGGCGGGGACGAGCGCCCTTCCAGCACTGCGTCCTAGATAACCGGTCGGTAATGCCATTGCATAAGCCCCATGTTCTGTATACGACCTCCGAGGTCGGGGGCGCGGACGAGCGCCCTTCCAGCACTGCGTCATAGATAACCGGTCGGTAATGCCATTGCATAAGCCCCACGTTCTGTATACGACCTCCGAGGTCGGGGGCGCGGACGAGCGCCCTTCCAGCACTGCGTCATAGATAACCGGTCGGTAATGCCATTGCATAAGCCCCATGTTCTGTATACGACCTCCGAGGTCGGGGGCGGGTACGAGCGCCATTCCAGCACTGCGTCCTAGATAACAGGTCGGTAAAGCCATTGCATAAGCCCCATGTTCTGTATACGACCTCCGAGGTCGGGGGCGACAAGTTTCGTGTCATTCCGACACTAGAAACAAGATTTGATAGATATTTGTACCTGAAGTGAGCACCCCAGACCACATCCGCTGTGTCTGATTCAAATGTGCGTCAACTTATGTGCAGAACCACCGAACTGTGGTATAATGGCCTTCCGCCATCAGTAAAATTCCTGCTGCACAGGGACAGAGAAAAAGTCCCTCGTGCCTTCTTGAAAGAGGCACCCTAGAGAACTGACACGGTCGATATTGCAATAATCGCTATCTGGTTATATTGGCAAAGCCTAGGAGACCTAACTAGCACTAGGTTTTTTCATCCTGCCTATTATTCTTGTTACCTTCTCTGTAGATAACTAGTGCATGCTAATGTAGCTCATGGTATTGTTATACAATACAAAACGGTTTGAATATTACAGTTCCGGACAAAGTGCAAGCGCAGCCTACTGAGTATTGATATGCCAGTATTGTTAACTTAAACTAAGTGTGGTTGTGTGACCAGGAAGAAATTGTCTACATAAACCAAGACACCAATCTCTGTGGGTCAAAGGAACTCTTTGGGTCTAATATGATAAAGCTGTATAACAGTACAACAGTCCAGGAGGCCTAAAAGGAAGGCTGGGTGCAGTTTCCGATCATTATTATATGACAGCAATTAAAAATGATTTTGTCCTTCCTTATCAAGAACATCTTGAAAAAGAGAAACATTTTCAATAGGCACATCTAGAGTTTCCTTCTCTAAGTTTTTAACCATCTTTGATACATAAAATTCTTGCAAAGGAAGGTTGCATAGGTATGTGATCATAGTTATACCAATCATAGTGATTTGTATAAAACTCCTTTAATATTTCTTATTGGTCATCAAACAGCAAATGACTGCTACTGCTGCTGCTGTTACCTACTGCTTATTATTAGCTTCAAATGTATATTATCTACAGTATTCCTAGTAAATAATAAGTTTCTAACTGTAAGTATGTAATAAGACTAATACGGTATAACGTACTAGAGACACTTAATGATTTAAAATGTACCAAGTAGAATGCCACTTGGCTGAATAAGCCGATTTCAATGCTCGGTGGGGTTGTATAAGGGTTGTTTAACACATACCGCAACCACATCACGTGAGCGGATGCATATATTGTATTGAAAATGAATAGTAGAATTTAACAGGGTACCACATTCTGCTGTCATTATCGACCACATGGGTTATATCGACAACATCACAACCACAACGCAACCACCAGCGACACCACGAAAAAAGTGGCCGGCCACATCGCAGACACAACGATGCATCAATATAATGACAATGCGCGCACTCCTGCGCCAGAGTCGATCTGTCTGTCTGCACACGATGTAACCACATCGCAACTACTAGCGACAACGTAACCACATTCGCATAAAATCACTGCTTGACCGCTTTCTCTTCTTACTGGGGGTGGTTATAACGTTCTTTTGGCCAATATTAGAACGTAATTCACCTAGCTGAGCTTAAGATTCCCATTAACGTCACAGGGATTGACTAAATATTGATTCAGACATCTAATCTGTTGTTTAAAGTTCCTAGGAACAAGAGTATACATGTTTTGAGTGTTTTGTTTTGTCATAAATAGCCGAAATACAATCGGATCATACTAGATCCTGAAAAATTGGTAATCAATTGGCTTAGTTGTCAACAAAGTCATGGGTGACAAAATTGTTGGAAAGCAATAAAAAGCCATCCTCCACTTGATTGAACTGAGATGGGGTAACTCACCCTTGTCCTGTAGGGCCAAAAGCGTCAAAAGACCCTTCGTAGAGGCCGCTATTTACCCAAAACAGCGGCATTCGAGAGCGGACGTTCATTAGTGCTTCTACTAATAATCTGCAAGCCGTAAGTGCACATCTTTGACAAAACACACACAGAACACTCACAAAACAACCTTTCCGTGTAATTTACACGGCAAAAACATTACAATTTCACTGTTTTTAAACAAAGTTTTAAGGTTAAGAAAAATTTTACAAGCATTCGCGGTAAAATCTATAAACGCTATGAAGTAAACGTCAAATGAGCGCGCCTTGTCGAATAGATTCGAGGCGCCAATCTAGCAGAGTGAAAGAGTCAGATATAGAGGAAAGTATAGAGAATTGATGGTAAGTCCGTTTATTTAGCTAAATTTAAGGTGGAATCTATGGATGCTTCTTCAATCAATGCTGCATGTATTCGAATAACTTATAATACCTATTTCAATATCGATAAGTCGACGAGAGAGAATGCCCATACGGGCCCCACGGGCGGTGGACGGAGCCACACAGAGCTTTCTCTGTGAACTCTATGGGTATTGAAATAGGTGTTATTTTTCATTGCACCCTCCGCGCCCGTCCGCGTCCGTCCGTCGTGTCGTAATGTGAATAGAGCTTTAATTCTTCTACCACTGAATCACATTATGATTATTTTGCAGTGCCATATGGTTCCAAAGAACCCACCAAAAATGTGAAAAAAAATACCTATTCATACACGTACTCTTTAAACATACGACGGCGGCATATGGGAAAAATCTAAATATTAACCGGAGACTAATTGAAGAAAACAGATTTTATTTTTCATAAGTTCATACAAAATTTGTAGTATAATCTTGTGCCATGGATAGAAAATAAATGAGTGGATTGCAAAAGACTTTCTTATCGATATGTGTGACTGGTGGTAATTCCATTACAACATTTATCAATCAAATTGAATCTAGCATAGCATATGACGGCCCGATAGCACAGTCGGTAGTGAACCTGCCTGCTGTGCCAAGGGGTTCGAATCCCGTAAGGGACAAATATTTTGTATGATGAATATGAATATTTGTACCCGAGTCATGGTTGTTTGTATCTATATATGTATTCTATATCGTTGTCTAGTCATCATAATACAAGTCCAGGCTCGATTCTGGTACTCTAATGGTCTTAAATGTGACTAGATAATTTGTGTGACAATGTCCAAGATATTTATATGCTCACGACTATATTTCCCAAGGGAGTAGTCAGAGTTATTCTGAAACCACAGAACATCCACGTTTTACTAGTACCGAAACTCTGTCCAGTGTGACGGGGAGTGAGCCCGTCGCCACTTGCGATGGACAGTGGGTACAATACATGCCTCGAAATAGAAGCATGCTGGTTCTTCACGATGATTTCCTTCACCGAAAAGCCAGTGGTGTTACAAATCGGCGAAGGTACGAGTCGGCTTGGGCGGGGATCGAACCATCGCCTCCTGCACGGCAGGCAAGGCTACTTGCCACTGGACCACCACGACTTGTGAATATAGCTTTTTGGTAAAATACCAGTATGAATACATCTTGTGTAACCCAGAAGCAGTAAACCTTGATTACTATTACTATCTATACTTATTAAACAGGTCTCTGACTGACTGACTGACAGATAGACAACGCACCGCCTAAACCGCTGAAGATAGAAACATGAAATTTGGAGTATACATGGTGTTACAAAAATACAAATAAACCTTTATGGGGGTGGTTTAGACCTTCAAAATGAACAACGTTCACTATGGGACCAATATCGAAATCGCGAAAAAATCAGATGTTCCATACTAAACTAAGCTACAAATCTAGGTACTCGAGCTAAATGTAGGGGAAAGCAGAGTTTTTTTTTCGCGATTTGATGTTGGTCCCATAGTTTAAGTTGTCTGCTGATGGTCTAAGTCTAAACAACCCCCTTAAAAGTTTTAAATGTTTATTTTTTCTTTTGTAACACCTTGTATATTTTACAGAGGATGTAGGGGTGCTCTAAGAAAGGATTTTGCGATATTCTAATTTGTTTTTAAATAAGTAGAAATTACGAAATAATCAATTTTAATACAAACTTTACACAGTGAATGTAAACTCATAACCTAAAACAACCAATAAAAATTAAAAAAGAAAGAAATTTGACACTATAAATAAAAATTTATATTTTAGTACTAAAATCTAAAAATACGAAAATTTTTTTGGATTCGTTAATAAAGTATCTTAAAAAGTATCATTTGTATAACCGATCTAGCAAAAAAATTGCTTATTATAAATTATTTCCTTTCGACCCGTATTTTTACTGGACTATAGTATAGAATATAGATAAACGCAGTTGTCGCTTGATTTGTTTTTTGGAAATTAATAAAATACTGGTTATTCCTTCTTTTTTCTCTGACTACGTGATGTAGGTTGACAGTTTGACAACGTGTCTTTTACAAACATCCAACAGAAATCTAAGCAAAATATTTAGCAATATTACATAGATAGAAAGCTACGTCTTAATGAAAGAAATCAATAGTTTCAATTATGTTGTATAACTCGTAACTTGTTTCCAACTAAGAAGACTCCATAAATCATTTCCCCTGTGACCCCCCCCCCCCCCCATTCTGACCGCGCCTGGTGTATACCTACTGACTGGCTAAAATTAAAATGATTCTGCTTTCAAGAACCAATACATCAAGAAAATGAGTGACAGAAACAAAGACTTAGTGCCCATTGCAGCAGGAGTTTTGGTCGGAGCGGGTCTTCTTGCCTTAATGTACAGGGTATATTTTTGGAAAAAAAAATGCCCCCCTGCTGTCGTGCATCCTTTCAAGATATGCGATTGTGAAATTGTGAGTCCACTGTCTTTACTCTGTCATTTATCTATAGGATACTTCTTTATATGCTGACACTTTTACGGATACTACGACGGATAATCAGACCAACAAACTGAACAACTTTCTCTATGGGACCAACATTAAAATCGCAAAAAAAATCAGCTGCTCCATGCAAAACTGCAAACCGACTCGAGCCAAATGTATGGGACAGCTGATTTTTATATGGCGATTTCGATGTAGGTCCCATAGCGAAAGTTGTTCAGTCTGATCATCTACTTAAAAAAGTGTCAGCATATTAAGAAGGACCCTGTATAATAAAATTGTAAACTTGGCGTGGGTGTGTACACGGCGACACATCAAGCTACGCAAAACCAAAATAAGCTGGCCGCGCGTAAGTAGAGTAATATATACCTAACGTCGCGCGGCCAGCTTATGTTGGTTTTGCGTAGCTTGATGTGTCGCCGTGTGTACATTGAAGATTATTTGCAAAAATATTAATTGGGTCCTTTTAGAATACTTTAAGGCTGATTTAATATCCACTATCTCGTATCAACTTTCTGAGCATACGAATCGCTAATTTGATGAGGTCTTTCTTACCACTGAACAAAAATAGTTGAAAAAATTATTTAAACATGCGACGAAGAACAACGCATAGAACTGAAAATGTAAAATAACTATTTGTAATCTTATCTTTTCTTTTGTCATCTTATTTTCATCAACTGCGGTCTAAAATGTTGACATACATACAGTCATACATACCATATGTACGTATCAAATGCCAGAAAAAATTTAAAGGTCGAAATATCTCGAAAACCGTGACACTTTTACTGAACATGAAAGTCCATTTTCTGAACAGGTTTGAGGTCCTCTATCGGCAGTTAACGGGTTATCCATTACTTACCGGACACCTTGTATACAACGTGTTAATGAACAAACGCAAAACTAGAAAGTAGTTTGTTTAGAACCGAGAGCAGAATCGAATTAAAATGTTTTCAACATAGGTAATTTTTTTCAAAATATTAAATAAGTTGTTTGTATAATTTAAAATTTTAAATTATCGGGCACTCTCACCCTACTAACAAACAAAACAAGATTCTTAAAATGTATCCATGAGCACGTTAGCACTTTCATTCTTTTCTCAAACGATAACAAATCATGTTTGCCTGAAACTTAAAATGCGAATAACTTTAAATTTTAAGTCTCAATATAATGCAATTATTGTTTCAATCTAATTATTTTGTTTGTAAATCAGTTGGGGTGTATGCGGTTTTATTCATTACACGTTGTATACAGGGTGTAAGTGACAGCCTAGCAAATACTGAAACGGTGAACTCAGACCATCAAACTAAACAACTTTCACTAGGGAGCATACCTCAGGAAACGCGAAAATAAAAATTGTCTCATACATGTGAGTCGGGGCAGTTTTGTATGATTTTTTTCGCGTTTCCTGAAGTAGGCTCTATAGTGGAAGTTGTTCAGTTTGATGGTTTGAGTTCACCGTTTCAGTATTTGTTAGGCTGTCACTTACACCCTGTATAGCATCGCTATTTTGTTGATATGGTAACTTCCTTATCGCTGAACCACTGTTTATTTTGCAGTGCCAGATGTATCCAGAGAAACCTCGAATCAGCCACCAAAAATAAGTAGCAAAAATACCTATTCATACTCTTTAAACATGCGACGAAGAACAACGCGTAGAAAAGAAAATGAAAAATAATTTGTCACTTGTCTTCTGTCATCTTATTGTCATCAATAGCCTCGGGAAAAATAAAAAAAATGGAAATCTGAACCGGAGATTAAATAAAGAAACAGAAATAATGTTTCTTAAAAGTTCATACAAAATTAATAAAGTAATCTTGTGCCATGGATAGAAAATAAATGAGTGGATTGCACTTTATTCTTTTACTATGTGTGATTGGTGAGTAATTTCAATCTTAACTATTATAAAACTGTAACATAAGTGTGTCTGTACATTGAAGATATTTACATGAAAAAGATTACGATATGGTTTTTAGGTATCCCGGACTCTAAATCAACCTTTTTTAGAATTTTAGTCTGTTTGTTGGTTTTTTTGTTTGTATGTTTGTAACAGCATCACGAAAAAACTACTGAACTTATTTTGATGAAGCTTTTTTTGTTTGTTAGCTCTTATGATCTGACTTAAAATCTGGTATATAATTTGTGCGGACGAAGTCGCGGGTAAACTCTAGTATATTTTATAACTCTTAAAAATTCAATTCGATAAGTACGTATATTTTTTGTAAAATACCAGTAGGAATACTGACTAATTATAATTTATTACTAATTAGGGAAAATTCCTTGAAGTTCCTTTACTGTTTTCTTAGCTAATTACCGAAGCCCTTCCTCGCATGAATACTGGCTATACATGGTGTAACAAAATATCGGAGTAATACAGTTTAATTTATACGAAACAACCACTGGAAACAACCGACATTTTAAATTGTAGTTCGATGGTGGCTTATAATTTTTGGTACCTACTTAATATTATTTTGGCTAGTACTATTTTTAATTTATTCAAATAAAAAATTGGTAATTGAAAACATAAAATATGTTGTCCGTTTTGTGAATATTCGGAACAATAACAGGAATTTCATGGAAAGTTCGGAAAAATGTAAATTCGTTTTTTTTTCATCAGAAGAGTTATAATGATATTCTGAATTGTGTTTTTATGAATTTCAATAGTTCAGATCTTTCAATGTACGGAATTTAATCGAATCATTCGTTATTTTCATCATTAAGGCGTATCCCCGACCATGACCCTTTTAGAACCGCCTCACCTCCACTAAACTACGTCATTTTAGTAGGTATACCTATTTTTGACTGGTTTGTCCTTCATTATGTCTCTGTGGTGCCTTTTAATCCAAGGAAACCAAATTCGAAAATTATAAGTATTCGCACCAAATTTTTAAATCATTTGATTAACTCAGTAAATAGTAATTTTAAAAAAATGTAAAAACATCAATTTTAGATCACAATTATAATATTGTCTACACAAAGGTGTGTGTCGCAAGTAAAAGTGACTTCAACTAAAGTAGATGCACGTAATACAGACTTTTTCAAATATTTAGGCTTTCCTTTGAACACCTAAATGTACATATATTACGAAAAAAAAAAGAAATGTACAAATTAAAGCCGAGATGTTGAAGATCATTCCTATATTTTTCATTAATTTATACCGATGTCTTTCAAATAACGATAAAGCTTCTAAAAACCAGCAAAATATGGCCCGGTGGTGGTTCAGCGTTTATCAAGTGGAAGCGTCTTAATGATTTCGAAATTGTAATTGGTTCGGATTTTAAAAACTGTGATTTTCTAATTATGCAAAAGATTTTTCGTCATTATTCTTCTGTTCTAGGTTTTTTGTTACACCCTTTATACTCGTAAGGTCTAACAAAATTAGCTGAAACTAAAAATTCTAAGGGGATGATTAAACCATCAAACGGAACAATTTCCTCATTGGGACCAAAGCCGAAATCGCGAAAAAAATAATCTGCTTTTCCATACAAAACTTCCTACTGGACCAAATGTAGGACAGCAGATTTTTTTTTCGATTTTTCGATGTTGGTTCCATAGAGAAAGTTGTTCACTTTATTGTCTGCTCTTAAAAAACCGTCAGAATATTAAGTTGGAATTTGTATATTATATTTATCTTGGTACACAATGACGGGAGCCGGTCTGGAAGAAGTCGCGGGCAAAATCTCCGTAATATGTAATTTTATGATCAATTATTTTTGTTTAAGTGCTGAGGAACTGGCAAGACGTAAGAAAGGAAACGATGGTGGAGGCGCTCGTGGCAGCCGAGGTGGTCGCGGCGTTGGTGAACGTGGTGCAGATGACAGCAAACGCGGTGGCCGAACCGGTGATGACGAATCCAATAAAATGGAGTTGTGGACCAGTATTATCGGTGGCACAACAATTTTAATGGGCCTTTTCGCACTCCTTTACAAAACTTTCGACCTCGGCACGTTATGGAGGAATAAAGTCGATGGAATATGGGGCGGAGTGCTGGATTCCATGTGTCATAATTATGTTAAAGAGCCATGTGGCGGATTGAGGATTAATGATTGTAAACGGGTAAGACGTTGGATGCATGCATTAACTACATACAGGGCCGTCACGGTGATTGTTTGTAATTATGGTACTGGATCGAAGTTCTATTCTTATCCAATTTCAGTTCTAATCACATTGCAATCCAATTAATATTCAACTGTGCTGTATTCCGCATCGCGCTAAACTCTATATGTCGGCGGCGGACGGCTTTCCATACCAAACGTGCTTTTTGTATGGGCCCGCCTTCGCTGTCGATCAATGTGTCTCAACCCTAACTTGGTAGCACTGATTTCTACTCTTGTTTCAGAAATGGACTGACGGCACACCACTGGAGGCTAAACCACATGAACTCAGCCCAAGCGACCCTTGCCAAGCCACGATCATCATTGAGCTAGAGGATGACGATTGATTTTATAATATAGTTCTTCTGAGACAAAATCTATACATACTTACATACATTGATAATAAATTTGCAAATGTAAAACTCTGGATTATGCTTTCTTATAACATTAAAAGCAAATCTCCAAAACTGCAAAACCTTCTGTCACCGTCATCGTCCATATACTTAATAAAGAGGATATTACGAGTGCGGTGCCTACGGTGCTCTTCATAGAATCGAAGTTTTATTGCCTCCGTAGCAATTGTACAGATTAGCAACTGGACAGAGTACCTAAGCATTCGTGAAATAAACGTGATAATCGCAAAACGCCATCTTGAAGCAGAATGTCATACTGGCTGTATACGTGTGTGCGTGAGCTACACATACATAAATGATACGAATTTGTCAGATTTTCGATAAAATGTATAAGGCTGGTTTCAGAATCACGCTGACCACCCGCGCTGATGGTCAGCGCGCGGTTCGCACTATGGAAATTGTGCGAACCGCGCGCTTACCGACCGCGTTTCACTGTGAAACGATCCAAGAGCCGCGAAGCTCGTGGCCCGCGACGCTTACGAACCGCGCTGGCGAAAGCGTCACTGTAAAACCACACTAAGTAGTTTCAAAGTTATCGTGGCCCAGTTTTTCATACGAATCTTAAATTACGACGGAAACATTACCGACCACCAAGGAGTATTTTCATGTTTCACCGCTTGTAAGGCACTCTGCTCTCCAGACCCTCAAGCATGATTTCTCTACTTACGCGCGACTCGATTTTCCATACTACTCGTCACGGCAAGCGCGACTGAAAAGCCCGGGAAGGGGTAATGTTGTGTGCAGCAAAGGCGCGCAGCGCGCGAGTAGAGATCATACTAGGGCTGCAGGTAGACAATATCCATGCCACCTTCCTGTGTTAGCAATCTTCCAAACCGGTTAATTGCTTTTCTAATTTCGTCCTCTGGGTAGTGGGCTCGGTGGCTAAATTGGAAAAAGCAATTCCCGGTTTGGAAGACTGCGGATTAAGTCCTGCCTGACACTAATTTTTCTTTACTTTCATTGAAGTTAATTGGTTAGTATTGAAAATATAATCAAACTTCGTTTTTATGGAGCGCGTCAACGGTAATGTTCTCTTAACTAACATGATATTTTATCATTACCTAGTATTGAATGTACTAAGTATAGGCTACTGTCTGATAAACTTAGAACGTTATCACTGGTGCACGACCGAGGGTGTAAGAAAACACCCAGATGGCTTAGGCCATCAAACTGAACAACTTTCACTATAGAGGCGACATGTGTATTTTTGATTAGTCAAAAAGTTTCTCGGCTTTAAGCGTTCGTGAACCACCGGTGAGAAAGAAGTATTCTGAAAAAATAAAAAGAATAAGGGTTAAGAAACATAACCCGACGACGACCGACGGCCAGCTTATACAAAAATGTCATAATGAGAAAAAAATTGCATCCTCACTTTTCGTGTAGGGGAGGCCCTAAAAAAATATTTTTCAAGATTTTATTTTACCACTTTATCGGCGTGATTAATATGTATACCCATGTCAAATTACAGCTTTCTAGAACTAAGCGTCTCTGGAGCTAAGCCGCGGACAGACGGACAGACGGACGGACATGGCAAAACTATAAGGATTCCTTGTTTACTACGGAACCCTAAAAACCCATAAAAGTATTGTATAAAATTGCTTTTATAGTAGGTAAGTTGGAGTAGCACTTTTTGACTTAAGATTTTCATGATTGTAAAATCTTCATAAAATATTATGAGGAGGGCGCCACTGAACGGTAACAGGACTCTCGAGCATGCAATGATTGCTGAACTGCGAAAAGAAAATGCAATTTGAAACAAAATATATTTAATACCACCTTCGTTTTACAAATATCCAGCAACTGCCTCCGTCGGCTCATCTTAACTATTACAAGTTTGGGTATGTAAAAGACACAACCGCATTAACAAAGTGTTCTAATTGTTAGTGCCTTAAACAAAGGAACGTTAGGAGATATTTACAAGAACTTATTTCAATATTTATTCTTTCATACGAATGGTATTACCGATTCTTATCTTTTGGATGGATATTTATTATAAATTGTCTAATAGATACAAAGTAGGCCGCAATTGAATTTTTTTTTTAACACTACATTTATAAGATGTTATGTGAAAGAATCACCACAGCAACATACATAATTATGATTTAGACAGAAAACTAATAAACAATAACACTCGTATGAAAGACTTTTTCACATTAATCTATATGTTTTACCCAATAACTAGTAATTACCTAGGTATCCTGAAACTGATATGCTTACTGCGGTGTAACTTCGCCGGTTAAGCCACGGTTTACACAGAAAAGGTGTGGCGGTAGCGGATAATCTAAGTAACACAATATAAACCTTATAGTACGTAGCATAGCGTCGTTTTTGTCGTAAAGGAGAATAGCGGCGACGTCACCTGGAGGCGCGGGCGTAATTCTCCAAACGACGCTATGCTTATAAGGTTTATAATTGTGTTACTTTGACTATGCGCCACCGCCACACGTCTCTTCTGTATAAACCGTGCCTTAAAGGAAACAATTTAAAAAAAACATACTTCTGAAACAGTATTAAACGGTTTAGTTAAAGAAAAGTTACACCTTTGGAACAGCTATGGATTTTCATCTCAGTCTAAAGCATGTTGTTTTTGTCACTGATATAATATTTGTGGCTTCTTCAGTAAAATAAAAGACATTGTCAATTGGTTTTTTCAAAACGTTTATAATCACTCGGGAATTCTATCTCACTCACTCTAGCATACATAATCTTAGTATGCTTTTTCTCTTTCATATTCATACCCCGAGTGATTTCCAAATGTTTTGAAACGTAGCCTTAGGGTCAGCGGAAAAATAATCGAGCAGTTTTCATTGATAAATTGATGATGAATTAAATTAAAATAGACGTAGATTTGAAAAAGTGTGCAAGAGATAAATTCATGTGGCATGTGTTCGCCTTATCTCATTTCCTACGTCATTACCAATGAAAACTGCTCGAGCATTTTCCCGTTAGATGTGCGTTGACCCTAATTCGATAATTTAAACACGTCATTTTCATAATAGCACGAATGTAAACAGACCTCACGTGCGATTCGTCTCAAAATTAAAATGAAATCCAAAGCATCAACAACCACTCAAGGTGTTAAAAGTGATTTACTATTGCACGTTATCTATACTTAAACGGTGTAGTTTAACAGGTACATTTGACATAAGTATCATTATATTTATATTACTAACTTCTTCCCCATTCTTATTACAGACTGACAGAGTGGTTCATGTATGATGTTGTCATTGATTGGTGCCATTCCGTAGATAGCGTGGGATGGCAAATAAAAAAATGCTGCGGCCTGATACTACATTTTTTAGATATTATCGGGCCAGTAATTTTACTTGTCACTATTACAGCAATTTGGGGAGTCATTGTGAAATTTTAGCATGTATGTATCATTTCAATTATCAATAAAAAAATTGGTTTATTAGCAATTAGCGTAAACTTCTTTAAATCTAAGAACTAGCGTATATTAACAAATATGAACTGAAACGGTTCTATAATTAAGCTAATAAATTACAGGGTTTGTAAGTAGTGTAGACTTAGGCTGAGATTCAGAGAAGTCTTTTGAGCGTGAGATTAGGTCGAAAATATGGTTTTTGACGTACGAGAGTTCGAACTTAAGCTTCAAAAACGTCTCCTAATCCCAGCTTTAATGTATATCGAAATGTTGCTACCGAACACAATATCAAATTCCAGTGTAATCTTTGATTAAATCAAGCTCTTTTTCCCGTTAAAGTGAGATTACAATGAAATTCAATACGAGTGTTTGGGACCCTTTGCCTTCGTTTAGTATACTAATAATAGTTTAAAAATATATAAGGGCCAACAGACAATAGTGCTTTAAAAGGTGGCATACTAAAATACTATATGCCTACTTTAATATTGAACTCTAGATATAATTAAAACATGTTTTTGTTCCATAGAGCACGTCGATGCGTCGGAATTGCCGACTTATGTCACGGTGGTTGTTCTGATTGATGGTCTCATTTAACTATTGATGTTAGTCCTTATATTTGAAGGCAAGGGCATGGTAGTTATATAATTCTGTTATTTCAATCTTAATAAATTAGTCTAACACAATAATAATCTTGCGAACACTCGTAATCAGCTTAAACGCAACCTAAAACTTTATTTAGGGCCTGTTTCACAACTACTGAATTTCCTAATAGCTTATCTGACAGTTCGTTCGACAGATCTTTCATGCAAAATATGTCAAACGTTCTGTAACTTTCTGCCATAGCAATAGCCACAGGCCCTTAGATTACAAAATGTTTAAGTCAGTACAGATTGCTTTTTAAAATATGTTCTTAGTGACATTTTATCGAGAATGTAGGTTGTTAGTTTAACATGTGCACTGTAAGCGTGTATATTTAATATGATTTAACATTGGATGATAAAAAGTTATTTAATAATTATCATTAACAGATATTAAAATAGTAAACAAACAAAATATTATAGAGTTGAATCGAATGCTAAGCCGCTCTGTTATTTATAACGCTCTGTAGACAAGTACAAGTACGTAATACATTTTCAATGCATATACTGCTATGATTTTATGATCTTTTATCGAAATTAACACAACATAAAATTTCCGATTCAACTGATATCACGCCCAGCCTAATACTGGAACGAGAAACGTGAAATTTGGACGTGTTCCTTTTGTGACGTAGGCACCCACTAAGATTTGATTTCCTCAAATGTTACCCCAAATTGTGATTTAAAAGCCGCTCCAAGTTTACTTGTAAATAATATACAAATGAAATTCCTTGCAAACTCAAAATAATATGCTGCATTAACTATTTCAATCAGTCGAGTCCAGTCTAATAGTAAGTGTCCGGTTTTTAAATAGCAATGAAAGATGCGACTACTAGTAAAAAACTGCAAAATTGTAAAAAAGCAAAACATTCCATCAGTTTTGTTTGGACGGACACATAATTGCTCTTTATTTTTTTTTCTATTAGGAAAATAAGATTAAGAAATATGTCAATGCGCTAGAATTTTATAGATTTTAATTGAAATATTAAACATTTGTTTCGTATCTTTTGGCACTGCGTTTTTCGACCAGGGTATTATTTATTAAATATTTTTAAGGAAATCCACCCCGTTTTTAAAATATTTAGTTTCCAATGTTTCTATTAAGATTGTATTTGCGTAATAAGACGTATTTGACCATCGAAAATGCCTTATTTTTACACCATTTAATCTGTATACCCTGACTTTTCTATTATAATCACGAGTTAAGATAAAATACATAAATAACGATGATGAATATTAAATACATATTTAATACTGTATTTACAAAAATATTTTGTTTACATTTAATCGATTATTTTCGCAAGAATTGTGGTGTCGTTATATTAAATTAATAGAGTATCGATTCAATATTATTAAAAATTAGCTCGCGAAAGTAATCGATTAATATTCGAAGTTTTGTCTTATTTGACACATATTTGTACATTTTGATTGTATTCGTATGAAAGGAAATATTCGTAACTAAGATGGGTGCCTCCTAAAATAGTTGGAATTTTATAATTTCCAAACATTTCTTATTCAAGTAAATTTTCTTTGAAAGAATTTAGATTTACGACGGATATTTTTTGTATTTAGTAAAACACGTTTGAAAAGACTAGAAACGTGATACTTTTTATATAATGTATTATTTTACTCATATATTTTTCTCATAGTCCGTGTTGTTTAGGTAATCGGTATACGTAAATCTGGTTCAAAATAAGAATAGCTTTTTATAAAATAAAAGTAAATATGAAAATTTTGATATAACTCAATCTTTGACTTTGTCCATATAAAATAAATGTATACAGTATCTTAACGATAAACTTCTATTAAATTACTAAGAAAAGGAGCTTGTTTCTAAAATTATACCTAAATTAATTAAGAGCAGTACTTAAAAACTGTTGCCACTTTCGAAAGTACAAAATTTTTATTATGACCGTTATAAAACTTAGTATGATAATAAAAAGAAACATATTTACATACTTAAATTATATCTGAACTGGCAAGTACTATTATAATACTGTATATAAATTATAAGTTTTAATGAAACACAATAACCCTAAATTATATTTACAAGACATTTGTTACGGTATATCGATATTAGTTTAAATGAAAAAAGTCACTCTACTTTGATACTAAAAATTCAAAATCCAGTGAATATTTTGACAATAATACCATATATTTAGACTAAAATCGACTAAAAAGGCCTTAAGAATACATTAATAGGCCACAATTTCAATCAACAAGGACTATTCGGTCACACATTGACTATTCCCCAGAATTTCGACTAATTTCCTAACTTTTTTCTACAATCGATCGTCCATAATCTCCATTTCTAACATTAAGGAAATGCTTATTTTTTTACTCAGTCGTCAAATAAACTCAAATCAATAAACGTGAAGTGTTTCCGATCACACGATACGTATAAGATAATACATATTCACATATGCTGTGGACATAGTTCGACGCAAATTGGCACTAGCCTTTAAAAATACTGTTTAACGTGAACAAATATTAGTTACGTTTTAAGTTGAATAATGAATATTGCTCTCTTTCGCCTGTATATTACGAATAAAATATCTTTTAAACACTATGGAAGTCATCACTGTAAATTTGACACAATCTATCGTACGTGCAATCGATACCGCGAAGTTTAATTTTATTGGACAGTTGAAATGATAACATATTAAGGGGGCACCAAGTCTCCGGAACTGCCCTCAAACTTTTTTTATTTTGTTTAACCGTTAATACACCGTTTCCAAAAAAACAAGAATGTCACATTGGCATTGTAGCCCAGAAGTGGCCACTTTTGTGTAACTACAAACATAGTTTATGAAAATATTGTATATAATTGTGTGAAAATAAAAAAAATAAAATTTAGGGCAGCAGTGGAGGTTCCGCACCCTCTTAAGAGACAAATGACAACTTTCTTTTAAAAGGAAACTTCGCGCGTGTCGATTCAACCGGTCCATTATCGTTATGACTTCTTGTCGAAGAGCGGTAGCTTCGACTTAACAGCACCCTCGCAGATCATAAGTCTTTGCTGCGCCAGACATTTCCTCCCGCACCCCTCCTCACCTACTAGTTCCGACAGTCTACTCGCCCCGGCACCGCCCCGGTGCTTCACATCCACAAAGTATTCCTTCTCACTTCTCTCTCCCTCCTTTCCCTTACCGAACTGCAACATCTCCATTTTACCACCAAAATTGCTCATCTTAAACCTAGAATGCCCCTTAAATGTCCTTTCACATTTGAAATCGGCACCTTTCCGTTCGAAATACTCTACTATTTTGGATATCTGTGCGGAGCGCACGTGCCTCGGTATCCTGTCGTCGCAGTACAAGCTATCAGAACCGGCGAGTGACGCGACATCTTCAGAACTGTCAGTGTAAACACTGGACGTTCTTTTGTAAGTTGAATTTAGCAGGTGGTTAATTAGCGGACCGCGATGTAGCATATAACTCAGTTCATCGTCGTCTAACGGTTTGTGTGAAACGCAGCCTCCTAGACACTTAGCTCGACTGACACAACAACATCTATTCAGAATGTGGTACTCCTTAACCTTCTCTGTGGGCTCTGGTGTTTCGGACGCGTCTGAATCAGGTCGGCTCGCGTCCAGTTTGCCGCAAAGAAACGGCGAGGCTATTTGATCGTGCTCGAATACTTTCCGAGCGGTATTCTGCTCTTCTGTCCTCGGCGGAGTTTCCTCCAGGTCATCTAGACTTCGAAGGGAGCTGACGGTGGTCGTCGACAACGCTGAGTCATCCAGAACGAAGAGACTCGAGTTAGTGGAGCCGGGCGTCGGCCTCGGCATCTGTCTGCACGACCGAGCGTTGAATAGTCTGTCGTAGATGAGTAAACAATCGGAGCACATTCGGACCCTCGGACGAGCGCAGTCCTCATCCAACTCCGCGTCTCGGGATTCCTCGAACTCGTCGTCGACGGACTTATCGGAGGCGGCGTCTCTTTGCCACCACCAGCACCTGTGGCAGCCCATCAGGGAGCACGGGCACATGGCCCCGTAGAAGCACTCCGCGCCGGGATGCTGAGGGCAGAAGTCCTCGTTGGCGACCGAGAAAATGCCGCTCTCGCAGGACCCGCGTCGGCGGAGTTCTATGCTGGAATTGCTCTTCTGTATGGAGAAGTCTTGTGTGACTTTGGGCGGGGGAGGGGGTGGTGGGTCGACGCGCTCGAGGCTGCCTCTGCGGCTGAGGCCGGGGGATGAGGGGAGAGAGGCGCAGCGGGGCTCGTCGTCGGAAAGGCCGAGTTCGGCGTCGACGCGGACTAGGGGTGAGGGGAGTTCGACGCAGGAGGAGAAGCCGCCGGCGCGGGAATGCGCGGGCTCGAGGATCTTCTTGACGCCACGGAAGGTGTCGAGGGGGCGGCGGGCGGGGTGTGGCGCGGCGTGTGTGTCGCGCAGCAGCATGATGTGGGCGAGGCGGTGGAGGCGGGCGAGGCGGGGAGGGGCGGGGCGGGCGCGCGGGGCGGGGAGCGCGGAGGCAGAGCGGTGCGGAGGGGGTGCGCGGTCGCGTGCTCGCGGCGTCGTTCCGTTCTCCACGCACCACTCCAGCTCGGAGAGGGAACGTCGGTGTTGTACTGTCAAGGTAAATAAATATTTTTAATAAAACTTATCATTGGGCAAAATCTTATACGATCGATCGATATGTATTATAATTTTTATTTGTATGAACGAATAATAATATAGGGTCCTTCTTATTATACCGAGGGATTTTTCCACGATTTAGATATTGGTCTCATAGAGAAAGTTGTTTAGTTTGATGGTCTGATCATAACCTTAAAACCTTGTATATGTAATTCTTTGGAATTGGTTTCCCGAAAGCAGATTTCCATTATTAATGAATAGATGAAGCTAGGCTTATCTTCGGGAAGATTCGTTATTGTAATGATAGATGGCGCTAATGTGTTGACTAAGTGAAACTTTATCACCCTGATGCTTCACATGCTTTGACTATTTATATGTGGACTGGTTACGCGTGTAATTCTACTAACAAACATTTCTGCCACTTTTTGCGGGGGGCGAGGTAACATGAAATCCGCTACTTTGGATTTTATTCCCCATAACTTTAGATTCTAATTTTGAATGTTAAAATTCATGAAAAGTAGTCTCGTGTGAACCCGAAACGTTCTAAGTTCGAAGTTATTATTTCGCAATTATAGGCTGTCTCGTTTAGTGATAAGGTGTAAAATTGAATGTAAATGCACAAGATCAATTGTGCTTATACCGTGGCAGAGGGGAAATGCTACCGCAAGGCTAGTCCTTATAATAATTAGTCAAAGTTCACATGTAACCACAGAATAGATAATGATAATAAGTAACGTATATACTCATGTACTTATGGTCTTAACTAAATGCGACGGCCAATGCCAAGCGTGTAGATTATGGCAAACGTAAGGGACGCCAATGTCATGCAGAGGTCTTGTGTCAGAGATGATGAATATACTATTTTAATTATGACTAGAGTTAACTCGCGACTTCGTCCGCACAAACTATATACCAGATTTTAAGTCAGATCACAAGCTATCAAACAAAGAAGTTTCATCAAAGTCGGTTCAGTAGTTTTCGCGTTATGTACAATATACAAATAAACAGACGGACAAAAATTCTAAAAAAAGATTTATTTGGAATCAGTGACACCTAAAAACCATATCGTAATTTTTTAAATGTAAATATCTTCAATGTACAGACACACTTCTGTTACAGTTTTATAATAGTTAAGATACTTGTAATGCCACAAGCACAATAACTGTAATATGGTTTAAGTATGCAGTCATGCACCAACGCTCCAACTCAAAGACTCACATTGATCATGGTGTGGTGATCTCGGGCTGCCTTCAGACTTGTACCGCTGCGGTCGTCGCCATGCATACAGCCCGGGACACGACCGGGGCCCGGACGAATCTGCTTCCTCGCTGCAGTAATAAGATAAGATAAATATTATTTACTAGCGGCCCGCCCCGGCTTCGCACGGGTAGATTTAAAATATAGCTTTTGTTCATCACGGAAAATGTAGCCTTCTAATGGTGAAAGAATTATTCAGATCGATCTAGTAGTGACGGACTGATTTATCGAACTCTCTATTCTATAGTTGCATGATGACCATTTTACTTCACATTATTTAATAGACTCAAAACCATAGCCATTACGGCTAAAAGAGATGAATGGAGGAAGGCGAGAAATTGCGCCGATCATAAGTATTGGTATAAGAACAGGAAGATGATGATGATGATTCGATAAAAATATCATAAGCAACAGTCACCTCTTAACAATCAATGACCAAATTTTCTTGTCCGAATAGCGAAAAAGAGTGGAATATCCGCCCTGCTTCGTGTTCCCGGATACATACAATCTCAATGTCTTCAAGGCAAGTGTGAATATGCATTTTCTTGGTAAGTATTGCTCCATCTTTGCCAAACACAAGTCCAACATACATAACGACGGCTAAGAATCAATAACGGCTAACTCACATTTTTGGCGAAAATGACCTTTAAATGTGGTTAGGATTTAAAGTTTAGTTTTACGTGTCCTGGCAAAAACATATAGACACTATAGATGTACTTTTTATGTATTTATACTGATACGATAGTTTTTGATAAGTCAACATTTGAAAGAGCAAAATGTTTTTTTCGTCTCCTTTAAAATTAGTGCTTTGATAGTTAGCCGTTATTGATTCTTAACCGTCGATAAGAAAAACGTAGAAAGAGAAAACGAGACATACATATTCGCTAATTACGTAGAGTAAGTGAGAGAAAAATCTATGTTGTCTATGCGTATGCGATATTTTTGTGTGTTCTAGTTGCTATTTGCAAATCCTGGAACGGAGTCAAACAAAGGCAAAATTCGTTACATGTTTTTCGTATCTCTATTCCTTTTGACACTGACCTCTCTGCGGGGTTGTTGGGCGTGAGGCAGCCCCACGCGGCGTCGTCGAGGCCTTCCTTCACCTCGGCGAGCTTCTCCACTATTTCGGGGAATAGCGGACGCGCCTTTGGCTCGTACTGAAAACAAACATAAAATAATTAGATTAGGACTAGGACATAGACTTCTATCAAAGACAATAAATAATATTATTTATCGGTGTCGATAATGTTCGCTATCCTATACAAGGTGTTACAAAAATGCAAATAAACATTTAAGGGGGTGGTTTAGACCATCAAACTGAACAAATTTCACTATGGGACCAATATCAAAATAGCGAAAAAAAAATGTGATGTTCCATACTATACTACAAAGTTACTCGAGCAAATTTTTTTTTTTTGCGATTTCGGTGTTGGTCCCATAGTGAAAGTTTTACAGTTTGATGGTCCACCTTAAAAAGTTTTAAATATTTATTTTTACTTTTGTAACACCATGTATACATCATCTCAATCGATAGATGTCTACTGCTGGACATAGGTCTCCCCACAACGACCGGTCCTGCGCTGCCTGACGGTTCCAGCCGCCTTCACCAGGTCGTCGGTCCACCTTGTAGGGTGTCTCCCACGCTGTACTTTCCGGTACGTGCCACTCGAGAACTCTTCGCCGCTATCGGCCATCGGCTTTACGAACAACGTGCCTCGCCCATTGCCACTTCAGTTTAGCAATCCTTTGGGCTATGTCGGCTACTCTGGTTCGTCTGCAAAGTCGTTATACCTAATAGATTTGTCGTGTTTTGTTTTATTGACTTTCGAATAGCGTCGATGCAGTCTTTTTTTCACAGACATGCGAGCGCCGATATGCTCAACTAATGTTGGTTCTCTTAAATTCTTTTTCTACGTTTTTTGTTATAATTCAGGATAGTGCTGGTAGACCACGTTATTCGTTAAGTCAATTCAGGGGTCTTAACGCCTGCCTCGTTAACCTAACGATGCTTTGACACTAGTCAAACCCACTCCCCTAACCTAACCTATTGTAGAGATCATCGCCGAGCTCCGTTAAGCCATGTAGTCGAGACCGAATTGTCGAAGTTATCTGGCAGACATGGGAGGTTGCACTCTACGAGTATAGAGATAGGACTCACAATGCAGCAGTGGAACGCGAGCCGCAGCAGGTCGGGCACCGTGTGCTCGTCGCAGAGCTCCACGAACGCCATGTAGTTGAGGCCGAAGTTGTCCGTGCGCGGAAGCACGTCCGGATCGGCGTCCACCTGCAACATTCATCGTTACAAATCAAGACTTAAATCGGGACATATCTGTTAAGATCCTTATAAACTTTTTTTTTTTTAAATAATACATCACCGGTTGCGAAAGACTCGAGTGCTAATTGGGTCTAGTTATGCCAAAAGGAATCAATAAACATTGAAGTGATTTAGGGTTGAACTCATCTGGCAGCACGGAATCGCATTTTTTGACGCTCCATCCTTTTCTGTCGCTCAGGAACGTCATTTGCTAGAGCGAGAATGATAGTGGGAATGCGAACGCACGCGGCAACACCGGCAGTGCTGCGACCTTTCTTGCTCTAGCCAATGACGTTCCTGAGCGACAAAAAAGGATAGAGCGTGAAAAAATGTGATTCCGTACTGCCATATGTGGCTCAACCCTTAGAGTTATTTAAGTTCGAGCATGAAAATCCAGTTTTTCACCAAAGACTGTCTCTTTTTGGCATAAATTGATAAATGTTTGTTTGTATGTAGGGGGTAATCACTGGAACTACTGAACCGATTATGAAAATTCATTCACATAGGCGATATTTTATTTTGCTAAGCGAACGAAGTGAAAGAGTAGTTGTTTATATTTGTATACATGCTCACCCTGGCGATAAGTTGGCATAGAATGATCCCGTAGGAGAATATATCGGAGCGGTGGTCGTACCACCGTCCGCGCAGACATTCCGGCGACATCCACCACGGCGACCCGACGCTCGGAAGCCGGTAGCCGTTCCTGTAACATGAGTTTAAATTGATATATTTTGTCGTACAAACGAGATTTCTTGAGTTTCATGATGGATATTTTGGTTCAAATTGTGCGTATAGCAAAGCTATCACATGCATATCACAACTTAGCCGAACGGACCATACATAGACGTATGTTGTCATTTCACATAAAACACTTTTTTTAAATTTAATTTTTATTTTTAATTATGGAGTTTTTGCTTGTGCGTTAGCACTGCATTTCCGCCAATGTCAAGTAGTTTGTGGGAGTATCTATCTCAATCTCAGGGATTGTTTTTAATCAAGAACAAGAAGAGATTGAGGATTGCGGAGCCTCGTGGCAGGCAAAAACGCGACGCGCGAACAACACGCGAGACAAGTGCTCGGGTCAGAACCTGCAACGTGACTCCCAAAAACACTTTTACTGCCAGTTGCAGGTACGTACACACGGCGACAGATCAACCTACCTATAGTTGAGCTCTATGTTCATGGACATAGAGTTCAACTATTAATGTTAATCCTCCATTAAAGCTCTTGCTGTCACTTTTTGTCCTGTTGACGTAGTAAAAGCTAGCAAGAGATTTAATGAAGTATTAACTTGAATGAACGTACGTGCAACTGACCGTGAGATAAATAAATTTAATAATCTACAGCCGAGAAATCAACATATTAAATGCCACTTGGTTAACAAATCACAGCCCAGTCTTGGTGCTAAAAATTTCGAGCACGCTTCACTCACTCCATAGTTTTTATTACTTGGGTAGTTGGTAGTTTATATTTCGTACCGAACGCTATTACAGAGAAAACGTGCGCTCTCTGCTCGCTATAAGTTTCTTTTAATTTTTGCTCTGCATGGATAAGCCAAGAGATTCTGACCACAACTGAATAGGTAGTTATGCTAAAAAAAATCGAAGTAATGTTGTCATAGGTTCTTGGCAAATAACATATTTCTTTGGCTAGTGGAAGGGGGAGGCCAATTCAGCTTAATTTTGCCCCGAGCGGCAGAAGCACGCTACGCCACTGGGGACTGGAAACTAACCCTATACGCCAATGATATAATACAATCGCTTTAATATATTATATACCACCGCCATAGACAATATAACTATGGACGAGTTACACGTGTAATTCTGCTTACAAACTTTTCTGCCACTTTTTGTAGGAGACGACGTAGCATGAAATACGCAACTTTAGGTTTTATTCCATTACTTTAGATTCAAATTTTGATAGTTAAAATAGTCTTGTGTGAACGCGACTAGTTTTAAGTTATTGTTTCGCAATTATAGGCTGTCTCGTTTAGTGATAAGGTATAACATTGCATGTAAATGCACATTATCAATTTAACTTGTAACGTGGTAGAGGAGAAATGCTACCGCACGGCTGGTTCCTAGTTATATGGTCTATAACCACCGCAGTATTGTAAAGTCTGTGTTGCTAAAAGTCAGTTAACTATACTCTGTTGAACAGAAGCGCAAGATACCGCATCGTCTGTTTTTGGTTTCATTCAAGGGTCAGTGAAAAATAAAACCTATTTGTTTAGGTGCATCTCGCTACTCCTTCCTGAATGAAAGGAGAATAGAAAATGTTTTAAATGTTATGTATACTAATGGCCGAAGGGGGAAATAACATTATTTTCATTACAAACATCACTGCGGGACGTGCCCGTGCCATCTCTAACAAAGTATTGACATATCCAGTCGAGCGGAAGGCGTTTTCGGATAACGTATAGCTTTAATAGTATATCATCTCGATCGCCTCCATCTTCGCCATCATCTTTCTGCCATATGGGTCGTCAAAATATGCTACAATTATCAAATATCTTTTTAAGCGTACTATTGTAGCAAGATTTCCTTTAGGGTGTTTCCACAGAAGCGGAGCCGAGCGGAGCTGTGTAAAATCAACCAATTGAATTGCTTGATTTCATTCAAGCGGAGTCAAACGAGGAAAATTAAGCAATTCGATTGGATGATTTTACACATGGGTTCGGAGCGGTTAACACCAGCTTTTGCTTGTATTAGATTATATCAGTGAAATTTTCGGTATAAAAAGCATTATAATATGTCAGTCTCCACTCGGGTGCCACAAGTTATCTACACCACGAATTACATGGTGATTGAGGCGTTTAAGTGAAAAAACATACCTAACTTTCACATTTATATTACTAGGATTATATCAAACGTGCAGGTTTTTCTAGCTGCAGGTATTCCGCAATGACAAACTGCCCTGACAAGACAAATGACTCGCTACGTCATGCTGTGTGATCACGCGAAATAGCGTGATTCGCCGGTCTAACCACGCGTTTTGTCAAGATTGTACTGACGGCTTAATTGCATGCAAAATTTTTTTTAAAATTAATTTATGCATATCAAATGATCAATTTTGATAAATTGAAAATGCTGTGTAACGTTACGTATCCTTCGAAAATTATATGGCAAATGAGTCAGAATGCGAAGCTTGTAATAAAAAAACAATTGATTCATTTTGGAGGCACGTTTATTTCAATGTAATGTGCTTTGCGTGACATGTTCGATTTTCATCGACAAAGGATGACAAAATTATAGCTGTAATCACTGTTCCATATAAATGGATACGTGATTGGAGATCACATCAGGAATGAAGTGATACCTAGAGTGGTGACCACGACCTGGTAGGCGTAGTGTTGGACGGCCTGCGGCCCGCTGCACGGTGGGCTGAAAATCGACTTTCATAGACATAGGGATAAAAAAAAATATGTGTCGTTTTTTTCATGGATATGGGTTTTGTTTATCATTTCTATGCTCAAATATTCACAAAAGGTTGATTTAGCATATAAATGGATGACTTATAATTTTTTTACGAAAAGTTTGTATGGAGTTCGTGTGAAAAATCCGATTATCTTTGGAACAGCAAGTGAAACCGTAATATCCTTACAGGGGGTTTTAGAACTTATTATTTATGATTTATTGACATACCGCGTATGACGGTTACTGCTGCAGAAACTAAGTAAAAAAATAAAGAAATATAATAATTTTTTTAAATTCTTTCACGAATCTTTTTAAAGCGTCTAGTCAAAATACCAAGTATTAATTAGCTAATAAACCTAAATAAGTGATATTTAATTATTATTATTTAGTACCATGAGTCCATGACTATCATGCGACAACACAACACAAAACAATAACTATTGATTGTGATTAGGAGTTCTAGATGAAGATTTTCAAGAACTTCAGCCAATGCATCTTAAATGAGCGTAGTTAGCAAAGGGAAATCTCTAATGAGGGTAATTAACAAAAAGTAAATTTGCTAATCACTTACAGTGATTAATAAAAGTATTAAATATTGTATTTTTAAATTCTTTTACGACTCGTTTTAATGCACCAAACCAAAATAAAAAAAAATTCTTTTGATATTTGTATTAAAATATATTAAATATTAGTATTTGCGTAATTCTTAAAAAACTTAAATAATAATAAAAAAGCTTAAATAATATTAAAAATAACTTAATAACTTATTTACAAAAAAAATATAAAACATAATTATTAATATTCAACATCACTATCGTCGGATTCCAATTCGGAATCAGGATCCAAATTAGATACATCCAAAAACTCGAACTGAGTTTCCTGGCACTTGATTAGTTCTTTAGTTTCAGCAAAGAGATCCTGGCTTTTCTTAGTATCTAACTTAGGTCTTCGTGCACTAATCAAAGGATCAGACGAAAGAACAAGCATATTGAGGATATCCTCATTGGAAGCTTGCCTGCTTTTTTTCCGCGAATGATGTTCCCGGAACCTTCTAAAATCTTTATTGCGTGCCTCCGAGGCTTCTTCTGAAAGGCTTCCGATTGGCACAATATCGTTATTGGCGATTATGTCTGCACCGTGTATCAAAAGCTTATGGACGGTTGAAGACATGTGGTACCAGTCGTATAGCTCCACGTACTTTTCTGCTGTTTTGCGGGCATAATCTTTAAATTTGATGACATCGATTTGCTCCCCAGATGTTATTGCTTGCAGAATCACGGCAAATCTTCGAACAAGCTCTTCATCCAATCCAGTAATGGCTGCAGTTTTATCAGGAAACTCGAAAAACCTTCTTGCCGTATTCCCGTCATTAGTGGTTCCTGAGCCTTGTTTTACGATGTCAATCAAAAGATTGAGCTCGTCTTTAAATTTATCCTGGATATTTTTTTTTCTTGCCTCTAACAATGCCTTGTACTCATTGCCTCTTGCAGCCCACTTTTTGAAGTCGAGTCGGTATGAAATATGCAAAAGACATTCCATAGAATTTATACGAGCGTGCAGTGATGACAAGCCAAATTCATATACGCCAGTTGACACAGTCTTTGATGTTACAACATCTAAACGGTTCATTTCTGTAGGTTTGGCTAAGCACAGGTAGCACGATGCGTTTGATCTAGCTTCAGAAAGATATGTACAAATTTTAGCATCGATCATTGTCATCATAAGTTGATGACTCACCTTATTACTACCGCACTCAGTAGGGATAAGATCCTTAATTTCATTATCCATTTGCCTTTTGTGACTGATGACCACTTCTTCGCTCTCCTTTATAAAAGTGAACTGCACTGGACGACAATATAAGGCTGAGCATGGCTTTGGATTCGTCCATAAAGTATCATCTCCAGCAGTCAGCTTGAGTGGCACTAACGAGGTCATAAATATACTGGAATCATCTTGTTGCCCCTCCATTTTCTGTTTGTATCGGCTTTGGTTGGAAGCACCATCAAATCCCCACTTAGATACTAGCTTCAAATCCTTATTTTGCACATTTTCAGAAAGACTTTCAATGATCCTCTTCACCGTGATATCAAGTAATGCTTGAAGTGTAATCCTAGCTGAAGAATCCATTACAGTGACTGATTGTTTCGGAGGATAGCATTGTAGTTTAGCTTGTTGCACTTTGTAGTAAGACGGGTAAATATCCTTAGCACCTTCCCGAATGGCCGTCTCTCGCAACGTGATGTATTGCCACTTAGAGAGTTTCAATGAAAGGAGCAACCCTAGTGATTTTTCTGGTGTAAATAAACAAGTTTGAACTGGTTTCTTAAGCATTTCTCTAATTTTTGCAGCTGCTTCTGGATTTTTCAGCATATATTTGATAACAAATGCGGTATCCTCACGACCATCTTCTTCTAAATGTAATGCAGCTGAACTGGCCAATTCGTTTGGATCTTCGCATTTATGATCTTCAGACCTTCTCTTCTTCTGTTTGCTTCCCAGATCTTCGAATGACTTTCGAGGTCTTTTTGTCATAGTACCAATAGACGACGATGTTGACGGTTCTGGAGAGATTAAATGTGCGCTAGGTCTCTCATCATTTGATTCTTGGATGACAAAACCGGTTGGCACACAACTTGGCCAATCGACATTAGCCTGAAGCCAATTTTCGTACTGCTTTCTGAATGTATCAAGGATACGGTGAGATTTCTGCCACCTCTGTGAAGCAGCTCTTGTAAATCTTCGACAAAATTCCTTGAGTGTTACACGGTCTTCGTCAGAGAAGCAATCACCTAGACGAGCTACCACTGCACTGAACAATACTTCATGATCAAATGAAGTACTCCCACTTCTTAGAAAAACAAACAAGTCTAAGTTGGTGGTTAGACTTTCCATTATAATAATATTTTACGGTCACAGAATACGTATGTAGTTCAAAAGTTTGGAATACACTAAATTATTAAAGTCAAATTTAGCTTATTTATTGCTTTCCACTGATCATTAAAACTATAGTGATTAGCAAATTTACTTTTTGTTAATCTACCCTCATTAGAGATTTCCCTTTGCTAACTACGCTCATTAAAGATGCATTGGCTGAAGTTCTTGAAAATCTTCATCTAGAACTCCTAATCACAATCAATAGTTATTGTTTTGTGTTGTCGCATGATGGCCATGGTACTAAATAATAATAATTAAATATCACTTATTTAGGTTTATTAGCTAATTAATACTTGGTATTTTGACTAGACGCTTTAAAAAGATTCGTGAAAGAATTTAAAAAAATTATTATATTTCTTTATTTTTTTACTTAGTTTCTGCAGCAGTAACCGTCATACGCGGTATGTCAATAAATCATAAATAATAAGTTCTAAAACCCCCTGTAAGGATATTACGGTTTAACTTGCTGTTCCAAAGATAATCGGATTTTTCACACGAACTCCATACAAATTTTTCGTAAAAAAATTATAAGTCATCCATTTATATGCTAAATCAACCTTTTGTGAATATTTGAGCATAGAAATGATAAACCAAACCCATATCCATGAAAAAAACGACACATATTTTTTTTTATCCCTATGTCTATGAAAGTCGATTTTCAGCCCACCGTGCGCTGGACAGATGACCTAAGAAAGGTAGCGGGGAGCGACTGGATGAGGAACGCCGAGGATAGAGTTTTGCGATTGTATCCAGAAGTGGTGAAACAGGCCATAAGTGGTAATATGCCTGGTTTTGTGAAGAAATTTAAATTATCAGATTGATTTCTGTTCACATCTTTAAGCGTAATAAATAAAATATATACAGTAGGTAAGTACTTACACAGGATGAGGAATTTTAGCAGCTAAACCGAAGTCTGCAACGATTGCTATATAGTCACCTTCCCCTATTTTCCTTAATAACACGTTCTGAAAAAGAGAAAGAAAGAATTTTAATTCAAGATAAAGATTGAAATTTTAATTCAGACGGGACTTGAACCCGCATCCTGCCAATCTGGGACTGTGCTTTCGTCCAATCAAGCTGCACAACATTTAACACACTAATATTATATGAAAAAAAAATGTACTACAAAAATATTTGTCACCAATTTAGATCTAAATAAAAGTCAGCGACAAGATAATATCCAGCTTTCAGTTTTTCAGTGTAGTTTTTGCGTGATGCTCGAACAAACAGACCGACAAAGATTCTAAAAAAGGTTGATTTGGAATCAGGGATACCAAAAAACCATATCTTAATCTTTTTTTCTTGTAAATATCTTCAATGTAGTGAAGTGTGTCTCTTCTGTTACAGTTTTATAATAGTTTCAGGGGTGGGCACTGATCCCATGGCCAAAAATACAGATTTGACTGACTAAACCCCTCTAAAATACTGACCATTTACTGACCAAATCTCTAGAATACTGACCCTTCGTCTGTTAACATGACATCGAAATACGAATGTTAGTTGCTGTTAGTTAAGTATGTTAATAATATATGGAGCAAGTTTGAAAATAAGTAAGAAAAATCATCACTTAGGCATGTGGCCCAGGTGATAGTGTATTGTATATAAAAATGGATTAAGAGAACAAATTGTTAATTGAAGGTAAGTTTAGGGACCTACCGAAAAGAAAAAGATATTTTTAAGGGATTCCCACTTCAAAACGGCATTTTTTTCACCTCAATCTACTGAAACCAGACCATTTTTGTGGGAACGTAGCCCCTGATCCTCAAAATACTGACTTTGCTTACCATTTTTCGAAAAAACTGACTTTCACTGACCTTAGCCAAAAAACTGACTCTTACAGACTTTACTGACCATTTTCCACCCCTGTAGATTAGATTAACTATTGAATGTTAAGAACATAAAGATCAAAATACCTTAGCAGTAAGATCCCTATGGAAGACCCCGAGCGAGTGAAGGTATTGCATGCCGGCCGCCATGTCAGCGGCCAGTGAGACCCGCAGCGGATGCGGCAGGGGCTCGTCCAAGCGGCCGAGGATCAGCTGCTCGAGCGACCCGCCTTCCATGTACTCCGTGAGCGCGTGCAGTTGACCCTCGTGCACGCATACACCCATGAACCTGGGAAGATTTGTAACAAGATTAGGTAATGTGTAATGTATGATTTGTTTATTATTATATCAGCCGTCGCTGTCCCATTGTTGGGCAAAAGCCTCGCTCCGTTCTCTCCATGCGTCCCGGTTTGTGCTTCGTTAGGCCAGTTCTTCAGGAAGCCATCGATTTCATCCCGTCACAATATAAGATAAGCTAGATTAATATTCTTTATTTGCATAACAAAATACACAAAAAATAACAACAATATACACGAACAAGAAGGGTACAAAAGGCGGCCTTATCACTATGTATTCGTTTAAGACGGTAAACATTAACGGTGCGTCCCGAATTACGTCGACAGCGCTGTGAGCGCGATAAATGTCGTTCCGATTTGACGTGAGCGCTTCCACAATCGAAAACGTGACGTCATTCATGACGTCACTACCGACGCCTTCTTGCAATAAAAGTGACCACGGCTCGAAGCGTTAGCACTGTGAGCGAGTTGTCAAAAGTGACGTTTGACAGTTTGGTTCTAGTAAATTTTTGAGCGAATTTTCAAAAGTGACGCTTAACTGTTTTGCCGTCGTTTATTTTTGTTTGTTTAGTAGTATTGGGTTTGATTATGTTCTTAAAAAGACGAATAAAAGTTTAATAAAGATTAGTGATGAAGAAAATAATTGGAATATTTGAATGTTGTGGTGTGAACGGTGTGAGCGCGATATCTAGCGTTCCAAATTGGTAGAACGCTATCAGCGCTGTCGGCGCGCTAACGCAAATGGAACGGGTGTTAGCGCTGTAATCGCTCACAGCACTGTTTTTATGTATCGGAACGCACCGTAAGAGGATGCCTTCTAGCGCGCTCCATACAAACGTTAAAATAATACAGTGTGTAAATTTAAATGCGTTACATATTTTAAAGACCATCAAACTGAACAACATTTACTAGAGGACAAACATCGAAATCAGCTGTTTCTTAGAATTGCGATTTCAACATTGTTCCCATAGCTGTTCAGTTTAATGGTCATAACACATTTAAGTTTATACTCTGTATTTTGGAATCAACCAATTATAAAACTCAATAAAAAAATTTAAACACGATTTACAAACTACCTATAATTATAATAACTTTGTGAACTGTAGGGAACGTGGCCTACCGGTGTTTTATTTGGCTCCGCTGGAGAGGTTTTAGTGGACTGTAGTTTTTCTGGTGGCAGGAGTGGTTTGATGTAAAGGAAAGTGTTGTTTGCAATACTGGAGGTTTATTTTAGTGATTTTTACACCAGAGTTAGTTACACGCAAAAGGACCGTACCAATATGGAAGGCGGAAACGGAAATACAACTTTTTTAGTTTCAAATCTTAAATTAATCCTAGCATTGAAACTGTATATTTTAACGGAAATCTTACAAACTACAGGCATAGAGATTAATATCTAGATGATGTTTAAAAATGTAATTGACTTTAATCGGTTAGTATTGAAAATAGGTTCTAACTTCGTTTGTATTCTTATCTAACCATCCTCTTTTCGTTAAATGTAATTTTGGCCGATGTAGTTAAACATTTATCAGGCTTTCAATGAAATAGCGCAAATTAACAAATCGTCGTCGTCGTCTAATTTAACCAACAGACTGAATGTAGTATAATTGTAAAAGCTAGCTTTGTAAACCCTTGAACTCCCACGGACGCGATATTATTGCACCACCCATTGTTTATCTATTGTTATCTTAAAGCCGGGTTGCGAGCGGTTAAAGGAGAGATATTTGTCGAATCGACCATATCGACGCATGGACAACGATTGTCGATAGCTAGTAACTTTTGAACAATCCTGGTTTATTTCATTGGACGTTTAAAGGAATCTAAAGTGTACCTATTTAATAAAACCGAAATCTGCACTTATATCAAACTTTCATAGAAGTGTGTGTTTAAATTGAAGATATTTACAAGAAAAAGGTTATGATATGTTGTTTATGTGTGCCGGATTTCATATTACTGATTTTTAGTATTGTTGTCTTTCTGTTTGTTTGTTTATTCGAGCGTCACGCAAAAACTACTTTTTGTGATTTTGATGAAACTTTTTGTGTTTAAAACCTTATGATAAGACCTTATAACTGATGATTGATGAAGGGAGCAGGTGCGGACGAAGTCTCGACCGCGAGCAAGAGTTTGTATGAAATACAAAGAAATTGAATTAAAGTGTACGTACTAGATAACAAATTTCACATCATTCCTTTTTGTAACGTCGACGTTTTTAGCAACTTCTATCAAACTAAAGCTTCCTAAAGGTATCAAGACTGTTTTCCGATTAGTGGAACAAGATCAAATAAATTGTACTGTCTTATAGGATACAAATTCAGAAGCAGGACAAACAAAACATCGCTTTTGCAACAAAGTCACTTATATCGAATGGGCATATCGTCAGGAAACTTGTGGTACAGGCAATCTGCCAAACGAGACAGTAGATAAAATCGTTGATACTCCGTTGCAGCCACAACAATAATTTGGTGAGAAAAGAAAACCTTGAAGCTTACTAAATAAAGCCTGAAGAAGAAATAAATCTGTTAACACAAACAGGTTGTCTTGGATGTGGCAACACAATTCATTGGTATTGTATCCATTGCACTTTTGTTCTTCTATTTTGGGAAATTTAAACACAATATTATTGTTATAGCATTTCGACTTCGGGAAATAAGTTTATTATAATTATTTTTATTATTTGCGCATGTTTTCTGTGAAATCGTGACGGATGACTGTCCATTTAGATTTTGGTATAAATCGATCTGTGTCATGTTTCATTTGTATTACGCAATGTGGTATAGTAATTGCATAACGTAATTATAATATAGTGAAACAGCTCAGCGGTCGCGTCAGGTCAATCGAGCGCGACTTGCGGGGGGGACGGGCGTACCCTAACTGAATTCGCTGTTAGGGTACGCGCGCAGGCAGAGGGGGCTGGGACACACTCCTCCCTACCGACTGGTATTACGTAACAGGGTCCTTTTTAATATGCTGACACTTTTTTAAGGGTATGATTAGACCATCAAACTGAACCACTTTCTCTATGGCACCAAAATTGATATCGCGAAAAAAAAAAATTTGCTGTCCCATACATTTGGCTCGAGTAGGTTTGCAGTTTTGTATGGGAAAGATGTTTTTTTTTTCGCGATTTCGATGTTGGTGTTATAGAGAAAGTTGTTCAGTTTGAAGGTCTGATCATCCCCTTAAAAAAGTGTCAGTATATTAAGAAGGACCCTGTATAAGTTAGAAAAATTCATTGGTACATGGAATGTCAAAGATTCGAACCTGGATCCCCTTGATTGAGTGCTCATCGCTTTACATCTTAGTAAGATATTGTAAAACCTTTTTTTAGTGAAATCGATAACATCGCGAGCGACGATTGTCTAACACTGATGAATGAGAGAAAGTGCAATTCATATAAGACAGAAGAAAAACCGTGGAAAGCTCATGCAACATTGTATTTAGAGAAAAATTACTTCCAATATTATAGCATTAATAAGTGGATAGTAATTCGGATTATACACTCTAGTTAATAAAATGCAGGGTCTTTCTTAATATGGTCACGGTTTTTTAAGGGGATGATCAGATTATCAAACTGCAAAACTTTCTCTATAGCACCATAAACGAAATCGCAAAAAACTGAAATCTGCTGTCCTGACTGAAGTTTAGGTCAAGTAGGTTTGTAGTTTCGATGGAACAGCTGAATTAAACAATTTAATTTTCGCTCTCATCTGTCTAGCAAAATTTGGCTTCAATCAAGAAGATTATTGACCTAGCCTATTATCACAATCGATAGGAAGAAACAAGCTGCCAAATTATCTACGAATGTCGACAGCTACGTGACAGTTGTTGACGAGACGCTAATTACAAAAATGCAGCCGGACTTAGGCCATCTAGTGCATTTGACAGTTGAACAATTAAATTAATTTTATTAGGTACTTGAAGATATATGTAAAATTCCTGCATCGCGGAAGAAGAAATTATGATGAGTTTGTGAAGTCTACCAATCCGAACTCTCCCTGCGGGTAAGCCTGTGCCCTGCTGTCTGATGATGATGATGATATCTAAAATTAATATGTGTCTATAACGGGACTTCGTATTTATACCTACGTATTTATATCAATACAAAACACTTACATTATTATCTTTACAATGATAGTGATTTTGAAAGTTGTGGGCGTTCTTTCATTTCAATGGATTAAAGAAAACATTGAAATTAAAAACCAACTAAGTATTATAATCAATAAACAAACGATATTAAAAGTTAATTACAGCATTTAAACTCCTCAGTAATTTAACGAGGATTATCTGCAAGCCGTCACGCAGGCCGATGTCAAGGCCCGTCAACGCCTGCGCCTGCGCAATCAATGCAAATTGTCAATTAAAAACGTTGCGTGCGCACCGGAGAGGGCTTAATTATAATACGACTTCCATGAATCATAATAAACAGGTAGATGAGCACGCGAAGATGGTAGTGAAAGTAATGTCATTCCTTCCTAGGAAGTCTCGTCTAGATAAAAAGCAAGTGATCTTTGTGGCGGAGGTTAATTTGTCAATGTAGCGGTTACGTGCATGCTAAATTGTAACGGTATACTGGTAATAATGTTTAGGAATATCGTTGGAAGGAAAACTAAGAGTTGCATTTTATTAACAGCATAGAATAGATAATCGTCATTATTTAGGTAGAGATTCAGATGAGTATTTTGAGCCGAGATTCAGAGACGATTTTTTTAGTCTTAGCTCGAGCTAAAATGTATGGATTTTGACATACGGGAGTACGAACTATGACTTAAAAATCGTCTCTGAATCTCGGCTTTAGTCTAAGTAAGGTCGACAATGTATGGATTTTGACATAAGAGACTTCAAACATAAACTTAAAAACGTCTCAGAATTGATTTGTTTTCATCAATGATTTGACTACATTAAAATTATACTGTTTATAGAAATCATTCCATATTTAGTGTAAAAAGTTACCATTTACCTACATAATATTGTCTTGGCTAACACTCACTTGTGAAAACGTATATTAAAGTTAATCCTAGATTAAATCTCTTACTAGCTTTTACTACGTTAACAAGACGAAAAGTTACAGCAAGAGTTGTAATGGAGGATTAACTGTAATGAGCCTTTCAGCAACTGAGTGCAAGTTAATTAAAATGTTTACTTGCGTCCTAATTGAATGAGAATAAAAAAATGATGAGCAACAAAAAAGAATCACCATTGTTTTATATTCCATCGTCAAACAGGAAGCGCACCAAATTCGGTTCAGCGGGACCATTGTTCCGTTCTAGACTTTCGTAATCGAAATTACTCAAATCTGCGATTTAAGATAGATGTTTACTTTTGGCCCTGAGAAACGTAAATTGAAAGAAAGGAGGTCGATGCATTGTGACAAAATGACAAATTGTCAATGATGCAAAGAAGATCGGCGAATGTGCATGTTAGTTCGGTCCCCATCTTAAAGGGAACGTTCATAAATGAAACTAGCAATACGTGTAGATTGAAACAAAACTAACAAAAAATTAAATTGGTTGTACCCTGTAGAAGTTGGGGGAAAGGTATTTCTCCTTATGATACGTTTTGAATCAAGTGAGAGAACCAAATAATCTATCTCATTAGATAGTCCACTCAATCGTCTGTCTATGTATGAATTGTTTTTATTTTAATGAAAATTCACGATAACCGTATAATGTTATGATAATTGGAGAAAAAGAAATCACATACACTATCAGTTCAACCAAGCCAAAGAGGTTCCGTAACGACAAAAAAATATCTCACTGATCATATTCGATGAAAATAGCTATCATGGCTGAGTTTTTCTTCTAGTTTTTAGATGATTTGTCCATTTTACTAGACTTCTAGAGATGTGTAAGTTTCTTGAAAAAAATTCAATAATTTTTTCTGTTTATAATCAATATGACCGCCGACCTGACGCTTTTAGTTTTCGTAAAAATGACTGGGTCTAAATTCGCCATGGTTCTTTCATTGTAGTATTCGTAAGTGTGAGTTCGCTAACTAGATTGTGATATGATACGAGCGATTTCAAAAGCATGAAGTACGAAATTAATTTTCCAGTAGTGACATCCAGAAACCCAAGGTTTTCCAATTATATAGAAATGGCTAGGAGTTGAGTTCGTCACCTTCTATCTCATTTGAGACCATGATTTATAGATGTTTGACCATAAGCATTGGTAACAAGTGTAGGTATAAATACTAGGTAAGTAAACTACAGGGTGCGTTAGGGTAAACAGTTGCATTACTTTAAGGGGTGATTGTACCCATGATACTAAACAACTTTCCCTGAGAATCTGATTAATTTAATTAGAAAAAAAATATTTTGGACCTTCCAATCTAAATGCGAATCGTGCGATCGAACGTTTGTATGAAAAGTGGAATTTAGTTTTTACGATTACAATTACCCATTAAAGTAATGCAACTGTCAACCCTAACATCCTGCATATAGATTTCGCTTAGCTTATTTCTTGAATATTATTATTATGACTGCACTTTGAGCCTTCCTACAATGTTTTGTCACGTTTTTGTTCACGTAACATTAACAATAATTTGCCCACGACAACGCATCTACATGGAAGTTAGAGGTACTCGAAGAAATAACTGGATACACTAATGTTACGGATAAACATTGGTCTTTCCAACCCTGCGAAATCAGGAATGACGCAACATTGAGCAATGTAATACAGAAACCGACTGGCTGTTTGGTTAACACAAATAATATTGGAGAACAAAGGGAGAGGATCAAATTTGAACGATCGCTCCGGTAGCGGGGTTTTTGCACTATAAATATTTGCGGGCAACCTTATTTGCCCACATACATGACTGGATGCTAAATTATTGTTTAACTTTACTTTGAATCATTTAGTAGCGTTTTTCGGTGAGTGTTTGTTTAGTACTTCGTCAATTAAAAGTTAATGTGACGGTCTTTTCGGGAGATACAATTAATTTAACGAGGATTAATTTGTGCTCGTGCTTTGAAGAATGTCCTTAATGTCCTCTAAACAACGTTGGTTGTGTGACAAGGTTGTTACTAATTGGAGTGATTTAAAACACAGTGTCTTCAATTAAATCATATAAAAGGTACCTACAAACATTTATATAATAATTATACGTGTTAATTAATTAACATCATTAATTATCATGTTTTCAACATAGGTATTTTTATTCAAAATATTAAATAATTTGTTTGAAAATTTTTAAATTTACTGAACTCAATCTCAACCCACCGCACGGGCACACTCACCCTACTTACTACCAAAACAAGATTCTTAAAATGTATCCATGAGCACGTTAGCGCTTTTATTCATTGCAGAAATGATAACAAATCATTTTTGCCTGAAACTTTAAATTTTAACTATCAAAATAATGAAATTATTGTTTCAAGCTAATTATTTTGTTATAAATCAGTTGGGGTGTATGAGTTTTGCGCTTATTCATTAACAGGTTGTATACAGGTTGTACACTTAAATGCGTTATTTACTTTATAGGGTGCATCAAACCATCAAACTAAACAACTTTTACACCAACCTTGAAATCGGACCAACATTGAAATCGTGATTGAATTCATAGTAAAAGTTGTTCAGTTTGATGGTCTGAACCATCTTGTTCGATATGTAATGCATTTAGTTTTACAACCTGTATATTTTTTTGGTCAATGTAATCTTTATTGCCAACAGAGTTCAGTTAAGGATGCCATAGATATTAAAAATAAAAGATTTGTGACATTTCTTTACTTTTCATCAAGTAATCAATCAACTGGACTCAGGAAACGAGTAACAGAACGTCATGGAGGAATGTGGAGAGGCCTGTGTTCGAAGACGGTCCTAATATCATTGAGTTACCAACTACTGGACGAAGGGTCCGCGCTCAAAAGTGTCCGAACCAAAAGAGCACCAAAACGTAAAACGAGAACCAATCACGCGACAGTCTTCGTTTGATCGGCCGACTATGCGCACGCGCGGGCGCGCCGCGCGCACCGTGCCCCGATGGGGGAGTGGGATAGAAAAGAATTTCAGCAAATCAAATTAGTTGGTTTATATTATACACGTACACGTACTTAGATTTGCGTAGTTTAGTCTCGGACACTTTTTTCGAGAATTTTGTACTAGACCCGGCGTCTATAGTATTCTACATCAATGAATGTGATAGATGGATGAATCAAGTTATAAACTGGACTACATACCCCAGTATGTTGGGATGTTTGAGCTTATTCATGAGCTGGACCTCACGGAGCATGTTTGGCCGGTTGGCGCGCTGCTGGTTCATCTTCAGCACCATCACCTTGCCCGATGTTTTGTGGGTTACCTGTAATATTTAATTAATCGATGTAAATATACAACAACAATATTCCGGGGGTAGGGTAAAAAATTGCATTACTTTAAGGGGTGATTATACATATAATACTGAACAACTTGCTCCAAGAAACCGATAGCAAATACACACAAAAAAAACGACTTTTCATACAAACGTTCGATCAGCTGATTGTATTTAGTATGGAAAGTCGATTTTTTTTTCAAATTTCCTATAGGTTACTTTGGGAAAGTTGTTCAGTAACAATTTCGCGCGCTTTGTCGAATTTCGAACTTTGCAGTTCAGGAACTTATTTAAGAGCTAAGCTCTTGTCGGTGGAGTATTCGCCAATCCTCTCTTTTCCGCTAGTGTCTTGAGTTCTTGATACAACTCAAAATGAACCTTTTCCTTCACTTGGGCTAGATAACTCTGTCTGGGTCTTCCTCTGCCTCTTTTCCCTTCTATCTTCCCTTCCAGTATGGTTTTAAAGAAATTGTAGTTTCGTATCAAGTGTCAGATTATTTTTCCTCACCGGTTTTCTATTCGGTATTCGGCAGTTCAGGAACGACGAACTAAAATGCGCCTTATGTTAATGCGCGACAGCCTGTATCGCGTGCGATAAGCGGCGCCTAGGTACTTATCGCAGCTGTGACAGAGCTCTGTCTGACATACCTATGCCAGGTTCCTGGCACTGACCCTGGTTGTTAGTAAAATACAGTTTAGAAAAGGCATCTAAAAAACCGTATATTATAGGACAACCGATCGGAGCAACAACAAAAAATCTGCTTTTGCATACATTTGAGGCATTGCAGTTTAGGATGGAACAGCAGATTTATTTTTTTGCTCCGATCGGTTTGCTCCCTGAGTAAAAGTTATTCAGTTTGATGGATAGACTCTTAGTTTAAAAGGATGCTAATGATATCAATTTCACCCTGTGTAATTGGACGAAAGCACTGTTATCGGTGAGGCAGGTTGCGGGTTCAAGTCCCGTCCGAAACTTCTTATACATTTCAAAAACTACTTGATTATAGCCTTCTCATTGTGCTATCAATGATAAGGAGAAGTTATGAATGGAATCAGCCTGTAGGCCTCGCATGCCACCCCCGAGAAAACGATAAAAATCGAGATGTGCCTCCATCTTTATTATTTTAAGAATGCCAGAAAGAGCGCGCATGACGTTTTTCTCGTTTAAACTCTTTGTCGTGGGTGGCATGCTAGCCGTGCTGGTACCCATTATTTTAACATTTTATTAAGGGAGCAAACATTGTATTTGTAAAAAATCCACCGTTCCACATAACATGAACCGTATGGAACTGCAGGTTTCTTTTCTCTGTTGATTTTAAATCTCCCGTATCAAAAGTTATTCTGTTAAATAATGTGAACGATTTCTGAACATTACCTGGTAAGTAGGCTCTTATGATATCAAATCTACGTCGCAGACAAAATGAGGGGCGTCTCGCTAAGTTGTTAACCTCACAGAGGTGCGAAGGCGTAATTAGGTGTAATTTTCTAAATTTCTGACACAAACTGACGTTAACTATGTAATAGCTTAGATGAACTATAATTTATGTTAATGATTAACTACAATGAAACTGGCAGGTGATGATATAAAGGAAAGGTTTCAAAAATATTGATTACTAGCGGCGCTCGCGACTCCGTCTACGTAGACTTTAAAAAAGTATCCTATGTGTTAATCCAGATCATATTCTATCTGTGTGCCAAATTTCATTAAAATCCATTCAATAGTTTTTACGTGAAAGAGTAACAAACATCCATCCATACTTACAAACTTTCGCGTTTATAATATTAGTAGGACTAGCGGCGTCCGCGACTTCGTACACGCAGACCGCTGACTTAAAATACTCATCACTTTTGATTAAATCAAACGATTGCGATGATTAATTCTTAAGCTAAAGTTATGTATACAATAATACATAGTCTATTTAATAAAATAATTGTTACTATACAGTAAAGTAAATAAACTATAAGCTAGTGACCTCAGACCAAAGCATTTTGATCATTTAAATAATCATCCAGTTTATAATTTGCTTTCTTACAGAGGACTTTTTTGATTTGAGTTTTAAACATGTTTTCGGAAAGATCTGTTGGACCACAGCCGGTCCCCAGGCTTCACACCTAGCCTGGCGGAAGATCTTCCCTTTTCACCGGAGGAACCTTCCACAGTAGTTCCTCCACACAGTAATTAATTTTAGCGATATACGAGTAACTCAAAAATAGCTTGACTTTTACATGTTTTATTACCTATGATTTATGAATCTTTAAATCAATCTTATTTTCCTTGGGTACTTTATGTTAAGACAGTACATAACATAACACATAAAACGTAAACAATTGAGAATGTTTACGGGGGATTTACGTGTATCTAGGCCGAGACGTGTTCCAGACTAGATTGGATTTCTAGATTTCTAGTCTACCGCTCGAATTAACCGTTCTGCTAGTAAGTGGCATTGCTTTATTACGATCTCTTTTGAAGTCTACTTAGCTTTTCGGAGGCTGTTTACACAAATAAGTTTACTATCTGTCTTAAATGCAAAAAACACAATTTCTCATTCGGAATCTAACGATGGAACCAAATAAAAGTATTCCTGCGTGCCAGAAAAATGGAGCATCTAAACAAACAAAAAAAAGTAAGTTATATCCGGTAGAATCCCACTGCAGGGAAAAGATTTCCTCTCACGAATAATGGTGAGAGGGCCATACTCGGGCCCAGTGCGTGTTGGTGGAGCAAGTTAGTGGTCAACATGCTGTCAGAGAATTTTTTAGCCGCCTTAATAGGCCTCTGATCTGGCTTAAAGAATAGAAACAACGCCATCTGACGGAACTATCCAAGACCAACTGCTTAACGTGCCTTCCGAAGCACGGAAACGCTCGAGATGAAATACCACTAAACGGTCACCCATCCAAAGACTAACCGGACCTGGCGTTTGCTTAACTTCGGTTATCGATTCCAATACCGAAGCTCCACTACGTCAACGAGCGCTTTAACAAGCAAAACAAAAAAAAACAAGACAAACTTTCTTTTACGGATAAATTTATAATAAAAAATATAACTAATCAATCAATGAATCGAATCTACTTTATTTACACAAAAAAAAAAAACAACCGTAGAAATAGTAACAATATCGTAAAGAATACCTATACAACGTGTTAATGACGCGTTAATAAAGCGCAAAACCCCATACACCCCAACTGATTTATAACAAAATAATTAGATTGAATCAATGATTTCATTATTTAGATAGTTAAAATTTAAATTCATTCGCATTTTAAGTTTTGAGGTAAAAATAATTTGTTATCTTTTCAGCAATTATTGAATTATTAGCACTATATGCAGCACGTTTAGCGCAAAGAAAGCGCTAAACGTGCTCATGGATACATTTTAAGAATCTTGTTTTGGTAGTAAGTATGTTGAGAGTGCCCGAGCGGTGGGTTGAGATCGAGATCAGTAAATTTTAAATTTTACAAAAAAATTATTTAATGTTTTGAAAAAAAAATCACTATGTTAAAACCATGATAATTCGATTCAGCTATCGATTCTAAACAAACTACTTTCTAGTTTTGCGTTAATTCATTAACACGTTGTATATTCACTGGGTATTTAATTTTTTTTGTCTATTTATTGACAGTTTCAATGCTATTTCTACGATCTGCTATAGAAACCGAATCTGAGTAGATCAGATAAAAAAATAACTAATTTAAATAAGAAGTATAATTTTAGCCGCTAGTTTAAAAGTAGATGAAGGTCAGAGTTTGTTTACACATTCATTTCATTCATTAATCACTGGATAGTAGTGCCAGAAATACTACATTGTTAGGGTTCCGTACCCAAAGGGTGCAAATAATAAAATGACAAAAATTTTAAAATAAATAGGAGTAGAGGGAGTAAGAAACACGTTGATAAAAATTAGTTACTTGTATGAGACAAGTAACTAATTTGTATCAACGTTTTTCTTCTCGCTCTTTCGTAAAACGGTAATACATACAAGCGTCAAACTTGGAGTGATTATAGAGAAAACTCTACAGTATGATAACAAATTATAAAACCGGCCAAGTGTGAGTCGGTCTCGCACTTAAAATTTGTTTTGTGTAAGTTAATATGTTGTGTGGTGGTGTGGTACGGAACCCTCGGTGCGCGAATAGCCCGACTCGCACTTGACCGGTTTTATTTATGTATACACGGCGACACATCAAGCTATACAAAACCAATATAAGTTGGCCGCGCGTCGTTATACGTAACTCAACCTATACTCGTGTCAGCTCATTTTGGTTTTGTATATCTTGATGTGTGTACATATAAAAACTTTTAACTGATTGACATGGACACATTTCATTTTGAAGACAACGTTTATATAAAAAGCGGCAAGGGCGTGTCGGAGCACGCACATTGTAAAGTTCCGTAGTTATGTATCTCCTAAAACTTATGTCCTCGCAGACCGAATTGTAACAGAATTTTATAATTTATCCTCTACTAGAGTTTACACGCGAGTCGCGACTTCGTCCGCACAAATTATAAACCAGATTTTAAGTCAGATCATAAGCTATCAAACAAAAAAGTTTCATCAAAATCGATTCAGTAGTTATTGCATGATGCTGTTACAAACAAACAGACTGACTAAAATTTTAAAAAGGTATATTTGGAGTCCGGTATACCTAAAAACCATATCGTAATCTTTTTCATGTAAATATCTTCAATGTACAGACACACTTCTGGTACTGTTTTATAATAGTTCAGATAATAACTCGAAAAGTTTTCATCACAGGACATGGGATAACCTGAAATAATGTTCATTGAGAGTTCCCACAATAGTCCACAAACATGGGTTCTACGTTTCAACGTTAGTTTAGAAATTACACTTTTTTTTCGTTAACCATTTCGATCACGGGATTAAAAACGACCTACGTCACAGATTACTTTTTCAAGGGAGCAACACAAAAATCGCGAATAAAAAAATCTGGTGTTCAATACAGTTCGGTTTAGCAGCATTGCAGTTTTGCATTGAGCAGTACATTTTTTTAAATTTTGGATATGGTCCCATAAATAAAGTTGTTTAACTGCCTCCGTGGGTAAGAGCGTAGTGTTCTTGACAGGGAGGTCGTGGGTTCGATTCCTACGGGATACACCTAGTGATATGTCAATTTGTGCGTTTTTCCCCAGTTGGTTAGGAAATTGCAGGCCAAATCACCTGATTGTCTGAAAGAAAGATGATTCCGTGCTTCAGATGGCACGTTAAGCCGTTGGTCCCGCCTACTATATCTCGTGGTAGTAGTCGTTACATAAAAACCACGTCAGAGGCCGTAAGGCGGTTTGTAAAAACTCTCGACACCAGGGCTTGCCCACACGATAAGAAGAATAAAGTCGTTCAGTTTGATGGTCTGATCATCCCCTTAAAATACCGTCAGCATATTAATGTAGAGAAAGAAAAAAGTTTATGAAATAATCATAATCTCCAGTTAATGCTCCTAATAATCGATACATATAGGTAGATATAATATGCTGTATTATCGATATCATTCATAGAAAGGTTTATTAAAATATCATCAAGGTGTTCCAATGATAAGATAAGTATTTTTATGGACATTGTTTTGTTTTTAGATATTATTTTCATATCTAAATTATCTTGTGAATATATTTGTAACTTCTGCCCGAGTCATGGATGACACACACGTAGACAAATACAGGATGTAAAATTCACCAACGTTGAACTCAATTCAAAAGAAAATACCAATGCACAAGAATGCTAAATCAAAACCAGATCTAAAATTAATACAGGGCCCTTCTTAATATGCTGACACTTTTTTAAGGGGATGATCAGACCATTAAACTGAACAACCTTCTCTATGGAACCAACATCGAAATCGAAAAAAAAAAAAACATTTCTTCCATACAAAACTGCAAACCTACTCGTGCCAAATGTATGGGACAGTGATTTTTTTTTCGCTATTTCGATGTTGGTGCCATAGAGAAAGTTGTTCAGTTTGACGGTTTGATCATCCCCTTAAAAAGTGTCAGCATATAAAGAAAGAACCTATATTTTTGTAAAATGTTTCCGACTTGTCATTTCCATTACTTCTTTATTTATCGTAAATATACGATTCATCAGTTTTCCCCTTCAAGGGGTCAGTTGTAGGGGAAAAATTGTGGGGAGCGTAAAGGGAACGCATTAAGTCGCCATTTATATCATTCCGGTGTCAACTTCATGGTGCGAACAAGGGTGCTTTGAACACGAATCCGACCGTGTTGGTAGTTATTTCCAAATTTCCAGATTAGTTCCAAAAACGAGACGTATTTTTGCTATAGTTTTTGATACAAGGAATTTGTTCTGTTTTTGAACATATTTTCTGAAATTACGGGGTGTAAGGAAAAGTATCATTAACCTTTAAACCACACACTCTACCTATCAAACTGAACAACGTTTATTATGGAAGCAAACCTGTCAGAACAAAAAAAAATCAGCTGTCTCATACATTTGAGTCGAGTAGGCGCTGCAGTTTAGTATGGAACCGCTGATATTTTTTTGGGGCTGACAGGTTTGCTCCCATAGTAAAAGTTGTTCAGTTTGATGGGTAGAGTATGTGGTTTAAAGGTTAAATAAACTTTTCCTTACACCCTGTATAGTCTCATTTTATTGCTGTTACTATGATGTGTGTTATTGAATCGCCTCTCGTTCTTCCATCCGTAAATCTTTCAACATTTCCTTCCTTTTTTTTGCTCCTTACACAAATAAAATAGGTATTATTGACCATTGTGTTACTCGGAAATTATTTATATTAAATGTTTGGGTGTGCAATAAAGTATAATTGATTATTTAACAAGTCGTTAATCCGTTCATACCTTACAAATAACCAAAACTGATAATAAAACCGAGTGCAGTGCGGCAGTAAACAATTTTATGCTAACAGCATTCAATAAACAAATCCACGCATCCAACTCCCACAGACTCTATAAACACAAGAAAAAACCTGCCTAATTCGAACACTAAACACTATCCAGAACGCCTTTGTAACAGTATTCGACGCCTACATTGACGATGCTCTTGAAGTTGACCGTACGCCCCGTACAGCCAAGTACACCATGATTATTTTCTTGTATTTTACTCGTATTTGCTCGCAGAACCGATGGCCGATGGGGCCGAAGAGTTCTCGAATGGTTGCCGTGTACCGGAAAGCGCAGCGTGGGTAGGCCAAGGCCCTCCACAAGGTGGACCGATGACTTGGCGGCGGAAACCTTTTGTATGAGAGCAGCGCTGGAGCAGTCGTTGTGGCGATCCTTGGCCTATGTCCAATAGAGGACGTATATCAGCTGATATGATGATGATGATGATAACTCGTATTCAGTTTACCTTGTTACTCTACATTTTATCCTGGGTTGTCGTGTTCATATTCCGACCAACTTGGGAGTCAGTTGCCTCGAGGCATACCAGGTGATGTCAAGCTGGTTTAATGTGACAGGCACTCCGATGTGCCCTCTTGTGGGGCAAAAACCAATCTAAAATAAATCCAACCAGTTCAACTTAGTCTAAACTGGTTTCTCCTATCGATATCGGGCTTAGGGCCGACCAGTTTGGCCTAGTCTATACCGGATCGTTTCGGAAAGAACTGGTTTGGACTAACTTGAACTCAAATCCTAACAAGATTCATTTTACAGCCTGCTTTGCTTTAAGAACCTAGTACAAGAGAGTTTATTTTATATATTTTCCAATGGTTTTACAGTCGCCAACGCCAAAAGTACAGATTGACCCTCCCAATCCGTTCCTTTGTAAAAAATGAAATATAAGTGAAACTATCTGCGTTTGCGACTGTACGAACGCATCGAGAGGGCCACTTGACACGACCCGGCTAATGAACTGATGATGGTTCTTTACGCCTCTCTCGACGAACTTAAGGCTGTTCTCCTCCCTCTTTTGCTTTTTCCTGACACCTCATTGAAAGAACTTAGGGTGTAAACTTTAATGCGTTATATACTTTAGGAGCGTTTGATCATCCACTGAACCACATTTTCTATGGGACCAACATCGGAATCGGGCAAAAAATTTGCTATTCTATAGAAAACGTCAATCGCTTTCTGTTTTCTTCATTGAAGTTTTCTGTTTTCTTGACAACTGTTTTTTTTTAGATTTCAGTGTTGGTCCCAAAGACGTTGTTCAGTTTGATGGTCTGAAGCATCTCTTTAAGTATGTAACGTATTTAAGTTTATGTCCTGTATTTTATAGAAGATGAATACATGTGCGCATTACAAAATACTTGTTATTTTAACTGAAAGTGGCTGAATAGACCCATTGTCGTAACTTAACAACGCTTTATAAACGTAATATCGATTTATGAATGTATTAAAAACATATCTACACATTATCTTGATACAATAAAGAGCTAGGCAACTATCTTGTTGGCGAATACTCAAGATTGCAATTAGTATCTACCTATACCTAATTCCATTCTCACGTGTAACCGAGTCGAAGTCACATGTTTCTGTAAGCAGAAGCACTCTTACGTAGACTCTGCGCCAAATACGGCTTCGTTTACCGACCGAAAATTCTGTAAATTGACTCAACAACGGGACAAAATAATATTACACGCTAACGAGTTCATAACATGGCGTTAAAACTGAAAATTTCTTCAAATTCTTTTATAATATCCATCGCACCAGATTTACCAGTTTATGACACTTCTGACAGTGTCGTTTAAAAGCATTAAAAAGAAAATTGGACAAAACGTCGTCACGCGCTATAAAACTGGCTATAAAATAACAGAAATTATACAGCTAAAGTTACCGAGTGTATAATCCAGCTAATAAGGTAAAGAAACACTGTATACTAAGTGATAAGATTAAAATTCGCAATGCAAACATAAAACGTTACGAAGTCTAAAAATATCTTTATAATTTATCGAAACAAAAGCTAGGACTTATTTTAATTACTTGTAACAAACTTACAGGATATAACAATAGTTGTCGACCTAATTGCAATGTTGCATTTTATCTCAAATAGAACATTTGGTTAGGTAGCCGCTTATTTTAATCACGCTTTCGTCAAAAGAGCAAAAGGTGGCTTGAACCGAATTTGGGTTAATCCCGAACCTATCTAAATCTATCCTCCCTCGTTTTTTTTTGGTTTCGTTACAAGATTGCTAGAAAACGATTGTCTAGATTTTAACTGTAATATTCAGGAACATCAAAACAAGATTTAATTGTAGGAAAGTTTCAGGGATGAATTTCTAAATTCCATCACGTGCTTGCGAGTTTGTAAACAACAAACAGTAATTTGGTTTCCTTTTAAGTTAGATACAATGTCTCTTCAATTTCAGGCAAAAGGCGCTGATGTCCAAGTCAAGTTAACAAGTTAGTTTAGACAATAGCACAACATCTTTCATTCTTGGAACTCGAAATAGTAATTAAAAGCGACTCAGGAGACAAAACTTTGGCAAACATAGTCTAAGTTTTGTATTGAACTATGACTATTGGAAGGATTCCAACAAAGTTTTGTTATGCTGCAGTTTACTACAAACCCAATAGACGCATTGCGAATTGAGGTCAATTCATTTGCGAAGCGTTTCTATGATTTACTTTCTGTATTAAAGCTTATGATGAAGGTAGTAATCATGCCTTTCCTTTATGTGATTATTTTTGGTTCAGTTCGTTGTAAAGAAAGGATATAGGTTGACTGACACAACAACAGTTGATATACTAGTTTTTCTGGACAAGTTGGTTGATCTCTCTAGCCAAAAAGGTTCTATAAACAAACATGTACATACCTACTACACTTGGATTCAAAAGAAAAAGTACTTTTTGTTAGAGTAGTCCTCAACGAGCCTTGAGGTAACTGATGGATTAATAAGCAAATAGCGTAATGGCGTTAAAGAAACCATCGTGCTCAATAATTCAACAGTTTCGAATGCCATTCCCAACCATTTCAGCTTGCAAACGTGTTTGATCAAACTAAGTTCCCGGTGAAAATTTACATAATTGTGTCTACCTCTAACGCGGTAAAGGATCCGAGAAAGAGTAGGTACATCGGGGCCGACCACAGATTACTAGTACGTAACAGATACATCACTTCCTTAGAAAACTATAAATTCTCACGCTTTAATTACCTACTGCCAGACGGTACGCGCAAAAATGGAGCTTGCCACAGCATTGTTAATACTTTGTACAGCGCGTGACATATGCGAAGTTGACACATGAATAGATATCTCGGCGAGGCCGGTCGAATCTATTCATATTAAGCCGTCTGGAGCGAGTGGCAGAAATCAAGCAAGCGCATCGATTACGATGCGCCAAATTGTAGGTACTTATCTCGCTATTTACGGTCGAGTGACGGCGGACTGGCCAAATTAAGGAAACACAGAGTAGATTGCATGGATTGTCTTAGTAATCGAGAAGGAGATACGTGGCCAAATAGGTACGTACTTTTTGACACTTCGCTTCGAGAAACCTAGAGGCGTAACTGTAAATAGTAAGGGTTTACTTTGACCCTAAACTCTGGCTAGGCATCGTAATGTTCTGTCCAAATATGGACGGTAAAGATCCTATCTGGAGTTTCGCACGGTCTATGCTCAGTCGAGGTCCAGGCTTACAATTGAGGAACCATATTATGGAAAAGGCGTTCAGAATATTTAAAGGAAATATTTGTTTTATAAAAGATTTGATTCGTAAAGATTTTCTTCACAAGTTTTATGTATACAGGGTCCTTCAGACCATCAAACTGAACAACTTTCACTATAAGGCCAACATTGAAAAAGCGAAAAAAAAGTTCTTATGTTCCATACAGTTGGGTCGAGTAGCCATTGACGTTTTCTATGAGACAACAAATTTTATTTTCGCGATTTCGATGTTGGGTCCATAGTGAAAGTTGTTCAGTTTGATAGTCTGTATAATATGTAACTTATTTAATTTTACACCCGCACGTAACCGTAAACAATAGTGACTAATGCTCAAGCAGAAATGTATCATGAGCTAGTTACAATGTTACAATAATGTTGATCAATGTAATTTCAGCAGTTGTTTCTCATAATACATTGACACTGGAACAAGCATTATCTAAAGATAATGTAGTTAAAATTAATAAGTTAAATGCAGATAAAATAATGCAGTCGCTCGTGAGGAGTGGCGCAACATATACTATGTGTGTCAGTTCATTGTTTTAGTTGCCACTTATCAACGACATTTTTGCTTTTTAGGGTTCCGTACCCAACGGGACACTATTCATAAACATACTGTTAACATCACATCTTTTGAACCGCTTTTTGAGGCAGCGAGTTGACATTTTATAGAATATGTGTTATTATTTTGGATTTTCTAACAAATCAAACTTGGTGTAATTATACAGCATACCCTAAAGTAAAACCACAAATAATTAAAACCGGTCAAGTGTGTGTCGGAGTGGCGCTAAGAATACCGGAGATTTTCTTTTAGATATTATTACGGAAAGCTCGTTGCGATGGCGAGTCAGACTCGCACTTGGCCAGTTTTTTTACAATATTAATGAGAGTTGCGGGAACTGTATCTTATCAAGTTGCCACTGTTTTAGTTTTATTTGTTTTCGTATACAGGGTCCAACTTAATATGCTGACAGTTTTTTAAGAAGATGATCAGACCATCAAACTGAACAACTTTCTCTATGGGACCAATGTCTAAATCGCGTAAATAAATATTTTAAGAATCTTATTTTGGTAGTAAGTGAGATGAGGTTGCTCATATGGTGGGTTGAGATCGAGTACAGTAAATTTTAAAATTTACAAACTAAATTATTTAATATTTTGAAAAAAATTACCTATGTTGAAAACATGATAATTCGATTCTGCTCTCGATTCTAAACAAACTGCTTTCTAGTTTTGCGTTATTTCATTAACACGTTGTATACAATATACTATACTTTTTATTGTAAGCTTCCACTCTAGTCAAGTAGGTCACAAGTAAACATACAATGATTTTATTATTAGTATTGATTAATAGAAGGCCATTTTCCAACAGTGAATCAAACAAACAGAATAGCTGCGTAAATTTTCTCGAAGATAAAGTAATGTTTACGTGCTCTAGATTCTAGACAGACACTTGAGCTACTGCTCTCTTTGAATTACCTATCTAGATTTTCAGAGTATTTCGTGTTATATTTTGTTACTTATTAGTGAATATCAAAAATTGTATTGTATGATGCTGATGTTGGTGAGGACAAATCGTTTCATAAACGACTGTGTAATTTTCTGTGAACTCCATACATTCCTCTATTCAAAGTCAAAGTCAATATAATTTATTCAATATAGGTGCTTGCAGCACACTTATCAAACGTCAAATCTTTTTTAAAGCTACCACCGCGTCGGAACGTGTTGTCGCTGTAGAGAAGATGCGGCCAGAAACTCTACAACATAACAGGACTTAATAACTATTACAATATAAATTCTTCAGCTAAAGTTATGTTTACAATAATACATAGTCTTATTTCTATAATCTTCTATATTTTCTTATAAAACAGTTTCGTGAATGTCTGACTGACAGACAGCGGACAGCCTAAACTGCTGAAGATAGAAACTGAAATTTAGAATATATAGGGGAGAGGATGATTGGACTGAAACTGTCTTTATGGGACCAACATCAAAATCGCGAAATATAAATCAGATGTTCCATACATTTGAGTCGAGTAAGATTGCAGTTTTGTATGGAACAGCCGATTTTTTTTCACGATTTCCACTTTGGTCCCATAGAGAAAGTTGTTCAGTTTGATGATCGGATCATACCTTTCAAAACCCTCAGCATATCAAGAAGGACCCTGTATAATCTATAGAGGACGAAGGGGTGCACTAAGACAGGATTTTTCGAAATTCAACAAAAAAAGGGGTACAACGGATTTTCGAAATCCACGTGAATTCTTTGGTGAAACATTTAGGAAAATAGGTAGACGTGCATCCTGAAGGAACTCCTGGAAGCATTTAATGAATGTAGTTTCTAGTTTTACTACCGAATCGGTAGTTATTTTCGTTAAACTGTTTCTAATCAGACAATAATACCTATTTCTTCTGAAGGTTGAGTTTGTTAAAACTAAAGATAACATTCTGTTTTCAATAAAAAATCTAGTGGAATCGTGACTTTTAGCAGCAGTAAGTGATAAATTCTGAATCACAGTTATTTAGCTAAATTGAAAACTAAGTAAAACAGCATACATCCATACTTAACACTACATACATAAACTTTTACCCTATGCATACATTGCAATGTAAGAAACTTTTGACGGAATGGCTCTTACCCTCTCTTACGATGAAACCGAAGATCTACTGATAGTCCCTGTTTAGCTCATAACACACACACACACACACACACACTCACTCACACACATACACGAACACACCCTTTACATATTTTAATTTATATGTGTTCTGTAAGCACTTGTATCTATTGTTTTGCTTTTATTTTGTAACGTAAGCACTATCCTTTTGTCTTACTATCACTGATGTCATAATAAATATAGTGTAAAAGCTGTTACTTTGTCCTTGGGGGGGTCCTGGTAACCTGAGGCACGAGAACCTTCATAGGTATCTTGAGTCAGGCACCAGTCTCCACAATACAAAACTAAATTCTCTAAGTAGTATTGTGGAGAACAAAATAAACAAATTTATTATTATTATATTCTCACGCCTGTCTCCCACTGGGGTAGGCAGAGACATTGGAACGCCACCTGCTACGTTCCTGATAAACCTCTCTAGCTTCCTCCACATTCATTAGTCCTTTCATCCATGCTCGTCGGTTTCGGGTAGATCTGACCTGGCCGTTTTTAAGCACATCGCCAATTTGGTCCATATATGTAAGTCTAAGCCTTCCCCTTCCAACATTTCACTCGTCAATTTGCTGTCATCCATTCTTTCCATATGACCAAACCGTCTCAATTTACCTTTCTCTATCTTTGTCACTACATCCTCTTTCAGACCACAACGTTATCTAACAAAAAAATTTAAAATCAATATCTAAAAGCTTTTTGAAATAACGGATAGCGAGACTCGTCAAGTACAAGTACTAAAACCATACTTCATAAATAGCTTATTTCGAGACGTAAGCCACGGTTTATATGGAAGAGACGTTTGGCGGTGGCGGATAATCTAAGTAACACAATATAAACCTTATAGTACGTAGCATAGCGTCGTTTTTGTCGGAAAGGAGAATCGCGCCCGCGCCTCCAGGTGACGTTGCCTGCAGGCGCGGGCAAAATTCTCCAAACGACGCTATGCTAAGTATTATAAGGTTTATAATTGTGTTACTTTCACTATCCGCCACCGCCACACGTCTCTTCTGTATAAACCGCGCCTAAGAGCGGGAAGCGCATAGTCGACGCACGTGTCTCTCAAAATGGAAGGTGTCGAATAAACGACTTAGGAATTTAGAGGAATAACGATCAAATTGCCAAGGATGACTTGGTGTTTGAAATGTTTAAGGAATGTCGGTAGAATAATCGGTCGGTAATGAAGTGTTTCAGGGATGAGTTATTTATAAGAACAGTTACAAGATTGCTTGAACTATGTATACAAATAATTACATTACTACAAATATATTTTTTTACTCTGAACAATATCAAAATCTCAGCTGTTTCATTCAGATGTATTCCATCGAACATGTTATGTTTAAAAGATTTTCAGCGTGATTGCTTGAACTCCTACTGCCAGTTACACGTACGTTCATTAAAGTTAATCCTCCATTAAATCACTTGCTAGCTTTTACTACGTCAACAAAACAAAAAGTGGCAGCAAGAGATTTAATGGAGGATTAACTTTAATGAACGTACGTGTAACTGGCAGTAAGACTACATATTTATATTATGGACGAGTTACGCGTGTAATTCTACTAACAAACATTTCTGCTACTGCTACTAGCGGGGGGCGAGGAAACATGAAATCAGCAAATGTGGATTTTATTCCCCATAACTTTAGATTAATTAAAAGTAGTCTCGTGTGAACTCCAAACGTGATAAGTTCGATAGACTGCTTCGTTTAGTGATAAGGTGTAAAATTGTATGTAAATGCACATGATTAATTGATCTTGTAACGTGGCAGAGGGGAAACGCTACCGCGAGGCTGGTCCCTCTATAAGTAGTCTAAGCTTGAACTACCCCTCAAATTATTTAAAGATGGATTAAACTAAGTCGAACTGGTTTACCTGATGTTGTGGGGTATCTGCGTGTGAATATGCGGTGTGAAATTCTAGAATTTTCATGCCCAATTGTCAAGACAGATAACAATAAAATCAGCTTGAAGTGTGCACTAAAAGAAATCATCAATAAAACAAGGAAGCCGTAAAGCAATTTCCCTCTAAAACGAATGGCTTACCAACAATCCGTTAACCCCATTAATCTAAACCAGCGTCTAAATCCCTCCGCGAGATTCTAAATCTCACCGGGATTCCAACTTTTCCCGATTTTACCCTTTGAGTTATAAAGGGCAATACCATAGACCATATAACTAGGGACCAGCTTCGCGTTAGCATTCCCTTCTGTCAAGTTACAAGATTAATTGATCATGTGCATTTGCATACAATTTTATACCTTATCAGTTATCACTAAACGAGTCAGCCTATAAATGCGGAACAATAATTTCATATGAGACTATTTGTAACAGTCAAAATTAGAATATAAAGATAAAATCCAAATTTGCGGATTTCATGCTACTTCGTCCCCCGCAGTGTGTCAGAAAAGTTTGTTAGTATAATTACACGCGTAACTCGTCCACCGTTATATGGTCTAAGGGCGATACAGATGCATCGAGAACGGCACAGATCCGCTATTTCTGTCCGACTAAAAATACAGACATCGGACGTGGCGCCGCCGACGCGACGATGCACTTTTTATGCACCATGCTGAATATTTACGACGACACCATTTAAGGTTCTTCGAGGAATTTGTTAAGAAATATCTCCTTTCAAACTAGCTATCTATTTTCAGTGTCATGTCATTCAGAAGTCTAAGATATGAAATTTTAAAGATTTATATTATTTATATTATTTCGTTGAAGGAAAACATCGTGAGGAATCCTGCGTGCTTCAATTTTGGAGGCATGTAGGTATTATCCATTATAATGATGACGGGCTCACTCCCCGTCACACACACTGGACAGAGTTTCGGTATTACTAGTGAAACGTGGATGTTCTGAGGTTTCAGAATATCTCTGGCTACCCTCTCGGAGAACATAGCTGCGAGCATATGCTCACGCTTATATTCTTTAGATACTCGTATAATCAATAAAAAGGAGAAGATGCAGCATTTGATCAGTGACGCTGTATCAGGGACACTGCCGCAGTGGAGTACGTGAAACCGATTAATGTCTTCTACCCTCTAAATAATGGTATTAAAGTAATGCCGGTAGGTGCTATAACTTCTAAAGTAATAAAAGATCTTGTCATAACATATTTTGTTTCATTATGGTTTTTGCAACTGGACATAGGCCTCCCCCAAGGATCGCCATAACGACCGGTCCTGCGCTGCCTTCATCCAACGGTTTCCCGCCGCCTTCACCAGGTCGTCGGTCCACCGTGTGGAGGGCGTACATACCCGCGCTTTCCGGTACGCGGTCGCCTGTATGATGTAACTAAACAATATCTCAACAAGCACTCTGCACTAAAAATGCACTAATAAACTAAAGAACTTTACAATTACCTATATGTTCATTACTTGTATAACTAGTCAATATTTATGGCATGGAATTTCTTTTCCCGACAAAGTATAATTCGGGTCTCTTCGGGAAGGGAAAGGAAAGAGTGAACAGACATATTCTAGGCGACCGCAAACCTTCAATAAAGCAAATTCATCTTAAATGGGACATTTTGCGAAAGGGACGTTTTGAGAAAGAGACATTTGCGAAAGAGGTATTTTGCGAAAGGGAAATTTTGCGACGGAACCCTTATAGAGCGTGAGCCTTGGCTCTTGAGCAAGCCCATTTAAAAAACAAAACTACAGTGGCCATTAATGGGTCAGGTTTCTTACTGTCTTTTCTTCTGTATAACCATGGATAAAACAGCAGACCTTATCTGTCCTAAAGACCTAGATTTCAGTATATAAGAAATAGTCGTCAATTATCATCAATGGGCGCCTAAGAAACTGATTTATATAATGACATTTATTATACAGCGTGTAAAATTAAAAGGAATTTTACAAATTACACAGGGTCGGACAGGGTACCCACTTCAGACCATCAAACTAAACAACTTTAACTACAGGCCCAATTTTAGCAATGCTAAAAATTTATCAGTTGTTCCATACATTTGGGTCTAGCAGCGATTGACGTTTTCTATGGAATAACAGATTTTTTTCGCATATTCAATGTTGGTCCAATAGTGAAAGTTGTTCAGTTTGATGGTCTGATGTTGGTCCCATAGTGAAAGTTGTTCAGTTTGATGGTCTGTACGGTTAAGTATGTAACGCATTTAAGTTTACACCCTGTACTATAACAAAATCAAGATATGCGCCTCTTAAATGTCATTGAACAAAATTATTATCCAAATATGGTTATTTAGGGCATACATTTATTTACAATTCGTATTTATCAAATCAACTACAATTGCGAACCGAAGGCTATCAAAGTTATAAAAACGGCATAAACCTAAAGTTTTGTTACAGGTATTAACAAATTTTTAACGCTGCTTGGTATTCATTGGCATTCGTATTAGGTTTTAAATTAACGATTCAGACTTGAAGTTAATGTTTATGGCTTAGTTCTTAGTTAGACCATATAACTAGGGACTAGCCTTGCGTTGGCATTCCCCTCTACCAAGTTACATGGTCAATTGACCATGTGCATTTACATACAATTTTATACCTTATCACTAAACGAGACAGACTATAATTACGGAACAATAACCTCAAAACATTTTGGGGTTCTCACGAGACTACTTTTAACAATCAAAAATAGAATCAGAAGTAATGGAATAAAATCTAAAGTTTGCGGATTTCATGCTACCTCGTCCCCCGAATAGTGTCAGAAAAGATTGTTAGTAGCATTACACGCGTGACACGTCCATAGTTATATGGTCTAAGGTTCATGTGCTTGGTTATGATTGAAAACTCATGTAAACATCGATTTGTAATTTAATAAGATGATAAATGTGTGGTCCAAAGAAAGTTCCAATAATTAAGCTCGAGTTGAAATGTTTGGATATAATGCATGCAAGTTGCATGCGTTACATATCGAAAAGGATGATTTAGACCATCAAACTGAACAACTTTCAGTATCGAGCCAACATCGAAAGCGCAAAAAAAAAGGGGGTTTCCATAATAAAAGTAAATAGCTACTCGACCCAAATGTATAAAACAGCAGATTTTTATTCGCTGTTATATATGATTTCAAAATTGGTCCCATCGTAAAAGTTGTTCTGTTTGATGGTCTGAAGCATGTTTGATATGTAAAGAATTTAAGTTTACACCCTGTATAAGTACTGTCTTTTTCATAACTACAATAACAACTTTATGGGTTTATTAAAAAGGATTTTATTTGAAAATCCCGTTGCACATTCTCAATTCAGTTGGCGAGCCACCTCACCGTAATAGACACGCATTCCGTTTTAGTGCGGAATTCAGCGCGTACGCAGTAAATTCCGTCTAGCTTTGGTAACCAAACCGACATGATGTTCAGAACAGAACATCATGTCGGTTTGGTTGTTAAGTCAAATTTTCCAGAAAACACAAATTAATGTATTCCAGTACACTGTTTAGAGTAAACCTTCAAATTTAATCCAGATATAAACTGAAAAAAAAAAAAAAAAATCGTATACATTTGGGTCGAGGTTTGCAGTTTTGTAAGGAACAGATGTAATTTTTGCAACTTCCATGCTATTCCCATACGGAAAGTTGTTTAGTTTGATGGCCTGATCATCCCGTTAAAATTCGTCAGCATATTAAGAAAGACCCCGTAAACCTACTGCACTTTACATAGATAGGAAGAAAGGCCTATTAAGGCGGCTGTCTCTGACAGCAAGTCGACTTCGACGGTCGAAGTTGCCTCCACCAACCCGCACTGGGCCCGCGCGGTGGAGTATGGCCTAATCCCTCTCACCCTAATTCGCGAGAGGAGGCCTTTGCCATCCAGGGGGGTCTTACAGGCTGTAACTATTAACTTTTTATTAAAGAGTTTGGGATGTCGCCTCTTATATCATCATCAATAGCTGCAAAAATAACTTTTTCACGCGTCATCGCATGTCAAATGCCGCGTCGACGGCGGACGGCATCCCATACTAAATGTCATTTTTGTACAGCCCCGCCGTCGGTATATGTGTCTAACCCTGATACAATTTTTAATCAAGTAAGCTTAACCAAAAAAGTTGAAACACGAATCTGAAACAAGTGACGTCATGAATAAGTTTCATTGCACGTATAAATGGTCCTTCTTAATATGCTGACGGTTTTTTAAGGGGATGATCAGACCATAAAACTGAACAACGTTTCTATGGAACCAAAAATTAAGAAGATTAAGAATTAAGCAAATTAAGAAGGATTTATACACACACTGGGAGCTAAATTCAGACGAACGGTATACAGTAACGTGACAACAAACCGATCTAACTGTCCAGGAATCTGTACCAAGGCCGACAGTTGCCGATACCGATTTGTGAAACCATCTGATGCAGTTAAACGTTCCAGATGCTTATGTTAACGGCTAAAGTAACAGTCTAGTCGGAATTAGAGAACGTTCCGATTTTAATGACATTTAAAACGCAATAATACAATAAAAGATGAGTAGAATTAAAACACAGGATCTCTTTACAAAGACAGAAAATATAGTTTTCGGGTTTTCATTGTTCTTGTGATTCAAAGAGATCTGATGAAAGAAAATTCGCAAACAAAAATTTCAACTTTTCATAAAATGTTCGGTCAGATGATTGCATTTAGTCTTAGACGATTTATATACGGACCGGCCTCGCCTTAGCATTTCCCCTCTGCCAACGTGCAAGATCAAAAAATCTTATGCATTTACAATCAAATTTATACTATTATTATCACTAAACGCGACAGCCTATAATTGCGGAACAATAATTTCGAACTTATGACGTTTGGGGTTCACACGACACTGTTTTTCATGATTTTTAACATTCAATATTAGTATCTAAACTAATGGAATAAAATTCAAAGTTGCGTATCTCGTGCTACCTCGCCCCCCGCAAAAAGTTGCAGAAAATTTTGTTAGTAGAATTAGGTACACGCGTAACTTGTCCTCATATAAGTAGTCTAAGCATTTAGTATGGCAAGTCCAGATTTTTTTTGCTTATTTCCTATAGGTTCCTTGGGGAAAAGTTATTCAGTATCATGAGTGGTGTATCCCTTTAATATCATGACTTTAAAGGATAGAATATAAAGAATGTTTATTTGATACGTATAACAGTAATGCAACTGTCTACATTTTCGCCCTGTGTGAAATTCGGATTTCAGACATTGTATCCTTTTTTTTTGCTATGATAAAATTTCCATATGATCAAAAGTTGCAACACTGCAGCAACATCTGGAACTCCAATAAAAACAAACGTTAATAAGAATCTATTGCAATTTTGAACTTTAGTTCGCAGAAACAGTATTGAAATTAGAACGTTTTAAAGATACAGAAGTCGAACAATAGTTAACTTATTAACTTACTCGTAAGTTAGAAATGTATGTATGTACTGAAGTGTAATGAACTACTTTTGTTACAGGGAGCACACGTCAAGACGTACTATTACAGAAAACCCAAAATGCTAACAAGCTAATTAGTTTTAGACATAAGAAGATGCCTGAATGCTTATTAGTAACAATTCGAGCAATACAGCAGTAGCTCGGGAATTTCAATAATGAGCGAAGACTTTGCATTGTTTTATGTTAAGAAAGAAACATGACTAAAAAATGTTTTTTTTTCGCATTGAATCCTCGTATTGAGAGATTTAATAACAAACTGCACGTCTAGTATGATTTCTCTATACATAGATAATAACCTGTTACCGCGCTTTTCGGAGAGTGAAAGCCCCGCTTGCCGCGACAAGTAGTATGGAATAAAGCCGAGTCGCGCGCAAGAAGATAAATCATGCTAGACGTGCTGGAGTGTGATTGAATCTGCTGATTGCATGTTATCTCGCATAACTTGAACTGTTTGGTCCTTTAGATTTCTTACCATACTAGGGTACCTAACTAGAGTCTAGTCAATACATTTTCCGATTGAGAAGGTACCTTATGGGTAAGAAATCGTCTTAAGTCCAAAAGTACATGCCGGAAAGTAGGCCTGACGATTACAAATAACAGTGCCTGTAAAATTTTTAAAAATTGTTGCAGATTACTAGAAAAATACAAAAAATATCTTACAATTGGAAACGGGAGAACTGTTTTAATTTTTTAAAATAAATTATGAGGGTATTGACTTTTTTGTTTACGTTATTTCTACCCACAAATATCATTAAACATCCGTTTTTTTGTTCCAAAAGCATTGTAAATCTTGGAGTCAATGACAAGTGACTTAAATTAACATTAACTCCATGTTCATAATTGTATTTCTCACATGCAGATATTATACTATTTGTGATTTCTGAAAATTTTAAACATAAACTAGATACACTGAGAAAAAAATGCTACGTATACGTAGCCCGTCGCAGTTTACGTACCACCTACCTTACGACGCGATACTGATTACGAGTGTTGCATCAGTATTATACGTAGCATTTTTTTCTCAGAGTAACTTTATCTAATCTTAACTATTATAAAACTGTAACAGAAGTGTGTCTGTACACACGGCGACACATCAAGCTACGCAAACCCAATATAAGCCGGCCGCGCGTTAGGTTAATAACGTATTTAAGGGCCTATGTCGAAAAATAATTGAAGCGAAATGGGCGTGTGAGATGGGGCGGCGCGCGCGCTTAAAACGAGGCAAGCGTAAACCAAACTTTATTTAATTGTGATTGTACTATTTATGTAAGTTCATTTCCGCTCTAATCAAACTTTATAAAATATCAATCTCTTTTTTTTAAATCAAGTCTCGTGTTTCTATTATTCACCATTTAGCAGTTCCAAGCGTTTATTGATAAAGACGGAGGCTACTTTGGCTTATTTTTCTATCGAGAAAATGTCTCTTAATCGTGTTTTGCTCTAATCAAAACTTCAATTATATGTTCAATTTACACATATCCGCAAATCATACTCCTACTGTTAGTACTTCATGATATATGATGCTTTGAAGAATCCTATTTTTTTCACTTATCCTCTTAACATCGCGCGGCCAGCGTATTTTTGGTTTGCGTAGCTTGATGTGTCACGAACGATATGAAAATTTATAAAAAAAGTAACGATATGGTTTTTAGGTGTCCCTGATTATTGTCTCATCGGACGCGAAGTCTACCTTTAGTAATCAGAAGTAGAATGGACCAGGATATACAAGACAATAGTCTCCGATCGTGAGAACTTGTCTCAAATTAAATAGAAAGTGAATATTTATCGTCATCTTAATGAACAAAACAACATTTTTGGCAACAGTAAAGTCACGAAGTGTCATGGCAAAAATCTCATCATTAGGCATGCCGCCGGGGTCGAAATGTATAAATATTTTGAAACTGGTTTACTAATGACAGATAGACGATGATAGGCTCTTTTGACGTTTTATATTTATTGTACACCGTGATGTACAGGGTGTAATGTTAACTTAAATGCATTACATACTTTATCGGGTGCTTCAGACCATCAAAACTGAGACCAAATCAGAAAAAGCAAAAATAAAAATCTGCTGTTTCATAATTTTTTTTCGAGTAGCTAATTGACATTAAATCACTATGGACAGTACGTTGTCCAGTCTGATGGTCTGAAGCACCAGGGTGCAGGGTGGGACAAATAAAATGGGACTTTTCTTATTTACACATTCATATCCTAAAAAATATTCTTAAATCATGTTCAACAAATTGAATAATATTTCTTTATGATGGTAAACTAAACAGGGTTCATATTTTCCCCACAAATCGAGTTTACATTCAGAAACGCGTTTTCCATTACATTTTCCGTGAACAATTGAATATAAAAGCAGACCCAACAATGCACTGATTATTTGCCGAGCTTTCGTGTGCTTCATTCATTTCTTAATGGACAAGACTTTATTTGTGAATTGTGATCCAACCATTATTGATGCCGTAATTTTCACCGACTATTTGCCGATTCTGTACTTAAACAAAACTGTTGTTTAAGATGAGATGCCTACCTATTGTAAATATTGCTTCTTGTTTACAGAAATGGCGGTAAGATTGTAAACAGCCTGGACAAACAATATCAACATTGATTGATTTGAAAATGCTCTCGGATTCGCTTTTCATTGACGAAACGGAATGTATGAGCAAAATCGAGTAAGTAAAAGTATTAAAAGTTAGTCAATGCGCAGAGCAGATGTAAGTCGTTATGGGCTAAACTTGTGACCGGCTTTTCAAGTAGACATACCTTTGATGCCATCAATTTAAATCGCAGCGACTTAAGGCTCTTGGTACGAGCTCTAACAGGTCACTGCAAGTTACATAAGTATCTATCAGAATGGGGCTTGTAGATTCCCCCACTTGCAGATTCTGTTGTGAAGCAGAGGAAACGCCTATTATACCTCCTCTGCGAATGCGAAGTGCTCATTCACAGCAGGAGTCGCCATGTAGGTGGATACGTAGTAACACCTACTGACCTTAGGCATGTCCCCTCCAAAAGCATTAACGCGGTTCATGGAATCCTTGGGCCTAGGAAATGAGCTTTAGGTCAAGGGTGACAGCTACATTGGATCTATCCAGATCGCGGTAGCTGTTGGTCAATGGAAAGTCCTAGAAACCAAATAATAATAATATAGGCTTCGAAAACCAACTAAAAAGCAACGGCCTGAGAGGAAGCAAAGAGGTTAGTGACCAGACTTCACCACTCTCGACCTCACCCTGGTCAGGTAGTCACATGTCAGAGTATTTTGAAGCCACCAACAAGATTAAGGCAAGTCCCGATTAATCAACTGGTTAGTTTTTCTTCTGAAGAGCATTACAGCTGGCCAATAAGTAGCCGGGGTAGTCCAGAGGCGAGTAGCCATGCCTGCAGTGCAAGAGGCGATGGTTCGTTCCTCGTCCAGGCCGACTCGTACCAATTAGTTTTTCGGAATTTATGTACGATTTGTAACACCACTGGCTTTTCAATGAAGAAAACAATCGTGAGGTAACCTTAATGCTTTAATTTCGATGCATGTATTGTACCCACTGTTCAATAAAGTGGCCACGGGTTAACTCCCCGTCACACTAGACTAGACAGAGTTTGGTTACCACTAGTGAAACGTGGATATTCTGAGTTTTCTGAATAGCAATATAGTCGTGAGCATATGCATAAGTACGATTGAATTGGCTGAAGTTAGGACAATATGAAATAAGTCTACTTCCTTAACATAGTTTATGTATGGTTTCATCATATTATGAATTAGTGCGACGCAAATTCAGTGATGATAAAAGAACTAACTAAAAATCAGGCCAGAGTCCAGACGCGAAAGTTAATAATAGTGGAAGTAATTATATTAGGCCGTGTCATAGGATTCTGTTTGTCAACACTGTCAGAGAGTCCTAACGAAACTTGCTGGAATTAACGTGGATTTTCATTTCAATCTGGCCCATTTTTATACTTTTTATTTTTTCTGCAAACAGAGTGCAACATTTTCATATTTGAGGAGTAATGAATTCGAGCCTTTGAACGAAGTTTAATCTTTAAATCGGTTTGAGCTAAAAAAGGGTATACATATTTGTCTGTTTGTATTTCGGAAATTATAATTATAATAAAAAGAGATCGATAAATTAAAATTCTATAAATAAGTATTCAACCCAGCGCGATTGAATGAAGCAATATCAATTGAGAGAACCCCTGAAACTGTATAGAACTTCTAAGCTTTATTAATTTTATATAACACTAGAGTTAACCCGTTGACTTCGTGCGAACAAATCATATACCAGATTTTAAATCAGATCATAAGCTATCAAACAAAAAAAGTTTCATCAAAATCGCGAAGTAAGCAAGCAATTTTCGCGTGATGCTCGCACAAACAAACAGACGGACAAAAATTCTAAAAAAGGTTGATTTGGAGTCAGGGATACCTAAAAACCATATTCAACATCATCTTTTTTTTGTAAATATATTCAATGTACAGACACACTTCTATTACAGTTTTATAATAGTTAAGATGAGTTGATATACACAGTGTTAAACTTATATTTAGTAAAATTGTTAAGTGGTACTTCAGACCATCAAACTGTACAGCTTTCACGATGGAGCCAATAATTAAATCGCGATAAAAAATTGATGGTCCCATAAATATCATCATCATCTCTCAAGGCGCTCCACAAAACACTATCCACGGCCTTCCTCATACAGTCGCTCCCCCGCTCCTTTTATTTAGTTCAATGGCTGCTAGACTCAAATCATTAGAAAAGACCACTGTATTCAAAAGTTTGATGTCGCTACTAATACTTAGTATAACCTACTGTACATAATCTTGACAACTCGTTACATGCGTGTGAAGTGGAACGAAACGCGATTAGTAAGTGCGCTGCGTCGGCGCAAGCGCATCCTGCATTTCCCTTCTTGTCCTTCGTCACGTAATAATAAACATCTACTTATAATGAACATTTTTCTTTTTTTAAATTTATTTCTTAAAAACATCGACAGATGGCATGTTCATCGCTCCATAGATACGTCCACGGGATCATGACAAGGCTGTGCTTGTCTTTTATTTAAAGGCCAAGGGATCGAGCCCATGCAGCCATGTCAGACGTAAACAGTTTCAAATTTTTCGAATTAAATGATTATTTACTACTACGGACCAGATGCCCAGAAAGTTTAACCGCTGTCATATTCAGGGCGTAATTTGAATAGCTGAGGGGCTAGGGGATCATGAGAGATTACTAAAAAGTATCTGAGAAGTTTCAGATAGGAGCCCTCGTGCACAGGGGGGCTTTTTCAGATACATTTCAGACTATGAAAATTTTCAAAAAAAAATCAGATGTTTAGCGCAAGTGATTTTCATGCCAACGTATGACGCTTGACGCGTAATTACATTTAAATGCGAATATTACCAAGCGAATTTGGGCACCCGGTCCACTAGCTTTTGCCAGCGACATGGTCTGCGTTGACTTTAAAAATGTATCCTATGTATTCTTCTTATCGTGTGGGCAACAAGCCCTGCTGTCAGAGTCTGGCGTGGTTTTTATGTAACGACGACTGCCACCAGAGATAGTAATCCGGGACCAAATGCTTAAAGTCCCATCCGAAGCACGGAATTATTAGGTGATTCTGCCGGTAATGTCCTAACCAACTGTCTTATGCATAATAAATCCAAAAGATATTCATCTTAATCCGTTTAGCCGTTTATGCGTGAATGTGTCACAAACATCCAAACATTGTCGCAATCTTTCAGATAGATTATATTAGGAGGACACTCAATGGGTGTAACGCTTGGCTCTTCATTGTATGAATAAACGGGTTTCCAAAAATGTAGTGCACTCAATCTTAAAGTTTGATGTTTGTAATAGTTTTGTACTAGAATCTTGATACATTTTAAAATTGTATAGTTGCTTTCTAAGTACTTTGATTAACCTCAATATCTGAAATAAAGAAAGATTTTTTTAGGTTACAGCATTTAGGTGCCAAGATATTTAGGTTGACAATATAATGCCAATATACTTCAAATTGTTGCGACTGATGGTTTATACGTTAGTTGATCTAGTTTTGTAAATTCAGACTCACAGACATGAAGATACTTCTTTAAACTGCACATCGACTTACCTGAAAAATGAAATGAAATAATTTTATTAAAATTTACGTAATAAAAAGTAATCTTGTCCCGCATTAGTCCCGTAGACAAACCAACGAGACGCAATGCTCAAATAATTGTTAGAGCATTGAAATGCAACCTAATTCTGAACAGGGCGAATTGCATCACGAGTTAATAAGTACTTGTCAATTTTGTACACCGGTTGGAACTAACAACGAACGGATAGTTAACGAACCAGAACAATGGTAGCGCTAACTTAATCCTCGCAAAAAGCAAACAAAAGAGTATCATAAAACACTTGATACCATTATTGCAATTCAAGCGTGCCACTAACAAAGGGCCAATCAAAGTCTTATAGGGCTGTACTGCAGAATTATGATAGTGTGAACTTCAGATTTAGTCCCACTTTGTCCCAAAAATTTTGAAAAGAATCCCAATAGAAATCTAGGTTTTTTACATTTGAGATTTTCTAGTGATACGTGACATATTAGTCTGAGCGTTTTTGCCGATTATTAGTGTTTAAAAATAACTTGTTATTTATGAATATTGATTTATGAATAAATTATTGTATACCATACCGACAATTGCTCATTGACGTCTGTTTTTCTGACACAATCTCTGACGTTAATTGGTGTATTGTTCTGCTACCACTGGTTTAAAAGTGTTCGGTACAGTAACATATAAAAGAATCATTAAAATTTGCCAAATTTCAATGTAATTTCATAAATGTTTTCAAGTTATCGGTACGAAAAAATTGTATCTCCTAAATGAAAAGAAGTTTCAGCATCCTATCCTATATGAGGTCTAACAAAATTAGCTGAAACTATTTTAAGGGGATGATCAGACCATCAAACAGAACAACTTTCTCTTTGGGACCAATATCGAAATCGTGAAAAAAAATCTGCTGTCCCATACATTTCAGTCGAGTTATGTTGCAGTTTTGTATGGGACAGCTGATTTTTTTTCGCGTTTCGTTTGTCAAGAATATTCAATGTCAAAATTAAATTCTTTCGATCGAAAAAAGAATTGAGAGGATCTAACCATCGTAAATGTTAGCAGCCGACGACGACGGCCTATTCCAGTCATTTTAATTAGAATACCATTTTGTTTTCATGCATTGTTGTCGTATGTTTTGGATCACTTTCTATCGGTCGCATCTTGTCTATGTCCCGTAAACTGATGCTTTATTGACATCTCTATTCTAGTGGGAGGAACGTGGGCACTTGCTGTAAGGTGCTTCTGATGCAACATCCTTCACCCACGGCTGTCGAAAGAACGCTTGTTGGATATTGGACGATACATAAGTACATTTTATAATTTATTGATTTAATTTTAGGGTTATTTGTTGCAATAACAACATAGTGTGTAGGCAGAAATTGATAGGTTATGACTTTGAAAAAACCCTACAGAATTATGTAAATTGTAAACATAAAATATGACGTCAGACCTTTTGAATGGTGTAATAAACTGTAAGAAAAACGTTTTTAAGCAATTTTAGTCTAAATTGAGTTATAATTATTGTATTTTTCAAATAATTGCTGTTCGTTCATTTTTATGATAATGTTTTCGATATCTACAACTTTACTATTCCAACGAAAAACAGTTAACAGTGAAAAGTGAAAAACAAATGTACGAAATAAAAAAACAATTCTGAGTTGCATAATAACATTCTTCTTCTTATCGTATGGGCAAGCCCTGGTGCCTTACTGCCTCTGACGTGGTTTTTATGTAACGACTACTACCAGAGATAGTAGCCGGGACCAACGGCTTAGCGTGCCATCTGAAGCACGAAATCATCTTTCTTTTCAGACAATCCTAAGTCCTAACCAACTGGGAAAAAACGCACAAAGTGACATATCACTAGGTGTCCCCCGTGGGAATCGAACCCACGACGTCCGTGTGAAGAGCCCAATGCTCTTAACCATTAGACCACGGAGGCAGTGGATATAGTGGATAATAACATTAATTTACAAATACTCAAATCTGTAATCCCTGTAACTGTTTGTTGTGTTTATACATCGTATCTTCTGCCCAACGATGCGATATTAATATGATACAAAACACATGAAACTCAATACAACTCTTACGTCAAAGATACGTAATATCCTAAGCTTATAAATAAACCAACAAGAAGATTCTTAGAACTGATTGAGCGCCAGTCAAGATGATTTTAATTTTAATGTACCTATTCAATATCAGGGTCGGCATTTATCCCCCACTAAAGGGGACAAAGCATCTCAAGAATAAGGTTGGCTAAACAACGTGTTAATGAATAAGCGCAATACCTCATACACCCCAACTGACTTATAACAAAATAATTAGATAGAAACAATAATTTCATTATTTTGATGGTTAAAATTTAAAGTTATTCGCATTTTTAATTTTGATGCAAAAATTATTTGTTATCATGTCACCAATTAATGAAAGCGCTAGCGTGCTTATGGATACATTTTATCAATCTTGTTTTGGTATTAAGTAGGTGAGAGAGCCCGAGCGGTGGGTAGAGTGAGATAGAATTCAGTAAATTTTAAATATTACTAACAAATTACTTAATATTTTGAAAAAATTTCCTATTTTGAAAACATGACAATTTGATTCTGCTCTCGATTCTAAACAAACTACTTTCTAGTTTTGCGTTTATTCATTTACACGTTGTATAACGCCGCCGCGCAGGCCCAGCACGGTTTGTTAGTGACAAATTAATGGATAACTTTCTGTCAAGGGTGTTTCCAAGCTTCTTAAACAATACAATAACATGTGAACATAAATATTCTTTATTTACACATTAAAGTAAACAAACATTTTAATTCATGAACAAAAATGAGCTTAAATGCACTCCTTTAAGGCGCTTTTTGTTCACGAAAATTTTGTGTCAGAAAGCTTTTGACTTGGCTTAACGAGTAGGTAACTAAATCTAGCGTCAGTATCCGACACCAAAGTAACGTACGTTGTTTTAATTTTCAAAGCTGCGAATTAGTACAAGGAGTAAAAAGGCCTTTAGTGCATAAATATTTGGTCGTAAAATATACTAAATAACTACTATATTGTCGTGAAAGCATAATTTTACCATATTGTAGCTATTTGAAAATAATTTACGATATAACTTTCTGATTTCATTTCACTACAAATGTTGAACACGGTTCTAATATTTATAGGTACATTATGCATTTTAGAAAATTTTGTGTACATAATAACGATTCTTGGAAAAGCAAACTGTTTACAGCGAATTACTATTTTAACTTCCAATTAGCATCGCAATATAAATTTGTCAGGATGGCATGTTTTAATTTTATAATGAAATAAAAAAAAGTCTGCTGTCTATTCGTCATTCCTTTGTTAGCTGTCATATAATTCTATTTATTTACATAAAATATCAATTTTGCGAAAGAGGGATATTAATTTCATTCATTCATCATTGTCATTTATTCAGTTTTACCATCGGAACTACTGCTGGGTATTTTTAAAAGCTTAAAAACGACCAAGAAACAGTAAGCAACAATATTACGGTATCAAGTATCTACACATTTGACGCAATTGCACTATTAGCGCAGGCGTCAACGGCGCCTTAATACTCCCCACGCAATAATAAATGCCAAGTAACATGCCTTGTGGGAAGGTGGGTTCTAAAATAAATAACAAGATTACATGTTTCAGGAATCCAGATTGGAGTTTTTTAGGGTTTCGTACCGAAAGTGTTCCAACCTATTCATATAAACCTACGCTGTCTGGTATGTAGGTTTCCATACCACCATACAATATTACGCTTCACTCGCACTTTTTTTAATTTTTTTAAATCCTATACAGGGTGTAAGGAAAAGTAAAATTAACCTTTACACCACATACTCAAATCAAACTGGACAACTTTTATTATGGGAGAAAACCGATCAGAACAAAAAAAACACCTGTCCCATACACTTGAGTCGTGTAGGCGCTGCAGTTGATTGTTGATGTTCTGATCGGTTTGCTCCTATAGTAAAAGTTCGTCAGTTTGATGGGTAGAGTATGTGGTTTAAAGGTTAATGATACTTTTCCTTACACCCTGCATATTCGTACTCTTTAAATAGTTATTATAGATATAAAATACCCATAAAGTACACCTCTGCAAAGAACTGTAATTCTGTACGGGGACAGTGCATTCTCAGTACGAAATATTCACAACGACTCAGTGAAAACACCAAACAATTTCACCCAGCCGACAACGTGAGTAATTATGAAATAGACGATATTTAATGCCGACATATTTAGAACGTTATGCGACAAAGACGAACGGGGTACAGTAGCCAGCAAAGTTGTTGCATTCAAAAGATTGCCATTATGGACTAAAGTGAGGCTAATTTTAGCTGCTGCAAAGCATTGTCGTAGACTGTTCATCTCATTCCGAGTTCAAAACAAGCTCTAGCAGGTGCGAATAAGCATTTATTTTCGTTAGCACCTGGCTTTAGGTTGAGTGTTGATTCTGACACTAATAATGCTACTGATACTTTCTACCTTTCTACCTTTAGTACTTGGCATTCAACGATACCTATGGAGGGGTAAGATGATTGTCAGGATTATAGCAGGTGTGAATTGATTGGTCTTATATGTTTATTTGCTCTAATTAGAAGATTTGCATCAGAGAAGAGAAGTTCTGTGTTCTGATACAATGATTTTTTACAACGTGTTAATGAATAAGCGCAAAACCTCATACACCCCAACTGATTTAAGTATAACAAAATAATTAGATTGAAACAATAATTTCATTATTTCGATAGTTAAAATTTAAAGTTATTCGGCTTTAAGTTTTGATGCAAAAATGATTTGTTATCATTTCAGCACAGATTAAAAGCGCTAGCGTGCTCGTGGATATATTTTAAGAATCTTGTTTTGGTAGTAAATAGTCAACTAGATCGAGTTCAGTAAATTTTAAATATTACAAACAAATTATTTAATATTTTGAACAAAATACCTATTTTGAAAACATGATAATTTGATTCTGCTCTCGATTCTAAACAAACTACTTTCTAGTTTTGCGTTTATTCATTAACACGTTGTATAAGCCATGATTACGAAGCGATCAAATCAGCCTAACCCGCTGCTGGGCATAGGCCTTCCTTTTATTGCGTCATTCCTTACGGTTATGTGCCAATCTCATCCAATGCGACCCCGTCACAATGTCATCAGACCAATGTGCTGGTGGTCTGCTTACTGACGTCCGTCACTCTCTTGGCCACCACTCTGGTATTGCCTTGGTCCACCGGCCTTCTTCCCGTCTAGCCAAGCTTACGAAGCGATACTTACCTAAATAAAACTCCACAAATAACCATAAAAACAGAGTAGGTTTATGTAGTAAATGCAAGCAAAAGACATACACTGGACTTTCGAAAGAAAACAAAATAAAAATCTACAAAATATAAAATCTAGACGTGCAATAACAAATTACCAACCTCCCCGTGAAACGGCAATAAAGAAAGAATTATGAAAACAACATAAAAAAACTAGATTACACGAGACAAAGACCGCTATTGACCAAACACAACAATCCAACGTCCACAATTCGTTACACACCATACATTACTTATTCAAAGACGAGCTCTCTGAAAAAGTAAAGAGTAAAGCTGTCGATGAAACTTGTATGTTTAAGATAGTGGTTACGTCAAATTATAGATGTAGATAAAAACTAGAAAGTGCCAGAGAAGTCATCGGCACTTGGTGATGGGCCAATCCGCGGCAAGGTCATCGCTTGTTTGATAACACACATACACTATGAAGTAATAGTTTGTTTGTTTATATTTTTTATGATATGGTTTTCGATTTAGACTTATTAAACAGCAGGAAGATGCAATGGAACATAATGGTACGAGATCCGACCGTAAAATTATGCACCTATTTGTTTGGTGAACGAAATGTAATTTAAGTGAATGTTTATACAGAGGTTCATTCAACGCCGCCGGGTTGCCTAGTAAAATCTTGCAAAATGATTTATGGTAACATTTTTTCCACCGATCGGTTTGGGAAGTAAATAAGGTGACATCTGAAGACATCATCGGCATCGGCAAGATTTCGGCGGCGGCGTTGTATGAACCCCTGTATAAACTTTCACTTAAATTACATTTCGTTCACGCATAATTTTGCGGTCAGATATTGGTATATAACACAACGTCATTAATAAAATTAGTAAAATGTATCGCAAATGCACCGAGACATGGTAGAATATTTCCAAATTGATGGAAAGGAGTACGACAGGGTATCAAGAAACAAGATAAGAGCGAAAACAAAACATACGGAGGTGGTCTTCAAGTAAAGATCGAACAACAAAAGTGGAGATGAACGGGGCACATGATACGAAGTACCCAAGACAAGTCGAGCAAAATTGTATAAGAATGGTACCCTAGAGACTGTTAAAGGACAGAGGAAGACCACACAAAACATAGAAAGATGATATAAGGCTTACAGCGGGAGCTGGCTGGAGAAGAGTTGTCAGAGATAGGAAATAGTGGGAGATATTAGAGGCCTTTGCCGAGAGGCACACTGAAATGATATACCGTTCTTTAGCTACAAACATATATTACATCGCACAGAAGCTTATTGGTTGATTGATTTGATTAAGAATATTAATCAGCGACAGCGGGTAGATGCAATGCTACTTAACGTTATAACTAAAATTAGTAAAATATATTGCAAATGAATATAACATGAGGTAAACATCCTCACTGACAGGTTAATTAATTTAATTATTGAAGCACTCGTTTTCGAATAGTAACACGACATTTTCTTTTACAAGAATATTGTCTGCGTCAGTGATTATTAATACATACAATACATATTATACTTAATGTAAACAAAAGTAAAAAATCTACAGTTTCCTGTCATACAGTTGACTGGTTAGTTTAATTCAATTAATCGTCTGAAGGAAACCGGATAATTGCATGAATCCGTAAGTCCTATAATAACTTCATATTAATTCAATCAAGCAATTGTCGAAACTATTATGTGCATTACATTACATTTTCTTTGTCATGAAAACATAATACAATTTTGTTTCTTTGTAATTCTTAAAAATTGGATCTAGAGGGTTTTCTGAAATGAACTTTTTACTTATCAAGCGGCATTGTGCAGAGGCAAAAAAATATGTTGTCGACGTTGGTAAATACACGATGTTGCAATCAATTCGTTGCATCAAATTCTTCCTTACGATACGTCCAACGTTAATTTGGCCCTATTTGACATAATATTTGGTCCTAGCCCTCTGAAAAAAGGTTACTATACTATATTTTGTTTTGTTTAAAAGATGTGTGTTGTAGACCGCATCTTTGCTACGACGACGCTGTGGTAAACGTCAAAAAGGAAAAAAGCGAACAATGTGATAGGTATTATTATTATTATTACAACATTTTGATTTTGAGTTGAATTCATGCATGCTCTCCGATTGATTCTTATCCAATTTCAGTTCTAATAACATTGCAATCCAATTACTATTCAACTTTGCTGAATTCCACATCGAGCTAAACTCTATGTAACTGACAGCCTTAACCTTAAGCTCTGAGCGATCTGTCAAAACGGCTCTAACGGCTGTCAAGAGCAGTACCGCGATTAGCGCAATACCAAATGTGTCAAAATTTATGGTTCATACGTAGTCCAATCACGGTGCAATCACCGAATATGTACCGCGATTGCAGCCCTGTAGACTCATCTTTTTTAGAGACCATTTATGAGACACTGCTATGTAAACTCGTACGTATATTTGAAGTGGGTACAAGTAAACAAGGTTGTAAGAGTTCGTTACAGATTCCAATGAGTTAGCGATTAGTTACAGACTGTGGGCTCGAGGCCAATCCTCAATGCGACATGTTACTTTAAAGTACCTATTTTAAACGGTTTATGTTGTAATTTATACTTATGTCATTATCTTTGTACATAAAAACCTATATAATTATTTGAGCAACATCCTAATTCTTAGCTTTTTTTCATTGCTGGGCCATGGGGTACCTATACGGGGTCCGTCTTAATATGCTGACACTTTTTTAAGGGGATGATCGGACCATCAAACTGAGAATTTTTTTCTGTGGAACCAATATTGAAATTGCGAAAAAAAAATCTGCTGTCCCATACATTTGGCTTTTACAGGAGGATGTTGAATATTTCATGGACTGACAGAATTAGCAACGAGAAGGTCCTGCAAAGGATGAATAAGAGTAGAAATGCTGAAAACCATAAAAACTCTGAAACTTCAGTACCTCGGTCACATTACGAGAAGTGAAAAATGCCAACGTTTCCAGATTATTCTGCAGGACATTTTGGTAAGACGTAGGTATGCCTGGTAGAAGGAAATGCTGGCTTGAGACCCTGTGTGAATGAACTCGACCTCACTATTCAGGGCTGCAGTCTCCAGGGTCCGAACAGCCCTAATGATAGCCAATCTCCGATAAGAGATGGCCCACCAGGAGAAGATTACCCTCTTTATGGCGCAGTTAGGTAAAAATGTAACAACTGCAATTCACGTTTAATTGACATCGTGTAGATTACCGGATTTGGCCGTTTAAAAGTAATGCAATTTCACAACGTCCATATTTATTGCTTAGCGAATAAAATAAACTGCGCAGAAATACCAAACTGAAATAGAACAACGATTACAATGTCAACATTGTGACAATGTTTGCGTGCAATTGCAGAAATGACAATTAGTGGCATTTATAACTAGAACCATCTGCAAACCTAATTCATTAAGGGGGCACCGAGCCTATAGTTTTTTATTTTATTTCTGAAATATTATCACGAAAATCTGACTTCATACAAACATAGAGATTAGTTTCTAGATTGTTCCTGAAAACTGTCATTGACTTTAATTGGTTAGTATTGAAAATATCACTAGACTTCGTTTGTATACTGCGGGCATTTACGCATTCGGAATAAACTTCTCTTAAACACTCTGCAACTTGGAATAGTGAAATTCAAATTTGTCATTTATTTCTGCAACATCATGCAGCTTAAATGATTCGAATCTTCGATAAAGCTGTAAGATTAGAACACCTTGCTGCGCTATGTTGTGCGTATTGAAGACGTGATCTTTTCAATTGGTTCACATAATACTTTCACGTTTTATGTAATCACGCGCCTCTTGGTACGCCCATCCGTCATACCACGCTTATCTTGATGTAAACTAAGAAAGTACAAATATCTGCTTTTATAGAAAGGGGAGATAAGATAGCCAGAATCTTCACTGTAATGTTTATGCACATATGTTTTTAAAATATAACGTAATTGGAAACATAAGGTGCTTTAAGATTTTAGTAGCGAAAATAAAAAGTGTCACAGATTATGACGCAATATTAGGACGAAAAACCTTCGAGGCATCTTTTATTTTTTATTTTTCGACTAGATTTATACAATTTACTGAAACCAAAGTCATACCTCGATATTCTTGGATAGTTTATCTAGTGAAATCATAAATTGAATACACGATTGGAATTCCATCACTCGATAGAAAAGATGACGTATTTTCATGTATATAAAAACATTTTTCTCGTTTTAGAAAAATTTAAAATAGTTTCCTATTTTTTTGTATACTCACATATTCACCATAAGTTTATCTAGTGAAATCATTAAAAAAATCTATAAAAAGTACTTTTGTTAGCACTTTTCGGAGGGCTGGGCAATCGCGTTTCTCATAGAAAATATTCGTCTGAACCTTCAATACTACAGGATGTAAATTTAAATGCTTTATATTTTTAAGAGGGTGCTTATAGACCATCAAACTAACCAACTTGAAATCGCGAAACGAAATCTGCTGTTTCATACATTTTGGTCGAGTAGCTGTTGACATTTTCAATGGAACAGCTGATTAATTTTTCGCGATTTTGATATTGGCTATAGTAAAAGTTGTTCAATTTGATTGGTCTGAAGCACCCTATTTAATATGTAGCGCATTAATTTTACACCCTGTATGGTGTCGAAAGTCGACGTCAAGTGTGAAAAGGATCAGGACAAATGGAACCGCAAGATCTAAGGTAAAAGTGGATATTTTGTCGAGCCGTTAGAAAGACGTCAAAGACATAATGTTGACTTCTTCTAAATCAACAAAAAATGCAACTTTCAAAGCATTAAAAATGCAAACCAAACACTAAGCAATTAATCAAAATAAAGGCATCTATGGTATGCAAACAACTGGTGACCATGAATAACCATAGTTCGGAGACCTCGGAAGCGATCGTTAGCGAATCAAATCGCGGTCGCAAAACGCACAAACGTGACGAAAATTAAAGGAAGAACCAGTTAAATCGTGGCCGTGACCGTGGTTCATTTTTGAACTACCTACATTGTTTTGATAGAAGGCTGGTTTAAAAAAGGATATGGATTGTAATGTGTGATTGTATGTGAATAACAAACATTTCTTAGTTCTATGTACACATACTAACAAATACAAAATATTTATTGAACCAATATGTGATACAGGTTTTCAGGACACCTTAAGATTAACAACATTAGATTACCAATACATAGCACATTGAATATATGATACATTTAAAGTTTGATCTGTACTGCAGTTTTGTATGACACAGCAGATTAATTTAACTTTTTCTCGTTATTGGATCGATTTGATTCGCGATTGATGATGGTCTAACCCTTTAAATATTACCAGACTGTTTTTACACCCTGTATAAAACCAGGATCAACGGCGACCATAAACTAAACTGTCTTAGAAGTTGATCAGAGAAGGAAGGGGAGTGGAAAAAAAGGTAAACTGCCGAAATAAACGCTGTTCGTCACCCTGCCAGAGATTTTTTCAGCAATTCACATTCGCACCTCGTCACAAACGCAGTTTACCACAAATGGACTTTGTCACAATCGCACTTTGTCGCAAATGCAGCTTATCATAAAAGCGGCACGTCATAAACGCTGTTGGTCACATTTGAAAACTGTTTGTCAATTTTCTCTTAATTTTTCTTGTCAAGAACACCGAAAAATTCAGAATTATTTTAATCCGAATTTGAAATACCTGAATTTTGTTTTACTCACTAAAAACGTATTGCATTTTCTACGGGACCCTTAGCGCGAGCCCGACTCACACTTGACGGATTTTTAATATTTTTTGTTAGTTACGGTAGCATTTATTTCCCAAGACACTTCCGCGGTATTAAAAATTGAGCCCTCATAACAATCTTGTCCTATGAAAGTGATACTATGTAAAATCTCTTGCAATCGGATTACAGCTAAGTTAATATGGGAAGCCATTCAAAAAAGCCTTTTAGGTCAAAGTCGTAAGATCAGTCAGTAAGTAAATAAACTTCTTACTTACAGTATCTTCATCCGGCTGAAGTCTTTCGAACTTCCGTTTCATCGAATTAGTGTTAATTCGTTGAGAGATACGTACGCAGAAACAAACTTTTAGATGGACCATAGAAAAAGATACATGACTAGGTTAGTAGGTAAGGTAGGTAGGTAGGTAGGTAGGAAGTGGTGCAAACTAATCATCACGGCTTAATGATACTAAGATAATAAATAATTGAAAAGTAGGTAATGTTACATTTCAACAGTCATCAGAAACATTATCAGCCTATATTCAGGGTGCCCCAAAACTCAACGTCAAGCCGAAAACAGGAGATACTGCTCATAACTGCTCAAGGAAAAATTAAAAAAATAAAAATTTTAGTTTGATTGTTTTTCGAGATTTGGCCATTTTTCTTAACATTGGAAAAATCGCCACCCTGCACTCAACTTTAGATGTAGTAAAGTAACTACAAATTTGTAAATTCTTTCGTGAAAATATGTACTTGTTACGCAATGCTGAATAATGTTCTCCGTGGACCCAAATCAAAGATAAAGAATTAGTGCCATACTTTTTAGAGAAAACACCATCTTGTGAACCCGGACCCTCATGATTGAGAGTCCATACCTCTCCATAACGTGCCATCGGCAACGACGCTCTCAACAGACGCTTTCAACAGTAGTCAACAAAAATATTCTCACGACACAAACCATTTGGTACTCTGATTGCTCCATCCATTGATGGTCCTGTAAGGTCAGTCAAGTAACATTTGTATACATTGAACACCATTGTATGTAACAATGATTAATTTACAAAACGTCAGTGTCGACAGCTGTAAATTATTGGCACGTTCAACTGTCAAGTTTTGGCCGTCGACACTTAGCGGCGCCTGAGTTGACATGTTTTATGTATCTACGTCGTAAACTAAATGGTCGAGTAGGTATAATGATACCATTGACATAAATACTTTTTTTTTAATGTCCATAGATTTAGCATATACTACGTTAGATCGGAAATGCGAAATGAAAGGACATAGCATTAACGTCTATGTTAGAGCGAGATATATAGACGAGACCATTCTCGAACACGCTATGATCCTGTAAGGCCCTAGCGTCAGTAGTCAACGGAACGAATCCCGCTTTTTTCTCCCAAAATCTCTGGTTTTTTTTGGTCTCGCCTTGGATAATCCGTAGCCGATCTAACGTAGTATATACTAAATCTATAGATATTACAATTACAGCGTTGCTCAGGGAGCAGTTACTATTTTTTACTGCGGACTATTGGACACGAAGGGTCTACCGAGCCAAATGAATCCTAGTGGCACCCAGAGGGGTACGGACCTCGGCATAGGACGTTTCTGGGGCTACGCGGCGGATTGGGTGTCGGGGATCTGTGAGAATCTGACACATAACCCACACAAATCAAGTATGCATGCTGTTGGTTGGCACGAATTTGTTGTTTTTGATTTATAAACTTAGTCGTATTGGGTATGTTTACTGTTAGCTAGTACAAAAAAGAGCTCATTTGGTTCTGTCATTTTTCGAACGTTGATTGTGAATCTAGTTCAGTTGTAATAAGATATCAATGAATGATACCTAAATATGTATCTTCTTATTTTATAAAGTAAATTGAAGTCATTACTTTATCAAAGAACATTGAAAGATAACGTTCAAAGTGACTTTGAAGTAAAGTAGGTGCTTGTGATAAAAATATCTTGCAAGTTTATGCGTGTAAGCATTGTACATAAGGGCCCGATCACAAAAGCGATTTTTAAGCGTAGGCGCTGACTGAACGATATCGACACGATATTTCATAGATCAATCAGTGTCGCGGCGTAATCGCGACGAACGCTTGTGCTTAAAAATCATGGCGATTGCTACGTCGCGGCGGTGCAATTGCGATGTCGTTCCGGTGCTGTTACTACATCGCCTATACTCAAAAATCGCTTGGGTGATAGGTCACTATGATCCGAATTAATCAACTAAACTAAATGAGAAGTGGTAAAACGAGAGAGATCTCTGATAGGCTTTTAGGACTTTTAGGTAATGTTAATCGCATACTAAAACGTCATCTTAAGAGGCCGCCAGCGTTGGAGTTTCGTTTATTAATACGGACCTAAATGTCAACATTCAGGAAACCCATGATATGCATGCATTTAAATTATAAGTCGTTATGCAAACAAGAAATGATAGCTTCTTTAAAAGAAAAAACAACAAAAGCCACTTAGAGCGTCAAACACAATTAATTTTGAAGGCGCGGTCTCCATGCCCAAACCCTCGTTGAAAGGCACATGACATCGGATTACTTACAGAAAATGACCGAATAAAAGCGAGTGATGTAGCCTGTGAGCGTCACAGTCTTCGATTTTGATAATTCGAGTAATAAAACCGGCGATGCGCAACAATTTTCGACTTTAATGGACTAGGTTAAATTACAGTTTTGTCTTACTTTTAATATACTTTGTATAAAGAAAAGTATTCGGATTAATTCCGCTGCCAATTTTTAAACCATTATGCGTTCCGGCTGTGAACAAAAACCTGTAATTTCTTTAAGAAATCCACATATATTTTGATGCTTTTATTAAAACATTTAGGTACGTGTTTATGCCAATTCAGTCTACCTTGAATAATACCTGATTGTTGAATTGATACGCTTGCTGATTGAATCATGTATCACTGCGGTTTAAATCATCACTGACTGAAAATTATAGTGAAAGTAATCAAAATGGATACGTCAAGAGTTGATTCAAAGTGATTACTTAAAATGCACGTTAACTGAAATTCCTACCTATAACTCCATTCAAAATAGCAACGAGATTTTAAGGCTATTTTGCATTACAGAAACAGAGATTTAAAACACTTCCTCTCACTTATTCTTAAAACAGCTTTAGTAACGTCTAAAGATATGTCGGATAGTATATGTATCCAATAAATTAATTACATTTGGTAATCAGAATTGACTAGAAAGCTAAATAGGAATCGGAAAATCTCGTCGTCATTATTTGGAATGAAGTATAGGTAATGTGAGAGAAGATTCACGAGTGAAATTTCAAAAATTCACATGAATGTCATTGAACATAGCCATTGCCTATATTGTAGGCTATGTCGTGACAATTTTAATGATTTAAGTGTTTCTACAGTAGGTCTTATAGCTAATAGTCTGGTGTATCTAATAGGTTTAATAGTAGGCTGAAACCTGATGACTCAAATAATCTGATTCTGAGTACTGGATAGCAGATGCAAGTCTGAAATACTCTGAACGCATTTAGCCGTTATACGAAAAGAACGAAATTATAAAGGGATTTTACGACCAGCTTTTTTCCAACACAATATAACACAACACTATGAAATCATCGTGTAAGATTGTAAGAGAATAACCGTTGTTACAGATATAAGGAAGGAAGATTGTAGGAAAACTATTTAATGCATTTCCTTGTGCGTTTAAGAAGCAACAGTTTTTGTGTTTACCTATCGTCTATTTTGCATACAATAGGCTCCGAGAACTTTTGCGAGCAATTATATGACTAATCTTAAATAGTCTTATAAAAGACTCCAAGTACCTTCGTTCTTGGTCTTTTGTCTTATTAGTCTTTATAATGACATGCCACTGACTCTACAGGGTGTTAGGGTAGACAGTTGCATTGCTTTAATGGGAGATTGTACTCATGATGATTCTGAACAACTTTCCCAAAGGAACATGAGGGAAATTCGGAAAACAAAAATTCGATTAGCTGATTACATTTAGTATGGAAAGTCCAACGATTGTTTTGTGTATTTCCTCTGTTTCTTAGGGAAAGTTTTTCAGTACCTTGGGTACAATCACCCCTTAAAGTATTACAACTGTTTACCATAATCTAGTTTTGAAAATTCAAACTCACAGACATGAAGATACTTCTTTAAACTGCACATCAACTTACCTGAAAAAGAAAATTGAGTCTTATTAAAATTTACATCATACAAAAGTGATCTTTTCCCGCATTAGTTCCGTAAACATAGGACTAAATCCAGACGCAATGCTCTAAGAATTAGTCTTATCAATTATAAATAGCGATGCTACAATTGCAACTGCGTATAAAATGCGGCCGTGTTTTATCTCAACTCTGATCCTACCCTTGTGAGTTTAAGGTCAGGTTTTTATTATTACGACTCCGTCCTCGACTGTCCATCACTGGTTAAATTGATAATGGACATTGTGATTGAAGAAAGAAACGCTCTTCACAAATATCCAATTAAGATTGTATCGAATTGACATTGATTTCACACAGAATTTCGTAATAATTTTGACAATCCCCTGTAGAGCAAATTGATAACTTCATAAAAACCATAATATATGCCCCGAGGGGGTAGTCAGAGATATTCTGAAACCTCAGAACATCCACGTTTCACTATTAGTACCGAAACTCTGCCCGGTGTGACGGGGAGAACCAACATGAAATAAATTAACCAACAAGGGTGCAAGGAAAGAGCCTCCCCGAGTGACAAAAACCGAGTTCATCTGGAGCACCCTTGGCAGTCAGCCTCGATACGAATGCTGACTGGCTAATCTTTCCACTACAGAATGAATGATTGTCATAAGATATCGCTCATGCTGACACGAAAAAATCAAAACCGGTCAAGTGCGAGTCGGGCTAGTCACGCACCGAGGGTTCCGTACCATACCGTACACAACATAATATGTAACTAAAAAAAATATTTTTTGTCCTGGACCTTTAATACGAGACCGACTCACACTTGGCCGGTTTTTATTAATACTTGTTTTACTGTAGAGTTTGCTCTATAATCACACCAAGTTTGACGCTTGTATGTATTACCGTTTTTACAATTGAGCGAGAAGAAAAAACGTTGATAAAAACTAGTTTCTTGTATGAGGACCCCCCTTTAATTTTAACTTTTTGACATTTTTATTATTTGTCGACAAATCCGCCGTAATATGTGTTATATCTGCGAAAATTGTAACAGTCTAGCTAATACGGTTTAAAAGTTACAGCCATAAATAGGTAGGATGCACGGACGGACGTACAACGTAGGCTTAGTAATAGGGACCCGTTTTCACCCTGTGGGTACGGAACCCTAAAAACCAACACAAGAACAATGAAGATTATTACTTGAAATAATATAAAACAACTCTGAGCAAAAACAAAGTAAAGTTATCTCGAAATAACAAAAACGAACATTTTTAGAGTACCTAGTAGCAAAATTTAATTTATTTAGAACTCGCAGTAAATTAAATTACAAAGTTTAACTTCGGAGGGTTTGAAATAAAATAAGTAAAAAGAGTTGTCAAATTCAGTAGACTATAGTAGTAATTTGTTAGGCTTCCAATCAAATTTTACGAGACAGGGTTAATTTGAATGATACAGCCTCCATAATTGGTTTTTTGCCCTTTTTAATAGTTAGTACAGATACGCGTGTTTGTAAATTTAAACTCATAATATTCATCAATGAAGAAAACAAAACAATTTTTATTCCTGCTTCATATTTGCTTTCCTGTCTGATTTCCAGATATTTGTATAGCATATAAGGGGGACGTGAGGTGATTTTTGTGATTTTTCGACCTCCCCTCCCCCCTTGGTGAGATTTCGTGAGATTTAGGTCGACCCCCTACCCGCCCCCTCCAAATCTCACGTGATATTTTTCAAAATACGTATTTCTAGTGTAAACGCGTTAATCTGTGTTTGATTGCGTAGAAATTTAAAATTTTCAGTGTAGAAACATGTTTTACTTAATTAAACTTTTTTCTCAATTTTTCTTTGTACCTTGCTGAAAAAAAATTACGTGATATTTACCGAGACACCCCCTCTCCCCCACGTGAGATTGGGTGAGATTTCGCATGACCCCCTCCTCCCCCTAAACACCTCACGTAATTAATGGACGCCCCCTAATAAATTAAATAAACATACCTATCTACTTCAGGGTTAACGTTCGATTGCTAGCATTTTTTAATCAATTGGGGGAGTGATCAATTCGTTGTGTATGTTTTTTTTGTACCTATGTTACGGCCATAGACTGTGTGTCCTAATATTATAGATTGATCACGAGCATTTACCCGCGACTTCGTCCGCACAGGATTCCGCCATCGTAGGGAGATAAATGATACCAGATTTTAAGTCTAATCATAAGCTTTCAAACAAAAAAGCTTCATCGAAATCGGTTCAGAAGTTTTCGCGTGACGCACGAACAAACAAACAGGCACAAAAAATTCAAGAATTTGTGATTTGGAATCAGGGACACCTAAAAACCATATAGTAATTTTTTTTTAATTTTCAATGTATTGATAGACACACTTCTGTTACAGTTTTATAATAGTACTTAGAGATTAAGAGTGCGCTGTAAATGACACACAACATTACCTACACTCGTGGCCACGCGTGGTGCCCGCGCCGTCGGCCGGCGCCGTGTGGGCGACGCGACCGTACCATCTGTCGTCAAGTTGAGAAACACTGGCCTTTACGAAACTAGGCAAAATAATGCAATGCAAGTTGAATCTTATGGAGATAACAAAATTAGCAGAAACTATTTTAAGGGGATGATCAGACGATCAAACTGAACAACTTTCACTACAGGACCAACATCTAAACCGCGAAAAAAAAATCTGCTGTCCCATACATTTAGCTCGAGTAGATTTGGAGTTTAGTATGGAACATCCGTTATTTTTTTCGCGATTGAGATTTTGAGAAAACGTAAGACTTAATAAATAGTACATATTTTAAATTAAAACTAATAATAATTTAATTTTGCGTTCCAAGTCTGTTGCGTATTGCAATTGGCTCCACCATTTTTGTGTTTTTGTACATAAAACTTATAAAACAATCTTTGAGATTACGATAGTCCCAAAAATCACTCGACATTGACAGAAATGCAGTGCTAGACATAAGAAAACCGCCATTAATTTATGAATCCTACTAATATTATAAACGCGAAAGTTTGTAAGTATGGATGGATGTTTGTTACTCTTTCACGTAAAAACTACTGAATGGATTTTAATGAAATTTGGCACACCGATAGAATATGATCTGGATTAACACATAGGATACTTTTTTAAGGTCTACGCAGACGGAGTCGCGGGCAACAGCTAGTAAAAAATATTTTATAAGCGATATTACAAAGTAAAGGAAGAATGTTTTTTCTCTGTTCTATTTCCGTATGTTTAACTTATGATTCATGATTTTAACCACTGCATAAAGACGTCAGCATTACACTGGTTGTGGTTTATAGTATTAAAGTCATTGAACTAAAGGTAATTTTTTTATTTCATTTTCAAGTGTCCGCAAATGAATTAATAATTTTCACTTCGTAACAGGAATTAATGAGGATTTTGAGTGGGTATTGTATCCACAATTCCACCTATCTGGCGAAGTCGGGTATACAGGGTCCTTCTTAATATGCTGACTCTTTTTAAGGGGATGATCAGACCATCAAACGGAACAACTTTCTCTATAGGACCAACATCATAATCACGAAAAAAAAATCTGCAGTAAAAAAATGTATGGGACATTTGGCTCGAGTAGGTTTGCAGTTTTGTTTAGAAGAGCTTATTTTTTTTGGCGATTTCGATGTTGGTTCCATAAAGAAAGTTGTTTAGTTTGACGGTCTGATCATCCCCTTAAAATAGTGTCGGCATATTAAGAAGGACCCTGTATGTGGCGACAATGCGATATTTAGAATGTCTCTGACCCCTTCGAGGACTACAGTAACGAGCATATAAAATACAGGGTGTAAGTGACAGCCTAGAAAGTACTGAAACGGTGAATTCCGACCATCAAACTGAACAACTTTCACCATGGAGCCACCCACACTCAGGAAACGCGAAACAAATTCAGCTACTCCATACAAAACAGCTGTTCCTACTCGACTCAAATGTATGAAACAGTTGATTTATTTCATGTTTTCTGAGAGTGGCTCCATAGTGAAAGTTGTTCATCAGAATTCACCGTTTCAGTATTACAGGCCGTCACTTACACCCTGTATATCTACCTACATATAGGAAAGTACAGTACAAGTGTAGAAATTAATAATATTTAATTTAGGTATATTGCTGACTGCTATTTCTGTTAAGAGAAGTTGATTCCGAATGCGTAAATGCGCGCTGCATACAAACGAGGTCTGGTGATATTTTCAATACTAACAAATTAAAGTCAATGACATTTTTCATAACATTAATTTAAGATTTGTAATGAAATCTTTGAGGCACTGTAACTTTAAAACTATACATGTTAACGAAAATCACCGATTAACTTAAGATCTGACTTCATACAAACATAGAGATTAGTTTCTAGATTGTTTCTGAAAAATTTCATTGACTTTAATTGGTTGGTATTGAAAATATCACCAGACTTCGTTTGGAGCGTGCTCCGAATTACATTCCCTTAAACCTTTGACTATTTATATGTGGACTGGTTACGCGTGTAGTTCTACTAACAAACATTTCTGCCACTTTTTGCGGGGGGCGAGGTAACATGAAATCCGCAACTTTGGATTTTATTCCTCATAACTTTAGATTCTAATTTTGAATGTTAAAAATCATGAAAGTAGTCTCGTGTGAACCCCAAACGTTTTAAGTTCGAAGTTATTATTTCGCAATTATAGGCGAAGGTGTAAAATTGAATGTAAATGCACAAGATCAATTGTGCTTATACCGTGGCAGAGGGGAAATGCTACCGCAAGGCTATTCCTTATAATAATTAGTCAAAGCCTTAAACTTAAAATTCATATCGCTAAACTAAAAACATCGTATCAAAGTCTGGACTATTAACCAAAGCCAAACAAGACCTAAGTAGCACAGCTTAAGGTTCAAGGTTACTGTAAAGTCATCGTGCATCATTCACGGTTGACTGAATCGAAGGGCAAACGCCAAGCACAACATTATGACATTGGAGGAACGCGGTCACCGTTTAACTTAAACATTAAAACCACACCCTTATTACAGGGCTCGTAACTCGTGTCATTACGGACTCGTGGCATATCGTATTAAGGGGATATAACCGTTGGCACGCTCCATACAAAACAAAGTCTGGTTATATTTTCAATACTAACCAATTAAAGTCAACGAAATTTTGCAGAAACAATCTAGAAACAAATCTCTATGCTGGTATGTTGTCAGATTTTTCGTTAAAATATACAGTTTCAATGCTAGGATAAATTTAAGATTTGTATGGAAATCTTTGAGGCACTGTAACTTTAAAACTATACATAGAGCATAGAGATTAGTCTCTAGGTTGTTTCTAAAAAATTTCATTGACTTTAGTTTGGTTAGTATTGAAAATATAACCATACTTCGTTTAATTGGAGCGCGACAACGGTAATATACCCTTAAGTAAACTCGGAAGGGCTTCTAACGTGTGATCAGCACGCGATGGGTGGCATCAAACCCCCCACTTCCTCGGCCCCCTCTAGGATCTTGGACCACCTGCTTTAACAGACGGTGTTGAAACACGCTCCGATGAACGTGGGGTGACCGGAATTTTTAAAATTGAAATTACTGTTATCAGAGACAATGCGTCGTTCGCGTTCGTTTGTACTAAATATATCGATGCAGGGTTACCCAAAGAAAACTAAAGAATTTCTAATCGGGAGATAAAAGTCAGGACAATTTTAGAGTAAAAATAAAGTAAAATTTGTCTCGAAAATAGACAAAAACCAAGTAAAATAAAACTTCTGATGACACTTTATACGCTTTCTAGATTTCTAAACCAACAGCGTTTAATTCGATATCAACATTAATAAATACAAAATTAACCGTCAAGTCATAAGCATATACACATGTAACATTAAAACGAATTATGGACAATATGAAAATGTAAGTATTGCGTGATTTTAGTCATTTCACTTTCAAAGGTCTGTTATTAGCATATTTTTTAAATTAACTCACTATTAAGTAATGGTACGCAAGCACAAGTAGCTATGGGCGTTAATTAAACCGAGTGGACTCACGTTACATTCATTGCGATTCTGGGAAACGGCATACTAGAATTGCATCATTGATAAACACTAACCAGGCAAGTGGGACACATAGTGTTGCTGCCACTAAAGACAGAGAGATGAGTCAGTAGGATCCTCCGAGTCTGCAGCAGAGGGAAGCAAGCTATGAGTCAATACCCCACAGAGAGCTTCGAATAATCGCGCTAGTGGAAAATCTATGGGCGAGATTGGGCGAGCGGTTCCTGAACCAACAGAGAAAGCTATTAATCAATTGTATCATCGGTAACCAGGAAAGTGGAACATATATTGATGCTGCCACTAAAGAGAGATTTGAGTCAGTAGGATCCTCCGAGTCTGCAGCAAAGGGAAGCAAGCTACGAGTAAATACCACACCGACACCGAGACCTTCAAAAAATCGCGCTAGTGGACAATCTACGGGAGACATTGGGCGAGCGGTTCCTGACCCCACAGAGAAAGCTATTAATCAATAGCATCATTGATAACCAGGCAAGTGGGACACATAGTGTTGCTGCCACTAATGAGTCAGTAGGATCCTACGAGTCTGCAGCAGAGGGAAGCAAGCTAAGAGTAAATACCACACCGATACCGAGAGCTTAAAAAAATCGCGCTAGTGGACAATTTACGGGAGACATTGGGCGAGCGGTTCCTGACCCCACAGAGAAAGCTATTAATCAATTGCATCATTGATAACCAGGCAAGTGGGACACATAGTGTTGCTGCCACTAAAGATAGAGAGATGAGTCAGTAGGCAGACTCGGAGGGAGTCTGCAGCAGAGGGAAGCAAGCTACGAGTCAATACCCCACAGAGAGATTCAAACAATCGCGCAAGTGGACAATCTATGGGATAATCCATAGTGTAAGTTGATCAGTTTGATGGTCTGAAGCACCTCTTTCAGTATTACTAGGGTGTTTTGTTACACCCTGCATAGGTATATGTGGTATACCACGTTCGTTCGTACAGAATAGAGGTGCGTTTCCATTGAAGCGGAGCAGAGCAGCGCGTAGATGTATAAAATCAACCAATAATAACAATAAAATTGACTTTCACTTCAGTGGAAACGCACCCTTAGTGTTAACATGAAAGAAAAAAAAAATTTACATCATACATTGAACATCATACATTTGACTAATTATTATAAGGACTAGCCTTGCGGTAGCATTTCCCCTCTGCCACGGTATAAGCACAATTGATCTTGTGCATTTACATTCAATTTTACACCTTATCACTAAACGAGACAGCCTATAATTGCCAAATAATAACTTCGAACTTAGAACGTTTGGGGTTCACACGAGACTACTTTTCATGATTTTTAACATTCAAAAATATAATCTAAAGTTATGGGGAATAAAATCCAAAGTTGCGGATTTCATGTTACCTCGCCCCCCGCAAAAAGTGGCAGAAATGTTTGTTAGTAGAATTACACGCGTAACCAGTCCACATATAAGTAGTCAAAGTCTGAAAACGAAAAAGACACTCTACTACTTTATTCAGTTGTACCACCGAAAACAAAAACTCGTGTTTCTACGGTCACGAATTGAGCTCGATGACATAACACTATACCAGCATACGTACACAACACTATATCACATAGTATCTCATATACTATACCATATGGCAAGCGGAAGAGAGTTCATCATACTACGGACGTGTCGTGAAGTTAAAAAGCTTACAATATTGCTATAATAATGCGTCTGCTGTACGGAAAAAAATATGAATGACAACTATTTTCTTTTAAAGTAGAATTTACTAGAAAAGTTCCTTGTAAGTAGGTTTTAGTTAAACCAGAATTCGATTTATGACAACAAACTTTTCAATGTCTACTAAAATAAAATAGTTGGGACTGATATATTTTTAATACACTTTACTGGAAAGATTGTTGTTGTAAGTAGGTAGAATTTAGTTTAATTTACCAGAATTCGATTTATAACAAAAAACTGTCTACTACTACAAAGTCTATTGAATAAAATAGTTGTCACAGATATTTTTTTCTGGCCTTACTATTTAATGGCCCTTATAAAAGTCAAATTTAACTGAGATTACTACTAAAGATACTAAAGATGTTAATGCTTGGTGGTGATAAAAGAGGGCTTCCGTTTTCTTGTTGATGTAAAATATTTGATGATTCTTTTTAGTTAAGTGTATGGCGCGGTTTATACAGAAGAAACGTATGGCGGTGGCGGATAGTCAAAGTAACACAATTATAAACCTTATAGTACGTAGCATAGCGTCGTTTGGAGAATCTCTAGTGTCCATCCTACCTCTCCCCAACGCGCCGCCGACGATCTAAATCCTAGAACTCTATATTCTAGGGTTAAATTTTATTATAAGCAACTACAATGTGGTAAAGAGAGAAGGGCTTGAGTAAGTATACGTGTGTTAAGATAGACGTGACATCAAAATACATATCGTCTGCAACATTGTTGTAGAGATTCCCACGCCTTCTTCACCCCAGGCACAACATTGTCTAAAACTGTAATGAGTGTAATGGTCCTACAATGAATAAATATACATTATCTTTTCACACTGAAATCCGTATTCACAGTAATATACACAGACACACAAACACCGAATGTTGTTGTTATATTATATTATGTTGGTTGTCAAGGGCTTGGTCAATGACCAATGGCTACCGCAACCTGGACAGATCTATTGTAGCTGTTTGTTAATATTATAAATGTTAATGTATAATAATACTTTTTAGGCTTTTGTAGTACCAAAGTTGGTGTTGTACTTATTTTTAGGTTTTATTGATAGAAAAATGTTAAATTTGTTGATAAGGACGCTACTGAACGGCAAGAGCCCTCTTAAGAGAAGTTTATTCCGAATGCGTAAATGCGCGCTGCATACAAACGAAGTCTGGTGATATTTTCAATACTAACCAATTAAATCAATGAAATTTTGCAAAAACAATCTAAGAACAAATATCTATGCTTGTATCGTGTTCGATTTTCGTTAAAATATACAGTTTCAATGCTAGGATTAATTTAAGATTTGTATAGAAATCTTTGCGGCACTGTAACTTTAAAACTGTACAGTTTATGGAAAATCGGACACGATACAAGCATAGAGTTTTGTTTCTAGATTGTTTCTGTAAAATTTCATTGAGTTTAATCGGTTATTATTGAAAATATCACCAGACTTCGTTTGTATGGAGCGCGCCAACAGTAATATACCCTTAAGACTACCAAACGATTGTAAAGCAATTGTAAAAAAAAATTAAGACTACTAATTACAGCCTCTCCCCTCTTAAAAGTGAGAGGCTTTTGCCCTGAATTGGGATTCTACAGGATATAACTTACTTACAAATTACAGGCTATCTGTAGTGTAGACTTTTAAATTTTTAATCCCAAATACGAAAATAATTCTAAGCGGACGAAGCCGTGGGCAAAAGCTAGTGTGATTCTTTTTTAAATACTTTTGCACTAAATTAAATCCAACAGGTTTAGAGTAAATGCATAATCTCGAATACCCCAGTTACAAAATTCGGCTAGCAACAAACCGCGTCCACGGATTCCATGCTCCACGGCCAGCCGGACGACTGACGACGATCTATTTTAGGTACATGTTAACCTAAATTCACACATCCAGTAACAACAAATTAGCTAACTTTACCCTAACGATGTTTAGCATGCATATGCTCACGACTATATTCTCTGAGGGGGTAGTCAGAGATATTCTGAAACCTCAGAAAATCCACGTTTCACCAGTAGTACCGAAACTCTGTCCAGTGTGACGGGAGGTGAGCCCGTCGCCGCTTATAATGGACAGTGGGTGTAATACATGCCTCGAAATTGGAGCATGCAGGTTTCCTCACGATGTTTTCCTTGCCAGTGGTGTTAAATCGTACATAAATTCCGAAAAACTCATTGGTACGAGTCGGCCTGGACGGGGATCGAACCATCGCCTCCTGCACGGCAGGCAAGGTTACTCGCCACTGGACCACCACGGCTATGTTTACTACTTTTTACAACCAAGAACATTGGTAGATTTTGTATGAAACAGCTGATTTTTTTCGCGATTTCGACATTGGCCCCATAGAGAAAGTTGTTCATTTGTTCAGTTTGATGGTCTGATCATCCCCTTAAAAACCGTCAGCAGATTAAGAACGACCCTATACAGGGTGTTAGGGTAAACAGGTGCATTACTTTAAGGGGTGATTGTACCCATGATACTAACAACCTAAGAAACATATAGGACATACGCAAAAAAAAATTTGGACTTCCCATACTAAATGCAATTAGATGATCGAACGTTTGTATGAAAAGTATTTTTTTTGCGAATTTCCTATAGGTTTCTTAGGGAAAGTTGATCAGTATCATGGGTACAATCACCCCTTAAAGTAATGCAACTGTTTACCCTAACACAATCTAAGATTGAATGTATGTTCCGTTTGGTGTGCAATAAAGTATAATTGAATTGAAATAGATCAAGCGAAGGTGAGCGGAAGTGTTGGGAGAGGCCGTCCGAGGAAAACATACCATGATTATGGAACTGCATGAAAAAATGTATGAATGTGAATGAGGCTAAAGAGGTGTGTCAGAGTCGTAGCGTGTGGCGGTCCGTGGCCTCTGCCTACCCCATAGGACAATGGCGTGAGCTTACGTATGCGTGTATGCCAAACTACCCACATTACAGGCACTAAGCCAACACTAAAATACCATTCTCGTTTAAAGCAGTTGAAACAATTTATGTTTTTGACCTAAAGATGTTAATTGCTTCAAATGCTATTTCGTCACTAAAACATAATAAAAACAGATTTTTTAGTTGTTATTGGTTCAGAATGAAAGAGCGCCCTTTTTGTTTGCTTTCTGATTAGTAAACATTTCTGATCGTTAGGTTTGGAACCCTCTATGCGCGAGAACACACCTCGCTCTTAGCCAGCTTTCGTGAAAAATTACGTAAGTTGCATGAAATCGAAGCCCGAGTTTATAAAGGCACTGTCACTGCGAATTATTGCAAACTCTTCATCAATATGAGCAGCCACAAAAAAAACTTGCATTCAACGAATGTTACGTAAAAACATGGAATAAAAATACCCGGGGATTTTAACCAGTTCATTTGCGAAAAAATGATGCAACAACGAAAGGTAATTGAAAGTATTTCATGACATGACAATAAAATAAAACAGCAACAGCACAATCCATGTGCTGAGTTGTAAGAAACGTTACAAATGCTGAATAAACTTCAATGCACAAAATTAAAAGCTAACATAGAGCCAATCGAGCCAAAGATAGAAGAATGATTCTGAAAGGAGGCTATGGATCAGCATTGTAAGGAAACCTGCATAGTGCATACGCTGAAGAAGAAATTCCGATGCGTATGTGAAGTCTACCAACACGCATTGGACACGCGTGGTGGACTAACGCCCATACACCCACCCAGAGGGTAGGCCTGTGCCCTGCAGTGGGACGTATTTAGGCTGCTGATGATGATGATACATAATATACAGGGGCCAACTTAATATGCTGACGGTTTTATAGGAAATGATCAGACCATCATTTTGAATAACTTTATCTATGGGACCAAAGTAGAAATCACGAAAAAAATATCAGCTGTGGGTCGAGTAGCATTGCAGCTTTGTATGGAATAGAAGATTTATTTTTCTCGATTTCGATATTGGTCCCGTAGAGAAAGTTGTTCAGTTTACAGGTCTGATCATTCCCTTAAAGGATCGACCATATTAAGCAGGACCTGTAGGGTCCTCACTAAATGATACACCATAAGATGAAAAAGCAAAATCAATGCCCAAGAAATAGGAGCGGAATGGTAATGTTTAGTGCATACTTATAATGGCTTTGTAGTTGAAACCGTGAGCGCCTCAAGTCTTCCAGGACAATACATACATTGATAAAATACGTTCAAGCCCAAGCCAAAAAGATAGTGAATAAATATGGTCAGAGCTGACTTCACTGGCCGAAGAGAAACTGACGGCAAAAGGTTTCGCGGAGGATTAACGGGAACAAAGAAGAAGAATGTCTGCTAACTCAACATTAAAATGTGTAGGGAAAACCGCCAAACCTAGGCACTCAAAATTGGAATCAATGAGCATTATAATAGAGGAAAGATCAGAAAGAAATATGAATAATAGGCGGAAAGCTAGCATGCGAGGAATAATCAAAATAACGCAATTTTAACAGTTTTGACGATAAAGATTGCGCTTTATTGAATATAAAGACAGTTGCACTACATCCAGTTCCCGTCTTGCTGTTTCCGAACACGCTATAACTGTTATAATAACGTTTTTGGTAAAACGAGCGCTTTCATAATAATATACCTGATATATGAAACTGCTATCCGACCCACAAGCTTCGCCCCCGTGTAATTTTAAATGCTTTTTATGTCTTCAGGGTAACATTTTAGGAAATCTTGACCAAGTAGCGTGACAAGAATTGAGAGTTCATGTGGACAGGATGAATGACAGCAGATATGTATGAAAGAGATCTAGTGAGAATTTGAATGGAAGTGTCGGCAGAGGGCGCCCTCGTAAGACGTACTCTGATCAAATCGGTTACGTCTTACAGAAAGGTGAGGAAGCGGAGTACTCGAAATTGGCGGGCATGTATGAAGAGAAGTATGGATGTAATAGATAGTAGTTTTTGTCAACCGGGAGGCTTTTCTTTTACTCTGTAGAAATACAAATTTGTCATCGCCGCTTTTGGGGCAGAATTTCTGAAATATTTATATTTCAGACAACATTTAGGTACACAGATTAATCTTCTCTTTACATCCTCATTTGATTAACATCAACATTATAAAACAGTATCTCTAATTTATTACATTGCATCGTAATAGTTTTGGCATTTCATGTTAGTACGATAGTTCCACATCCACAGTTACGTGAGAAGTTTAGCCAAATGACATAATTAACGTTTGACTACAACTAAAACGATTGCGCCGACGCACGCACGCGACTCTATTAAGAGATGAGCCGGAAACAATTTTTTACGAAGGCAAGTTCTTACTTCTTGAACGCTTGAACACGTGATTGTTATCTTTTTTGTCGTGACTTGAGATTTTAAGATGATTGATGGAAGTAGGTTCCACGACAGCGACTTTTTTCCTGTTGTTTGCCTGGCTGTACTCTTTTTTGTGACACTACTGCAATGATTTAATATATTTTTTATTCGTAGAGGGAGAAGGCATAGAGGAAAGTACGTGTTTTGTCCTATTCACTCAATAAGAGATGCATATATCAAATTTGCTATAGTTAAAAAGGACACACTAAATAAGAGATGCATATAGCAAATTTGCTATAGTTAAAAAAGGAGATTGCTACCTTATTAGTCTCCTTATTGACGTAACAACATTTTAGTACTATGGCAGGGCACACGTGCCCATCCCAGCTCAATTTGTATATCTCCAACTCCATATATATCGCTATCTCATATATGCGGTTACGCTGACGTTCTGTCCACTAGCGCTAGCGTAAGCATAACTTCTTGGTTAAAGTTTCGCTACATGTAAGTTAAGGCAACTGGAATCCCCGGGCACTAAAGAGGGACAGAAAAAGTGGACAAATACACCACGCTGGTCCAATGTAACCTAAAATACTGGCACAAAAAAGTGGAAGGAAAGAGTACCGAAGCCGCTCATTCCTACCACAGTAACTCCTGTAAACGAGGATTAAGAGCGGTGACAACTAACAACACTAGACAATGAAGTCCAGCGACCTCGATTACACTAATCTGTCTTGAAACACGGAATTAATCTTCTTTGATATGAATTGTAACAACCAAAATTCATTTCGAAAGAAATTCTCTAAATGTCAGTGAAAACCGTATCGAAATCTGTTGCGTGGTTTAGAAGAAGTAAGCGGAGAAACAGAAATGATGAGGACAGACGCGAATACCGACTTTGCTTAAACTATTTCGAGATATTTAAATGAATCAATAACTGTTCGGATTCATAACGAAAGCTTTTTAAAACCACTTTTAGATAAAACGTTGCATTATTCAAAATATTACCTCACTCTTATCTATAAAAGGACTCGTTTCACGACATAACTGGGACATTTGAGGCAGCCGAGCACAACGGGTTACGTTTTTACACTTGCAGCCCAGTTAGTTATTATACACTTTGTGCTTACGACATCACATAGTAACATCTATTCTTTATACTAATTTAGAGCAGTGCTAGATTGGTAAGAGTTTAGATTAGTTCGATGACCGCGTGACCGAATAGTGTCGTTTGCGCGTTATGGAGAGGTATGGACAACTAAGTCATGAGGGTCCACATGGACGACATGCATGGAATTTTTCTAATTTATGTACGTAAGACCGACTGCTCTCAAACGGTGACTGAAAACATCGTGAGGAAACCTGCATCCGCTGAAGACGAAATTTTGATGCGTATGTGAAGTCTACCAATCCGCATTTTGCATGCGTGGTGGACTGACGCCCATATACCCTCGCCCATGTGCCCTGCAGTGGGATGCAGATAGGCTTATGAATGAATGTATTTTAATAAGAAGTGTTTTTTAGTAAAGTGCCCAGTATAATTAATGGTCATCAGGAAACAATACTTAATTATAACATCGCACTAGTAGTTCTGTATATTTTACTATCAGTTCCTGCCGAGCAGTTTTGTTCACCGATGCAAAACAAATAATTCACTTTTTGCAGCTCGTCCAATAGAAGCGGAACCGGGAATGTTGCAGTTTCAAGACTGTTGTCTGAACTATGGCCTTGATTGTTCATTCAGAATTTTCACAGGAATTCGTTGAATCACTTTGTAAAAACTATATGAGGGCTATACAGCGCAGTTGGTAGTGAACATGCCTGCTGTGCTAACGGTCGCGAGTTCGGATCTTGTAAGGGGCAAATAATTGTATGATGAATATGAATATTGTGACCCGACTCATGGATGTTTTTATCTACAGGGTGAAATTGATATCATTGGCAACCTTTTAAACTAAGAGTCTTCCCATCAAACTGAACAACTATGACTATGCGAGAAAACCTGTGCGACTATGTCCAAGATATTTATTTATAGAAGAGCAGCTATGAATGTTTTTTCGCTTCGCATTTGCCATTTATCATGAGACTTTCATGCCTAGTAAAGACATAATTATAATGATAGAGAAATTTCTTATCACATTCTAACATTAATATAAATTAAGAAATCACAAGCTTGACAGAATAAAACGCTTGAAACGGCTATTAGAAATCTTCGAGCCATTAACGTACATCCTGAGAAGTGCATTAAGAACTAACAGCGGAGTAGCGTAGCATGGGGGGATGCCTCGGGCGGCACTTTACTAGGGGCGGCAACTTCGGGAAAAATATAGATTGATTGAGCTCTGTCTATAACCAATTCGTAGAAGTTAGTTCGTAGCTCTGATCACAGCTTAGACGCGGCGCTAAAAATTTCGAGCTTGCTTCGCTCGATCCATAGCTTTTACTTTAGTTATTTTGCACATGTTTTGTCCGTAAAAAGCTCTGGCTCTAATCGATTCGTATTGAGGAAAATCGAGCTCGCTCTAAGGTTTAATATTGGCAAGGATAAACTAAAAGATATCTGACCACAACCCGGATAGCTGTGTTAAGTGATTTCGAGCTCGCTTCGCTCGCTCCGTAATTTTTTGTGTAGGTCTTCTTTTGAAATGATGGGGCGGCAAATTTTTCTTTGCTCCGGGCGACAGAAACCCACGCTACGCCACTGTAACAGCGTATTGCAACGCAAGTTGTTTTCGCAGTCAATACGATCTATCTTAGAGGACATTAGCGAAACTAATCCATTCCGACTTACGAGGCCCATTTCTACCGGCGAAGCATTCGCTACGCTAATCGAATGTTCTCGTAACAAAACATTGAGCCCATTGCCACAGATTAAAGAGTTACCACGTAACAGAACAGATACATCACTCCCTTAGAGAACGATAAAGCGCTAATGCGCGCTGCATACGAACGAAGTCTGGTTGTATTTTCAATACTAACCAATTAAAGTCAATGGAATTTTGCAGAAACAATCTATAAACAAATAACTATCCTTGTATGTTGTCAGATTTTCGATAAAATATAGTTTCAATGCAAGGATTAATTTGAGATTTGTATGGAAATCTTTGAGGCACTGTAACTTTAATACTATACATTTAACATCTCTATGTTTTGTTTTTTCCATAACTATAAGAACTAGGAGCCTTCGAAAATCATTTCGTCTATTTTAAGTAGGTAAAATCAGTCCGAGCTGAAGTTGTCACTTTCGCACTGGTAGCTCGGGAACAGCGCGACAGCAATAGATCTGTTAAATACCTACGTATTCTACAAATTTCTTGCAGTCCTTCTCTTTCTCGCAGCGACATTTTGTTCGACGCTCTCGCTTGTTCTCGTGGCAATCGAATAGCGAGGGAGAGCCGGCACTCCCCGAAAGTGTAGGCACATATTGCGGTAGGTACGTCGATGAAGGCCTGCCATTGCATAGCGTGCTTTGCGGTTGTAAGACTTTATGGTGACTATTCTTCAGTATGTTAGAAAGCAAGTAATTGGTGATTTCAATTAACATACTCTGTTGAAGCTAGTTAGTAAGTTTTATATCAACTTGCACTTTCTACGGTTTCGGACACGCTACTTCCGCGCTTTCGTTGCTCGTTTTGATTTAAAATTCATGAGATTTGATACGACCTTGTTGAGTACGTCATTCTATCTAATGTGAATAATTCCGATGTTGCCACAACCGATGGTCCTTTTTGCGTGGCATGAATAGTAATTGAATGATTCATTCATGGAATAAGTGACGCTCGTTTCAATTGATACGGTCGATGACTCACTATCAAAATTAAGAAGAGCTCTGTGACTTTGTATGTTATGTACATACATATACAACGTGTTAATGAATAAGCGCAAAACCTCATACACCCCAACTGATTTATCACAAAATAATTAGATTGAAACAATAATTTCATTATTTTGATAGTTAACATTTAAAGTTATTCCCATTTTTAGTTTTGTGGCAAAAATTGTTTGTTATCATTTCAGCAATGAATGAAAGCACTATCGTTCTGATGGATACATATTAAGAATCTTGTTTTGGTAGTAAGTAGGGTGAGTTGAGATCGAGTTCAGTAAATTTAAAATTTTACAAACAAATTATTTAATATTTGGGAAAAAAATACCTATGTTGAAACCATTATAATTAGATTCTGCTCTCGATTCTAAACAAACTACTTTCTAGTTTTGCGTTAATTCATTAACACGTTGTATAAACTCACGATCGTAATCCCTTTACGGGTAGTCAGAAACATTGCTACAATACAACTACCAACTTTCTGTTTAAGAATGTAGTTGTTGTGGTGATAGGTGGCTAGCCTTTTGCCCACAATGGGGAAGAATTGGGGTAATCGATTCTAAGTCGGAACCAAACGGCTTGACTTTGACTTTGTATGTAGAAAATATGAGGACTAGTAAATAAATAAGTTAATAGTTTATCTAAATATGAAATGTATCATCCCAGCTTAACATTAAGGAAACAATTTTATTGAGCAATTAAGTAATTAGCATTAGTCATGAATATAATTAACATCATGTTAGATTTTCCTTCAAATGACAAACAAGAAGCGGCACATTTGCAATTCAAAGGCATTTGCGTAAGTACATTAACATAAACTAATTTTCATAAAAAAAGAAATAAATGATGATTCACTAAGTATCTCGTCGTACCCAAGACATATTTTCCGATAGAGAGTAGGTGTAATACTAAGACAGGATATTCCAAAAATTACAATTTAAAAAAAAAAACCAACGTTAAAAAACAATCATTTAAAAGTAAAAAATAATTCGGTCACATATTTGGGGATGTAAGCAAATGTATGTTTTACTTCTTAAATCTCATTAAAATATTTTAGGTCAATTAATGCGTAGGGGACGACTATGAAATGACCATTGATTTTTTTACAATCAGAGTTAATTAGTAAAATCTCTTTTTGCATCGGGGATTAAAAAGCAATCCGAAGGCGATACAGATAACAAACAGTATTTTTTTTAATTTTGAGCATTAGTATTTAGTAAGTATTAGTTCGTAGTAAAAGTTGCAAAGAGAATAATATAATCACTTAGTTTTAATAAGACACTAGCGGCGCTCGCGACTTCGTACGCGCAGACCACTGACTTTAAATACCTACTCATAACTTTTGACTGCGGGAACTAATTGCGATGAAAGAAACCTTAGATGATAATCCAAACTAAGCCCTATGTTTTTGTGAAAACGCAATTTAAATCTGTTTAGCAGTTTTTAGTAAAACAATTTATTTTTTATAAAATTGTAAAGCATCCTAATACTATTACGTATACTTAACCCCTACAATTAACTTTTATGCAAATATCTTCAATGGACATTCAAGTTAACAATTTTATTATATGTATAGAATAGACACATAATTATAGATGTTCTACATCAACGTGCAAGTAACAAGATTACACCACAATAAAGTCGATAAATTAGCGACACGAAATTAGATTAAGTCTGATATAATATAAGTACACACGGCGACACATGAAGCTACGCAAAACAAACATAAGCTGGCCGCGCGACGTTATACATTACTCTACCTGCGCGCGGTCAGCTTATTTTGGTTTTGCGTTGCTTGATGTGTTGCCGTGTGTACCTGTAGTATAGTCCATTTAAAAACTTTGTATTCAAGCAAACGGCAGATATGTAAATTATTTCGCGAAGCGTGACGAGACGTAAACATACGATATCATCGTAGAAATTCTTCGAGCTGCGTTGTTTTTGTTTTATTCTATTATACAATCGTTGCTCCTATGAGCGCATGTCATTTTCCAGTCTGCACGCGAGCTAACCATCAGTAGACATAATCTAAAACATGAGTGTTTGACAGCATAGCTCACGACTATATTCCCCAAGGGGGTAGTCAGAGATATTCTGAAAACTCCGAACATCCACGTTTCAATAGTACCGAAACTCTGTCCAGTGTGAAGGAGAGTAAACCCGTCGCCACACGTAATGGAGAGTGGCTACAATACATGCATCGAAATTGAAGCATGCAGGTATCCTCACGATGTTTTCACCGAAAAGCCAGTAGTGTTACAAATCGTACATAAATTCCGAAGAACTCATTGGTACGAGTCGGCCTGTACGGGGATCGAACCATCGCCTCCTGCACGGCAGGCAAGGTTACTCGCCACTGGACCACCACATTATCGTTTTCCTGCACCGAAATGCCAGTAGTGTTACAAATCGTAAGTACATAAATTTCGAAGAATTCATTGGTACATGTCGGCTTGGACGGTGATCGAACCATATCGACCACGACATGAGTGGTTGATGAATCTCTTTAATTTCATCTTTTATCAAATTCTCTGATCTTTTCAATGAACTTCTAGGCATTCTGCAGTACAATACTGATGTCAACCTCAGAATTGCAAAGACATTAGGTACTTTGGTACATGTCGAACTACGTGGAGTCACCAAGGGTATTTTATACACGACTTTGAACGACTTGGCCGTGTAATGATTGTATATTTCCTCAATATTTTCCTTCACAGTTGCGCGAAAAACCCATACATGGCCAGTGGTGCGTGATTTGAATCTAATTCTAGCCTGACTGTAGTAAACCTTGTTTTTAACAAATCATTACACTTCAGTCAATGTCATCATACGCTACGGCCCATTGGTGGGGCAACATTGGGGATGCTTTTTACACTGGCAAAACTTTTATGGTAAAACTAGTAATCTCTTTTTATTTCTATTAGCATACATGCAGGTTCGTGTAATGAAAAAACTATACAATAAAAAAAAGTTACGTGTCGTTTCTAAAAAAAACCTTACCTAAGACATTTTACGAGATAAGAAACCAATTAAACAACAATGGAAACAGTCTTACACTTCCCATATATGAATTACATAAAACGAAACACGCACTTGAAGCCAGTGGTAACACCGTAAGACCCATAAAATGCTAAACTGCTAGAGTATCTCATATAATTGCAATGGTAGCCCATTTAGAGAGATTTTATCACGGAATTATAACATCAGCATACGTGCCAGCCGGAACTCGGTCGGTTTGCGGCGAAACAACGAAAGTTAGACAATTGTTCTCATTACCAAATACTACAGTTACACATGTGAAATGTAGGTACGAAGTGGAAGCGGGGACTACAGCAGATTTAAAAGAAAGGACCTAAAATAAGCAGAGGAATACAAATTTTTATATGTAAAAGTAAGTCCAATGGCGAGTACCTTGCCTTCCTTGCAGGTTCGATCCCCATCCAGGCCGACTCGTACCAATGATTTTTTTCGGAATTGATGTTGGATTTGTAACACCACTGGCTTTTCGGTGAAGGAAAACATCGTGAGGAAACCTGCATGCTTCAATTTCGAGGCATGTATAGGTATTGTACCCACTGTCCATTATAAGTGGCGACGGGCTCACTCTCCGTCACATTGGACAGAGTTTCGGTGCTACTGGTGAAACGTGGGTGTTCAGAATATCTCTGACTACCCCTTCGGGGAATATAGTCGTGAGCATATGCATGAGCATAAGCTTGCAAAAGTAATGTGTTCTCGTATTAAGGAACACACCGTAAAGAAACCTGCATGCTTAAATTTTTAGTCCAGCAGAGTTAATTCGTTTCAAAATAACTTTCTGCTTTGAAATTGCGAAATGTGACATTGCTATTGCTATGGCATATGTGTGATTTTTGTTACTAGCAAATGTAGAAACATTATGTTCACAAAATCGATTACAGCATCTAGATTCTGCTTCGTTTGGCGCTTGTTCCAAATAAACTTAATCGCCATTCTAATCGCCTTCACTACGGCCCCGCATTGTATTAATTTCGACACTGAGAAGATTCTAAATACCCATCCATTCATTACCCGTGTTACATGATACAGCAGCGGCGAGAAAATATCTTGTATCACTTTTTGTGATACGGAAACCGAATTTATGTCCCAGGTCACGTGTGAAAAGTCAAACCTCGATTCGGGTTTTGTTTTCGGTTTCAAAATTAAACATTTCATTCATATAACGATTGTTATACGTAAGCCACATTCAAATGACCCATTGTTATTAATTGAATAACTCAAGAATGTGGAAAGTAATATTGTTCTGGATTTTTTAAAACTTTACTGTCGAAATTTATTCGTCAGTGTTTTTCACCCGTCACGTTTATAGTCAGGGTTAGCAAAATAATAGATTTAACAATGACATTTTTATGTTAATGCACCTCCCACTTGATCGAAATCGATCATAAGCATAACAAAACGAACGACTAATCATTTTAATCCATTCATATATCAATCACATCTAAAGTATGCAAATAATGAATCCACAGAGAAAAGACAATAGTAGAAAAGTCTAATCGGTCATTATGTTCGTCAAGAACGTCAATAACGTCAATAACATACCAAATAAATCTGATAGGACTTACTGCCAGTTGCACGTACGTTCATTAAATATCTTGCTGTCACTTTTTGTCTTGTTGACGTAGTATAAGCTAGCAAGAGATTTAATGGAGGGTTAACTTTAATGAACGTACGTGCAACTGACCGTTAAACACGTCGTTTTTCGAGTGTTTCTCGAATAACAATGTCACCCCTCACAGATTTGCGATGTTTAATCCTTTTAGTAAGATAGAGAAAGTTAATGGTACCTATAAATATAATTTTAAGCCCCATTTGCGCACTCCTGCGGATAGAATTAAACTCCAGGTTATGTTGGTAGCACATGATTTTTTGTATAGAAAAACACCAGAGAGCTATTTTACCCGGAGTTAATTGCTAACCTAGGAGTACGCAAGTGGGCTTATAAGTAAGAATTGTTTTACTCAAATTACCTAACCATGCAAAACAAATTTTTACGCAGCATCATTTCAACTTTCTTTAATAATTGTTCGACAATGGCGTCCATTAGCGATGCCGTTATAGTTGTGCTAAAAATAATAATTGTTAAAATAGTAATGGTATCGATTCCGGTAATCCAACCTCTCGTTAACGATTGCGTACGCGCACGACTCTCGCTTTCATCTGCTAGGGTTACCAAAAGTATATTTTGATAGCTCTATTGGAATTAGAAGGTACGAATTATTTTCTGTGTCTGAAAAACTCACTTTTTAAAGTACATAATTTCTTTTTGTAAGGGTTTCCACACTGCGTATTTTCCGTGTAGGAATGTCACCGACCAAGTCAACCTGTACAGTCCAAGAGTGAAGGCTGTTAAATCCGCTGCAAGGACTGCTCGGGAGGTATACTTATAACAGGGTCCTTCTTAATATGCTGGCGGTTTCTTGCGGGCAAGATCAGACCATGAAACTGAACATCTTTCATATGGGACTAAAATCGAAATCGGGAAAGAAAATCTGCTGTTTCATTGAAAATTGAAACCTAACTCGAGCCGAATATAGCAGATTATATTTTCGCGATTTAGATGTTGCTCCCATAGAGAATGTTGATTAGTTTGAAGGTCTGATCATCCTCTAAAAAAACAGTCAGCATATTACTAAGGACCCTGTATAATATGCTTACTGTCAGCTGTTATTAAGTGTACGAACTTGCTTGCACAATGGTGGTAACCCTAACTGGGGAGGAATGTCGCGCACCAAGTCGACCCGCGTGTTATAGACCAAGTGTTACGAGTGTTACATCCGATGTAAAGCTCCAGAGGTATCTAAGTGTGCTTGCTTACTTCTAGGTTATGGTCAGACACGACACACAGGATCCTTAATATGCTGACAGTATTTTAACATGAATACACCATTAAACTGAACGACTTTCTCTATGGGATTAATATCGAAATCGAAAAAAAATAATCAGATGTTCCATTCATTTGGGTTGAGTTGGATTGCAGTTTTGATGGAAGCAGCAGATTTTTTTTTTTGCGATTTCTATATTGATCCTATAGAGAAAGTTGCTCAGTTTGATGATCTGATCATCCTATTATAAAACCGTCAGCGTATTAAGTTGGACTTATAATGCATATAATTTTACACCTTGTATTACACAAATATATACAACGTGTTAATGAATAAGCGCAAAACCTCATACACCCCAACTGATTTATAACAAAATAACTAGATTGAAACAATAATGTCATTGTTTTGATAGTTAAAATTAAAAGTTATTCGCATTTTAAGTTTTGAGGCAAAAATGATATGTTATCATTTCAGCAATGAATGAAAGCGCTAACATGCTCATGGATACATTTTAAGAATCTTGCTTTAGTATTATAAGTAGGGTGAATGTGCCCTTGCGGTGGGTTGAGATCAAGTTCAGTAAATTTAAAATTTTACAAAAAAATTATTTAACTTTTTGAAAAAAATTATCTGTGTTGAAAACATGATAATTCGATTCTGCTCTCGATTCTAAAAAAACTACTTTCTAGTTTTGCGTTAATTCATTAACATGTTGTGTTGTCCTTTTTTAAAGTTTTTCTTTTTTTTCTCTTCTTTATATTTTAAAGGTTTATTGAAGTCACGAAATAAAATGAAACGCGATAACAAGAAATAAAAATTGTAAGTATGGTATTTAAGATTTAAATTCCATTATAAAACGGGAAATTCAGTTCTTTACCGTTTCCGTCATAAACAGACACATTCGATAATCTATGTCAACGATGTTTAACAACATGCAAACAAGAATGTTATGCTATAAACATTTTAAACACTTCTTGAACTTTGTGTCAAAATAGTGTGGAATGTAAGTAAAACTTTTGATTCTTAAGGGTATACTACCGTTAGCGCGCTCCATACAAACGAAGTTTTGTTTTATTTTCAATACTAACCATCAAATGTCAATGACATTTTTCAGAAACAATCTAGAAACTAATCTCTATGCTTGTATGTTGCCAGATTAAAATAGTTTTAAAGTTACAGTGCCTCAAAGATATCCATACAAATCTTAAATTAATCCTAGCATTGAAACTGTATATTTTAACGAAAATCTGACACCATACAAGCATAGAGATTAGTTTCTAGATTGTTTCTGTAAAATGTCATTGACTTTAGTTGGTTACTCTTAGTCTTGAAAATATAACCAGACTTCTTTTGTATGCATTAGCACTTTCGGGATAAACTTCTCTTAAGTCGCGATCGAATTGCATTGAACCCATAATGGTCGAAGCTTGTAGTGAAATAAAATTCTCGATAATTAAGCTTCGTATAATCATGTACGTAACGGTACCGAAGATACGAAATCCTGTTGCGATATTTTTTGTACCTGGGCATCTAAGTAACATTTTTAAGAAAGGGTACTTTTATTTCCCCATTCTCCGATTTCATCGACACTCAATACATTCTGAGGTCGTTTTAATTTACTAAAATCAGATTTACCAGCTTAATTTATTTCAGGATACGATCTCTATCAGAACAGAAGTATTATCCTTAAGAGCTCATAAATACACACATTTATTGACCATTATACAGTAATCGGCGTAATAAATATCGATAATAATAGAACCGCTAATATTTTGTTTCCTTTTTGTACTATTAAAGGGATTAAATACGCCATCTGAACACTAATAAATATTAAAAGACTTAACAATGGCTTGTATCTAAGTACACCAAGAGGTTTAAATACGTATAGTCTAAAGAAGAAGAAACTAAATATACTTTTCTTCTACGACTACGTTATGCAGAATAAAAACGGTCAAGTGTTAACTTAAAAAAAGTGTTGTTTTCTCCGCGAACTTTAGCGAGAGACCGACTCACACTTGGCCGGTTTTTATTATTTGTTGTTATACTGTAGTGTTTGCTCTATAATCACACCAAGTTTGAAGCTTGTAGTTATCGTTTTTACGATAGAGAGAAAAGAAAAAATGTTGATAAAAACGAGTTTATTGTAGAAGAAGAGGTAAGCATGTGCGATACTGAGTGAGTGCGAGCGAGACAGGAAAACGCCATTGCCTACATTTTCCGACACGCTTCCTGCTAGAGTTGAGGTTAAAATTGGTGAGGGACATGGAGTGTCCGTACTGTATGCAGTACTAGATACTCTTTCTTTTACAAGGAGTTACAAAAAAGTAAAAATAAACAATTTAAAACTTTTAAGGGGGTTGTTTAGACCATCAAACTGAACAACTTTCACTATAGGACCAACATCGAAATCGCGAAAAAAAAGTCGGCAGTCCCATACATTTAGCTCGAGTAGATTTGTAGTTTAGTATGGAACATAAGATAAATTTTTTCGCGATTTCGATATTGGTCCCATAGTGAAAGTTCAGTTTGATGGTCTTAGCCACCCCCTTAAAATGTTCTTTGTAATTTTTACCTGTACTATGCTTTGGCTTAAAATTATAAGAATATAAAATAATCTCCGCAGGAATGGAAGCCATACCAATAATAATCACCTTCTATCATCATCTTATCCGCACTTTGACTAATTATTATATGGACTGGTTACGCGTGTAATTCTACTAACAAACATTTCTGCCACTTTTTGCGGGGGGCGAGGTAACATGAAATCCGCAACTTTGGATTTTAGTCCCCATAACTTTAGATTCTAATTTTGAATGTTAAAAATCATGAAAAGTAGTCTCGTGTGAACCCCAAACGTTCTCGAAGTTATTATTTCGCAATTATAGGCTTTCTCGTTTAGGTTAGGTTTAGGTTAGGTTTAGGTTTAAAATTGAATGTAAATGCACAAGATCAATTGTGCTTATACCGTGGCAGAGGGGAAATGCTACCGCAAGGCTAGTCCTTATAATAATTAGTCAAAGTATCCGCATAATAAACAAATTCTGTAGCGGATATTTTTAGGTGTCAGTTTTGTATTACAATTTAGAGGTGAATGGAACAGGTCAGTTCTCGCTGGCTGGTATGTCCTAGTCCCTAAAGCAATAAATTATCAACAACAAGGTGTTAGGAATCTTCTGGGCCGAGGCGCGCTTTGTGCAGAGTTCAGTGAACTTCAACATCTGGATTCGAGGGACAATGGAAAGACTTGACGAGTTAAGAAGCGTGGAGAAAAAGCGTGTCATTTGATTTGAGCCTGTCGAGATTTGTCGGCTTGTTTGGTTTTAGTCGAACAATTAAGTCTTCGTTTTGGGATGGTTTTGGAATATCAAACATTGAGAGGAAAACGGGCAGTCGCGTTAGCTCATTTAGTAGTGAACCTGCCCGCTGATCCGAGGGCTGCGGGTTCGAATCCCGCAAGGGGCGAATATTTGAATGAATATGAATATTTGTACCAGAGTCATCGGGTGTTTGTATCTACATAATATTATGTATTCTACGGGGTGTAAACTTAAATTCGTGATATACTTTATGGGGTGCTTCAGACCATCAAACTGAACAACTTTTAGTATGGGAATGGGACCAACTTTGAAATAACGAGGGACTAGATAATACTATGTGTGACATTGTACAAGATTTATTATTATCCGTCAATTCTTGGATATTCTGCAATGAAACAAACTATTAGGTCCCTATGTTATTGGGAAGGAAGACATTTTAATAAAATGTAATAATCATTGTCAAGTATCGCTATATAATTATCTTTCACCCACCTAATTCAAAACCATGGAAGTTCAACATTTAACACGAACCACGAAAGAGCGGTTTAATATCACAATGAAACCCTTTTTACAAAAGATCTCCATTCCAAAAATAGATTCTGACCAAACTAGCTGCACCATAGCCACACAGTACATAGTCTGTGCACGTTATAGAATACCTAATAAGCGGATCGGTTTAAGAAATCTCGAGCCTTAACCCGTGCCGGGTCATCGACCTCGGCTTAGCGCCGCGGGCTGCGCGGACGCAGGCTTATTGTAGTCTATAGAATAGAAACAACCTATAACAGAATTGATGCTGTAATTCAAGGTCGGATTTTTTATTCTAGTCTTTGCATTGACATACAAAATAATGGACGCCGCGGTCTGGGTCAAAAGTATCGAAAAAGTGTCCGAGACTAACCTACACAAACTTAAGTACGTGCATAGTAATATAAACATTGAAAATACTGTTTTTTAATCATTTTTATAATTTTATCATAATCAACCTATAGGTATTATACGTTCCATTGTGCATTATAATTACGCTATGGAACAGGCCTACCCTCACGATGTTTTTCTTCACCGATTGAGATCAGTCGGTATTACGAAAATAAGTTATGAGTGTCCGTACGTCGCAACTCGAAAGTGTGTTCAGGCTTAATAAATACTGTAATATCCATATTACCCATAGTATCCGTTTCGGTACTACTGGTGAAACGTGGATGTTCTGAGGTTTCAGAATATCTCTGACTACCCCCTCGGGGAATATAGTCGTGAGCATATGCTTATGCTTTATATCCATATTTTCAAAGCATCGTGCAAAGGTATTCAGAGCAATATGCAGTGTGACCGTTTTTGGTATTTTTATATACTATAATTTTAGTACAAAATCAAGTTTCAGTACAATCTTAGTATAATTTAAAATATTTTAGTATATATTCAGACCTTTTTCCAAAAACACCGAAAAGGGGCTCCAAATTATTAGTTAAAATTCAAGATGCGAAGCCACTGGCCGAAACAATAATTTAGTAAATTTTTAGTTTTATTTCACTTTTCTTTTAGTATTTTTAGTACTGGGACCACTACACAATCCGTTTGGTACATTAATGAAATTGAAAAGGGTCACACTGGAAATGTCATATCGCAAATCATATTTAGAACTATTTGTATGTGTTACGCTATAACGGTCACGTAAAAATGCACACATCCATCATTATCATGTGATAATTATTCACAATCATTAAAGATATTAATAACCACTTCCACGTCAACCGTTTCTGGGGTAGTAGGTTCCGGACTTAAAACATTTTTATTGCTCAATAATTATGTAATATATGGAACTGATTAATTCTTTACATAACATTATTGAGATTCATCGAAAAACAAAAACAGTTTCAATATTCTGCAGGCTTATTTACTACAGTTTTACCCGACTGCGCCAGAAGGAGGGTTATGTTTTTCGAGCGTATGTATGTTTGTATGTCTATTTCTTTGGCACGGCCTACAGCCTAAACGGCTTGATGAATTTTAACGTATGAGGTGTCATTAGATTCGTAAAAATTTATGAGAGTGACATAAGCTATATTATTTTAATATGGCGTCTGCGAAATAAAAAAGATTCTTGATTACAATGTTGGTCACTTGGTCACGTAGTAAAAGTTATTCAGTTTGATGGTCTGAAGCATGTGAGGTATTTATGTTTACACCCTGTAAAGATGGACCATTACGCAATGTCACTAGAAACCACTCAACTATAGTCAATTGCTCTCCGCGACTACGTCTTCCATATTTTTGGTATTTTAAACCAATTTTCTCTTAATAATCAATCATGTGCAATACAACGTGTGTGTTCATAATTGGACCAAAGAAAACCGTATTGGGTGAAATGGTGCTTTAGAAAAACGACTTTCGACAGAGAGAAATGAAGAAAGCGTAGTTTGATATCTGTATGAGAAAGTTTTGGAAACGAGTGTTATGAGATTTGTCGATCGATCTTTATAAACACCGCGTTAACAATTTTGTAAATTTTATATCACGTACATCATTGAGATATGAGATTAAGACAGATTTTATGACTTTTATACTGCGTTTCAATATGCTACAAATTTCCTTTTTATGTGAAGTTGGAGTAAGATTAAATAAATTGAGCATATTAAGGGTTTTAAACTGAAATTTCGTATTAATAAAGTGGTACATGCATGCATCGAGGATTGACTACCCCTCGGGGAATATAGTCACTATATACCCCGTCGGGGAATCAATTCAATCAATCAATCAAGTCAAGTCAGAGATATCCTCAAAACTCAGAATATCCACGATTCTCTGAGTTCTGTCCAGTGTTACGGGTAGTGAGCCCGTCGCCACATTGATTTCCTCCAACGAAAAGCCGTGTTAAAAAAGTGGTGTTACTGCTCATTGGATGGGGATCGAACCATCGCCTCCTGCACAGCAGGCATGGTTACTCGCTACCAGGTGGTCCACCACGTGGGCCTGCGTGGTGGTAACAAAGTTATCTATTTACGTTTAGGTATGTACTCGCTTCACTAGTCTTTATTGAAAAGTAATAAGATACGAGATTCAATTTCATAACAATATTGCTTCTACATAAAAACAAGTCTACGACACAAACTATGTTGAAGACTCCACGATGCAATTTCTTGCATCAGATATGAGAATCGTTCGTAGACAAATTAAGATATGAGAATGACTTTGTTTGTTTACAAATTGTGGGAAAAGAACATTATCTTCGGTGCCTTGTGAAATTGGAATGTAAGTTAATTAACATCACCTACACCTATTACTAAACTTTAATCTGATTGGATGATAATACCTATTTGTAATTTGTTTTTTCATGTTAGCATTAGCCCTATGGCAACCACTCATGCTGTAGTGTAAAAATTAGTCAGTCAGCAATGGTCGTATCGAGTCACCACCAGGGTGACCACTCAGGGTGCGCCTGACGAACTGAGGTTTTGTAACTTTCGGGGGAGGCTGTAATGAATTTAATCATCTACTTACAGATATCATATAACTTCTCGTACAAATACCTGGGGTTACCGCATCATCATCGGCGTATATCTTCCCGTTGACTTGAGTTTCATGTGTTTTGTATCATATTAATATCGCATCGTTGGGCAGAAGATACGATGTATAAACACAACAAACAGTTACAGGGATTACAGAATTGAGTATTTGTAAATTAATGTTATTATCCACTATATCCACTGCCTCCGTGGTCTAATGGTTAAGAGTATTGGTCTCTTGACACGGAGGTCGTGTGTTCGATTCCCATAGGGACACCTAGTGATATGTCACTTTGAGCATTTTCCACCAGTTGGTTAGGACATTGCAGGCTGAATGACCTGATCGTCTTTAAAGAAATATGATTCCGCGCTTCGGATGGCACGTAAAGCCGTTGGTACCGGCTACTATCTCTGGTGGTGGTAGTCGTTATATAAAAATCACGCCAGAGGTCGTAAGGCGGTCTGAAAAAACTCCGACACCAGGGCTCGCTGCCCACACGATAAGAAGTTATCTTCCCCACTACTAGGGAACCTACACTCGGGTGCGGGTTGTTGGACTTCACATACGCATCAGAATTGCATTTTAGAAACCTTCATGATGATTTGATACTGAATCGAAAAAATTATACACTAATAGCTCATTATAAAAACGCTTTCTCTTTGTAAGGTAGATAAGATTAGATATCAAACAAAACATCTAGAGTTCAACATTGAGGTAACATTTTCTAATTTAACAAAAAACAAAATAGCCTATTGTATCCTCAGCGCCTTAAACTATAAAACTGTTCAATCACTTTCTATCAAGTTAACCTTTAAAAAAAATAGTGTACCACCATTGTTACATACGTGTGCATTGTCACCGTATTCACTTGCTTTTTACTAGCACCTGTTTGGATACTATTGTTGCCAAAGTCACTAGTTTCTCGATCAAATTACGTTTATGTTCCAGCTGGGTGGCTAGGATTATAATCTTATCGCACCTGTTTGCTCGTGCATCCGCCGTGGTAGATAATACGAGTGCGTTAAAAGTAGAGAAAGTAAAATTGTACAGATTATTCCGTATCAAGTGGGTGTTGTCTAAGATATTATGCTTTATACGCATAAAATAATGTCAGATTCTCTTATTTGTAATTCTATTTTGAAGTAAATGGGCTGAGATATAATTTAAAGAAAATTATACAACAATTAGCCCCACTTGCGTCAATCTGGGTGAGAAAATAACTCCAGGTTAAGTTTGTAATCTATGATTTTTAGTATAGCAGAAAATCCGAGTTAGCTATTTTACTTAGAGTTAATTGCTAATCCAGGTTGGTTCAAGTGGGGCTTAGTAGCTTATCCTTATAATTAGTATTGCTGCAACAATGACTCCACATTTTAAGTCTCGAATCAAAACAAAATTTCATATTATTGTGAGTGAATACTAAGCGAGAACAAAAAGTATGTGTGCATAGAAAGCGTGGGCGATCCGATCGGCAATTAATGGCAACATCGAGTACATACGAGATCTGCTTCTTGCTTCTTACTATTGTTCTACTGCCAGCTTTAATTAGAGGCGAAAGTCTAACGAGAGTTTTACGTGAAAGTTTCCTACACTCAGAATCCCACGAGTGACGCACGGATTTTTTTAAACGTGGCAAGTTTTGTCTTAGGATGGTTAGATTAAAATGGCTAATTAGTGTTTTGTAGATTAATTTGTTTTCTCAAGGCTGAAATGAATAAGTGTAATAAAGTTTTGTACATTTTTAGTATTAAAAAAAAGATATCTGGTGCTATTGTTCATTATGCTTCATGTCGAGAGTTTTGAAAATTTTCACTTTGGGTTTAAAACTACAAAGATCATCAGCCTATATATACGTCCCACTGCAGGGCACACTCCTACCCTCAAGGTGTATGGGGGCATCCAAAACGCGTGCCCAATGCGGATTGAGACTTCACATACCTACGCATCAGAATTTCTTCTTCAGCGTATGCAGTAATGCATACAAGCTTCAAACTTTGTGTGATTATAGAGCAAACTCTACAGTACTACAACAAATAATAAAAACCGGCCAAGTGTGTGTCGGTCTCGTGTTACAAGGTTCAGGACAACAAACAATTGTTTTTATTTATTATGTTGTGTGATGGTGTGGTATGGAACCCTCTGTGCGCGAGTAGCCCGACTCACTTGATCGGTTAATTTTTTTAGTTTACAACCTACTCAGGATCCGTTAGCCAAAGTAGATAACTTTAAACTTTTCAAAAGGGCCGACAAAGCTTAAATAAACGTACTTAACAATCTTGCGGTTTTCCTCTGAGGCTAATAAAAGTTATTACAGAAATTATCGTTGTGAATCGTTTCATTACAATGTTATTTGTTATGAAGTAATAAACTGAATGGGTAGAGATAGCTTGGTTATGGTTACTTACATAATTGTAGTGTTTTTGTAAATATTACAAAACTTGAAAGTAATTATTTTGTTGCTGGTAACATGTATTGGTAATCACAAGCGTAGCATAAACATATGCTCGCGACTATATGCCCCAAGGGTGTAGTCAGAGATATTCTGAAACCTCAGAAAATCCACGTTTCACTAGTAGTACCGAAACTCTGTCCAGTGTGACGGGGGGTGAGCCCGTCGCCACTTATAATGGACAGTGGGTACAATACATGCCTCGAAATTGAAGCATGCCCGTTTCCTCACGATGTTTTCCTTCACCGAAAAGCCAGTAAAAATTGATATATTCCACAAGTAAATATCATCTGTACTGATCTGTACGCAAGATTATATTACGATTGATTCTGTTTTGAACCTTACAATTGATATTTTTAGATTAAACTTTATCTTTACTTATAAAACAGTTCTGTGACTGACAGAACTGACAGACAACGCACAGCCTAAACCGCTGAAGATATACGTCTGAAATTTGGAATATACAGGGTCCCACTTAAAATTATATTTTTATTTCGCGATTTCAGACCGTCAAACTGGACAACTTTCTCTATGGTACCAACGTCGAAACCGCGAAAAAAAAACAAAGGTTTCATCCAATGCTAATGTTTTTTTCGTGATTTTGTTGTTGGTTCCTGATGGTCATTTTGATGGTCTGATCATCCCCTTAAAAAAGTGTCAGCATATTAAGAAGGACCCTGTATATTCTACGAAGGAAGTAGGGGTGCACTAAGAAAAATTATATCTCGATATTCTAATTTCACACAAACGAAGTCGCGGGCAAAAGCTAGTTTGTAAATATTTAAAGTGCCGACGACCAAGTCTAAATATGAAATTCGCTTTCGGAAAGATACTTATTATGGATTCGAAATACGGAAAATAAAAACACCAGAAATAATAGATTTCCGGAACATGCACTAATCTAGAATAAATAATTTAATCTTAACCTAGATTTAGAGGTCAGACTTAAAATAAATGTCATAACAAGTCATAAAAATTAATGTAAACAGCTTTTTTATACAATTCTGTATAATCTGACACCAGGGCTTGCTGCACGATAAATAAGCTAGATTTTTGTAGAATAGCTATTATCATTTTCTATGGAACAGCTTTTTGTTGGTCCCATAGTAAAAGTTGTTCAGTTTGATGGTCTGCAGCACATCATAGCACAGCTTTAGTTATGTAACGCATTTATGGTTACACCCTGTTTAAATTTTTTTTTTATTTTATTTCTGTTCAAATCTTCGCATAGCAACAGAAAAGCAAAACTTGTGTAGCAAAAATCCGTAAAATCACATGGTTTTAACTGACTTAAGTACCGCGACTTGCTATTATTTATTGTAAAACTTGACGAAGAGGGCAAAAAGTTAATTTTAATGTCATCCACAATAGCAAAGACGGTATAATTGTTAACAATGCTAATGAAGAACGCCATTGTTGTTTATTTCCCACAGGCAAATGAGAATGGGACAGGTTTTTCAAGATTACCTCGGAAAATGCAAGCAAAAAGCAAATTAAAATAGCATCAATTAATCAGGCTTAAATGCTTTTGATTCCACATCTAAAAGGCGAAAGACATCTTTAACTGGTTCATATTTTTGTTAATAGCATCGTTAGTCTATTATGTTACGTAGTTAACGATGTCTATGCTCAAGATCCATAAATTAATAACAAATTGATTAATTTACGATCCAATTTACGTAACTATTAGTTGGCTACCAAATGTACTGAATCAGCTGAACTTGGGTCATGCCGCATGCGGTATTCTTTTAGGCCTTAAACACACTACTAACACCTTGGACACACTAATATAAGGTCTGAAATTCTGATACTTCTTTTGAGCGTGAGTCGAGTCTGAGTAGAGTTGTAACAATGAATTTTGACATACGCGAGTTCTGACTATACTTCATTCCAAATAAGGACGACGAGATTTTCCGATTCCTATTCAGCTTTCTGTCCAATTCTGATAAGCAAATATAATTTATTTATCAGAAAGATCTACCATCCGACATATCTTGGACGTTAATAAAGCTGTTTTAAGAATAAGTGAGAGTAAGTGTTTCAAATGTCTGTTTCTGTAATTAAAAAGAGCCTTAAATTTTCGTTGCTATTTTGAATCGAGTATAGGGTTTTCGAATTCCCGGTAACAGATTGAACTGAATTGACCGTATCACAACTACAACCAGTGTTACTCTAGTCTTTTTTTCTGCTGAAGATTCCCGGAAACCTGGGTATTTGAAATCCCTATAGCTCGACTCAAACTCAGCTTTTTGTATCTGAATCCTTCAGATCAATGGAAAATTAATGGATATGCCCATAGCGCGTTTAGTTGAAGCACACAAGTAGTACACTTGGTTCATACAAACTTAGCACAATTATCTGTCATCTCGGTACATTTTTGAAGTATACCTGTCATTTGTTTTGGCTTATTTTTCTGCTTTGAAATGTTCACGTAAGGCCGATACTTTAATTTTACTTTGATCTATGTCTGGATCTCGGTCTAAGTATCATGTAACAACGAATGTCCATAATGCAAACGAAAAGATTGGCGTTTAGGACTATTACGTCTTAACATCTTCGGTATACATATTGCATAATAACAAGATTCGAAGGCAGAATATCAATACAGTTTTGACTAATATATGAATTTAAAGAATTTCCATTTGGCAAATTCCTTTCACAGTGATAGAACGTTGATTGATGATTCCAATGAGTCAAACTCGACAAACTTAACAAGGAAAAGATAAAATCATAACATCGAAGTAACAGGAAGCACCACCGTCGAGGAATTGATTAAATTAAAACAGTAAAGGGGGCCCCGGTTCGTTTAGTTAGTAGGATCTATGCGCTGTGCACTGCACACATCAATTTGAGGTAATTGACTGGCCAGTCTACAGTTCAAGCTCTTCTTCGATGTTCAGATCTTGAAACGTTTTATTTAGGAAGAAGATTCGACTGTTGAAGCTCCTCGACTAAAAATAGAACTGATAGATTTAAAAATTACGTCTTCAAAAGGATATTTCGTCTGACGCACCCTTGGTGACTAGCTGGGCTAATCTTTCCACTACAGCATGAGCAATTGTCATGCGAATAGGCTCATGCTGACACAAAAGAAGAAGGATGATAAAATGGTATGTGTTCTCTAGGAATTTCCGCAAAAACCAAAACAAACAAAGTATAATACCAAGTCTACACGATAGGTGAAGGTAGTGACTTAGCGACACCGTATGAAGTCTTGATTGAAATTATTTCTTGTATATTAAACAAACCAATTCCAGTCACAATTTCAAATATATTGGTTTATAAACATGTTACAGCCATGTTGTGCTATTTCGAATCAAATTAAAGACTTAACTTACTAACATTAAGACTCTTGACTTGGACTTATTTTTTCAAATTCAAAGCAATAGACCAAAAATAGTCTAATCCGCAACGCAGGCTTCGTCAAATCTTAATCACATACATCTATATCCGCTACAAGCTTCGTCAATGGCAGCACACAAGATAAAATCCGCATGCAAGCTTCGTCAGACTATAACTAACTAATCTAAAGGCACTACCCTTCGCAACCCCGGCTCAAAGGTCCCAAAGATACTGGCCGCATTGCCCCTCTGGATGGCCAAAGAAATTCTCTGTACCAGAAAGGCTCCCGAGCGTGGGTCCCCCCCCCCCCCCCTTAGTCCTCATTCGCTGCCCCATCTCTGTAACAAAGTCCTTGGCATCGACCCCCCAAGGGCCTCCAGTCTCAAAAGCGGCTGGCACGAAATCATACCCCTGCTCCAGGTTGGTATATGTCGCCCGCTTTAGCCTCGCCGCCGACTTCATTTTTCAATCTTTAATTCAATTCCAGTCAAGTCATCATATACATAACCTACTTTCTTTTACAAATTACTTAGAAAACTTTAATATTTCACATAACACAGTAAACACCCTGAAACTAATAACACACATGTCAAAACGAGAAGACGTTGTGTAATTTTTTGTGTGCTAAACTGACCGCTATTGCAACGGAATACACAACAAAACAAAACCTAACGTAACAAACAATATGTAACAGCTGCGTAAGTACAGTTAAATAATTCCACTGCCTGAATACGAATAGGAATGCGAGATAAGAAATCATCTACATATGCGATTCATTGTGATTATTTTGTAATAGTTCCGCGTCGCGATCGCGCCAGGGAAATGAGGAAAAATTATTTTAAGTACACCCGTTAAGTGCGATGTAAAAACATTACTTTCACTTAGAGATTTCCATCATTGCTCACTTTCCAATACCGATGTGCAAAAGCATAGATGACCATTCTTTGACGTGCACTAAAATAGCACAATCATGCAGTGTCACGTCTTCGGAATTGGAAAGCCTTGAATAAACTGAAACATTTAACTTTTACCTGACAGTGACATAAAATGAGAAAACAATATATATTTTATTTATAGCTTAATTAGCTCTAGCTCAAATAACAATAAATCTATAAATAAGTAAATATGCAATTAAAGTTGGCGTCGAGGGAGACCTAGAAAAAGGTGGCGGGACGAAATCGATGACTTCCTGAAGAATTGGCCTAACGAAGGGCAAAACCGGGACGCATGGAGAGAACGGAGGGAGGCCTTTGCCCAACAATGGGACAGCGACGGCTGATATAATAACTCATTAATTCTAGACAAATCAGTTATCCATCATGATTCAATCCAGAACTACTCGGCTTCAACACGAAAAATAAGATAAGATAATAGACAGGGTGTAATCTTAAATGCTTTAAATACTTTAGGGGGTGCTTCAGACCATCAAACTGAACAACATGTACTATAGGACCAATATTGAAAACGCGTAAAAGAAATTGGTAGTTCCACAGAAAATTTCAAAGGTTACTCACGACGACGACTCACTCTTTTTTTCGCGAATATATTGGTGATCCCATATTGAACGTTGTTCAGTTTGATAGTCTAAAGGACCCCCTTAGGTATGTAGACTTTACACCCTGTATATTTAAGAAACTTTTTCTTTTAATGTTTAAATTCTAATTAGAGTCTATATTGATTTCAAAGTCAAAAACGAAGAAAGGTTTATTCTAGACAAGATAATTTTCGTAAGAAGCAAATAACGCGCATCGATGCGAATTACAGAGAAGCACATTGTGATAATAAATCATTAGAAGAAAAACAATCTTTATTACATACTATTACGCCAGTCACGCACTAATTAGTCACGTAAAGAAATATCAAAAATGTAAAATTACTTCTTACGAATTTTGAAGTAGTATACGCATGAAATTTTAATGATTTTGTGCATCATTATTTTAATACCATTGTTTTACATTCTAAAGGTATATTCAAACATAATGGTAATTGTTAATGGGGTTGGAAAATCGTTTTGTACATACAGGGTAAAACAAAACAACTTAGTAACACTGCTTCAGACCATTAAACTGAACAACTTTCACTGTGTAGCCAACGTAAAGAAAAATTTAAAAAATCATTACTTATCATAACTGTGCAGTACCTATACATAACCCATCACAATATTCTTCAAGACAGATAAAAAGCTGCTCATGAATACTGTGCAAAATTCATTTTGAAACGAGAAATGTAATTACTTACAAACCCCACAAGAATTTTAAAACAGAATCTATCCAACATTTTCAATTATACTAATAGACTATTGAAGTTAAATGATGATAGACTCTTTACAAATAGTTCACTTAACTTTGTAATTTACTTGAATGGATAATCAACAGTGCCAGACGCAGAACTTATTTTAATATTTCATAGACTAATTGCACTAATCTAGAAACCTCACCTTTGATTTCATGACCGACTTTAAAAAAGGGCGATTGCTAAATGCCAGGATACTATGAACTTTAAATATTTTACCTGTTTTATTATTTCTATGACCTAACGATTTCATTCACAAAAAAATAATTTTAATTGACTAATGAAATACTCGTAGAAATAAAAATTTCAATGAAGCGCTCGTTGGCGTAGTGGAGCTTCGGTATCGGAATCGATCACCGAAGTTAAGCAACGTCAGGTCCGGTCAGTCTTTGGATGGGTGACCGTTTAGTGGTATTTCATCTCGAGCGTTTCTGTGCTTCGGAAGGCACTTTAAGCAGTTGGTCTCGGATAGTTCCGTCAGATGGCGTTGTAACTATTCGTTAAGCCAGGTCAGAAGCCTATTAAGGCGGCTTTAAGAAAATTCTCTGACAGCATGTTGACCACTAATTTGCCTCCACCAACACGCACTGGGCCCGCGTGGTGGAGTATGGCTCACTCCCTCGTACCCTTATTCGTGAGAGGCCTTCGCCCTACATTGGGATTCTACAGGTTATAACTTACTTAATGTATTCATAGTAAAATATACGTTATTCGGTATAGCTATACTAGCATAATTATCCCTACACACTTCAGTGTGTAGCTATCGATGTTTTGAGTTCAATAACTAGTCCGAAATATAACAACACAGTTTATTGTACACTGTTATAGCAATTAACTTAAACAAGAACTATTTTATATACTAATCGCGAACCAAAAACAGGTAGGTACTTATTTAATTAGCGCGTACATATATCACCACAGGTGGGCTCGGACTGTGGCATCGATGCTCCCGTCGATCGGGCGACCGCGTGGTTTACGAAGACAAAAGCAATGCAGCGTACACCCGGCATGACAAGTTTGATTTTATAATATTTAACCGACTATGAAAAGGAATGATAATGATATTAAGTTTTATGATTTTATTACAATAATAATTTGCTTATTGATTCATCGATGCCACAATACTCCCCTGCCGAGACCGTTTCATGGTCGATAGTGATTCGGAAAACGTACTGTTCGTCCGCTTTTGGTTTTTCTTTCAGGTGTGACGTCGTCCTCTGGTTGTGCCGTATTATCAGCTGTGATATCACTTTTAACCTCGTATGCTGGCTTGATTCTGTCAATTGTAACTGTGATTTCTTTGCCATTGACATCCAGCTTGAAAGTTTTCGGATTCTTTTGCAAAACTTTGAACGGACCTTTATATGGTGAATCAAGCGACCTTCGTGCCTCTTGTCGGAGGTAAACAGATTCAGATGTAAAGATGTCTTTTGGTATATAGAATGATCTGTTCCTGGCATGGTTCGAAGTTGGTTGTGGAGACAGCTTGGCCATGTGGTTTCGGAGACGGCTGGTGAAATCAGTGATGTCTAGTGTTGCATCTCTTACTGGACTGAAAAATTCTCCTGGGAGTCGGAGTGGTTCTCCATATACCAACTCGGCTGCTGATGTTTTGATGTCGGTTTTCCATGCGCTCCTTATTCCTAGGAGTACTAAGGGAAGTACCTCGGTCCAGTTGACGTTTTTGTGACACATGACCGCGGCTTTTAGCTGGCGATGCATCCTTTCCACTAACCCGTTGCACGCGGGGTGGTAAGCTGTAGTTGGATAGTGCTTTGCCCCAAGGAAACCGGCGATTGACCGAAAAAGCTGTGATTCAAATTGCCGGCCCCTATCGGTGGTGATTTTGTGTGGGCAACCGAAGCGGGCCACCCAGCCTGAGATGAGGGTGCGGGCGCAAGTCTCAGCAGTGATGTCGGCGACGGGGAACGCCTCAGGCCATCGAGTGAATCGGTCGATGGCTGTGAGGCAGTACCTGAAACCATGCGAAAATGGCAAAGGGCCGATTAGATCAAGGTGGATGTGGGAAAATCGATCGGAAGGAACTGGGAAAGTGGAGGGAGGTGAGTGGGTATGTCTTGTAATTTTATTTAGTTGGCATTCTTTGCATTCTTTGGCCCAACTCTTGCAGTCTTGGCGTATGCCAGGCCAAACGAATCGTTGCGAGACTATTTTGATAGATGCAGATGTACCTGGGTGGCTTAGCTTATGTAGGCTCTCAAAAATGTGTTTTCTACTAGCTGGCGTGACGAATGGCCTAGGAGTTCCTGTAGAAACGTCGCAGTATAAGGTCGCGTCTGGCGATGTAATTTTCTGTAGCTTCAACGTTGTACCTTTCAATAGCAGGTCTTGCAGCTCAGGATCGTTTTCCTGATCTCTAGCGAGCGCCTGAAAATCGAGTATGTCTGCAATTGCCTCTACGCGTGAGAGACCATCTGCCACAACATTGTGTTTCCCTGGTACATAGCGGACGTCAGTGGTAAATTGAGCGATGAAGTGCAAGTATCGAAGCTGTCTTGGTGAACATTTGTCTCGTTTGGTGTTGAAGGCATAAGTGATGGGCTTATGATCTGTATATACTGAAAATTTGCGGGCTTCTACCATATACCTAAAATATTTTATACTCTCGTATATGGCGAGAAGTTCCCTATCATATGGGCTGTAGTTCCTTTGTGCGTCACTTAGTTTTCTAGAGAAATACGCTAAAGGCTCCCAGTTATCTTTCCTTCTTTGTTGCAGTACGGCGCCAATTGCTACATCTGAAGCGTCCGTAAAAACTGATAGCTCCGCCTGACAGTCGACGTGGGCCAAGAGTGCGGCGTTGGCCAAACTAGACTTACATTCTTCGAAGGCGTTTAAGTTTTCAGGTGTCATAGTAATGGGAGTAGAACCTTTTGTGTTTGGACCTGTGAGGAGCGCGTTCAACGGTTGTTGTATTTTAGCAGCAAGTGGTATGAATCGTCTATAGTAGTTGGTCATACCTAAAAATCTTCGCAGTTCTTTCGCCGTTTTGGGTACTGGGTATTGTTGGATGGCTTGAACTTTCTCATGTAGGGGGCGTAGGCCTTGCTTCGACACGTGGTATCCCAGAAACGTTATCTCTTTAGTACCCAACTCACATTTTGATGTGTTGATGAGTACTCCATAATTCTTGAGGCGAGTGAACACGGTCTCTAAGTGTTTCAGGTGCTCCTGTTCAGAATGAGAGAAAACCAAAATGTCATCTAGGTAGCCGAAAGTGTAGTCTAAGCCTTGTAATACTTCGTCGATGAACCGCTGGAATGTTTGGGCAGCATTCCGTAACCCGAAGGTCATATATGGGAATTCGAATAGCCCAAACGGCGTGGTGATGGCGGTCTTCGGTATGTCTTCTTTTTCAACTGGAATTTGATTATATGCTTTTATTAGGTCGATCTTTGAAAATATCTGGGTCCCCGACAATTGATATGCGAAGTCATGAATATGCCTGATAGGGTAATTGTCTGGAATGGTTCTGGCATTCAAGGCACGATAGTCGCCGCATGGACGCCACCCGTCATCTTTTTTTTTAGCTAGGTGTAGTGGTGAGGACCAGCAGCTTTCGGATCTCCGCGCAGTACCGGCAAGTATCATACCTTCAAATTCCTTTTTAGCTATCTGTAACCTATTTGGATCAAGACGTCGTGGGCGTGCAGTTACCGGTGGACCTGGGACTGTGCGAATGTGATGTTTCGTGCTATGCTTTGGCTCTAATGATGTACCTGCAGGTCTTATAATTTCAGGGAATCGCTTCAATAATTGGTGATAAGGTGAATCCCCGGATACAGCTTTAATTCCAATCGACTCCTGTGAAGAATGGCAGTGTGGTACCTGGATGGACATTGTGGTGAGTCCGTCGATGAGGCGATGACTGCGGCAGTCTACCAGTAGGTTGTAGTGGCTAAGGAAGTCCGCTCCTATTATTGGTTTTGACACGTCGGCTACAATAAATTTCCAGTTGTAGTCGCGACGTAGTCCAAGATTGAGGGATAATTGTATATAGCCATACGTAGATATGAGAGTATTATTAGCGGCCGTAAGCTCGTATTTGGTTTTTGTTCGGTGGTCTCTAGTCGCTGATTTTGGGTACACACATAAGTCAGAGCCCGTATCTACTAGGAACTGTACTTTTGTATTTTTATCAAAGACGAAGAGGCGGCCATTGCATGATAGGCAGTCGTTGGCCGCTATTGACGGCTGCCGTTTTAGTTTCCCGATGATAGCGGCGGTTTGAAAGTGCATGGAATGGTGCAACGAGTTGCTTTTTCTCCAAATCTGTTGTGATACCAACAGTAACCGTTGTTGCGTGACTCGGATCGAGAGCGGTCCTGTGGTCTTCCACGGGATGAAGAGCGATCGCGAGAACGTGAAAATCGTGAAAGCTGGGACTGCAGAGAAGCAACTTGTTGAGTGAGTTCAGATATTTGTTTAGTCATTAAATCATTCACTGCACCATTGGACTGCGAACAAGCACTCGCAACTTGTGGGGACGGGGGTGCAATATCGAATACGCTATCCGCTAAATCTGCTACGACTTCAAGGGCCGTCGTTTTAGGCTGAGTAGCGATGACTGTTTGCATATTGTGTGGTAGTCTACTTGACCATAGGGTGCGTATGAAATCATCAGGTACCTTGGGTCCAGCGAGGGTGCGGAGATGTCGTAAAAACTGAGATGGTTTTCGACCGGCGAGCTCTTCGTGGTCGAGCAATTGTTTCACACGTTTTTCTTGTGATGACGATAGCCGCTTTATCAATTCCATCTTGAGCTTTTCATATTTGCCAGTAGATGGAGGTGCGATGATGATGTCCTTGACTTCTACGGCGTACTGATGTTCGAGCTGGGATGTGATGTAGTAAAATTTGGTTGTATCGCTAGTGATGTTGGAAATCGCGAACTGTCCTTCTACTTGGCTAAACCAAACTTCTGGTTCTTCGGGCCAGAAAGGAGGTAGCTTGACTCCCACCTTAAAGACCTCTGCCGCGGGAGGTGCAGTAGCATCTTCAAATCCGGCTGTTTCCGAATCCGACATCGTGTTCGTTCTCGGGGTCACCAATGTAGCTATCGATGTTTTGAGTTCAATAACTAGTCCGAAATATAACAACACAGTTTATTGTACACTGTTATAGCAATTAACTTAAACAAGAACTATTTTATATACTAATCGCGAACCAAAAACAGGTAGGTACTTATTTAATTAGCGCGTACATATATCACCACAGGTGGGCTCGGACTGTGGCATCGATGCTCCCGTCGATCGGGCGACCGCGTGGTTTACGAAGACAAAAGCAATGCAGCGTACACCCGGCATGACAAGTTTGATTTTATAATATTTAACCGACTATGAAAAGGAATGATAATGATATTAAGTTTTATGATTTTATTACAATAATAATTTGCTTATTGATTCATCGATGCCACAAGTGTTTTAGTAAACACATAAAACCAATCGTCTATACATAAATTATAGAAAATGTAATCAGTTGAGCGTGAAACTGAAGTAGCATTAGTATTGCAGCCAATACTATTTGCACATTATGTTACATGATAAACAAGAAAATTACACACATTTACACCTATCTCTTCTTACTGAAGCCAAATGGAAATACGCCAGTTTTAAATATGGACTTAGTTAGCTAATACCTTAGACTATTTAATATGAGGACAAGTTACACGTGTAATTCTACTAACAAACTTTTCTGACACTTTTTGCGGGGGGCGAGGTAGCACGAGATACGCGGATTTTATTCCCCATAACTTTAGATTCTAATGTTGAATGTTAAAAATCATGAAAAACAGTGTCGTGTGAACCCCAAACGTGATAAGTTAGAAATTATTGTTCCGCAATTATAGGCCGTCGCGTTTAGTGATAAGGTACAAAATTGTATATAAATGCCTAAGATTTTTTGATCTTGTACGTTGGCAGAGGGGAAATGCTAAGGCGAGGCTAGCGGTGTCGGACCGCCGTGAATTATTTCAAGTAATATGTTAGTTAAAAGTTTGTTACTTTTATAATAAAATAAAGTAAAAACAAAAGAAATTAGCAACATTATCGATATAAAAAAATTAAATACCTGATTTGCTACACATCCACGATATTTTTTTGAGTTTGTAGTGCCAATTTCAGTACAAACTTTTATCCCGGTTTTCACTCCTTTGGAGATACAATTTCATAAAACCCTTTTTAGTGATCACCTGGATGCCAATAGAAACTTCCATGCCAAATTTTAAGTTTGTAGTCTTTACAGTTTTGGAGATTTCGTGTTGAGTTGGTGTGTGCATAGATTCAAGCATATTTTACACAGCTTGACCAACAACAGTACACATTTCTGCCACTCCGGGCGCTGCGATCGATTTGTCAGTTCCCATCGTACTTCGCACATATCCATCGTCTAAGGCTAATACAATTTGGAGTAAGAATTGACACACCTAGACTAGACGTTTCAATTCCGACGCTGGAATGAAGTATCAAATATTCAAAGGTTGAATACGAAATAAGGTTCTTAAAGGAGATTGTGTTCAAGATAAGCTTAGTACGAGACAGTATGATAGATATGTTAAAACATACTGTATACATTATACAAGGTGTTTCAAAAACACAAATAAACATTTAAGGAGGTGCTTCAGACCATCAAACTGAACAACTTTTACTATGGAGCCAACATCGAAATAGCGAAAAAAAAAATTAGGTGTTTCATATAAAACTTTCGCATCAACTGTAGGTAGACTCCTATGTATGGAACAGCATTTTTTGTTTGCCATTTTGGTGTTGGTCTAAACCAGTCCTTAAATGTTTATTTGTATTTTTGTAACACCTGGTATAATAAATAAATATGTTGCACATTATCACACTGATTATAAAAATAGTTTAGAAGACGACTTATGAGCACTTTTATAGCCATCTGAAAGGTCAAGATGAACTTGAGACAATCGTTGGGTCATAAGGGCGCACATTCGACTTTTATTGAAGACTCTTGTTTGATCCAAGTTTTGATTAAAGTGCGTTCGGGGCTGAATTTTTTTTCTTATTTTTTCGGAGTTAGGAATCTGCTTGAAATGTTTACTATATGTATTTTCTTTTCAATAACCTTTTGATCATTGCTGGAATATCAAGAGGGACAGTATAATCACCCCCCCTTTGTACCTTTCTCATTCATGTTTTATATTGTATTCTTCTATTCTTGGTGTGCAAATAAAGATCTTATCTTATCTTATCTTATAAGCAATTGCTCATACATCCTGTAGTTATTAGGGGAATCGCGACACGAGTGCTCGATATTCAAGGAAGGTACGTTTACATACTTTATGGGGTGCTTCAGACCATCAAACTAAACACCTTTTACAATGGGACCAACTTTGAAATCGCAAAAAAGAAATCTGCTGTTTTGCTGACATTTTGGTCGAGTTCCTATTGACATTTTCTATGGAACAGTTGATTTTTGTTGGCTCTATAGTGAAAGTTGTTCTGATGGTCTGATATGTAACGCATTTAATTTTACAACCTGTAGATTAACCTCCGGGCTCGCTGGACTTCATTGTCTTGTGTTGTGAATGGTCGCCGCTGTTGATCCTGGTTCACAGGAGTTACAGCGGTGAGAATGTGTGGTGGGACTATGGCCGAAAAAAAATCTTGTAGATACTAGGTTGGCAGGCGCAGAAAATTCTCAACTTAATGTCTTTCTGATGTATAATTAAGTCATAACATTAGTTACTTAAAACTAGAGCCTACATAGGCCTTAAGAGGATATAATTCGGAGCGCGCTCCATACAAACGTACTATGGTGATATTTTCAATACTAACCAATTAAACTCAATGAAAATTTTCAGAATCTATCTAAAAACAAATTTCTATGCTTGTATAGAGTCAGATTTTCGTTAAAATGTATTGAAAATATCACCATAGTACGTTTTATATGGAGCGCGCTCCGAATTATATCCCCTAATCCAGCCACGCATTCTAGATAATGAAATTTACAAATAAGCACGTAACAGACGACATACTCCACCATGTTATCTATAACATTGCTTAACCCAAACACTACTATTATTATACTCAATCGTGTAGGTCTGTTAGTCATCAAAACAAACGATACCGTACAACCTTCGCCCCAAGGTCACACACGGCACGCTATTAACCCAAAAACGCGGACAACCATTTTTTAAACTGTTGTGTTCAGTATGTTTTAATGAAATGTCACTTGCACTTAATTAAAGGTGCTCATAATAGTTATGATTGCATATGCTTCATTTAGAACCTGTTTGCCGGCCTTGTGAAGGTGATCTCCTGGGTGGAATTTCATTTATGAGCTTGAAAGAGTTGGCCGGAAGCTTGATGATAATATAGGGTCCAACTTAATATGCTGACACTTTTTCAAGGGGATGATCAGACCATCAAACTGAACAATTTTCTCCATGGGACCAACATCGAAACGCGAAAAAAAATCAGCTGTCCCATACATTTGGCTCAAGTAGGTTTGCAGTTTTGTATGGAAGAGTTGATTTTTTTTTTCGCGTTTTCTATGTTGGTGCCATAGAAAAAGTTGTTCAGCTTGACGGTCTGATAATCCCCTTAAAAAAGTGTCAGCATATTAAGAAGGACCCTGTATAGAGACTTGTGTAGTTTCACTAGCAGAGTGCCAAAATGTTATCCAGTATAGTAGTGAGCAATACACGCCTCAAAATAAAGAAACTCAAACTCAAAGGAAAGAGCCGAGTCTTGCGCAAGTAGAGAAATCATGCTAGACGTGCAGGTGTGTCGTCCAGTACCAGTTTAAGTACCAGCCTACTTCCAGACCTTAGTAAGCTCAGTTTTATTTAAGTTTATGGTCACATCAAGATTTTTTATATTAAAATATTTAAAATATTAACAAGACAACTAATTTTAGAGGTTTTTCTTAAAATATATGAACTATCAAGGTTAAAAATATACATTACATTTGAGACTAGACTATTGCGTGTTTAGTCTAGTCTAAAGATAATTTTAGCAAATTGACCATTTATGTAATCGGTCTCAAGTATTTCCGTTTTAATATTATTTAATAATACAGAGTCCTTCTGAATTTGCTGACATTTCTTTAAGGGGATTGTCAGACTATCAAACTGAACCACTTTATCTATGCCACCAACATCGAAATCGAAAAAGAAATCAGTTGTTCTATACAAAACTACAATCCTACTCGAGCCAAATGTATGGGACAGCAGATTTTTTTTCGCGATTTCAATGTTGGTCCCATACATAAAGTTGTTCAGTTTGATGGTCTGATGAATCCCTTAAAAAACCGTCAGGTCAGGGTTCTTAAACCCTGTATATTATTATCTCAACTGAATTAATTAATTATTACAGTAGATTTTAGATCTACTGTTATTATATTGAATATCATTCGGCTCCCGGTCTATGACATTAGTTAAGCGCACATCACCGCCCATAAAGTCAAGTTACCACACGTGGTTAGCTATAATTACGCGATTTATAAACGGTTTGCGGAGTCGCGAACCTTGCCTGTAATAACTGAAGGTTATGTCCTGCCTTGAGTGAATCATATACTTCCTTATGTTAGAATATTTACTTATATTATGTTGACTTTTAGTTGCTACTTTCATAGATGTTGATAATCTGTTGAGATTACAAAAAAATTACAGTCTTCTTTAAGTTAGTAACAAATTAAAACAGTATTAAAATTCAGAACATCAACATATATACCTATTTATTTATCTATATGGCCCTTAATATGCTGACGGTTTTTAAGGGGATCAGACCATCAAACTCAACTACTTTCGCTATGGGACCAAGGATGTAATCGGGAAAAAAAATCTGCTGTTCTCTACAAAACTGCCATCCTATTCGACCAAAATGTATGGGGGACAGCAGATTTTTTTTCGCGATTTTAATGTTAAGTTTGATGGTCTAAAACACCCCCTAAAATATGTAACACATTCAAGTTTACACTATATCTATCTCATCTCATCCATCGTCTTCCTGCCCATTTAAGTCTATTATCTGTGTATCTATCTCACCATCATCATATTCCTGTCCTTCTCCTATTACTTGGGATCGGTGCATATCTATCTATGGAATGCAAATAAAAAGTCTCAAATAATAATATGTGACTCAGACACATCTTGTTCTTCACACGACAGGAATACATTATGTCCTTGTGATTGACAATCGATAATAATGTAAGTAAGATAAAAAAAATATGACTCATTCATAACATACCATACCTAGTACAGAACGCGTTACGAAATATAAGCGATGACGTTAAATGCGCGGAAATCAAATTCGGGTCTATTCGGCGGAGGGAAGCGGGAGGCAGCCGACGCGCTAACGCCATTGGCCAATTAGTCTCCTTTTACGTCATCATCCTGCGCGAAAATCCCTACCACTTTCCCCCAGCGCTCATGATTCTTTCCACAACCTTTATTTAAGTGGACAACATATTAAAAGTAACATTATTCCCATTCTCACCTACGGTGCTCAAACGTGGTCTTTGACAAAGGATCAGAAGTCAAGCCTCAAGGTTTGTCAAAGGGCTATGGAGCGCAGCATCCTTGGCTAAAAACTGATCGACCGGGTCAGAAATGAGGTCATTCGGGCCAGAACCCAAGTGACAGACGTCGCCACCTTCTAAAGTAGGTTTAGGCTCGACATGTCTGCCGCATGCCAAATAGCCTATGGGCCAAAACCACTACCAACTGGTCCCCAGTAAAATAAAATCGGCGTCGAGGCAGACTTAGAAGATGGTGGGACGAAATCCCTGGCTTCTTGATGAACTGGCCTAACGAAGCGCAAAACCCGGACACATGGAGACAACGGAGGGAGGTCCAACAATGGGACAGCGATATAATAATAAGCTGATATAATAATAATAACATTATTGGACTAAATAATTGTATTCATATTCAAATTTAGCTAGTTCACATAGTGTGAATGACACGATAAGCAAAAGCATAGAAGTCAACAGAGGTCATTTTGCTTTAGGTTTCGCAAGGTTTTTTCTGTAAACACTTATTGTAGTGGAATTATAATTGATATTCAATGTGGGTACTACAGCACATCTCTAAGATATTAAAGCCGTGATGCAGTGGCGAATAACCTTGCCTATGCCTTGTTCGATCCCCGTCCAGGCCGACTCGTACCAATGAGTTTTTCGGAATTTATGAACGATTTGTAACACCACTGGCTTTTAGATAAAGGAAAACATCGTGAGGAAACCTGCATGCGTCAATTTCGAGGCATGTATTGTACCCACTGTCCATTACAAGTGGCGACGGGCGCACTCCCCGTCACACTGGACAAAGTTTCGGAATGTTCTGTGGTTTCAGAATATCTCTGACTACCCCCGTGAGTATATGCTACAGCAGATTTTTTTCGCGAAGTTTGGTGGTCTGAAACACCCCCAAGTATGTAACGCATTTAAATTTACTACCTGTATATCCAACATGAAACTTCAACGTATAGTACCTATTTATTATAATGATTTCGTGTCACTGACGTGTGTATACTTAATTTCAATTAGGTATTTTATTTTCCAGCAAAAAATCTACCTTTACTTTTACCTCATGTTTCTTTAGTAGCAATAAGATTGATGACTTTGGATGTTCCCACAAGATAATTAAAGTTGAACGAACGATTCACCAATTTGTTTAAAAAAAGGCTGTATTCCTCCTTTTACCTCATTTTTTCATGAACAATAAGTTTATTTAACGTTTCCTAACGCTAAAAGTACACCCCCGCCCGGTCTAATAAAATTACGTAATAAGAAAATATACAGGGCCTTCTTAATGTGTCGACGGTTTTTAAGGGGTTGATCAGATCATCAAACTGAATAACTTTCTCTTTGGGACCAATATCTAAATTGCGAAAAAATAAATAGCTGTTCCATACAAAACTGACTCGACTCAAATGCACAGCAGATATATTTTTTCGCGATTTATATTTTGGTCCCACAGATAACGTTTTTTTAGATTGAACCCCTCAAAAAACCGTCAGCATTTTAAGAAAGACCTTCTATCAGTGAAAATAAATGAAACTTGCAAAACAAAAGAAAAAAGAAGATCCAAGAATCGCAACTTGAAGACTCAGAATGGCTAAACTTAAGTAAGACTAGATGACTAGATAAGAGTTAAGATATATATTTAGCACACCATCAAAGCAGGCCATCACTACAGCCTTCTGCACACAATGCGACTCAAGATAGCTTATTTCCTGACTACATTTCCTTTTCCACATGTTATTGGCAAGTGCCATGGCAGGAAATGATAGTTTTGACCTTATACATTTTGTGTGGTAGAATTACATAATGATAAATATTCTTCATTTGCAAAACATCAATATTTGAGATGAATAAGATTGGCTCTAATCAGGCTTTTATCAGATTGATTTCTAGATAATTAACGCAAAACTAGAAAGTAGTTTGTTTGGAATCGAGAGCAGAATTGAATTATTATGGTTTCAACATACGTAATTTTTTTCAAAATATTAAATAATTTGTTTGTAAAATTTAATCTTTACTGAACTCGATCTCAACGCACCGCTCGGGCACTCTTACCCTACTTACTACCAAAACAATATTATAAAAATGTATCCATGAGCACGTTAGCGCTTTCATTCATTGCTGAAATGATAACCAATAATTTTTGCCTGAAAACTTAAAATGCGAATAACTTTTAATTTGAACTATCAAAATAATGAAATTATTGTTTGAATTTAATTATTTTGTTATTAAATCAGTTGGGTTGTATGAGGTTTTGCGCTTATTCATTAACACGTTGTATATTTAGTATTCTAAAAACAAACACATATTTACTAAAGATAGGGTGCAAGGAAAGAGATTCCCCTTGCACCCCTGAGTTCGAAACCATGAGTTTTATAGTCTCAAGCTGATATGAAACACTAAGACTCATAAATACAACAAAGTAGAGAAGTAGGTATTAAAGGGCTTTTAGTGCTAGCTTTAGTGTCAAAACTAGGTAAGTATCTACATGTATGTATTCATATTGAAATTCAACTCAATGTGTGTTTAAAATTTGCACAAAAAGATGGCTTAATAATTTAAAACATGTCGTAAATGTGGCGTTGTTTTCAGCAAGGTCAGAAGAGTGTAGCCAATGAACCGAAGAAGCTACCTACCTATACAATTTATTTGTGCAAAACAATAGTTTTCTGAAATGTGTGCAAAATATAATACCATGGGTTTTTCACCATTTACTCATTTAAATCAACATTTTCAAAACAAATTTCTTTATTAACTTTAAAATGACAAATTCTTCCATTACTATAGTCTCGTAATTAACAGTGATGTCAGCTTGGAAACATGCCTTTTCTTATTGTCACTTGTGTTAACAAAAATATAATACCTATGGCCGTGACAAATAATATAAGTCACGATTCGCTACTTTACGCAAACGATGTACACATACAGAGTGGTTTATTGTTCTAGGTTTTTTAACATTTAAGCAAAGTTTATTACTCTGCACATAGCTCAATAGCTTTCAACAAATCTATCTTCGGAAGTTGCTTATATGTTTATTAGAAAAACAGTAATTCAAACAAGTTTTTAGAAAATATAAGGTGTAACTTAATACAGGCATAAGTAGTAAGTAAGTATATGCTCACGACTATATTCCCCGAGGGGGTAGTCAGAGATATTCTGAAACCTCAGAACATCCACGTTTCACTAGTAGTACCGACACTGTTCAGTGTGACGGGGAGTGAGCCTGTCGCCAAATGTAATGGACAGTGGGTACAATACATGCCTCGAAATTGAAGCATGCAGGTGCAGGTGGTTAATACAGGCATGCTCATACATTTTGACTAAATAAATATTCTTCTTTATTATTTTAATCATTGACCTCAAAAATATAATTAATATTTAAATAACAGCATTGATTTGACCAATTTATACAATTCTGCAATAAGCTAATGTCCTTAAAAAAACGATTGAAGAAACTGAAAGCAAATCGTCAACAGAAATGATTCAAAACAAGGTAAATAATATTGTAGGAAAATAAAAAGTTTATCATGCAATGAATGAATAATTGAGTAATATTCAGTTTGTGGTTATGTAATTATTACCTATATTTAGAATATGTTATTAATTAATTGAACATTTATAATTCATAAATATAGGTTTCCTTGTACTTTAATGAACAATTTTCATTAAAGCAAAATGTCATGTCCGCCCGCCGGGTAAGTCCCACTCCATGTCACCCTTATTCGTAAAAGGAGGAATTTGCCCTGCTGTCATGTGGCCTTTCATTAATATACGTACCACTGCAAGACACAGACCCACCTTCAGGGAGGTTGTATGAGCGTTAGTTCACCACGCACAAACAATTCGGATCTGGTAGACTTCACATACACATCGGAATTTCTTCTTCAGCGTATGCAGGTTTCCTTAAGATGTTTTCCATCATCGTTTGAAAGCAGTCAGTATTACATACTAAACTCATTGGTACATGGCATGTCGTCCATGCGGATTCCAACCTGGACCTTCAAGATTGAGTTTCTGTACCTCTCCCACAACCTACTTACCTAAATGTAAATAAAATTTATCAACTGATGTACCTACAGTTCTAAAAATAACCAATGTCTATTTTTGCCACTGATTTATGAGTACTACATAATTCTGTCATGAACTTACTCGTAAAAGATTATATTTTCATTAAATAGGTTAGTTAGCAAGTACTGTCAAAATAATAAATAAATTCCAGGGCAGCTTGCCAATTTGAATAAGTGAAATGGTATGATAATACCTATGTGACGCTATGCCAAACTATGCAAAAGTTATGCCAAATAAGATGACAATCTTAAGATTTTAATTACCATCTCACTTGTCATTAAGGATTTGATTGATGACATTACTTTGGCTGAAATGTATGAAAGTGGCCATTAAACACAAAGTCTAGTTAGATTTATTGTTTATTTATTTATATTGTTGTTTAGATCATTCATAGCTTCACATAAGAGTTCTTTATGAACAGAAAAACTGAGATTTAGATTATTGTATCTATTATCGGCCTAGCCTCATCTCATCAAGGCTTTAATACCTCCTCGGCTATTATTATTTCCATGCCACTAGCATTACAACAACAACATAAAACCAGATAAAAGATACCTACTTCATTCAACAAAAAGAGTGGTTTATTATTTTAAAAACAAATTTCTATGAAGCAGAAAGAAAAAAACAAACATCTCTACAGAGTCCAACTTAATATGCTGAAACTTTTTTAAGGGGATGATCAGACCGTTAAACTGAACAACTATCTCTAAGCCACCAACATCGATATCGTGAAATAAAAATCTGCTTTTCCATACAAAATTGCTATCCTACTCGAGCCAAACGTATGGGACAGCTGCTATTTTTTTCGCTATATCGATGTTGGTCCCAGAGAGAACGTTATTCAGTTTGACGGTCTGATCATCCGCTCAAAAAGTGTCATACTAAGAAGGACCCTATATATTATTTTATCCACTTTCAGCATAATAAATTCATATACTATACTAACGCCTTTATCCCCCGTGGGTAGGTAGAGACTATGGCCTGCCACACACTATGATTCTAACACACTTCTCTGACTTTCATACATCTCTTATCTCTTCATGCAGTTTCTAAATTTGAGAGTGCTGCACAATTGTCTTTTTCTGAGAAGACCAAAGGCTACAGCTTATCTTTTGTCTCAATTTCAATGTTGGTCATGGAAATAGGGATATTTGTTCGGTCTGAAGAACCCCATTTAATATGTAATCATTTGTCTTCTACAAAAAGTGGATATTGCTACAAATGGAGGTTTGAAAAGAGAACCATTTCTGATCAAACTGATTGTGAAAATGGTCATAAGTTTTTATGCATATTCTTCATACAATTCTTCTGAGATGTAACTCCCTTTAGGTTTGCCAAGTGACCGTAGACATTTACACAATGACACATTTTATGAGTGGGATCTACCTTTTTTTTTAACCTGTTTGCAAAGGTCTCACCTAAACTCTTCCACTTGTACAACCATAATTAAAAGAGTACCTATTATAGCAAATATTGCACTTTAAAGATCCTGAGGTAATTTATTTGGTTACTAAGGATATTTGGATAGTATAATCTTTAAGGGAGATTAGATTATTAGGTAAAATCTAAACTAAAATGTGTTAGTCATTTTAATACTCAGATAAAATTGAAAATGTTGATAATTTAGGTACAACTATACATTATTTACCAACTCTTATTATGTTATATTGTTAGGCTAATTTCTTATTGGATTGTGTATTAAAAGTTCATTTTTAATTCAACAAAATGCAGAATAACATTTAAAAATGGTAATTGGCACAATTTGGTGCTTGCTTAAAAGATTGTTTGCATTGTGAGATCCACTCTAAAATGGGACATAATCTAAACTATTATAAAACTGTAACAGAAGTATCTACATTTTACAAGAAAAAGATTATGATATGGTTTTTAGGTGTCCCTGACTCCAAATCAACCTTATTAGAATTTCTGTCCATCTGTTTGTTTGTTCGGGCACTATGCAAAAACTACTGAACTGATATTGATAATTTTTTTTGTTAGATAGTTTATGACCTGACTTAAAATCTGATACATTATAATTTGTTTGGATGAAGTCACAGGTAAACTCTAGTGTTCAATAATCTGAAGAATTATGTGACAATAAGATTATTCAAATCTTATTCACATTTGCAATGAAACCAATAAAACAATACTTACTTTGAAGACTTCAGAGAAGAATCCAGACCCAATCTTCTCCAGCACGAAGTCATCGAACGGGTACAAGGCAGCCACCGCTGTCCTCAGGGCCTTGCACGAGGACCCCGTCACCCTCTTGTCCCCAACTTTCTCATCACTGACACTCAACTCCTTATCACAATCATCATCACAACACGCACGTTTTGTCCTGCTTCCGTTCTCATCACGGAACCGTCTCCCGACCTTCGAATGAGGTCCCCTCACGAACCTTCCCGCTTTTGCAGTCTCATCCAAGTTCGTGAAACTCTCAGCTATCTTCAGCACCTTCGTTGGCTTTCGCCGCTCGTATCTGCTCCTGGCAACGTCCGGCGAACACTCGTCTTGCATTATAGCTGTTGTGAAGCTTATGCTGTGTTTATCCCGCCTCGAACATAATGAGAGTCAGGTATCTTCAAATACGGACGACTTACGACTCGAATGTAACATTTTTGAACGTCCACTGCGCTTTTTTAACTGGCGGTACTTGCAACTATGCGAAATAACATAATAATCACACAAAAACGAAGTCGATTCTTTGACTGTCACTTTCACATATTTGTACACATCCTCGTATTTATTGGCACGGTACTTAGTTGCTTTCGATTGGGATTTAACACTTGAGTTTATTTTTCAATTATCTATGTTATGCGGTAAGGATTTTATCAGATAAACATTCCAATTGACCAACGACGCGCATTCAAGCAAGCAAAGTAAAGGAAGCAACAGCAAGCGAGAAACACGGACAACTACACATGACTGACAGCAAGACGTTGGCAACACTGTGTGCTGTCAGTGCACTTTTTCATGTTGGCAGCCATGAGTTTTGGACGCGTTCATAAAAAGTTTGCGGTAAGTACCGGTTTCTTAAAATGGGGGATTTTCGGAAAGGAATTAAAAATAGTTCCTAATGACTCCAAAAAGCCGACGAAGCTCAGTGCAAAAAAAAAAAAAAAATGACTCGATAGATGGCATCGACGAGAAATGGATGTGCAACTTGTGGTTTTAATAAAATACTATAGAAAAAGAAAAGAATAGAATTGAGACGTTAAAGTAATAATAGTCGCCAAATCGAGACAAATAGTTAAAAATACTGAGTTTAAAAAATTACTTCCCTTAAGCTATATTTTATAACATTTTCAGATTTTTCACTTTCAGGATTGGGGGGTTGAATATGAGCGCAAATATTTCGAGCGCCTAATTTTTTCCAACATTTTTTTTTCTTTTCACAGTAACTCACCGTTTTCAGTATATCTATCATCATGCCAAATTTCGATCCAAATGAGCTGATGAAAATGAGAGATGAATGATAGTTATGGAGGCGGGCCATAAAGACAGACATACAGACAAACAGAAGGACAGAATGGACGAAAGTATAAGGGTTCCTTCTTTGACTAATGGAAAACATGAAAAGATACTTTCGTAAACGGATGCCTCAGATTCAGAGACATGCAAGTATTTTACTTTTTAGCGGCCCAAGCCACGTCAACGCCATCTATCGAGGCATATTGAACTAGGTTTAAACTAGCTGTTATAAAAAATGGTCCATAGGTAAGTGGCCCGTAGCATCCTGCGAAACGAAATGACCGACGCCGACGACCGCGACTTTTTAAGCTTTTTACCCAACTGCGCTAAAAGGAGGGTTATGTTTTTTTTCGGGCGTATGTATGTTTGTATGTTTGTATGTCTATATCTTTGGCACGGCCTACAGCCTAAACGGCTTGATGGATTTTAATTTTTAACGTACGAGGTGTCATTAGATTCGTAAAAATTGTGAGAGTGACATAGGCTATATTATTTTAATATGGCGTCTGCGAAATAAAAAATAGATGGGGAATAAATTACGCAATATTTTTGACTCTATTTCTTTGACTATGTGTGAGGCCTCGCTTCCAACTCCAAACTGTCTGTTACTTACTAAACATATTTTGGATTTGATTAAAAATGATTTCTCTTCTCTAGATTTGGAGGCCCCCCTGCCCGGGGGCCCGAGGCGGTTCCCCCCTCTCTCTTATTACTGCGTACCACATCAGTGACGGAGAATCGCCCTAACCGAAACAGTGCAATAGCCCAGTCAACAATAGGTAATAATGTACGTCTGGAAAAATAGGACAAAATAATATATACACTGAAATGAATTTCGCTGTTTATTTATAATCCATGCTGACGACTATGTTCTTACAATTAATTTAAAATGTATTCTATATCACACAATGGAAACAACGATTATTGTAACTAAATCAATTATTAACTCTAAATGATTATTAATTCGATATTCTTAGTTAATAATTCATTCAGTACATTTTTCTGTAACGCCTTGCAGGTATGACTGTGTTGTATTTACTCTAAACATAGGTAGTCATTTTGTGCCTTCTGACGTGTTTCCTTAACACTCGAGTAAGAAATGTTGATGGTTTGATGCGACTGCGAGCTTGGGCTATGATCGAGCACAATAGCACATGAGTAAATATCCCACAGAGACAACAGCTTCATTTAGGTAATCGTACTGCGACACTACTACAAGGCGCGGCAGTGTGTGTGCCTGAAGACGAGTTCACCTACTCGCCACTTGAGGATAAAAACGGTTCATCATCATCATCATATATAGGGTCCTTCTTAATATGCTGACACTTTTTTAAGGGAATGATCAAACCGTCAAACTGAACAACTTTCCCTATCGCACCAACATCGTAATCGCAAAAAAAAATCTCCTGTTCCATACAAAACTGCAAACCTGCTCGGGCAAAATGTATGGTACAGCCCATTTTTTTTCGCGATTTCGATGTGGTCCTATAGAGAAAGTAGTTCAGTTTAATGGTCTGATCATGCCCTTAAAAAAGTGTCAGCTTATTAAGAAGGACCCTGTATATCAGCCGATAGACGTCCACTGCTGGAGGTCGTCGGTCCACTTTGTGGAGGGCCTATCGCCTACCCACGCTGCACTTTCGCTAGAGGACTCTTCGGCCCCATCGGCCATCGGTTCTGCAATACAATGTGCCCCACCCATTGCCACTTTAGTTTAGCATTTCTTTGGGGCTATATCGGCTACTCTGGTTCTTCTGCCGATTGGATCTCGCAAGGAAACTCTGAGCATACCCCTATCCTTGATCCTTTGGGTGACGTTCTGCCTTTTTATGAAGCCTTAAGCGAGCAACCATGTCTCAGTTCCGTATGTATTCTCTGGCAGTAATCACTGGTCAAAGCACGCACTGGTCAGTTCGATTGCAGGCTCCGATCTTTACAGGAGTGGGTAGAACGTGGACATTGGACATGATCTTCGTCTTGTCTATGCCCATTTTCAAATCAAATCGGTTCGCTAGTCGAAAATCTATGGTCGAGCGCGTCACATGATCATTTCGTGCGCTTCTTAGAAGCGTTGTCTCTGTGGTGTATTTATTCACGTGATACCAGTTCAGATTTGTTATCAAAGCCACACCCGGGTAGATGCTTTGCGATGATGCTCATACCAACAAACCGCAGACTTAGAAATAATCTCTCTGTCACATTATAAAATAACAACGCTAGCTTCATTATTCACAAATGTCTACTAACTATTAAAAATTTAACGCTCAATAGCTATAAATACAAATATATTATTGCTGTCGCGATTTTTATTATCTAAAATTAATCTTAACTACATATACATTGATCTCAAAATGAGTATTCGTTCTTTCACTTATCTAAATTTACTCTTAACTATTCTTACCTATATTAGTATTGCTTGATTAAGGAAAATGCTTTCCTTTGAAAAAGTTGTAACAAGTACAATAGTTTATTTAAAGCGACCATCAAATGGTGCAGTAACAAATATTCTATCGCCGTTTTGGAAGAGTAAGCTACCGCTGAAATAAATGAAGTGTCAAAGAAAAACCAAACATACATCACCTCCAAGGAAAAAGATTGAAGCCATTTGGTGAAATGGCGCTTTAGTCATTTACCTTGGAGATTACGTTCCTAAAATATGCTAAAAAGAAAAGACTTAATAGTTTCAGTAGGTAAATCAAACTACAATGGAAAACAATAAGTAATTATAAAGTTAATAGCTAAATTATTCTAGCTACGCGTTAACCATGATAAAAATAGTTTTGTACATTTCTAAGCTTCGTGAGTGAAAGTTTTTAGCGCAAACACTTAATCTGTTTACTTACTTTTTAGTGTCTTTTTATACGAAGATCCACTTTGCGGACTCCATTTCGATCAATGATACTTTACTCAAGAATATGTTAATTTCATAAAAATTGCTCGTAAAGGGCCGCGCCACGTCTCACTCTTAGCATTCCTTGACGCCGACTGTTGAAAGAATAAAAAATTTGGTCTTTTCCAAGTCTTCACTTTGCGCGCGCTAGTAATATAGTATAGTATCATTGATCTCGAGGATGTTTTAGCTAAAATATTACCTACATTTATCTATGACTCCCACAGTTTTAGTGATTGCACTGAAACTAAATAAACTAATTTGTAGTGACATTGTACGTTAGAATACTAAATTAGCTCTAATGATAATAAATGTATAAAATGCAAAATTGGTTTTGTTGTCAGTATAGTAAAGCTACCTAGGTTTAAAATCTTGTCCAACTTTAACTGTTTATTGCATAACATTGCTTGAACTAAGGGCCCTGTCACACAAGCGATTATTGAGCGTAGACGTTGGCGATATCGTCTCGATATAGCCGCGATATTTCTGAGATCAAGCCTTGTCGCGGCGATGCCGATGTCGCGGTAATAACGCTCAATCAACGCCTATGATTAAAAATCGCGGCGGTGCAGTTGCGATATCGCCTACGCTTAATAAATCGCTTTTGTGATAGAGATCTTAAGAGTGTAAGGTAACCTAAAAAAAAAACAAGAAATCTAGAGCACGACAAATTTTTATGCAGTACCTATTGTCTTATTACTTTAATTGAGATACAAACTAAGCAACCATGGCGTACTAAAAGAAAGTTGATTCTTTTCTTACTAACATACTATTACATTATAATACTATGAAGACAGCATTAGAAACATTATAGAACTGTCGCAACAAGAAACAATTTCACAACCATTCGCATTTTTATCAACCATCGTCAACTACTCCTGATTTAGTTTGTTTGCCCTATTGGCAACATTTGTCCGTAAATAAAGCGATGTGTTTATTGTGCTATCAATGCAGTAGCACAGCGATGAAAAGGAAACTAAAAAAATAGGTACTCTATTCGTTGAATCAATCACTCTCATGAATCTTTAGCCAGCGATTATTTATTTGCATTGATTTAGAACCATATCACCCAAGCGATTTTTGAGCATAGGCAATGTCACCACTGCACAGCAACGACGTTGCAACTGCAACGCCGCCGCTACCTTGCAAGTGAATCGGCACGATATCGCCGCGACATCATGAGTCTGCCCGATTGATCTCAGAAATATTGCGGCGATAAATGGCGATATCACGGCGATATCGATCCGTCAACACCTACGCTCAAAAATAGCTTGTGTGATATGGCTGTTAAATAACACACCTTCATTAAGAAGTGAGAAATGCTTATAGTGAGGAACAAACAAATGAGATACAAGTAAATACCTACAACGTGTTAATGAATTAACGCAAAAGAAGAAAGTAGTTTGTTTAGAATCGAGAGCAGAATCGAATTATTATGGTTTTAACATAGGTAATTTTTTTCAAAATATTAAATAATTTATTTTTAAAATTTAAAATTTACTGAACTCGATCTCAACCCACCGCACGGGCACTTTCACCCTACTTACTACCAAAACAAGATTCTTAAAATGTATCCATGAGCACGTTATTAGCGCTTTCATTCATTGCCGAAATCATAACAAATCATTTTTGCCTGAAAATTTAAAATGCGAATAACTTTAAATTTTAAGTATCAAAATAATGAAATTATTGTTTGAATCTAATTATTTTGTTATAAATCAGTTGGGGTGTATGAGGTTTTGCGCTTATTCATTGACACGTTGTATATTTTGTACTTAACTATGCTGTAATTTCCATCAGTAGCTAAACGTTGTCTACGTGTGTCTCATTTGTTAGTTTAGAATACATTTTATTTTACAAAAACATTAGGTATAGTATAGGTAGGCAGTAGTGTATATTTGGTAAAGATAGGGTGAATATGTGCAGATTAATAACATTGTTAAATTGGATTAGATTTGGCTTCAAAAAATAGATGAGCGTCTAATTGCATGTCACGATTTCAGACTAGGCACTGGTCAAATCAAATTATATAGGATCCTTCTTAATATGCTGTCAGTTTTTTAAGAGGATGAGCAGACCATCAAACTGAACAACTTTCTCTATGGGACCAATGTATAAATCGCGAAAATAAAATCAGCTGTTCCATCCTAAGCTGAAATCTTACTGGACCCAATTGTATGGGACAGCTGATTTCTTTTTCGTGATTTCGACATTGGTCCCATAGAGAAAGTTGTTTAGTTTGATGGTCTGATCATCCTCAGAAAAAACTGTCAGCATATTAAGTTGGACCCTGTAAAGAGGGTTTCGTTGATGTCTTTTGTAGGGCCAGTGTGTTCTACGAAAATAATCCCAAGGACAACAGTTCATTTCTGAAAGTTACCAAAATTCTAATTTTTTTTCGAGTTAATTGAAAAAGACTGAAGAGTTTTAAAAAAAAGCTATAATTCGATTTTATTCCTTTGCCTGATTGCCCTATTGAAATTAACAGTTTTTACCCGAATGCGCCAGAAGGAGGGTTATGTTTTTTTCAAACAGTGCGTGGCATACTAGCCCTAATTAGGTATGTCTGTAGGTCTGAAGTGAGTCGCAAAAAATATTTAGGTAAGATCTGAAATGGTTGTATAAAAATCGTGAGCTCGAGTAACTTTGACTAAATTAGATACATCTTTTTACAAGAATTCAGGCGATTGGGACTATCTATGATAACTATGTTATTGTTATTAGTGATATTAAATTGCATTTCTTTACCTATTTCACAATTTAAACAATAAAAATAACAAGAATACATTAGGACTTAAAATACTTATAACGAAATGTGCAGCAAAATGTTTTTAGAAGTTTTACAAAGATTTAAAACTATAAAAGTGTCAACCTGTCTATTTGATAATGCTATAATTACAATGGGTAAATGTTCAAAATGACTAACATACTTATTTGTGAACTGAGAATCATCTCGGTATGATGTAGTGGATGATGATGATTGTAAGACTGATTATTGACGGTGAAGGTATCCTCAGCAGCGGCTGATTATTACTTTGATCTTGACATTCACCTGAAAATATGGATTTACGGTTAACGACATTCTACAATAATAAGTCATCAGCCTATATTTTTGTCCCACTGCAGGGCACAGGCCTACCCCCAGGGAAGATGTATGGGAGTCAGTCCATCACACGTGCACAATGCGGATAGGTAAACTTTACATACCTACGTATCAGAATTTCTTCTTCAGCGAATACAGGTTTTCTCACGATGTGTTCAATTCAATTCAATTATACTTTATTGCACACCAAAACAGAACATACATTTGAATACAGATAAAGAATTAAAACTAGGTACAAATAAGGCAGTCTTATCGCTAAAAAGCGATCGATATGCGAGCGAGATGTTTTCCTTCGCCGCGCCGTTAGAGAGCTGTCGGTATTACGTAGGCAGGTACATAACTTAGAAAAACCTCTCCGCAACGAGCAACCGACGCTCAATAATAAATGTTTTATCATAATATAGTGTTAATAATTAAGAATTTTGCAATTATTGTTCAAGAGGATTTTGATCTTAGTAGAATAGTCTATCTAGAGTAGTCTTCTTACTAAAATATGCTACCTATTGATTTCTGCAAGGTTTTTTTGGGGTAAAAACGTTTTCGCTTTTTGTATGGATTTTCTTCATTGATTCAGGATCCTCATAGGACACGTCCCATTATGTTCTCACAAAATGGTGCTTCGAGTGACTTACCGTTCCCAATAGGCGTGGCGTCAAACACGAGCGGCTCAGGCTCGGTGCTCGCACGCTCGCAGTTGCTCGCCGAGCGTGTGACGGCCAGCGTGGCGTCGCGGGCTTCCCGAGACACGAAGCAGTACCGTCTAGCTGCGGTACTATCGCGGGTGACGGGTGTAGTCACAACGAAGGACGCCCCGTTCTCGTACCAGCCCCCGTGGCAGGTGTACGCTGGAATGGTAGGTTTTATTTTGGTTTAGGTAGGTACATGATGGTATGATAGCATACAATCATGTATCTAATGTAAAGTCATTATTTACGCTATATTCGCGTCGTTACAAACGCAAAGTTTGGGTTAAAAATCATTATTTCATCAAGGATGCGCAACATGTGTTTCGTTTGTCGATAAACGCTCACATGCCGCTGACAGTCGTCTACCTGCTGCAGGTACATTTTTGCATGTGGTGAAGTAAGTATTAAATAATTGATACAACTATTATAATTAATGTTATTGTTACGCTACCACGTTTTCTTGAACGACGGAAACCAACGCTATTTTCCAAATTCAAAGTATTGTTTAATTGTATGGACAAGATAATACATAGTAACGCATATCGTTAGTACAATTGCATAAAGCTCATAAAGGCGAGCGAGAGGTTCGATGATAATGATTTATGGCCCAAACTTTGCATTTGTAACGGCGCGAGTATAGCAACATTTCACTTAAGGAAAGATTCTCTAACGTACCTGTCACCAATTCCTTATTTTCACAAGTCGAATAGAACTCCATGTTCTTAACCGAATTGCAACCAACTTCAAGTCTATTGTAGTTGCTAACAGCGCAACCGACTTCACTCCCGTCCGTTTGTCTTCGACTCCTGAGCATCGGAGTGTCCGACATATTCCTTACGCTAAAATTGAACAACCTAGTTCCGTTAACTCTACGATTATGTTCCAACATTGCTTTGTCTCGCTTATTCCTATACTTTAAATCACTCTCCTCGTGCAGGGATCTCACGTTCCTCTGATATCGAGATTGTATTATGTATTTCCCTGAATACGGGCATTCTTTTGACTCTGGATTGCTTGCTGAAAAACGAAAATAAAGTTAGTTTCATGGGACGAGTACAATTTCTGGGTTAAATATTAAATGCGTTACGTACGAAACAGGGTGCTTCAAACTATCGAACTAAACAACTTTCACTAGGAGACAAAAATGGAAATCCCTAAAAAAAATCTGCTGTTACATAGAAAACTCCAACGGCCGGCGACGCGACCCAAACGTTCCCTACGTTTGGGTCGCGTCGTCGGCCGTTTTTTTCAAAATTTCCATGTTGGTCCCATAGTAAAAGTAGTTCAGTTTGATGGTCTGAACCACCCCCTAGAATAAGGTAGATCTGGCAGTGCAACGGCATGACGCTAGACTAGACTAATGTCTTAGTTTTTTTTCAAAAAGCTTAATTTTAGAAACATAGTGCGTAGGTACCGTAGACCTCTTTCTATGCCGGTCGCCCACCAGAAAGATGGGTTAATGATATTAGGAGACGCTTGGGTCTCATCTCAACTGGATACAGAGGGCGAGAGATAGAACGTCATGGAGGAATATAGATGAGGTGTTTTGTCCAAAGACGGACTGATCAAAGGCTGTGATGGATGGAGGATACAACTCACCGACTAAAGTAACGTAAGGTGCTGTGACAGCGTTAAAATGGTGCGGCGAGCATGCGTCGTCCGGTCTGGATGTAGGCGATCCTCTTTGTAACTCCGCAATGTACGTGTCTCGACGGTACAGCACGACGCATACGTAGCGGGATGCGCTGGAATCAAGAGATGATTTGTAATTGATTAGCTGTCCCAAATACCGCAATGTCTCAACACGAAAGTCTTTGACCAGTGAAAACATATGGATCAGCGATGTGGTCGCTCACTCAAGGACTCATAAAAGGCTGAAAATCACCTAAAGGGCAAAGGGCTATGCCTGGGGTTTCCTTGCAAGATCGAATCAGAAATTATGAGATCCGTAGAAGAACCAGAGTAGCTGACATAGCCCAAAGAATTGCTAAACTAAAGTGTCGAAGAAAACATATTGCTCGCAGAACCGATGTGTCGCTTTCGATATCGTGTGATGATCTTGGATATTGGACGACATTGCAAAAGTCTCTAGTGTCCTTTCAACATATTTTGTCGTCTAATGAATATGTGGCTTATTGGTGTAACGCACGCAGGGCATATTATTATCACCCCCAGGGCAGAAATATCTTATCATCATCCACCCATTGCTGAGCGTAGGCCTCCATTTGTTTATTTAACCCTCTATCTACGTTGCTCCCAAGACTCTCTCTTTATAGTGAACCAATTGTATCGCAGGACGACCCACACTTCGCTTCCCTTCCCTTGGCCACCACCACTTTGCTCCATCTGCAGTCATCTAGCCATCTGCCCATTTCCATTTGATCTCAATGACTCTCTTAACAACTCAGTTTTACGAAAACACGAATATCATTAGTATACAGGGTCTTGCTTAACATGCTGACACTTTTTAAGGGGATGATCAGACCGTCAAACTGAACAACTTTCTATATGACACCAACATCAAAATCGTGAAAAAAAAAAACATACATTTTGCTCGATTAGGTTTGCAGTTTTGTACGGAACAGCTAATTTTTTTTGCGATATCGTTGTTGGTACTGGTATAGAAAGTTGCTCAGTTTGATGGTCTGATCATCCCCTTAAAAAGTGTTAGCATATAACCCGAAGCAGGATTACTATCTATCTAGTTTTAACCGGCTACAACTAGGTGCAGTCGGTAGGTTAGGTTAAGTTTTAGTTATAGCTGTCTAAAACTAGGTGTAGCAGCAATTCGGCTTTTAACTATAACATGTACATCTGGTAGGAAATTAATATTCTTCAAAAGGAAAGCTTCAGTACTTACCAATGATGCTGCCAATGAGCAACCAAAGCAACAGAATTGCCGCTCGGAGAGCTTGCCTTCACATTGACGCAGTATACTTTGATATCTGCTCCGGTTTGGTTAGTTATCCGAAGAGTAGCATTTCGCTGGTAGAATGTGTAGTTACTACTGAAGTCCAGAGTGTGCCAGGTGTGGGAGAACGTCATCCATGTCGGGAATTGGCAGTTGAAGCGCACTGATACTGGAAAATAATAAGATGTGTTGTAAATTTACCAGTAGGCAGATGATTGGATTATGATGGATGGTGAAGATATTGAGCGTTTGATGGTATTACAAAGCAGATTTTTTTATATGTACTTTAATGGACGATGGGTATACAGGGTGTAATAAAACACCCTAGTAATATTTAAAGAGGTGGTTTGGACCATCAAACTGAAAAACTAAGGAGCCAACGTCGAGATTTTTTTTTAAATTATGATTTTAATTTTATTTCTTGCTAGTCTAACACATATTCTAACTACTATACCTACTTACGACTTGTAGTTATACTTTTATTTTGGTAATTTTATAAATATGTATCGTTGAATAGGTACCTATCTATAGGCAGTACAAATATTATGTATGGTACTTATGATAGTAACAAAATTCTAGGTAATTTATGTTATTGCGATTGTTATGAAAGGATCATGTGTGTTCCTTCTTAAACTGAAGCAGTAAATATTATAATAGATAATAGGTAAGTACCTCGTTTCAAAGCCATAGTCCTGGAGCCCTCAGTAGCACTAAATAGACCATTGCACGTGGCATCCCCAGACTGCGCCACTCTGTACTCCACGCCAGCTGGTGAACTCGGACCCTCTTTGGCAATTGTTCCTGATGCTGTAAAGAAAAATTTATTATCAGAAAAGCGTCAGGCGCGCCCACCTATTTAAAGATTTATCGGTGCGCCTAATTGAGGTCTCGGGTGATCAGAGGGCTGGAAGCTACCTCGGTCGGCGAATCAGTCTGGCCATACAAAGAGGCAACGCTAACAGCCTCCGGGGCACCTTGCCAACAAATGGTCATTTTTGTTTCTTGTTTGTTTTTTTCTTTAGATTAAGAGTTATGTACCTACCTATAAAATAGTTGTTACTTTGTAATTAATAAAAATTTAACTTGTGATGGAGAAAAGCATCAGATTCAATAATCTATGATGGGTTTTTATTATGGGAGTTATCTAGCATAAGTGAAAGAAAAGGTTGATGTCGTGTTTTATCAGGAATTCAAGGCACTAGCGGAACACTTGACTCTACCAAAAATTTCGCTAACCGATCCCTAAATCGAAAAATGGTTTTCTCACACCCACAATATTTTTAAAAGACCTATCCAACAATACTTCACAAGATGGGATAGAGGAAAAAAAAAATTATTTCCTCAGTTTTCGTGTAGGGGGGAGGTAACCTAAAAAAAATATTTTTCTAGATTTTATTTTACCACTTTATCGCCGTTATTAATATGTCTACCCATGACAAATTACAGCTTTCTACGTCTACGTACTAAGCGTCTCTGAGCTAAGCTGCGGACAGACGGACAGACGGACGCATGGCGAAACTATAAGGGTTCCTTGTTGACTACGGAACCCTAAAAAGTATAGAGTATAAAATAGCTAATAGTCTTACCAATACCATTTGTCTTCTCGTAGACGAAGCATCGGTATCGATCTTCATTGCTGGTCGCGTGGTTGTGGTGAAGTTTCCCCACCAGAAACCTTAGGCTTCCTTCCTTCCATGTTGCCAGACACTCCAGTTCTTCCACTGAAATTGAAAGAAAAAACAATAAGTATCATAACCAAAATGCATAGGACAGCAGATTTCGTTTTTCGGGATTTCGATGTTGGTCCATACAGAAAGTTGTTCAGTTTGATAGTCCGATCATCCTCTTAAAAACCGTCAGCATATTAAGTTGGGCCCTGTATATTACCAAACAGCGCGAGATCGACTGACACGTGGCCTGTTTTTAATATTTGTTATTATATTGTAGAGTTTGTACTATAATCACACCAAGTTTGCCGCTTTTATGTAATACCGTTTTTACGATAGAGCGAGAAGAACATCGTCTAAGAACTAGTTTCTGGTATGGGGAGCATTAATTTTTTACTTTTATTTTTGAATTATGTATTTGTCATCAAATTCAATAGAATGATACATATTTTGTGAAAATGTCAATCGGCTGCCTATTACGGTTCAAAAGAAACAGCCTATTGAAGAAAAACATTGTTCCCACTATCCATTAAAAGTTGGCGACTACGGTCTCACTACCTGTCACACTGGGCAGAGTTTGTGCACTACTACTGAAATGTGGATACCTATTCTGAATAAGTATGGTATATTTAGGACGGAAATAAGGGTAGAGCCTCATCTGGCAGCACGGAATCGAATTTTTTCACGCTCTATCCTTTTTTGTCGCTCTGGAACGTCATTGGCTAGAGCGAGAAAGGTCGCATCACCGCCGGTGCTGCCGCGTGCGATCGCATTTCCGTTATATTTCTCGCTCTAGCAAATGTCGCTCTTGAGCGACAGAAAAGGATGGAGCGTCAAAAAATGCGATTCCGTGCTGCCAGATGAGGTTCAACCCTAATCGTGAGCATTTGCTTATGCTTATACTAGACCAAAACAAAACGAGTTCGAACACAACGAATCTCTAAAAATATCGTACAAAATGGAAGCCTGACAAAGTGGTTAAGTCACAGTAGGTAGTAATTTCCGAGATTTGCCTCTAAGAATAGACAGTAGTTTGCGACGGTACCGGAGAAGACAATCGCGACAGGCGACCGCACAAAATAAAAGTTCTACTTATATAGCCGACGGCGTTGTTAAGGAGAAGTTTTGTATACAAAGCAGATAGTCAGATGAAATGTATTCATAACCAGCTTAAAATATATCTAGAGATGTGCAAATAAGACTCAAAAATCTGTGAAACATAAGGTTATTCGAGATTTTAAAGCTGATTGATACACATTAGGTACAAAGCAAATTTTCTTATACAGGGTGGAACAAAACACCTAGTACTATTCAAAGGGGTGGATTAGTTTAATTCATCAAACTAAACAGCTTTCTGATGTCATTTTGTTGACTCTACCACCGCGTCGAAAGGTGTTCCGTTGTAGAGAAAATGCGGCCGGAAACTCTACAACACACATCGTTTAAATATCGACTCAAATGTATGGGACAGCAGACTTTATTTTTCTACTTTCTCTCTACAGTGAAAGTTGTTTAGTTTGATGGTCTTAATCTCAAAAGGGAGTAGTCATATTTATACCTTGTACAGAAAACCAGAAAACCATTTCTTCAGAATATACATAACTGAACAAGATCTGATGACAATGTGTTAAGGTGATTGCAGAGGTGTCATATTTCATACAAAATTTTGACCCATAATACGCGTAGACGGTATTAATAACAGTAATATTTTATATATTGAAAAATATTACCTACTGTTATTAATACCGTCTACGCGTATTATGCGTCAAAATGTTGTATGAAATATGACACCTCTGCAACCACCTTAACTCTTAAAAATCAGCAAGCTATATTTTTGGCGCCAAAATTGTCAAGAAATTGGATGAAAAATAAAAAAATCTATCGATCAAGTTCCATTGTTTAATAATTCCTGCCTTCGCCTTAACTTGGTTTATTTTGAACGAAGCTTGCTAAATCTAAACAATGGCTGACACCTATTTACTGGAAGATTGCCCGATTCATTTGTAAGCAATTCTGGGACGATATGCCTTTTTAGTGAGTCAGACAAATACAAACCCTTTTTTTTAATTTTTTATTGTTTTCAAGACAGTTTTTGTGCCAGATTGAGGTTGCTACTGATACTGATGCTATACATTGCTTACTATCAGCAATCATCTGCGTCAAATACGACTCTTATAAGATTCTAAAATTATCCTAGATAAAAATAAAAATAATATGTTGCCAGTTTTGTTATTTTCAAATGAAATTATTGACGTCTGAAAGTTGAGCAACGACGAATATCGAATTAAAAAAAAAATTTTTACAATTTAAAAATCCATGTGGCCTGGGTCTTGTTATTGGCTCTAAACACGTAGCAGACGACCCCACGGATCCGCCATTTTAGTATGTTCAACCGTCTGGCGAACACCCTGTATTATGACAGTTTTGTATGGGCCCGCCGTCGGTAATTGTGTCTCAACACTTACTTGGTGTGTTTCTGTTGTACAACAACAAGTAGATGTAGGTAATCATGAGATACATACCGGTACTCTCAGAGCCGTGGACATCAGGGCAGGCCTGGTAGTTGAGGAGTAGCCTCGAGTCTTCAGTGCAACTCTCGATCGAAGACACCGGGCTCTTACAGTCTCCATGTCCCCTGAAATAGTGAAGATTACATTTTGTTTTACTTTTTCTTTTCTGGGCACTATCCATTCTTCTAAAATGGAGGACATGATAAAATTGACGGAAAGTTGGAAAGAGAGGTGTTTGATGAGATGAGTTTTCTTGCCTTATTGTGTAAGAATTTATAAGAGATAGACTTCAGCTTCAGTTGGCAGTTTTAGTAAAATTTCTGATGGTTACCAAATCCTATGAATTTTTTTAATCGATCGATAAATGAATTCGAATTTTAAAATGATGAATTAGAGGGCATTAAAAGCAAACATTTTTATTACTTTACCTGTAGGGTACCTAGTAAAATATTTAAAAAAAAGTTGGCACCGAAAAATTTACAATAAACTCATATTCAAAACATTAATCGAAATAATATCATTTCAAAAAATTTTTTAATATTGAAAATAAACATGCAACATTGATTTCGACTTCGATACCAAAACTTTTCAAATTACAATGTAGCCTTTACTCGAGACTTTTGTTGCGTGAAATCGATTTGACCATTTCACAAAGGTAATTTCAACATTAACAGTTCTAAAATGTAACAAATAGTCAATATCCTCAGTGGCTAATTGAACAGCAGATGTTTTCACGACAGGTTGATTGACGTCAAAGCTGCTCAAGGCAGCTGGAGCTAGCTTTTAATCATTATTCTGATGACATTATAATTAAAATGAATGGCGGTTGATCGAAATTATACGAGTTGATGACAAATGAACGCAAACTCTACAAACCGTTTACACATAATTATACATACGGCTATCTGTGGGGTACCACTAGAACCGCTAAGACGTAAAATGTCAGGTAAAATAAACGGTGTCGGTTGACGTATAATGTCCTAACCGCAAATAACGCGTAATAATATTAACTACAGGTAGGTAGGTAATGATGAACAAAATCATCAAAGATTATCAATAAATATTTCATTTCATTGAGTATATGCCTTGAGCATAGCCATTTCCATTTTCTTTTGAGTAGCTTTGAGACTTTTTATGAGCCCCTTAGTGAGTGACCATGTCTTCCACGAGGACTTTTTGCACCGATGCAGTCGTGCGATTCATGAACGCGCTATTATATCGGGACTGCATCTCTGTAAAAAGTCATCATAGGCGATGGCCTATAGTCGTCACTGGCAGTACACACTGGACAAATACTTTATTTTTAGACACTGCGGATGCATAAAATAGTGTCTTAATACTATCACGGTCTATTTCGAGGTATGTATTGTACCCACTGTCCATTACAAGTGGCGACGGGCTCATTCCACGTGACACTGGACAGAGATTCGGTACTACTGAAACGTGGATGTTCTGTTATTTCAGAATATCTCTGACTACCCCCTCGGGGAGTATAGTCGTGAGCTATGCTATGCGTGATAGTATGCTATGCTGTGCTTTATACTATCACCCATCAAGACACCTAGATCAGAATGATAAAATATACAGGGTCCTTGCTAATATACTGACGGTTTTTAAGGAGATGATCAGACCATCAAACTGAACAACTTTCTCTATGGGACCAACATCAAAATCGTGAAAAGAAAGTAATTCAGTTTGATCATCCCCTTACAGAAGTGTCAGCGTATTAAGAAGGACCAAGTATAATAGAAGAGTATACCTACATCAGAGGCAAATAAGCGCGTCCCACCGGTAAAATGTTAAATAATGTTTATTAAAAACTTTATCACATAATTTACATACCTGTTGTAAGTAAAAGAGAACGGTGCCTTTAGGGGACAGTCGACTGGATCAGCGTTCTCTCTGAACATGGAGTAGAGGAGAGCATCACCGGTGATGAGTGAACACAGGTGGGGAAGAGCATCTCTCCGATGACAGAATGCTGGAAAAATTCAGTTTATTTATACAGGGTGAAATTGATATCACTAGCATCCTTTTAAACTAAGACTCTATCCATCAAACTGAACAATTTTTAATATGGGAGCAAAACGATTGGAGCAAAAAAAATCTGCTGTTGCATACATTTGACTCGAGTAGGCATTGCCGTTTAGTATTGAACAGCAGATTTTTTTTGCTCCAATCGTTTTGCTCCCATAGTAAAAGTTGTTCAGTTTGATGGGTAGACTCTTAGTTTAAAAGGATGCCAATGATATCAACTTCACCCTCTACAACGTGTTAGTGAATACGCGCATAACCTCATACACCCCAACTGCTTTATAACAAAATAATTTGATTAAAACAATAATTTCATTATTTGGATAGTTAAAATTTTAAGTTATTCGCATTTTAAGTTTTGAGGCAAAAATTATTTGTTATCATTTCAGCAATGAATGAAAGCCTAATGAAAGCGCTAACGTGCTCATGGATACATTTTAAGATCACTAGTTTGTTGTAAGTAGGTAGTTTGTTTTGGTAGTAAGTAGAGTGAGAGTGCCTGTGCGGTGGGTTGAGAACGAGTTCCGTAAATTTAAAATGTTACTAACAAATTCTTTAATTGTTTTGCCTTTATTCATTAACACGTTGTATACGAAAATTATTACCCATTTTCCGGTGTTTTTTTTGGGTTTCGAAGCCATAGCATTTTTAGCCCTTACTTGACTGCACTAAAAGTATGTTTTACTTACTTTCTTTATACTGTAGAACGTTTTTGTGTTTTTCATGCATCACAACACAACGGTAACATCCTTTTCTGTAACAAAAGAAAGAGAACTGTTATCGAAGCTTGGTAAAGTTAAACAAAAGATGTCAGTTGTATTGCAGTGACGTTTTCATTTGAACTTTCTACTAGCACTGCTATAAGTTATAAATGATTAATTAAAAGTTACCAATTATAAATAAAATACACAGTAAGAGAGGGTAAACTGTCCTTTGCAACTCCTCCGCCACCTTTTGATGTCAGGGATCATAATTTGGTCTGGTATGATTCGATTTGACGCGACGCGCGTTTGCTTCATACAAAATACCCAGGAGTGCGATTTTTGATACTCATTCGTTGAACTCAGCAGTTGAAAATGTCAAAGTTACTATAGAGATATGCATCTTTCTACTGCCTCTAAATTGAAGCATGCAGGTATGCTTTTATTTACATAGTAGTTTAGACATTTTGAGCGGCTGAGTTCAAAGTATGAGTTTCAAAAATCGCACTCCTGGGCCCTATTTCATAAACAGGGCAATTGTAATTAACAAAGACAATTTGGGATACATTACTGAGAATGTCAATTATGTGGCGACGAGCTCACCCCCCGTCACACTGGACAGAGTTTCGGTACTACTGGTGAAACGTGGATGTTCTGTGGTTTCAGAATATCTCTGACTACCCACTCGGGGAATATAGTCGTGAGCATATGCTATGCTATGAGAACTATGCTACTGAGAATGTCTTCTCTTTCTAACTCTGGAAAAAGAAACGGCAACATCAAATGTCAAATTCTGACATTGTGAATTCATATTAAGTTTACCAAGGAGTTTACAGTTCGTCGTGTGACACCAGGACAAAGTATCTTTCGATTAGCGTTAAAGACAGTAGAAAACATAAAAATGTATGGACTTGACGTATGGCGACGAAAACAAACGTCAAAATGTTTCGATCGCTAATGTCAAATCCATACATTCTGTCATTTTCTACTAGCGTCAACGCCAATAGAATGTCACTTTGTCTAGGGGGCAGTCGTTTGAAAGAAAAACGATATTATTTTAATTTAATCTCTAACATAGAATTTATATTGTCGAAATGGTTTCCGATTCAGTCCCCCTTAAAAAAGCATGACATACCGAATTGAGGGTCATTCCAAGTAGTTGCTCCACATGAGCAATTGTGTTCTAAAAGTCATTATTTATATCTATGAGAAAATCTACTTTTTATCATCATAAAACTCTATATGTAACACGTGAAACTTAGCTTCATTATCAAGAGCCTTGGTTGATGTATATGTATAAATGTAGGTAAACTATTAATCTTGATATTACTACGCCTTAAGCGTTAGTAACTTAGGTGTTAGGAATTACATGACTCGGTGCCTCCTAAGTTAGAAGTGGGACTAGTATTTAACTAACTAAACTTTGGCTAGACGTCCAGGACAGTGTTGCCACTTTAGCTACTCTTAGCTAGATCTAACGAAATTTTCGATTTCGTTACCTACACAAAAATATTCGATGGATTCACTTTTTATTTGTTTATTTAATAATAAATTACAATTTAGGCATTTCATTACCCAAATACAGTATTCGAAAGGCTATTTTCTACAATGAGCATTGCAAAACATAAACATAGAAATAAGAAAGGGCTAAAATAACTCACTCTACATTCTATAAGGTTATTTCAAATTAGTTGGCGAAACTGAACCAGGGTACTTGTTAATGATAACAGATTGCATTATCAATGTTTATAATTGGTATTGATGATTAACAATATTAATATTATCGTATGTAAGGCTGCAGTGCGCGGGGCGCGAGTCGACATTGACCTGTAATCATATGACAGGGCGGCGAGTCATTATCACGCAATTGTGCTTTGTAACAGATACCAAATGCGTTTGTTAAGTTTCGAGAACAAATTAGATTTATTTTGTTCTAGAAAACGGCAAAACTTTATGGAATAAATTATTGAAAATCAATCTTATACACATATTTTTTACTTTACTTTGGTCACCCATTTTAGCCACTTTAGCGTCAATGAAATTTCCAGCATCTGCTGGAACAAATAGCTAAGCCGTACCCAAAAAGTGGCTACTTTTTGGGTACGGCTTAGCTATTTGTTCCAGATATAAGGTGGCAACACTCTTCCAGGACGCGTTGGCGGTTCATGATTAGATACCCACTGGACTTATCTGTCTTATTTGATAGTTTTGTTAAACTGTGTGGGCGTTTGGAATACCTAATGTAGCTGTTTATTTCAGTCTTTGCTAAATAAAATACGTAGGCTGGTATTTTATGAGTTGAAACTTGGTTTTATTTATGTGGATGCGTGTTCATGTAGGTATTTGTAATAGTTAGGGCCTGTTTCACCACTTTTGGATAAGTTCTTGTGTCCGACAGGTCATTTGACATATTTTGTATGAAGAATATGAGCTGTCGGATAAGCTAACAAGAACTTATTCGGAAGTGGTGAGACAGGCCCTTAGTAATGTAAAATAAAACAGATAATGAATTTTTTTTTCTTTTTTAAGTACTGTTTGATGTCTAAAACACTAAACCTCGTATTTTAATACAAATAATAACTGTTTTGTATGAAAGATAAATGACGATAAAAAAACCTATTTCAATCGCTTATAACTTTTTTGTTTTGTATTCAATTGTAATTTCGTTGTAACATTTTGTTATTCTTCTTCTTATTGTGTAGGTGTCAGAGTTTATTCAGACCGCCTTACGGCCTTTGACGTGGACAAACGTCTTAATGTGCCTTCCAAGGCATGGAATCATCTTTCTTTTCAGACAATCAGGTGATTCAGCCTGCAATTTCCTAACAAACTGGGGAAAAACGCACAAAGTAACATATCACTACGTGTCCCCCTTGTGTATCGAACCCACGACCTCCGTGTCAAGAGCCTAATTCTCATAACCATTAGTCTGCACACATTATATACCAGGAGTGCACTTTTGAAACTCATTCGTTGAACTCAGCAGTTGAAAATGTCAAAACTACTATGGAGATATATATATATTTCTATTGCTGATTTGACTTTCGCACTCCAGATTAATTAAGTCAGATCATAAGCTATCAAACCAAAACTATACCATAAATTCATCACAATCGGTTCAGTAGTTTCCGCGTGATGCTCGCACAAAACAGACACAAATTCTAAAAAAGGTTGATTTGGAGTCAAGAAAACTTAAAAATATAGGTACTTTAATTTACACCAAAATATAAAAAGAGAAAACCAACAAAAGGCACAAAATAAGGCAGTCTTATCGCTTAGAAGCGATTTCTTCCAGACAACCTTAGGGTAAAGGAAACGATGAACGAATAAATATCTTCAATGTACAGACACACTTCTGTTGCAGTTTTATAGTAGTTAAGATTACTCTAGTCTATACTTACTCATCAACAATAAGAAACTTATCGCCCTCAGAAGAGAGACACTTCCCCTTGTTGGAGAGGCGGTCACCCTCGATCAGGATTGACTGGATCACTCCCGACTGGAACCAACGGCCGTGCCAGCGCGTCGGGAACGAGCAACCTGTAAAGACAAATGTTCAGTTAGTTAATCATGTAGTTTGAATAAGAAAAACAAAATCAATTAAACAATGATGCAAATTTTGGTATCTCCAATAGCTATGTGCATCGTTAGACAACTATTTTTGGGTTGAACAAAAGTTACTACGGCGCTGGCGCCTAGTTCCAAATCCTAAACCGTTCAGAGTTATGCATTGTTAAACAGGTCAGTATAGCAATAGGCAAACAATGTTTTTTTTCCAAACTACATACTCTACCCATCAAACTAAACAACTTTTAGTATGGGAGCAAACCAGTCAGAACAAAAATAAAATCAGCTGTCTCATACATTTGAGTCGTGTAGGTATTGCAGTTTAGTATGGAACAACAGATTTTTTTTGTGCTGACAGGTTGGTTCCCATAGTGAAAGTTGTTCAGTTTGATGGGTAGAATATGTGGTGTAAAGGTTAATTATACTTTTCCTTACACCCTGTATTGCACTTTTAACTATATACCTACCGTTATCATCCACGTCGTTCGGTGATAAATATAGACATGGTAGATGAGGCATGACAAATTTATTTTTTCCGTTGTGTAAATGACAATCTTTGTATTATTAAAACTTGATTAACAAGGGTGAGAGGGAACGGGTACATCGTTACTCCACCACCACTAACAAAATGTCACAGTCACAAATCAGTGAAATGTTTGACAATTAATGAGCGAAAAGTGTGACAATCTAACATGAGCGAAATGTCTCATAATCCAGTGAGCGAACTGAAGGGGCATGTTGGGTACCCAAGATGCTGGCGGAGTTTCCAGCCAGCCAGCCCTTTAGGTTATCTATATGGTGAATTTAAAGTCGTTAGCATCCTTTCAAACTAAGACTCTACCTATCACACTGAACAACTTTTACTATGGGAGACACATGAAATCGCAAAAAACAGCTTGTTCCAGACTAAACTACAACACCTACTTGACTCAAATGTATGAAACAGCTGATTATTTTTGCAATTTCAGGTTTGCTCCCATAGTAAAAGTTGTTCAGTATGATGGGTAGAAAAGGGAGCTAATCATTTAGAATTCACCCTGTATACGAGACAGGAGATGTTTTAATGAGATGTTCAGACCATCAAACTGAACAACTTTCTCTATGGGACCAATATCAAAATCGCGAAAATCAGCTGTTCCGTACATTTGGCTCAAGTAGGTTTGGACCCTGTATCATTGCCAATACCAATTTATTATGGCATTCAAAATTTAGCGAAATGACAGTCCAAATAACAATGACATCCTTCGGCAGATGACACATTTAATTTTAATAAAGAGTCCCGAAGGACAATTTATTCGACTTTGCATTGTTTTCTTCCAACAACAAAAGTATTAATTTACATTTTTATGTCTTTGTCCTTCGAAACATTTTAGTATTCTAAGTAAAACCCGGTTTGTTCGTCTGACTTTTTTGTAATACATATTTTGAGATTGATAATTTAAGTTTGAAGACTGATCAAATATTACGCCATAACTATGTATCTATCGATAGTTTTAGCATAGCTTCTGATACTCTGTATAGATATACGGTCGTAAGTTTGTTTGTGTAAATGTATCTATAAAAAAAACTTAAGTAGGTACCTAGCTAGATAGATACTATAAAGATAATTTGGTCTTGGACTAAATTATCTTTGAAATCTGTGCTGATTACTTGTTTACTTCCATGTTTTATAGGTTATGTATTCGTCTATATTTTATTCTAGTTAAGCTGTTTAAAGGTGTAAACAAAAACCTAACACCACATTTTTATTTCTTTACAATTCGGACACTTTAAACTACATAAAATCACTAAAATGCGAGTTTTTTTCAGTATGTTTTTTATGGCTATCAGACAAGAATGTCAAAAAAAAACTTAAAATTTAACATGAATGCTGCAGGTACTATGACAAACCTGATATCGGGTTTATGAATGATTTTAGTTCATAAGATGATTGCTTATGAACATAAATAAATAATAAAAAGAATACAGGTTTTCAGTGCTGTTCCTGTGTGTTCTGTTGTAAATAAAAGTATATTTCATTTATTCACTTTACATAAATATTGCTCAGCTTAGCGTTTCTCAGACTTTTTTTAAGTCAGAGAGTGAAAACTCATCGGCAACTGAATCAGAAAACCTCACACTTCCCTCTGCTTTTCAGATAAGTACTTATATTATACCAAACAAGCTCTCCTAAAATCACATCCTATTAAACAATTCTATATGCGTTAAGCCACACATTAGATCGTTGCATCGGATAGCATACAACACTATAATGGTGTTTACAAACGCGAGCGAATGCTCCTTAACTCAAACCCGACCGAGTTGGAAAGAGCCCTCGGCCGTACCTAAAGCAAACAACTACAGCCATATTAAATTCCGCCGGGTAAAGTTAATTACTTAATTTTGGTTAAGAGGCATTCTGTCGCTGATTTATTAACATAATTCAGTAATTATGGCAGCGTGACATTGCCTTTTATAGATGTAGATAAAGTGCTAGTTTGTGCATGGTTATGGAAATTAATGGTGATTTAGAAAGAGGCACGCACTTGCCCATCGTTTTTACGATTTAGTTATACCTACTTACGTTTGATAAAAAAGTAATTGAAATGAACTGGTCAAGTGCAAGTTCTCAAGCATCTATAGGTATTAGTCCATTATCATCATCATATCAGCCGATAGACGTCCACTGCTGGACATAGGCACAGTATAAGAAAGAGTATCTAGTACTACATAACATAGGTCTGCCCCAAGGATCGCCCCAAGGATCGCCACAAGGACCGGTCCAGCGCTGTCCTCATCCAACGGGTTCCCACCGCCTTCACCAGATCCACCTTGTGGGGGCCTACCCACGCTGCGCTTTCCGATACGCAGTCGCAGCCGAACTCTTCTATTAAGAGACCCTTTATTGAGAGAGTCTCTTCTCTTCTTCTCTTTCTTCTATTTGTTCACACAAATATCACATTAATTGGTCTTTATAAAAACATCGGAACATTTACCATACCTACATATAGATTGTTTTGAAATTTCAATCCTTGTATAAGATTTTATAAAAGCACTTATATAATCGTTCGTATCAATGTGGCGAGTGCATTCCGTTAAGAATTCCCATGAATCAAGCAATTTCCCCACGTCTCCCGTATTGTATACAGAGTGTAAGTAAAAGTATTATTAACCTCTACTCATCAAACTGAATAACTTTTACCATGGGAGCAATACAGTCAGCGCAAAAAAAATCTGCGGTTCCATTCCAAACTGCAATGCCTACTTGACTAAATATATGAGACGGCAGATTTTGTTGTTGTTCTGACAGCTTTGCTCCCATTGTAAAGGTTAATTATACTTTTCCTTACACCCTGCATAAACAGCACGCAGAAGACTTTGTATCGTATTGTTTGACCGTCATAACAACACTCTCCAGTTAAGGGTCTATTGTACAGCTATTAAGTTCAATAATGAAACCAATAATCCGTTTATTACATAACAAAGGCCACTTGACTATGCGTCTCTTGCAGCTTAAGTAATGAATTTGATAACTTGTCATATTATGTGGGTGTGTCTAAGATAAATATTTTAATTGTTTATACTATGGTATGGGTGTGGAGTCGCGCTTCAGTTCTGGCGGAGTACGGACGCTTGCGTATCGTCGCGTTAGGATTGCACGTGGCTCCACCATTTTGTGAACTCTTTTGTGTTTTAACCTTAAAACAATCACTTGAGATTATAAACTACTTACATTGGCAAAACTGCCACTCTAGACTTAATAAATACTACTGATCATTTTCCTTCATATACTATCCACATAACGAGACATTGGCTGAATTGTGATAACACATCGGATGCCACTAAACAAAAATTGAATTGGTATGGGTGTGTATTCCTACTAATATGGAAAAGTTTTTTAGGGTTCCGTTCCGTCCGTTCGTCCGTCCTACCTATTTAGGGTTGTAACTTTTGAACCGAAAAAGCTAGACAGTTGAAATTTTCACAGAATGTGAGTTATTACAGTGGATTTACTAACAAATAATTAAAATTTCAACAAGTAAGAAATTAAGGGGGGTCCTCATACAAGAAACTAGTTTTATCAACGTTTTTTCTTCTTGCTCTATCGTAAAACGGTAATACCTCAAAGTGTCAAACTTGGTATGATTATAGAGAAAACTCTACAGTATAACAACAATTAATAAAAACCGGCTAAATGTGAGTCGGTCTTGCGCTATAAGGTCTAGGAAAAAATAAAAATGTTTGTAAGGTAATATGTTGTGTTACGTATGTGTATGGTACGGAACCCTCGGTGCACGAGTAGCCCGACTCGTACTTGACCGAGTTGTCTCAGCGTCAACTAACGTGATGATGAGCGAAGCGAAGTGGAGATGCATTTTATGGAACCTTCGCTTTTTTCATCCCCACTTTGGGGACACTGGGCCTTACGGTTATCTTATTAGTGGGACAGATTCTAAGATACGGTCTTATGTCATCTTTTAAGGTTTTTTCTGGGTTTCTATGTTTACAATATTAGTTTACTTTGATATATGAGTAGGTGTTTAATCAGTACAATTTATCGACCAGATTGCAAATAAGTTTTTGATTAAACTTACTAATTATAATTTAGTGTCCCTGGCTTATTACTAAAAGTGAGAATAGCTCATTAAAAATGGTGTACTTTTTTATTTATAGTAGTAGTGTTTAGTGGTATTTTCATTAGGAAGTGTTAGGTTTTCATTATTATGTAGAGTCTCAAGGTTAAGACACGATGGGTCTGATATAACCTCTGTTAAAGGCAAAATACAATAAAAAAAAATGGACGTAGGACTTAGGAATATTTCAATTGTTTACCTAAGGGTGGCGGCATTTTCTCGACCTACTTTATCAGTCTGCTGCAATGCATCGTCAGAGGTTCTTGCTAGATTTTAATATACATCAGAGTTTGCGACATTTTACACCGAAAATAAGCTATGGGAGAATTGAAATATTCCCATAAGTTATCAATTCTTGTATTGTTTCCCCTCGCCAAACAACCCTATAGAAAAATACCTAACCACTGATTGGTCTGGTTGATTGACCTGACGCAGGCCTCTATATACATTATTTTCGCATTTTCATTGGCTTACACAATAATTTCATAGAATTACAATGTCACATGAGGTCGTAGATAAGGCAACAGCAACAGTAACCGATACACGCGAGCTAACCTACCTACTAAATTACACCGAGACCGAGTAACTTGGCTAATTTCTCATGAGCCACTTTTAGAATTGACGACTTGGGTCGTGTATATTGTAAACCTAACATTATTAGAGATAACACGAGAGAGATAGAGCCGCCACTCAATGCATTCGTTTAATAGCGTAAGAAATTCAACTTTTCGGAAATCACCAAAATCGCCTCACGTAATTAAGGGACGCCCCCTAAGTAAGGAATTAATGTACGATTTGTAACACCACTGGCTTTTCGGTGAAGGAAAACATCGTGAGGAAACCTGCATGCTTCAATTTCGAGGCATGTATTGTACCCACTGTCCATTACAAGTGGCGTCGGGCTCACTCCCTTTCACACTGGACAGAGTTTCGGTACTACTGGTGAAACGTGGATGTTCTGAGGTTTCAGAATGTCTCTGACTACCCCCTCGGGGAATATAGTCGTGAGCATATACTTATGCTTATGCCCCTAAGTAAACTCAATCAATGTCCTCTATTATAAATTATAATACAGGCTCAATGAAAAAAAAATCGTACATACACTTTTTGGACGACTTACGCAAACAGGTACAATTATAAATCGTTAACTGTAAAGTCTTGAGAAATTAAGTGCTCCGAGTTGATGTAACTTGAAGATACATATTTATCAGGTTTGTAATAAAATTATTTCAGTTACTGAGAGCGACATTTCATTATACCGGGAACTCAAATATTACTGCTAACTATTACGAATCTGTAGGGCTAGCATTCGACGCACGACAAAACGAGAAAAAACAGACGTTTAAAAGTGAAAAATAATTCGGTCACTATTATTTTTGATGTAAACAAATATTTATTTTACTTTTTAATTCTATGAAATGGTCATTGATTTTTATTCGACAATCACTTGTGGTCCCCGACACTTTAATAGACCTTAAATATCTTAAAAGGAGTTAAAAAGTAAAACAAACATTTGTTTACATCAAAAATAATAGGTGTCCGAATTATTTTTAACGTTTTAAATGTCTGTTTTTAGCGTTGGGGGTTTTTTAAATTTGTAATTTAATGTTATTTCGTAATTTTTAATGTTACTTCAAAACTGCTGAACAGATTTTAATGAAACAAAGCTAAGGAGAGTGTTCTTAGCAAAAATTCGCAAAAATTTGCTTTCTATTAAAAAAAAAACGCTTCGAAATCGGTCGTTTGGGAGTAGCTCCCAATTTTTCGGGATTTCGAAGCGTTTTTTGACACCACAGACAGACAGACCGACACGGGCGTCAAACTTATAACACCCCTCTTTATGCGTCGGGGGTTAAAACCGTGACTTTCGCATACGAAAAGGGAGCACGTCTCGATTTTTGTCGTTTTCTCGAGGGTGGCATGCTAGGCCGTGCTCCAATGTTAAATTGTAAATTTTTCCTCATCATCAAATAATTTTCGAGCCACAATTTTTCCACCCAATCGTGACAGCATCGTAATCGTGTCGCAAAATTAAAAACCTTCCTCACGCCGCCTAGGGCCTAATTTGTTTAAATCAAGCTGGAAGACGCAACATTTTGGCGTTCCCTCGTAAAGAGTACTGTAATAATGTTTACGGGCTTTTCATGGGTATGACTTATGGTTACGGAGAGATGGTGGTAGATTATTTGAGGTAAGATTACACACTGATTCTGTACTTCTTCGTTTACGTTAGATTTAGGTCGGAGTTTGTTTCGTATAAAAGTTTGATAAATTAATTATTTCGGTGTCCGTCCGTCAATCATAGTGGACAAATTAGGGTTCTTACGTATAGGGTTCTTAATATGCGGACGACATTTCAAGGGGATGATCAGACCATGAAGCTGAAAAACTTTCTCTATGAGACCAACATCGAAAACGCGAAATAAAAATCAGCTTTCCTATACATTTGGATCGCGTAGGATTGACGTAGATTTGTCGCAATTTCGACGATGGTCCCATAGAGAAAGTTTTTCAGTTTGATTGTCTGACAATTCCCTTAAAAAACCGTCAGCGTATTAATAAGGATCCTATATACGTCCCACTGCCGGGCACAGGCCTACCCTCAGGAGGGTGTATGGGCGATAGTCCACCACGCGTGCCCAATGCGGATTGGTAGATTTCAAGGTACGAATTTCTTGTTCAGCGTATGCTAATGTCTTCATTCACCAATTCAGAGCAGTCGGTTTTATGTACATAAGTTAGAAAAAACATTTTTTGTGTGACTGCATTGGTGGGAAGAGTCCACCAGAAACCAGCCGGCATATTAACTTCAAATAGTTTTGGAGACGATAAAGCGGAAAAACAGTGCTGCCACCTTATTGCTTTCGGCATATCAGTGAGGTGCTGATTTGAACTTTCTTAAGAATTACTTTAAGGCGCAGTAGTAGGACGAAATACCTTGGAGGCATCTTTTATTTTTCATTTTTCGACTAGATTTATATAATTTACCGAAACCAAAGTCATATCCCAGTATTCTTGGATAGTGAAATCATAAATTTAATACACGATTGGAAATACTTCACTAGATAGAAAATCGTCACAAACATGACGTATTTTCATGTATTATTAATTAAATATTATTCTCGTTTAGGAAGAACTTAAAATAGTTTCCGATTTATCTAGTGAAATCATAAAAAATTCTATTAAAAGTACTTATGTTAATTCTTTTAATCGACAATACGGCACACACAAGTACTTTTCGGAGGGCTGGGCAATCGCGTTTCTCATAGAAAATATTCGTCTGAACCTATGGCACGTTAAGAATAGTACAAAGACATATGAAGAAAATCGATTAGAACAGATTTCAAAGATACTGGTTAACAAAATAGAAACCTAAGAAGCGAGTAGAAGCGAGAAATTTATACGTCTTGAGGTTAACCTTTATGTTTTAAGAACATTCTTAACTTTCTAAGATAAAATATTTACAAGCTGTTGTCGTCGCGTCTCAGACAAGTTTATGTATACCTAAAGAAGTCTGTCTTATTAAAAATATAACGCTTAAACCCGTAGATTAAGGTTATAATTTATATCAGTAAAATTTCTAATATAATGCTAAAGTCAAAGTCCTACTAAAGTCAAACGCACTGAAGTTACGTCTTTGTTTAAAATTAAAACTGGATCTAGACCACCACTCGTTTCCACCATTGCAACTCTTGTTTAATCAGGATAAACAGTACACTTTCTTGTACATTATGAAATAAAATATATATACAAATAACCTGCGTGCTTCAATTTTGAGGAATGTATTGTACCCACTGTCCATTACAAGTGGCGACGGGTCTCCCCGTCACACTAAAAAGAATTAACATAAGTACTTTTAATATAATTTTTTTATGATTTCACTAGATAAATCGGAAACTATTTTCAGTTCTTCCTAAACGAGAATAATGTTTAATACATGAAAATACGTCATATTTGTGACGATTTTCTATCTAGTAAAGTATTTCCAATCGTGTATTAAATTTATGATTTCACTATCCAAGAATACTGGGATATGACTTTGGTTTCGGTACATTATATAAATCTAGGCAAAAAATGAAAAATAAAAGATGCCTCCAAGGTATTTCGTCCTACTACTGCGCCTTAAAGTAATTCTTAAGAAAGTTCAAATCAGCACCTCACTGATATGCCGAAAGCAATAAGGTGGCAGCACTGTTTTTCCGCTTTATCGTCTCCAAAACTATTTGAAGTTAATATGCCGGCTGGTTTCTGGTGGACTCTTCCCACCAATGCAGTCACACAAAAAAATGGTTTTTCTAACTTATGTACATAAAACCGACTGCTCTGAATTGGTGAATGAAGACATTAGCATACGCTGAACAAGAAATTCGTACCTTGAAATCTACCAATCCGCATTGGGCACGCGTGGTGGACTATCGCCCATAAACCCTCCTGAGGGTAGGCCTGTGCCCGGCAGTGGGACGTATATAGGATCCTTATTAATACGCTGACGGTTTTTTAAGGGAATTGTCAGACAATCAAACTGAACAACTTTCTCTATGGGACCAATATCGCAATCGCGAAGAAAGTTGTTTTTTCTTCGGGAAGGACCCTGCATAATCGGAAACTTAAACAATAGCCCTACAGGGCCCCGGGGCAACCACTGCTTGATGATTGGTGCCCACCGCTCGGTGTGCATTAGACAAACATGTTCCGAATGTACGCCGGCCCAGTTTCATTTGAGTTTTGCAGCCTTCTCGCCCACATCAATGCTAAAAAGCAATTTCATCCAGACAATTTTAGGTGTACGAAGATAGGTAGGTGGATGTATGTACTGATTTACAAACTAACTAGACACAGCCTATTGATCTTGTCTTTATTCTAAACAAACGACCACAGGCTTCGCTCGGGTGTAATCTGTAATATAAGTTAATATGTTATAGTTATATCACATAAACCTTCCGGAAGTAATTCGATAATTGACAGTGAAAACTGTATCAAAATCCGTTGCGTGGTTTAGAAGAAGTAAGTGGAGAAACAGAAATGATGAGGATTTTGTTTTATACTATTTAGAGAAGAGATACTTCATCTGCTTTCCTTTACATTTAAGTCGAGTAGGCATTGCAGTTTAGTATGAAATAGTTGATTTTTTTGTTCTGATCATATATTTTGTTTCAACATAGATATTTTTTTTTCAAAGTATTAAATAATCTGTTTTTAAAATTTTAAAACTGAACTCGATCTAAACCCACCACACGAGCACACTCACCCTACTTACTACCAAAACAAGATTCTTAAAATGTATCCATTAGCACGTTAGCGCTTTCATTCATTGCTGAAATGATAACAAATCAATTTTGCCTGAAAACTTAAAATGTGAATAAATTGAAATTTTAACTATCAAAATAATGAAATTATTGTTTCAATCTAATTATTTTGTTATGAATCAGTTGGGGTGTATGAGGTTTTGCGTTTATTTATTAACACGTTGTATACCTAGTTTATAATTATAATACTATTGTACTTGTTGAATACATATAAGTAGTACACGTTTTCTTTCATATCGAATGCTACAGCGATATATTCCGGCCATTCGACACTGAATGGAAATTAATGACGGCGAGCGGTCCCAACCACCTGACTTCGCGAAAGTGGGCCGCCATTTTGTTCTTTTTTTTTCATAGACGCCACTTGAGTGGTTTACGGGTTCAGCTATAATGCCAAGTACTATTAATATTTAGCGGTTTTGGTAGTTGAATGGCTGTTTTCATGAATAATACAGTTTTAATTAAGTTGTAGTTACTCATTATTCTTTTATTGATCAGTGTATTCTAGTACGGTCGTGTTTTCTTTGGAAAGGCTTAGTTGTAGTCATTTTCATTAAAATACCCATGAATGGCTGGTAAGGGATTCCCACACAAAATACAGGGTGTAAGGGACAGCCCTCCGCAAATTGAAACGGTAAACTCAGACCATCAAACTGAACATCTTTCACTATGGAGCCTACCTCCGGAAACGCGAAAAAAAATCAGCCGTCCCATACATTTGAGTCCCCTACACCCTGTATAATGAAAGCATCAAATACGTTATAAAAATAAAAGAAAAATCAGTAATACATGTTAATATTCAACGTTCCAATCTACATCTACATCTACACTAATATTATAAAGAGGAAAGATTTGTACCTATTTTTGTATGTTTGTATGTTTGTAATGAATAGGCTCAAAAAGTACTGGGCCGATTTAAAAAATTCTTTCACCAATAGAATGCTACATTCTTCCAATTTGACATAGGCTACATTTCATTTTGAAAAAAATTAGGGATCCTTGGTAAAATTTGAACAATGTAACCGAAGGTGTAGAAAAATGAGTCTTAAAATTTATTTGTCTACCCCGTGCGAAGCCGGGACCATCAAAATGAAAAACTTTCACTGTGGACCCAACATCGAAATCACGAAAAAAAATAATCAGCAGTCCCATAGAAAATGTTAACAGCTACTCGACCAAAATGTACGCGATTTCAAAGTTGGTCCCATAGAAAAATATGTTCAATTTGGTCTGAAGCACTCCATAAAATATGTAACTCATTTATGTTTACATCCTGTATATTTCAGTTCCAGCCTAATTAGGTGTGGAATAAGTTAGTCTATCCGCCCAAGATATATTAATATAAATGAATAACTAGCTCTGTAATAGACATCTCCTTGTATGGTACGAACCACACAGTAAGCTAATGCTGAAGTAAGTAGATAAAGCTAAGGGATGCTGAAGGGGGTGGTGACTCCGAAGAGAGCTAAATAACCAAACCCAACGAGTGATGAACGTACACTGATTTATTGTTTCCACCAATATGCATAGCTGATGCGTGACATGCAAGTCAGCGCTTTATTTAGGTTAATACAGTATTAAAACGTAATAAGTATTTTAAATAGTATGAGTGGGCTCATACATCTTGCCAACTCGAAAAAAAGGAAGAAAGAATTAAACAAGATTATACCAAATGGAAGTCAAGCAATAACATACAAGAAGCTGAAATTAACCTAAATGAAATTATAATTCTCATAAAGTAATTAATAAATGATAGGTGAAAACAACGCTAAGCTAGCTTATAAATTGAATTTGCTTATAAATTACATTGACAATACTGATTTATGCTAAATAAGTAACACGAAACCTTATAAATTGAATTGTCATTTTATGAAATATAAAAGTTCAAGTCCGTAAACAACTCATTTTGCTTATGTTTTAGAGTTCCGCAGTCACACACTAAAGCTATAGGGTCCCGGATGGCCCAACTATTTCACTTAACGATTCACTAGGGATCTGAATCGACACTGATCGTGGGGGTTTAGTAGGCACCGTGCCTTTACTTACGCCCCTGCTCACTGAATAGCACATCTCACTGCACTCACGTTTACGCGGCACTGCTAGCTCACTCAAGGCAAGCCTACCGGTGACCGCTGCGCTCACCGGGGCCTCCCCCCCGGGAGATGCTGCAAGCTTCATGCGACGCTGCTTCCTTCTGACTCGAACGAAGAAGACCATTACGATTCCAGCTAACAACAGGAGTATAGCAAGCGTACCATAGCTGACTGAGTAAAGATGGACGTCATGAATGCTGAGCTCAGATTCTGATGCTTGCTTCAGAACTTTTATCTCGTCCCTTATCTGATGATAGGTTTGCTCGTGATTCTCTGTGCTAAATTCAAACCTTGGCACAGAAGAGTTGATGACGCTGTTTAACATAGATACCTCTGCGGCTTCATTATCAGGCTGTATATTTACCTTTCGCAAGAAGTTGTTATGAGAGTGAATTGTGTAAGAATCACCCTTAAGAGTACAACCTTGACCTATTTCGAGAAGGCCGTTGCCTGTTATTGTGCTTATCGCCATATCAGCTGGGCAAAATGTGCGAATACTGCATTTATTGCAGCATGAATAAAGCCACACATTCTGTCGGTGTAACTTGACCCATCTATCTATACACGGTGATTGCTCGTAAATACAGGGTGTTATAAATTTGCCTGCATTTATTAAAGTTAAGTTGCAGATGTTTTGATGCGGATCTAAATCGTATGTAGGTTTATCGAGGGTACATAATAGGGCTTCTTCTGATGCGTGAAAACAGGTTTGCAAATCCTGTTCTGTCAAAAATATAGCTGTATCTTTTCGTAAATTGAAAGCTAAGTATGGGTAGATAGGTAGAGTGAGGTACGATTTCTCTCTTTTATTCTTTGGTATGCTAATGATTTTATCCAGCTCATAGATTTCATTGCTGATTAGAGGGACCTTTATTTCAATGATCAAGTATTTTTTATAGATCCTTGCAAACACCTTTAATAGCTTGTATAAGTCTCTAATATTTGCCTTCTCTACGGGTATTTTTAGATCACCCTGTAGCTGGCCTGATATAAAGCTAATTTGTTCCTCTAATTGCTCGCTAGATAGCAGGTGTGTATCGATACGACCATGACTGATATCAGTAACGGTGTCGATGAGTGAAGTTTGAATACGTCTCAGGTTCTCGAGGATGATGTTGGCTGCTAGAGCTGATGATGTGATGTAGAGACCATTGTCGACGTTTGTACGTATTTTGTTTAGCTCTGTCGATACACTTTGTAAATGCTCATTAATAAGTAAAAACTGTTTATTCATGATTTGCTCATTGCGTTGTATTATATTAGATTCTGTTTCGATTATCACTGTTTGGTTTTTAATAAGCTCTCTGAGATGATTTTCGTTGTAAGAGATCTTTTCAATGTCTTTGGCGTATTTTACGGCGAAGTTGTCATCTAAGACACCAAATAAATAGTTAGCTAAGCCTCCGACACCATTTACTAAGCCTCTTTTTTGTCGCTTGCTAGGATTCTGTAGCAGTCGGTTGTAGTGCTCGATTTCAGTTAATTCATGTGTAAGCTGGTTAGTTATTTGCTGGTATTGTAAGCTCGATTTCATAGTCATGCCTTTTAGATGCCTTACGTAAGTCTCCATATCTGATAATGCTTGCCAATAGCCCGTAAGATTGTAGTAAACTATCAGCCTCCACTCGTCTCGAATGTATTGTAAATTCGAAACCTTGTCGAAATATAACGCTCTGCCGTCATTTAACGTCGTAGTGTTGGCGCGTGTGACGTCACGTTGTGCAGATGGTGATATTAACATGGAGAAGAGTAACAGAGCGAGTGTAAACATATTTGTAAATATGTTTCGCTTTTTTCCGCGTGCCTTCTTGCCTGAGCTCGTAGCTGTACGTGGTGATGCTTGCTGAGCTGTATCCTTCGTTGTGATGTCGTCATTTGTTGATTTTTCGATAGGTAGTAGAACAAGCTTTGTTACAGGTCGTTTAAGAATGTTGCCTGCAGTTTTGACAGATACAACTCTGACGTACCCATCTTTTCCAGGGTGTAACTCTTGAACTCTGCCGAGTGCCCACTTGCCTGGAGGTAAGTTGTCGTCTTTAATCAACACGATGTCGTCAAGTCGTAAGTTTTCTGTAGGAACTCTCCATTTAGAGCGTACCTGAAGCTGCTGAAGATAGTCTGATGACCAAAGCTTCCAGAAGTGCTTGTTCATGGACTGAACGAGTTGCCAACGAGCTGGTAAGTTAACATTTTCAGGTTCAGTTTGTGGTCTCGATAATAAGGACTCGCCTATCAAGAAGTGACCAGGAGTTAGGTACGTGTCCTCAGGGTTCTCCGTCAGAGCGAATAATGGACGGGAGTTAAGACACGCTTCGATCTGCTGGAGGAGGGTAGTGAACTCCTCATAGGTAAGTTTCTGCTCTCCTAAGACCCTTTTTAGATGTCGCTTGAAGCTCTTGACAGCGGCTTCCCACAAACCACCAGCGCTTGGCCATCCCGGCGCATTGAATGACCACTCTATGTTCATATCGCTAATTTTGCTAAAAAGATCTTGATTAATAGTTTTTATTATTTCTTGGTATTCGCTATCTAATGCTCGTTTAGCTCCGATAAAATTCGTACCGTTATCGCTATACATGCGGCGGGGCGTCCCTCTCCGCGCACAGAAACGGCGAAAAGCTGCTAGGAAAGCTGGTGTGCTGAGATCTGTCACCAATTCTAGGTGCACAGCCTTTGTTGCTAAGCAGACGAACACTGCGACGTAGCCCTTGTATGTTTTCATGCCTCTGCCCTTGCTAGCCTTTAGTTCAACATATCCTGAAAAGTCAGTACCAGTATGCGTATAAGGGCGAGAAGGCGTTACTCTAGCTTGAGGCAGATCTGCCATGATTTGTTGATGGCTTTCAGGGCTGAATCGTCTGCATTTAACACATTGTCTTAGTTGTCGTTTTATTGTTCTCATGCCACTTATAATCCAGTAGTTCTCCCTTAGATACGACAGGGTCAGTCGTGGCCCGCCGTGCAGGGTAGTGATGTGTGCTTGATGTATAAGTAGGTCAGTAAGACGGCTGTGATTAGATAGGATGATCGGATGTTTAGCTGAGCTGCTTATGTTTGAATGGGCGAGGCGACCACCCACTCTCAAAATCCCATTTTCATCTAAGAAGGGATGAAGATTAGCTAATGAACTGTTTGACCGGACATGACCTTTCCTTTTAATATTTTCTAAGTCGCTTTCAAATTCATTCGCTTGTACATGTTTCATAATCAGTTGATTAGCTTTATTTATTTCCGAAGCGGATAGGTAGGTATCATGTTCCGTCGCTTTATTTCGCAACGCTGCAGTAAAACGCGTTATCCAGGCTACAATTTTTGTAGCGCGCGTGATAGAGCTGGTTTTATTTATAATTTCATTTATTATGTTAGAGCTCGGCTGATGTAAAGTTGCGTGCACACTAACCTTTTTCGCTTCCAATGTAGGTTGTTCGTATGTTTTGTTTTTCAGGTTGCTAGGGTCAAAATGCTGTAACCACTCTGGGCCTTCCCACCACAGAGGGTAGTTCTGTAGCTTAACTGTAGTCGATCCTCTGGTGGCGCAATCAGCTGGATTGTCCTCAGATCGGACATGGTTCCATTTTGATGCTGGTATTACGTCACATATCTGCTGTACTCGATTCGCTACAAATTGCTTCCATCGCTTTATGTCTCCATGGAGCCAACCCAAGACCACTGTGGAGTCAGTCCATGCGTAAACATCGTATGCTGTAGACTTCAGTGAAGCTTTAACAGTTTTCATAAGCTGAGCTAATAGTAAGGCTCCGCAAAGTTCTAGGCGTGGTAGTGATACCTTTTGCTTTAGCGGCGCTAGCTTTGTTTTCGCGACGACGAGTCGTGATGTGCTCTCACCTTTATGATCGCTCGCTACTAGATAGATAGCGCAGGCGTATGCCTTCTCTGACGCGTCGCTATAACCGTGTAGCTGAAAGGCCTGCTGTGTATTACCCAAATATCTAGGGATGTCAAATGAGCTTACGTTTTGAAGGTCATTACGTAGCTGCTTCCATTCTTTCTGGATATGCTCAGGGACTATGTCATCCCAGCTCAAGTTTTCTGACCATGTTTTTTGAAACAAAAGTTTAGCTCTAACTGTTAGCGGTGATAGCCAGCCGATCGGGTCAAATATCTTGGATATCTCGGATAGTAGCTGTCGTTTCGTATTACCTTTATCGTCGGGGCCGTGCTTTATTTTGTTTGTAAACATAAATGAGTCGGTCGACGGTGTCCAACGGAGCCCTAGGGTTTTTCGGGACTCTGAACACTTGAAGTCGAACGGCTGATCAAGCTGGTCTATAGATAAGTCCTTTAAAAGCTCGTTATTATTAGCTGACCACTTCCTTAAATTCATCCCAGCGCTCTTTAAGCTCTCGATTAGCTGATTTTGTAGCTCCTTAGTCGCTTCTATGGTGTTTTCACCAGTGAGTAAATCATCCGTATAAAAGTTGTTCTGTAGGGCTGCTGCTGCAAGGGGATATTTTAAGGCGTCATCTTTAGCTAGCTGTCTTAGCGTGCGCATCGCTAAGTATGGAGCAGCTTTAGTTCCGTACGTGACAGTTTTCAGTAGGTATTCTTGTAGCGGTTCGTAGGGTGACTCACGCCAAATGATGGATTGCAGATGCTGATCGCTTTCTCTTACCAGAAGCTGACGGAACATCTTCTCGATGTCCGCAGTTATGACGTACTTGTATTGTCGCCAGTTTAGTATAAGAGTAGGTAAGTCATGCTGTAGGTTTGGACCACACTCCATGACGTCATTAAGGCTGAGTCCAGAGCTTGTTTGTGCTGAGGCGTTAAATACTACACGTAGCTTTGTAGTAGTGGAGTCCTCTTTTATAACACCATGATGAGGTAAATGGTATTTAAGTGTTTCGCTTTTGTTCGCTGGGCGCATGTGACCTAATTCTTGGTACTCACGCATAAATTGCTTATAGCTTTCCGAAAATGCTTCGCTTTTTGCCATTTTCCTTTCTAGCTGCTTAAATTGTGCTGTTGCTTTTGATTTTGAAGATCCAGGCTTTTCTTCAAAATCTGGCTTCATAGGTAGGGCTACCGCATACCTACCGTCTTCCAATCGTTTAGTAGTAGCTATATAATGCTCCTCGCAATATTGCTCCTCCTTTGTCAGGTCAGAGGCTGTGCTAGGAATCTCTTCCATCTCCCAATACTTGGCAATTTCTTCCAAATCGTTAGTGACAACGAAGCAGTTAAGGGTCTTACCGTCAAAAGTCTCAACATCACCCGATACGATCCAACCTAACTTCGTCTGCTGAGCTATGGGTTCGTTTGGTGCGCCCTTTACAAGTCCACTCATAATGACCCTTGAGTAAATCTTACCGCTCAGTAATACATCGATTGGCTTCGACACGTTGTATTCAGGGTCTGCTAAAGTCATATGCTGAATGTGAGACCACGAGTTATTTCGGAAAGAGACGTTAGGAAGGTCCCTTGTGACTCGCGAAATCACAGATGCTGTGGTAGTAAAGCTGTAGTCATCATAGATGGATTTGCATTCGAGAGATACTGAGCTCCGGCTTGATTTAGGAGTGACACCTACGCCAAATACCGACAAGCTAGCTTTCTGGCGTGGCAACCCTAACAGCTGTGCGGCGTTCTCAGATATTAGCGATATTTGTGAACATTGGTCTAACAATGCTCGTAACGTTACATAGTTACCATCTTTAGCTTTTATTTTTATTAAAACCGTAGTTAATAAAACTTCTTCATCGTCAGCATTAACGTGGTTCGCTGTGTGAGGTTTGCTGAATGGCTTATTTGGCGGCGGCTGCGGTGCTGTTATTGCAAGTGGCGGTTTTTCCTGCGACGTTGTTGAGTGCGATGACCCTGCGAGAGCGTCATGTAACCTCGTATGATGCTCGCCATTGCATTCTTTACACCTTTTATTAGAATTGCATTTATTAATTGAATGTTTAAATAAACAATTTTTACAAAGTTGAAGTTTCTCAACTGTCCTCATTTTCGTTTCCGCTGGCATGCTAATAAACTTTTCGCATTTATAGAGCTCGTGATTGAAATTACAAAGAGGGCACTTACACGTGGATGTATAAGCGGCTTGATAACCTCTCGATGTTAACTTGTAGTTATAATTGTTTTGTTTGAAAGACTTATTTATTATAGGCTTATTAGGCTGATAGGCTGAAGTTAGCTTAGCTGGGGCTGAATTTTCTTTCTCTTTCTTACTCGTATGCGTAGGCTCAAGAGCGATGAATTTGCTCTCCAAGAAGGTCATTAATTCATCTAGTGAGGCTAAATCTCTAGGAGACTTGCGTGCTTCCTTGTATGCGCTGTAGGTGTCGCTGTCTAGCTTTTTCGTTAAGAGATGAACCAATATAGGGTCCCAAGTGGAAGTATCCACACCTAAGTTATGAATGGCATGAACACATTCAGTAGTCGTGTCATAAAGCCGTTTTATCTCGTACGATGTTTGCTTGCTAATGCTGGGCTGATTTAAAAACGTTTCGATTTGAGTGGTAAACAGTACCTGGGGGTTGTTATAGCGATGGGTAAGTATTTCCCAAGCTATATCGTAGTTTTCGGCTGAGATATTAAGATGCTGGATAAGTCGCTCTGCTTCCCCTTTCACTTTACCTTTCAGGTGTTGCATTTTCTGCGCTTTAGATAGAAAATTGTTGTTGTGTATCGACTCATTAAATAAATCGAAGAACGTGGGCCAAAAGGTGTATTTTCCAGAGAAAGTAGGTATCTCTAGTAATGGAGTTGATTGCTGAATATGCGCAGTGGCAGATAGCTTCTGATTAAGCTCCTTTTTTGTTTTCTTATACGCTCTTTCATGCATCAGAAACTCATCTTGGTATTCTTCATCTTCACCCTCTAGAATGTTGTCTATTTCTAAGTGTAGCTTGTCGATTGTGCTCCATCTAGCTTGGATGCTATGTAGCTCGTCCTCTAGCTCCCACTTCTCGCTGATCTCACTCACCTTGATACTCGATATCAGTCGCTTAAATGCTCGAAAGTTAGTCCTCTGACGGGACAGGAGCTCATTTAGTTTGCTAATGTCAGTATTTGTACCCATACCTGAACCTTGTTCGTTTTTAAATGGCGGATAAGCTGCTATTTTCTTACGAGTATCTTTATAGTAAGCTTGCATGCGCTCATAAATATTCTCGGTAAAATATCGTTGAGACCTTAACTCGACTGCTTGCAGTGTAATGTTATTATTCTCGAACTCTCCCCAGAGGCTATCTAATGACTCTAACCTGATCTTGAGGTACTCCGACGTCTTCCGATGAGCCGAGTCCTTGTCAAAGTTAGTGCCGATACGCTGAAGCTCAGTCACCAGTTCTCCCTGACGGCTGAATATTCTTTCTTCGGATGCAGTTGACATTGTCGCTGTTTGCTATACAAATAAAATATGAACGATCTTACTTGAACGCTGCTGCTGCTACGAGTCTCCCGACTCACGTAAAGAAAAGCTGTAGCTGGTTGAGTCTGCTGGCTGACCCAAAAGTCCTGTCCTGCTTGCGAGTCTCCCGACGCACAAAATAGGCTACTGCTGGTTAGATATATCAGGCACCAAGTCCGTTCTGATATAAGCTGATGTTCTGATACAGTCAATAGCTAAAAGTTCGCGAAGATTGTCCACACGTGAACCGACTTTCACACACTGTGCGCTAGCTCATAGTACGCGAAACCGACGGAATTTTCAACCGCGTAAGGTCCCGCTAATACCGAAAGCTCGAAGGACCAAAATGTATGGTACGAACCACACAGTAAGCTAATGCTGAAGTAAGTAGATAAAGCTAAGGGATGCTGAAGGGGGTGGTGACTCCGAAGAGAGCTAAATAACCAAACCCAACGAGTGATGAACGTACACTGATTTATTGTTTCCACCAATATGCATAGCTGATGCGTGACATGCAAGTCAGCGCTTTATTTAGGTTAATACAGTATTAAAACGTAATAAGTATTTTAAATAGTATGAGTGGGCTCATACACTCCTATCTCTATATACATCTCTACGTAAATTAAGATGAAAACTTTGTATAGCTTAGCAGTCTACCTCAAAACTTTGTCATGAATATAATTTCAAATATTTAAATAATATTATTCTAGGTGACACATTCATTCTAAAGTAAAATGAAGGAAGCTAAAATGTTTATTCGCGATGTTTATTTGTTTCTACGTTAAGTTAAATTAATTACCAGATACTTGATATTTGAAATCTTAGACCATTAAAATATGGACGAGTTACGCGTGTAATTCTACTAACAAACTTTTCTGTCACTTTTTTCGGGGGACGAGGTAGCATGAAATACGCAACTTTGCATTTTATTCCCCTATTTGTTTTTCAATTGATTTGATTTGATTCTAATTTTGATTGTTAAAATTATAAAAAGTAGTCTCGTTTGAACTCCAAACGTGATAAGTTCGAAGTTATTGTTTCGCAATTAAAGGCTGTATCGTTTAGTGATAGCTAGATACGGTATAAAATTGTATAATATTGCACCAACGTCGAAATTATGAAAAAAAAATCTGCTGTTCCATAAAAAAAATTGCAAACCTACTTGAGCCAAATGTATGGGACAGCTGATTTTGTAATTCGTGATTTCTATGTTGGTCTCATAGAGAAAGTTGTTTAGTATTATGGTCTGGTCATCCCCTTAAAAACTGTCAGTAATACTGTCAGCAACAAGCCGGTTATTATCCGTCGGTCAGTAGATTTTTCGAATTTCTTTTAGTATCAAATACAACCGCATATTTACTTCTGTAGAAGCTTATTCAGGTCTTTTAATAATGTTAATTAATTTCCACTGCCTACTGGAGAATAATTTCCTTCAGTTCCTTATCACATGTTACGGGAAGTGCCGAATTAGAAACAATCTCTTCTCAGATACCATTTTCTTCGTCCTCGCACATTCCCTTGAGAACTCTTGATATATTTACCCACCCCACATAAAAAATCGTCTTGCATTAAAATGTAAGTGACACTTTACGGCCTATGTTCACACTCTTTCAACATAATTTATGTTCAACTATTTGTATGGTAATGTTTTGGTAAAAGTATTAATTTAGAACATTTCAAGGGACTTTTTATTGGTTTTATGCACGTTTTATGATATTTATAGAGAAATTAGTTTTTATGTGTGTGGTAAATTAAAATTACTCAGCATGTTATTCCTATCTAATTAGGTAAATTTATCGAACCATTAAAATTTTACAAGTGAAAGTTGACTGAAGGTTTTATCTACATTTTAAGCGGTTAAAAGAGTTCAAAATAGTTGTCACAAAGTTATAACATAGCTTTGACTATTTATATGTGGACTGGTTACGCGTGTAATTCTACTAATAAACATTTCTGCCACTTTTTGCGGGGTGCGAGGTAACATGAAATCAGCAACTTTGAATTTTATTCCCCATAACTTTAGATTCTATTTTTGAATGTTAAAAATCATGAAAAGTAGTCTCGTGTGAACCCCAAACGTTATATGTTCGAAGTTATTATTTCGCAATTATAGGCTGTCTCGTTTAGTGATAAGGTGTAAAATTGAATGTAAATGCACAAGATCAATTGTGCTTACACCGTGGCGGAGGGGAAATGCTACCGCAAGGCTAGTCCTTATAATAATTAGTCAAAGTAACATAGGTATGTTGAATTGACTCCACACAGAATAAATAATTATTTAATAGATTGTTTTATAGAACCACAAGGGAGTCGGAGCTCATAACATGTCGGCGTCTAGTCCGGTCAGTTTTTGGATGGGTGACCGCTCTAGAGCGCACCCGTAGTTCGAAAGGCATGTTAAACTGTTGGTCCCGGATAGTTTCGTTATGTGGCAGTTTATGTAATTATTCGTTAAGCTGTAAGAGGCCTGTTAAAGTGGCTTGAAAATACTTTGGCAGCATGTTGCCCACTAACTTGGCTCAACCAATCCGCATTAGGCCCACGTGGTGGAGTATGGCCCAATCCCTCAAGTAATTCGTGGGAGGAGTCATGTGCTCTTCAGTGGGTCGTTTAAAGGTTGAGAAGATGATGAACTTGAACCTCATCGGATTAACTAAAATGTATACCTCCGACCTAAAACGACAGTAGGTAATTGCTTTCTATAATAGGTCGATCGAGCTAGTAGATTCCTAGCTATTTGAGATTTTGATCTCGGCTTTTAAAAGCCTTTGTCTAAATAGCGAATAATATTATGCTGATCAGTACTTTATCTCGATAACATTAAGAGAAGTTTATTACGAATGCGTAAATGCGCGCTACATACAAACGAAGTCGCAATATTTTTAATGCTAATCAATTAAAGTCAATGACATTTTTTAGAAACAATCTAGAAACTAATCTCTATGTTTGTATGAAATCATATTTTCGATAAAATATACAATTTTAGTGCTAGGATTAATTTAAGATTTGTATCGAAATCTTTGAGGCACTGTAACTTTAAAACTATAATTTTAACGAAAATCTGACTTCATACTACATAGAAATTAGTTTCTAGATTGTTTCTGAAAAATTGCATTGAGTTTAATTGGTTAGTATTGAAAATATCACCAGACTTCGTTTGTATGGAGCACGCCTCGAATTATATTCCCTACGACGGTCAGGGACATTAACTGCCAGTTGCACGTACGTTCATTAAAGTTAATTCTCCATTAAATATCTTGCTAGTTTTTACTACGTCAGCAAGACATAAAGTGACAGCAAGAGATTTAATGGAGGATTAACTTTAATGAACGTACGTGCAACTGGCAGTTAATGTTCTATCTTCCAAACTAATAAAGAAACTATTGAATATGTTGCAGTCACGTTCCAATTTGCTTAGATGTTTAATTAAGATCCATAGTAAATAATTGACGTTATTTTAGAGAAGCTTAGACCAAAGGCTGTAGCGGCTGTAGCACGATGCGTGATACAGATAAGGCCTTTTATCTCGTTCGTTCGCGCGCAAATAGAAATAGAGCGGAGGCGAGATAGCGCTATATCACGCTGCCATGCTACGGCCGCAGGTATCAAAATGATAACTTTTATTAAAGGACTAATATACTTATACAGGGTCCAACTAAATATGCTGACAGTATTTTAAGGGGATGCTCAGACCATCAAACTGAACAACTTTCTCTATGGAACCAACATCGAAATCGCGAAAAAGAAGTCAGCTGTCCCATACATTTGGCTCGAGTAGGTTTGCACTTTTGTATTGGACAGCCAAATTTTTTTCGCGATTTCGATGTTGGTGCCATAGAGAAAGTTGTTCAGTTTGACGGTCTGATCATCCCATTAAAAAAGTGTCAGCATATTAAGAAGGAGCCTATATACATTTGAGTTAAGTCGGTATTGCAGTTTTGTATGCCGATTGCAGAGATATTCTAACAGTCGATTTTTTTTCTCGATCCATAGTGAAAGTTTGATGCTGTAAATATTACTACTTATGATGTTTTGTTACACCCTGTATTAATAGTTTTAACCATAAGGATTGTGTACCGTAAGTCTGTAGGTACTCTGTACCAATGTACCAAGCCAAAATATATTTCATGGAAAGTTAATAAATTACCAAATAAATAGTTATAATTTTAAAAGACTTCAAATTTAAGTTTTTGAACTGCCATGAAAATTCCTCAAAAATCTTGTTCAAAAAGGAATTCAGATAATCATAAATCATTGGGGCTATATTTTTCAAAATCTTGACAACATGGTTATCTCTTAAATCAAAACACTCGACAAGCGGTGTTTAAAAAAGGTAATAATTTAAATAAAAACCGGTCAAGTGCGAGTAGGGCACTCGCACACCGAGGGTTCCGTACCGCCGCCACAACACAACATATTAACTTAGAAAAAAATGTGTGTTTCCTCCGGGACCTTTAGCGCAAGACCGACTCACGTTTGGCTGGTTTTTATTAATTGTTGCTATTTTGTAGCGTTTGCACTATAATCACACCAAGTTTGACGCTTGTTTGTATTACCGTTTTTACGATAGAGCGAGAAGAAAAACCTTTGATAAAAACTAGTGTCATGAATGAGGACCCCCCTTAATTTTTATATTTTTGACTTTTTTATTATTTGTTAACAAATCCGCCGTAATAACGCATATTAGCTATTATGGTTCAAAAGTTACAGCCCTAAATAGGATGGACAGACGGACCGAGGACGGCCGGACGGACAACGTTGGCTTATAGTAATAGGGCCCCGTTTTCACCTTTTGGGTACGGAACCTTAAAAAAGAAACAAACTACGTTTACCACCTACGTCGATAAACGTATTAATTCACGTAACCTATACTTAACCCTGTAATAGCAGCGTAAATAAGAAGCATCCCGGGCTATAGGATATTTAGGGCTGGCATTTCGATTAAATTTTTTTGTCTTACTGTACCAAAAATGGAAAAACGAAGCCCAGTCATTTTACGGTTTGACCCGGGACTAATAGGAGGAACTGTTACTGTCAAATATTATCAGTGATTAGATAGTAGTTACGTACTACGTACTTTGTACACCAGTCATGTAACGTGTAAAAATATAATTGCGCCTATGTAATGCGAGACTGTGGTTTTCTGTTTCCTACAGCCAAACCATAAAACATGGTTTTGTAGGACTATGATTAAAAATTGTATTTCCAAACTTAATATTAAATAAATAAATAAAAAAATATTAAAAAGAATTGTTTTTTTTTCGGTATTTTATTTAAGAGCCAATTTGAGTACTATAAGTAGTCATACATAAACCAAAAATAAAAAAATTTTAGTACAGAAATTAATAAGTAGGAAAGGCCTACCACTTAGAGGTAGGGTACTAACTAATACATAGTTTAATTATGACGACTGACAGTAAACTAAACAGAATTTCCATAAATTAGCTTTGTATAGGCATGCGAACTATGTATTATAATAATTAAATTGATTTATTGCCGTCGGTGTCGTCTAATTAAAATCTAGTGTATCATATCTTGTCGGTCATGTCATACCTGTGAACTGATATTGGTGAAATTCTTCGTCAGTTACCTATATTTAAGGTTGACTACATTATCGGATAAAATAGAATGTGATTTTATGATCACTTTTCAGGGGTGGTTCAGACCACCAAACTGAACAACTTTGAGTATGAGCAAACGAGATATCGCAAAAAAAAAGTTCTGCTGTTCCATACCTTAGTAGTTAATTTCATTCTTACCTAATGGTAAGTTTGAAGAATCACGTCAAATCGAATTGCTCGTTGCTCATTATAATAAAGTTACATCTTAGACAGTAAAGTCAACATTGTTAATAAAATGCGGAACGAATTTTCTTTTCTTACTTGAACACTGAAGTTTAAATGGGTATGAGTAAGGTTGAATGGAGAAAAATTGTAGATCAGCCAGTAATAAAACGTACATAGGTGTTTAGATCACATTTCAAAATACATTACAAATATCACATTCATTGCTGGGACGCATCGGAGCTGTGCTATTAAGGTACAAATAACTTCTTAGGTTGTATGGGAGAAATAGCTTTGTAGCGCTAAGACCGCCTTGCTATCTTCTGTATTTCTTAACGGTATATTTTGCTGAGTATGTAATATGTTTCGATTGATTGATTGAAAATGAGTTGATTCTTAAAGGTTTTGGTTACTTTTTCATGAACCTTTAGAGTCAAATATCTCAGCTCCGATGCGAGCTAGATTGATGTTTGTATTTTATAGTACCACAGGGTCCTTCTTAATATGCTGACACTTTTTTAAGCGGATGATCAGAACGTCAAACTGAACAACTTTCTCTATGGCACCACCATCGATATCGGAAAAAAAATCTGCTGTTCTATACAAAACTGCAAACCTACTCGAGCCAAATGTATGGGACAGCAGATTTTTTTTCGCGATTTCGATGTTGGTCCCATAGAGAAAGTTGTTCAGTTTGACGGTCTGGTCATCCCCTTAAAAAAGTGTCAGCATAGCAAGGACCCTGTACAAATTGGTGGCCGCGACTGTAAAAAAATGACAATACCTTTACTCATACCCAATTTTGTTTGTTTTTCTTTTACCAGCACAGATCTTTAGGTACAGATTTCAAAAATATGTCAGTAATATTTTTATGGCCTTGTTTACGAGTTTTCAGTAGCTATAAATATGACATGTATATTATTTTATATTTGAACCACTATCGACATTAGACTATCGGCAACCCTATATTATCGTATTTTTTTAAATGACAACTACAGTATTGCTCAGCGAGCAGCTACTGCTTATTACTGCAGACAAATTGGTAGGACCACGAAGGGTCAACTGAGCCAGTGAAAATCTTAAGGGCCTATGTCGAAAAATAATTGAAGCGAAATGGGCGTGTGATAGCTTATATTACTGCCTGATGCGAGAGAAAGAGACAGGGCGGCGCGCGCGCCTGAAACGACGCAAGCATAAAACAAACTTTATTTAATTGTAGTTGTACTATTTATGTAAGTTCAATTCTGCTCTAATCAAAATGTATAAAAATCAATCTCTTTTTTTTAAATCAAGCATCTTGTTTCTAATATTCACCGTTTAGCACTTCCAAGCGTATATCGATAAAGACGGATGCTACTTTGGCTTGTTTTTCTATCGAGAAAATGTGTCTTAATCGTGTTTTGGCTCTAATCAAAACTTCAATTATATGTTCAATTTACACATATCCGCAAATCATACTCCTACTGTTAGTACTTCATGAGATATGATGCTTTGAAGAATCCTATTTTTTTCACATAGCCCCAAGCAACCTGCCCAAGGGCACATCGAAGGGGAACGGACCTCGGCATTGGGGGGTATTCCGTGGTGGTCGTGCAGGAGGCGGTGCAGTGGTTCGATCTCCGTCCAGGCCGACTCGTACCAATGAGTTTTTCTGAATTTATTTCCGAAGCACCACTGGCTTTTAGGTGAAGGAAAACATCGTGAGGAAACCTGCATGCTTCAATTTCGAGGCATGTATTGTGGTCACTGTCCATTACAAGTACCGACGGGCTCACTTCCCGTCACACTGGACAGAGTTTCGGTAGTAGTGAAACGTGGATGTTCTGTGGTTTCAGAATATCTCTGACTAAACCCTCGGGGAATATATTCGTGAGCATATGGTATGCTATGCATGCTTATTTTGTGATTAGATAAGTAGGTAGGTTGCTATTTAAAGGGCAAATCAAACATTATCAAAAACTCGAGGAGCAATCTTCTTTTTATTTTATGATTATGTAACAGCTATCTCTTCCAAACCTAGGTTAAATATGTTGACTATGTTTTATTAATATAACTAAACGCAGAAAACAACAGAAAAAATGTACCTAATAAAAACCACGGGCTCTCGCGAACATATAAAAATTACAACAATTTTTGCCAACCCTAGCACGGACATAGAATATTAATAATTTCTGCTCGACTGCACCGATACGTGACGCCAGGAATCTCCGAGCTCTTAGAGTAAATGTAAAACAGTTTGACCGATGGATGCTTTTACTTCACACCGGACTAAACCTAAGCCGGGGCGGTAGAGGTATGGGATTTTGTGAATTAAGACGCTCCCCATAGGTAAACGCAGGGCTGGGCCATATTTTGCTGGTTTTTAGGGTTCCGTAGTCAACAAGGAACCCTTATAGTTTCACCATGTCCGTCCGTATGTCCGTCTGTCCGTCTGTCCGTTTGTCCGCGGCTTAGCTCAGAGACGCTTAGTACTAGAAAGCTGTAATTTGACATGCGTTTACAAATTTATTACGCCGACAAAGTGGTAAAATAAAATCTTGAGAAACATTTTTTTAGGGTACCTCCCTTACACGAAAAGTGGGTATGCAATTTTTTTTCGTGGGGATTCGTTGGATAGGTCTTTTAAAAATATTATGTGTGTGGGAAAACCATTTTTCGATTTAAGGGTCCGTTAGCAAAATATTAAGCTTTAAAATGAATATTTTTGTTAGAGTCAAGTCAAGATAAACAACACACTATACCCATCACATTGAACAACTTTTAGTATAGGAGCATGATGGGAGCAAACCTGCATTGAGCCCATTTTAAAATGTTTGTCAGTTTGACTATTAGTTTATACGTATCACAAACTACTGAACCAATCTAAGCATAGAGTTAAGTTTGGATTAAATTTAGGCCTTATTTCATCGCAATCGGTGCATTCAATCAAAAGTTATGAGTGTTTAAAGTCAGTGGTCTGCGCGTACAAAGTCGCAGGCGCTAGTAATTAGTAATATTCTATATAATATTCCATTTCAAATAACAAAGAAATTTTGAGGCTATTTTGAATTACAAAAACAGAGATTTGAAACACTTCCTCTCACTTATTCTTAGTACAGCTTTAGTAACGTCCAAGATATGTCGGATATATCTTTCTGAAAAATAAATTATATCTGCAATTTAAAATTAGCCAGAAAGCTATACAGGGTGTAAGGAAAAGTATCATTAACCTTTTAACCACATACTCTACCCATCAAACTGAACAACCTTTACTATGGGAGCAAACCGATCGGAGCAAAAAAAATCAGCTATTCCATACTAAAGCGCAATGCCCACTCGACTCAAATGTATGCAACAGCTGATTTTTTTTGCTCCCATAGTAAAAGTTGTTCAGTTTGATGGGCAGACTCTTAGTTTAAAAGGATGCCAATGATATCAATTTCACCCCGTATTTTTAATGTAAATCGTTCAATATGAATTTTGTAGACACGAAAAAAAATATTCAAGAAACCGACCAATTGCGTGTCGGGCCACGTGCAGAGTAGGGTTCCGTTGTTTTCCGTTACAATATGCGAACTTAGAACGGGTCTTTTTGTTTTATACTACGGCTTAACAGCTTTTAAATTCGTTATAATATAACGTGTATATTATACACTATTGCCGTGAATTTTTTCACGTATCCAGAAACAACCGTTTAGCTTTGGGGGGGACACTTGACTCTACACAGTTCCTTGTTGATTACGGAACCCTAAAAATGTTGTGTTGTGAGTTGAGTTTTGCTGCACCACGTACTGTAATAGCATCTGTACAGAAGTAGGTACCTATTCTCGCACATGATAGCATTATGAGATCATGTGTAGTAAACTTGTAAAGCTGACACTGGCGCAGGCACGTAGCCTGGATCTGCGTCCAGGAACCGAGGCTAAAGTGAAATATTTGTATTAGGTACCTATACAAGATTCCGCTTGTTTTAGGTTTACTTTGTACAATTTCCGTGTGGACATAATAAGGTTTTGAATTCATCATCATCATTCCATCATCGTCCACTGCTGAACATAGGCCTCTCCCCAGGCGCGCCACAATACTCTGTCTACTTTTTTTAGGTCGTCTGTCCAGCGGGCAGCAGGGCATTCCACACTACGCCTGCCAGACTACTCTAGAACTCTGACACCCCATCGGTTGTCAGTTCTTCGGCATTTATGACCAGCCCATTGCGACTTCAACTTGCTAATTTTCTGAGTTATGTCACCCACATTAGTTCTCTGACGAATCAATTCATTTCTGATGTGACCTCTCAGAGAAACACCGAGAGCATGGCTCTCTCCGTAGCTCGCTGAGCGACCTTGAATTTATGAACTAGTCTTATCGTCAGTGTCCACATTTGCGCATCATAAGTCCTCACTGGCAGGACGCACTGATTTAACACCTTCGTTTAGAGACATTTAAAAGTTATTTTTTTGTTTTAGCAAAGTGTGTGTATCGTCATCATCAGCTTCTATCGTCTTCACTACTGGGTCTAAGGTTTTTCCTCTTGCTAAGCTGAAAATGTGTACCAAGGCAATCAAACTGATTCAATAATGTAAGTGTTTATCATCGATATCGTGTTAATTTCGAGGAACTATAACCAACTGTATAAGCCAAGTACGTTCTCAGCGCTTCTAACTAGGTTATTTTGTAACCACTTCTAGGAACAAACCCGGTTTACACGTATTTATATTCACACAGGTTGGGTATAATGTTAGCATAATATCCTACACTGTATTATGAAAGTGAGCTCTACAAGGAAATTTGTATAGCGTATCCAGTTTTACACTAAAATGAAGAAGAATAGCAGCAAATTAATCTCTTTATGCAGAACACAGGCAAGGGTACGAGTGATATAATTATAGGTTGATAGGTTCCTTCAAAATATGCAGACACTTTTTTAAGGGGTTGGGATCAGACCATCAAACTTTCTCCAAGGGATCAACGTCGAAATCGCGATAAAAAAATCAGCTGTCCATACAAAACAGCAATCCTACTCCAGCCAAATGTATCACACAGCAGTTTTTTATCGCGATTTCGTTGTTGGTCCCATAGAGAAAGTTGTTTAGTTTGATGGGCTGATCATCCTTTTAAAAGTACCTAATTGATAACGATGCCATGATTTGACGCGGTTCTAAACTTGCATACGCCAATCTCTGTACCTACATGGCGGGATTCAAACCTGTAATGGGATGCAGAGAGAACCTGCAGTATCACTACTACACCAACCAGCCTATTAGGCCGTCCTTTTAGTCGCCAAAGTAAAAGAAAAAATCGAAAAAAAAATTGTTTCTTCACAAGTACGAGTACCTCATTTCTGTTTCTGGGTCACTATTATCTGTCGTCATGCCAAATTTCGATTCGTGCAAATAGATGCAAAAATGAGCGAGTAATCGAGGTGGGGTATACGGACAGACAGAATGCATGCATAAGCATAAGCATGCATAAGCATAAGCATAAGCATATGCTCACGACTATATTCCCCGAGGGGGTAGTCAGAGATATTCTGAAACCTCAGAACATCCACGTTTCACCAGTAGTACCGAAACTCTATCCAGTGTGACGGGGGGTGAGCCCGTCGTCACATAATGGACAGTGGGTACAATACATGCCTCGATATTGAAGCATGCGGGTTTCCTCACGATGTTTTCCTTCACCGAAAAGCTGTTACAAATCGTACATAAATTCCGACAGACAGAATGGACGAAAGTATAGGGTACCTTGTTTGACTCCGGAACCCTAATAAAAAACACCGACTTGGATTCTACATTAGATTCTGGATCAGTACAATAGAAAGGATATATATTTAATTTTTGCGTAAATAAATGTATTTAGGAACTAACATACCTGAGGTTCCCAAACCGAACTATACGTTAAAACTCGAGCAGGTGAATAGTGACCAGTAACCACGCTGGGTCAACACGGAAAGCATTTTAACCCCAACGTGGTGCTGCGGTCGGATCGGCCACGCTCTGTAGCTTCGATCGACACTATAAATTGCGTAGAAATGTTGAATAGCAATGTTTTTTGTTGCGGTAAATTCAATTTGTGAAGTTTATTTATGTTTTATTGATTGGTTAAGTGGTGTTGGTTGAAAAATTCTTTTCATTTAAAGGTATAACTATTATTTGTACTAGCTTTTGTCCGTGATTTCGTCTGCATTGCCTTAAAAAAAACTGGCCACAGTGAGTCCGGAAATTAGTGTTCCATACCTACTCGTACTAGCGTTATTACTTTTATATGGTTTTTATTAGGTTAATAACGATACAAGGTGAATTCTAAATCATTAGCATTAGCATGAGTCATTTTTAACTAAGACTCTACCCTTCAAACTGAACAACTTTTACTATTGGGGCAAATAGAAATCACTCAAATTTTCGAAACCGCTAATTTTTTTTGCTATTTTATGTTTGCTCCCACAGTTAAAGTTGTTAAGTTTGATGGGTAGACTCTTAGTTTAAAAGGATGCTAAACATATAGACTGAAGATCAATTTAAAATTATTTTGCGAGTGCGTAATTTACTAGTTACGGTAATTTATACGTGAACTGTTATCACATTTAGGGACTTTTTCACAACTTCTGGATAAGTTCTTGTTAGCTTATATGACAGATAATTTGACATATCTTTCATACGAAATCTGTCAAACGATCTGTCAAATAAGCTAACGATGACTTATCCAGAAGTGGTCAAACAGGTCCTTATTATTTAATTTCTTATAATTAACCTTCTACTTTCTGTTTTACAACCATTTATTGTATTGCACTTCATTCACGTATCATTTTCATATCACTACTGTGTAGACCGCAGGTTATCATGAGTGCTCGACTTGATATTTACCGGAGTTTTAAATGTACTAATTCTTTTTGAATGAAACAAAATCTAGTGTAGGTACTTGTATCCACATAAGTACTAGTGTGACATAGTTTCAAGCAATTTTGCATATCCATGAGCATTCTCCATTAAAGTTAAATTAGCATGTTTCTTTTCCAAGATTATACAAAAACTAAAACTACACAACAGCTTTGGAACTAAAAGTTTTCATATCAAACAAAAAAAAATCTTTTGACGCATGTAATACGTGTCTGTAGATATACTAGAGCACTCGTACCAAAGCTATTATTTGTTTTCATTAACAAGTTTAAAAACGAAAGCCGTATAAACCCAAAACTAGACATTAACACACGAATTTGACGGACCATAAATGCTTCCTAAAACCGGTACAAATCGTTAGGGGCGCCCTCAAATTAGCCGCAGACGACTTAAATATTTATTTACGCGCTTCCTCCGTTTTTTTTAAAACTAAATATAGACTTAAGAGGATATTTCTCATACAGCGCTCTATAAAAAACAAAGTTACGTCCTAATTTGGATTATTTTGATATTTAGTCATTGAAGTAAAAGATTTTGTTAACACAATCTGGAAACCAACTCAGTATCCGAGTCTAAGTCTAAGAGATTCAAAGACACCGTAGCTCAAAGATTTCCATACAAATGAATTAATCCTAGCATTGAAACTAAATATTTAACGAAAATCTGGCAAGTTCCGGCACAGATATTGGTTTCTAGATTGTGTTAACAACATTTTTTTTACTTTAATCTGTTAGTCTTCTATCTTATATACATATACAACGTGTTAATGAATAAGCGCAAAACCTCATACACCCCAACTGATTTATAACAAAATCATTAGATTGAAACAATAATTTCATTATTTTTATAGTTAAAATTTAAAGTTATTCGCATTTTAAGTTTTCAGGTTAAAATGATTTGTTATCATTTCAGCAATTAATGAAAGCGCTAGCGTGCTCATGAACACATTTTAAGAATCTTGTTTTGGTAGTAAGTAGGGTGAGTGTGCACGTGCGGTGGGTTGAGATCAAGTTCAGTAAATTTAAAATTTTACAATCAAATGATTTAATATTTTGAAAAAAATTACCTATGTTGAAAACATGATAATTCGATTCTGCTCTCGATTCTAAACAAACTACTTTCTAGTTTTGCGTTAATTCATTAACACGTTGTATACTAAATTTTAAACTTGGCGTGGATGTACATTGAAGATATTAAGGCGTTTAGGATAAGTAATGGAATGCATTGAAACCATTTTTCTGGTTTGTTTGTGCACGCATAGCATCGCTTAAAACTACTGAACCGATTTAGATGAGCTTTTCACAAAAGCATAAGGCTTAGTTTGGATTAACATTTAGGCTTTATTTCATCGCAATCAGTTCATACAATCAAAAGTTATGAGTATTTAAAGTCAGTGGTCCGCACGAACGAAGTCTCGGGTGCTCCGCTGCTATTGAAAATAGAACAAATCTTCGTTTGTACGCAGTGCGCTCAGGCGCCTGACGACTGTAACTCTCTTACGACTGTAACTCTCTTAACCATATAACCATAAACATATGTGAAAACGTATTCAAATGCTATTTCAGCTTCACGCCCATTAACAATAATCCTTTTGGAAACCCTGCCATATTCTCCAATGTGTCGTAATGACCCTAATTGCTGTGGAAGAGGGTTGGATTTCGTTCAGCGGTCGACAGGACGTTTTTAAAATACTGTGTCGTTTATAAAGATTTCAGGGCAGGGTTTGCCACTGCACTGTATTAAAAACGTTATTAATCAAGTCATAATCCGAGGGAAAGAAACTAAAATCTTGTTACAAGAATGTAAAGGACCTTATTCATTTGTTTTCGTATTTTCGTAGAAAAGCGATTTTATAAATGCTGGTAAATCCTGAAAAAGTTTCTGCAGACATTGGATAAATAAAATACTCTCTTATCTGACTTTTTTGAGTCAGGATGAATTTGGACTCCAATTGAAATCATATTATAATTTTCTGGCAAAGCACCTATAAGTATTAGGAATTATCTATTATTATTATTATTATTATCTTCTATAATATTCAAAACAATAGATTTTGTTGGTCTCCTGTTTAGCTTTGTGTCAAATAGAATAATTTAGTTCTTTACATAATTTTTTCTTACCGCTATAATTAAAAATAAAACATACAAGAATGTGAAGACGTATCTACTAGACAGATACTCTTTCGAATTTGCGAATTACTATGGATTTCATGAATCGCTCTAAATACTAATATCATTCAGAAGTTACTAACACAAATTGCGAGGAAATTAAAAAGTACCCTTTTAATCAAATAAAATGTGGTTGTCTGTGAATCTATTTTGTTTCTGTTTTAACCAAATTAAGTTCGTACATTATGTTAGAGATAACATTTTGAATTGCAAAACTAATTAAGTGCTAATCCGTATAAAATCAAACACGTAGTAAACTTTATAATCTAATCCTTTATTTAGGTACTAGTTAGTAATAGATTAGTTTAACTATTCTAGACAAATGGAATTTTGTTTTCTATTAACAGTGAATGAACTCCTTTATTTTGAAGGGGAGCTATAAAACAAAAGTCAAGGATTAATTTACTGTGTGAAATTGCACTCTAAGTCTGGCCACAGATTAACTATAGTTCGAGACGGGCAGATTTATGTATGGAGATAAAATATTATGGCTGGGCTGTTTTACATCGTTAGGATTCAGAGGTATTTTAAATGTTTTTGGTAGGTTGATATACAATTTTTAATCTATTGGTATGCTTAATAAGCAGGTTTGTAGATTTTGGTTTTTCTAACTTCGTTTGTGAGACGAAAGATTGTTTTACTTGTTAAGTATATGAACATTAACTCATATATTTCAAATAGTAATGCAATATAATTTATTTCAAAAAAATGAAGTCATTTTAAAGTAAAATAAACACCTATAAATAAACCTTGTAGAATAAAACCATACATTTCTGTAACTCTTACGAACCTTAGTGGTGTAAACATTTTTCGCTTCTTACATGGAAACTACAAGCTTCACAACTTAATCTTCTAAAGTTGCGATTAAGCTATGGGGCCGATTTCGGTGTACTGTCTGATATCTCTCTATTTTAAAGTGTAGCAATCAGTAAGCAATGTCTGCCAAATCGGGCCCGATTAATTGGGTAATGTCTGATCCACTCTCCAAATACGCTTCAAATCAACAGCTTGAATACTGATGACATTCGCAAAAAATAGCTTTAGAATTTTTCTGTTATTGTACGTAATAATGGTTGTGCTTTTAAAGTTCTATCTTAACGTAGTGCAAGTACATAGAAAGACGATAAAAATACTCTCCTTTCCGCAGTCGGTTCACGTTTATCCGCATTTCCAACACGCTAAAGTTCACGTGCTGTCGCGCTTACTTGAGTTGAGCGACAATGTCGCGTGATCGTTTCTAAATTAGTTCCTATAATCTTAGCCCAGTCAGGTCACTAAATACAATAAGCGCAGAAGGTTAACAGTTTATTATTTATTGCATAGGTAACCTAATATTGCATCTGTCATAAAATGGCAAAATAAGTGTGCCTGTGAATTAAAGATATTCTGTATTTTAATCTGAGGATTATTTTTAGAATTTTGATATATATTTCTGTTTGTATGAGCATCACCCGACTGATATTGAATCAATATTGATTTAGTTTGTTCGAAAGCCTATGCTCCAAATTAAAACCTGCAATACTTTTTATTCCGGAATACTCCTAGTACTGGAATGAAAACATCAAAATGTTCACAAAATTGACGGAAGTTTTCAGACATCTGAAAACGATACATAGTACCCACTTATTCCTATTACATTTAATCTGAGTGGGCTTTCTGAATTTAGTGTATTTAGTGGTCAGGTCATGGATTATACAAGTAGCTTAGGTGTGACAGCGCAGAAATAACTGCCTCGTTAGTTTTCTTGAAATATAGAGTTAACAGTTATTTTGTTTTTATTCTGCTGGTTAATTAGTCTAAAATCTGAACAGGTTCTGAATAAATCAGACGTACACACGGCGACACATAAAGCTACGCAAAACCAAAACAAGCTGGCCCCGCAACGTTACACGTTATGCAACATCCGCACGGCCAGTTTATGTTGATTTTGTGTAGCTTGAAGTGTCGCCGTGTGTACAATCCAAGGTTTAAAGAACTAGGATTTTTATTATGGAAACCATACAACAATGGCACACACATACAGGGTCCAACTTAATATGCTGACGGTTTTTAAGAGGATTATCGGACCATCAAACTGAACAACTTTCTCAATGGAATAAACATCGAAATCGCGAAAAAAAAACAACTGTTTTATTTGGGATAAAGTATTTTTTTGCGAAATTCCCTTCATATTCCTTTGGGAATGTTGTTCAGTATCATGAGTACAATCACCCTTTAAAGTAATGCAATTGTTTACCCTAACATCCTGTATAATATTAGTAGGATATGATGCTACCTAAGAATACTTCACAATGACCCTTTATAGAAACACCTGGAGACCGATTTCGCTAATTTAACACATCGAAGTTCTATTCTTATCCAATTTCAGTTCTAATCACATTGCAATCCAATTACTATTCAACTGTGCTGAATTCCGCATCGCGCTAAACTATATGTAACTGACAGCCTTTAACGTCTGACCGATCTATCAGCTCTAACGGCTGTCATGAGCTGTACCGCGATTAGCACAATACCAAATGTGTCAAAAGTTATGGTTCGTACTTAGTCCAGTCACGGTTCAATCACCGAATATTTACCGCGATTGCAGCCCTGAACGTAGCTCTTACAAGCCTAATAAAAACAAATTTTCACACTACAATAAAGCATTATACCTACAAAGTATTATGACGGTAGTATCTACTTAAAAGAATCATCCATCGCAACTAATTTTATTTATTGCCAGCCACCCCTAGAACATTTATTACCGCGAAACAGCCCCGCCAATAAAACCACTGAATCAAAGAGAAAAAGTGCTATCCATTCTATAAATATTTTATTTAGGATAGTGAGAGCTAGGGTGTCCATGCGCTCGTGGGGTCAGTAAAGGGTTTAGAAAGGAACTAGAGTGCTACGCGTTGCGTGCCGTCTGTGGGATATGATGGGATAATGAAAGAAATTCGTTTTTTTAGGATCAGTGACTCTAACGCCATTTTACTATATTTAATGAGTGCAGAAATATTTACTTTGAGTTCCGTTTATGGACAAAACGGCAAAACAAATACAGTCTCAAACTGTTAGTAGCACAGGCTCTGATTACCTACTAATTTAATATTCAGGACACTTTTTGTCCTCGTGCTGTCATACCTGGCCCAGTGCATATCATTAGCGATTAAACACGGAAACGCGGAGAGCATTATGGACAGCTTCGGGCCGGGTATGACCAGGCACGGGCTTTTCAATTAAGGACCTTAGTCACACCATAGGACACTGCCTGCAAAGGACAGAAAATGACAAAGATGACGTCACAACATGAAAAACTGAGCCTAGGGCTGCAAGAACTATGGTTGCGTGTGGTACAATTTATGACGGGTTGATGGCACGCGTGACGACATGATGTAGTTAAAAAAAAACATTATAATTTTTGACAGCATCAACTATAATATACTAACATACCTAGACAGTAAAAGGGAAAAAATTTCATTTATTATTGACTTTTTCGTAAATAAAACCCATTAATACATTGATACCCGTCTGTTCTAAAACAATTTGTATCCTTCGTCCTTAGATTATAATGTCTTTGTTTCGAAAACATAAACTCTAGCGTGTCAATTATGGTGTATATCTAGGCTAATGGTAACCACGAAGTAACCAGAGGGGGTGAGGTGAAAAGATGGTGGGATTCCTCCCACCATCTTTTGAGTGTCCATACTGTATGTAGTACTAGATACTTTTTCATATACTGTTCCTTTTTCCTAACCTGTCGGTAGTACTAGTAATTTATTCTGTGGCTCTGTTTAGAATGGTTAAATTTACATTTAGGTTAAGTTTTGTTTGTTAAACTGTGTTTACTATTATATTCTTTTAATAAATACCATTATATTGTAGATTTTATTTCATATTAAGCTATGCAAATTAGTTATATCAAAGTGTCACATCATATCAGCCGAAAGAAAACACATACGGCCACGAATTTACGAACATTTCGTTTCACCACTGCTTAAAAGAAACTATAAAAATCTTCTCTAAATCCCAAATCGCAGTCACACCAAAGCGAGTGCTCGGAAACTTTTACTAATGTACGCTAGTCAAATGGACTCTTGAGGATTTACACATTGAATAACGGACTCTACATCAGTGGGATAGAGTGCAAAATATATCAATATGCTAAATTTATATGCAGGACTCGCTTGTTCGTCAGATACTCATGCATATGGAAATTGGGTGCTAGGCCTAGGTCATAGAATAAATACTTACATTTGATAGTTTTATTTTCATCCCACGATATTAAATTGCGGTGCCTCTATATATTTTTCTTCAGTCACTATTTTAGGATATGGGTCTATTTTGGATCCAAGAAACGTTGTTTTTAGGGCTCCGTACCCAAAGGGTGAAAACGGGACCTTGTTACTAAGCCTACGCTGTCCGTCCGTCCGTCCTACCTATTTAGGGCTGTAGCTTTTGAACCGAAAAAGCTAAACAGTTGAAATTTTCACAGAATATGCGTTATTACGGCGAATTTGCTAACAAATACTCATACAAGAAACTAGTTTTAATCAACGTTTTTTCTTCTCGATCTATCGTAAAAACCGTAATACATACAAGCGTCAAACTTGGTGTGAGTATAGAACAAACTCTACAGTATAACAAAAAATAATAAAAACCCCTGTCTCAGGTCTTGTCTTACAGGTCCAGGACAAACACATTTTTTAGTTATTATATTGTGTGGTGTGGTACGGAACCCTCGGTGCGCGAGTAGCCTGATTCACACTTGACCGTTTTTTTAAAATGTTTTAGTGACACTAACTTTTGAGAGGTAGGTGTACAGGGTGAAGTTGATATAATTAGCATCCTTTTAAACTAAGAGTCTATCCATCAAACTGAACAACTTTAAGGGAGAAAACCGATCGGAGCAACAACAAAAAAACTAGCTGTTGCATACATTTGAGTCGAGTAGGCATTGCAGTTTAGTATGCAACAGCAGATTTTTTTCCGATCGCTTTACTCATAAGCATATGCTCACGACTATATTCCACGAGGGGGTAGTCAGAGATATTCTAAAACATCAGAACATCCACGTTTCACCAGTAGTACCGAAACTCTGTCCAGTGTGACAGGGGGTGAGCCCGTCGCCACTTGTAATGGACAGTGGGTACAATACATGCCTCGAAATTGAAGCATGCAGGTTTCCTCACGATGTTTTCCTTCACCGAAAAGCCAATGGTGTTATAAATCGTCGATCGCTTTACTCCCATAGTAAAAGTTGTTCAGTTTGATGGGTAGACTCTTAGTTTCAAAGGATGCTAATGATATCAGTTTCCCCTAGTTTTTAAATACTAACAAAATTATAAGGGTGTATTCAGACAACGAAACTAAACAAAACTAAATAAAAACGATTTGTTGGTAATTGGTTTGTACTAGGTTTGTGCCGCCTGCAATACCTACCTTATAACATTCAAATTATATTTACTCAGACAAAGTAGTTAAAAATAGACTTACAAACATACATACATACGCTCAAAAAACTTCCTTCCTAAATAAATTATTATTAGTGACTAATTACTTCAAAAACAAAAAAGCAACCGATACGCCAGTCACGGTTACCTTTTATTACCTACACGCTCAAATGAAAACAATTTACCTCACAGAGCCACAACGCTCATTGTTCCGCACAATACGCATCCGCTGGCTGATAAATAGATCCTGGAGCGGCCCGTCTGAGTCCGCCCCGATAATTAGTGACGCGTGTGCAAATTTAATAACTCTCGTGTATGGTGGGCTTAGGTTTTACATGCGGCGGGACGATGGCGAGACGATGTCACTAATTCGCGACACGATGCACGGGGAAAATCTATAGGGTGTAATTAAAATGAGTCGAATAATTTTCAGGGGTGGTTCAGACCATTAAACTGAACAATTTTTTCTATGGAAGCAAACATGAAATTATAAAAAATATGGTGACGGTATTTTGAGGGGATGATCAGATCGACATTGGTCCCATAGAGAAAGTTACTTTGAATTTTAAGTTGTACCCTATGTAATCTACAACCAGTTTATAAAAGCTGCATTATAATACAATTTATAAAGAAAAGCATAAAACAAACAAATAACGAAAATATTTCGCTTTTAAAATATTGGATATGGCATATAAGCGAATTACAGCACACAACAAAGTTATGCTTATGAAGTTATGAACAAATTTAGTTAACTAGTCGTATTGCAGCGGAATAACAGTCGTGTAGTGTAAACGCGTGTATTTTGGCATCGTATTTGCTTACCGCGGCCGCTCGTCAATCACGCTCCGAAAGCTGACTGTGCATTTCAATTTAAAGCTTGGGTTGCATAGAGAGAGTTGCTTTGTTTCGCTATTTTTGTAAATTATTTGATGTTGAATAAGATTTTAACTTTAAATGGTCTTATGTTAGAACTGCAGATGGGACTGTGATGAGACCAATAATAAAGCAAACAATGGTTTTGTTAGTATAAAGGTGATAACTTGATGTCATCATCACTTCGGTTCGGTTTTAATTTACACTGAAAAAATAAAGCAATTTCAAAATTGTATTTTCATCATTGAAACGTAGTAATATTGTCTAATCTAAACCAAGTGTATTTCTATATTATCATTCAGATAAGACTGCTAAAAAGCTCAATTTCTTCTAGAAACGAAAATTTATCAACATAAAACACTCATTGTCAAGAATTCCATACGAATTGAAAAAATCATAGAATTACAATTTTTTACTATGATTATCGAAAGAAATATTGTTAGAAATCAATTTTAAGGCATTTAAGTATAGGAATGCACAGATACCCTTGAAAAACATTTGAAAAGTAAACTGACCCAAACACTTAACAACAAAAAAACATTACAAAGCTATCATAGCTTTCACTGTACTACAATGTTAATTGATCGGGCAACTCAAATTAAGACTAACGATTTGCCGAGCCTTAATGCGGGCGCTTTTAATTTTAATTTGAAAACAGATTCGCCTTAACGACTACAGCACTCACACTGATTTTACTTGACTAGTTTACTGTTCCATGAAGCAATGTTATAATAAGGCGTTTTTCAAACTAGTAATACGAAAAATCACTAGATGGCATTGATAAAAAGTTCAGAAAAACCTGTCACATTGACAGCAAAAAGTGCTGTTTGTCTATGGTTTGCATAATGTCTGACAGGTGGTGTTGCTAATAGATAAATTGTTCTCTACCAAAAAATACGCAATAACACCGAAAATTCTAGTGTGTTATACATAAATTAACATTAACTGTACTAAAACTAGATTAATTCAAAGTATCACAACGTCTTGCATATAAAAACCATCTTAATCTTATTAATAAATCAAAAATTGCTCCCTTAAAATCGAGAAAAACACTGAACACTTTCGAGTTGGCAGCTTAATGAGCACGATTGTAACGCCATCCTACCAGTGTCTTTGACCTATTTTTTTTAATGAAAACGTCTTATTGATGCAGGATATTACAGATAAGAACGATACAAAGTGACCGCAATCCCTCAGGTCAGGCAGTGTTGACATAAAACTGTCTCGTCTTAGCTCTCTTTTTGTAACGTGTTTACAAAACCGATCGACGACTTCCAGGGGCGACCCGTCCAACAGAATTGGAGTAGAGTCAATTCCCTGTACCAGCACAACGGTTTTTTTGACATTTATGGACATAGAGAAGAGAGAGAATGCAGAAGCAAATTTGTCCAGCTAGGATTGGATTTCGAGAGGAGATTCGGCTACGAAAGTAGCATCGTCGGCGAACAGGAGCGAGTCGATAAACGCATCGTCACGTTTCCCCTTCAACCGCAGAAGGGAGATGTTAAACAGCTTCCGTCAGCTTCGGTTTTGTTATATCGGGTCGACCGTGTCGAACAATCTGTCACTGGACGTGGAGATCGGTTCTCGTATCGGCAAGGCGGCCACGACGTTCGGAAAATTCAGTGCAAGAGTATGGAAAAATAAACACCTAACTACCAAGATTAATATGAGCGTGGGCGACATGCATCTTGAGTGTACATGTTTAGCATGCGTAAAGTAACAAAGACAGAGGCACATGTAGATTTTTAGGGTTCCTTACCCAAAGGGTGAAAACGGGACCCTATTACTAAGCCTGCGTTGTCCGTCTGTTCGACCTATTTAGGAATGTAACTTTAGCTAGACAGTGGAAATTTTCAGAGAATATGCGTTATATATAATAAAAATATCAAAAACTTAAAAATTAAGGGGGTTCTCAACAAGAAACTAGATTTTATCAACGTTTTATCTTTACGCTCTATAGTAAAAACGGAAATACATATAAGCGTCAATTTTGGTGTGATCATAGAGCAAGCTCTACAAAAAATAATAAAAACCGGACAAGTGTGAGTCGGTCTCGTGTTAAAGACCAGGATAAAAAACATTTTTTTGTTATTATGTTGTGTGGTGGTGTGGTACGGAACCCTCGGTGCGCGAGTAGCCTGACTCGCACTTGACCAGTTTTTATTCTTGTTTTGTAAAGCGTGGCATGCTGGGCCCACTGATGGTTAGAGATGACGATGCCGATGACAGAACATACTTATTTCTATAATCTGAGAGGTATGTTCTGTTGATTGTAGTAATATTTCGTCTTACCACTCTGCGATCCTTTTTCTATTTAGTCTTTTCGCTATTTTGTTTGTCATTCATTTTTGACTTACCTGAAAAAAGAAAGAGTTTTTTAAATGTTTTGGTATTTACTTCGATGATAAATAAAATTTGTACTTTTACTGCCATAACACTGAAGATTGAAACTTATTACTAAAGAATTGTATAGAAATTAGAACGTACACGCAAAAACATATCTAGTAAAATGGCCGTCAAACATCATGAGCAAACCTTGACTGTGCAGAATAAAATTTGTAGGCCAAATCTTTACTGCGCATACCCTCTCCCGCGCTCATTTTTCGAGTTGTTTTCCGGGTACTATAGTACTCTATACAGGGTGTAAGGTAAAGTTTCATTAACATTTAAGCCACATACTCTACCCATCAAAGTGAACAACTTGTACTATGGGAGCAAACTTGTCAGAACAAAAAAAAAACAGCTGTTCCATGCTAGACTGCAATACCTACTCTACTCAAACGTATGCAACAGCAGATTTTTTTGTTCTGAAAGGTTTGCTCCCATAGTAAAAGTTGTTCAGTTTGATGGGTAAGTGGGTGGGTATGTGGTTTAAAGGTTAATTATACTTTTCCTAACAACCTGTATAGTATAGTAAAATAAATAGTTGTCACGTATACTATTATAGTACAGTATTTTAGTAGACTTTACTACAAAATTTTTGGTTATAAGATTTTTAGATTTAATAACAAAACGTTTTCTAGTAAAGTCTACAAAAATAAATAGTTGCTACTTATACTACTTGATACCGTTTACGCGATATTTATAGGACATTCCAAGGAGTCTCTTATGATTTAGTTGAATTTGTGAAGAAATCAAAGTTTTAGTATTGGCTGGCCATAAAACTATTTTACAAGATTAAAATATTTGTATTTGTAAGTAGATAAACGGCATTAAACTAGGAAGATATACCGTGCTATTATAAGGTGGTAAGGCAGTCTAACTCACGTAGACAAAGGTACCTGACGACTCTGCGGATACCCTTAAATAATTAATGCTGTCGACAAACGGCGTTTGTGGTAGACTGGCTAAGACTTTAATGCTTGAACTTCACAAATTACAAGGCTTTGGTTCTTTATTTAAATGTATAATGAACTTGTACTGTGGTTCTCTTTGAATAGACGAACATTTCTTAACATGGGTGGGCTTCTTGATGTGGGGACTTTTGATACATCATGAACGTTTTCGTTCCAATATCAACTCTATTCTAATGACGTAACGATGAAAACGATCATGATTATTACAGGGTTAATGCAGGGTGTAACTGACAGCCTAGCAAATACTGAAACGGTGCGTTCACCGTTTCAGTATTTGCTAGGCTGTCACTTACACCCTGTATACAGGGTCCTTCTTAATACGCTGACGGTATTTAAAGGGATGATCAGACCATCAAACTGAAAAGCTTTCTCCATAGGACCAACGTCGAAATCACCATTAAAAAATATCTTCCATACAAAATTGCAATCCTATTCGACTGTATGGAACTCCAAATTTTGTTCTCGTGATTTCGATATTAATTTGGGTAAACTTGTTCAGTTTGTTAGACAACAACCAGTCATCATATTAAGAAGGACCAATTAGGTAAAAAGAGTTGTTATTACTCTTATATCCACAATTTCATTACATACTCTTACTATTATTGTCTCGAAATTGTCATCATCATCATCTCAGCCGATGGATGTCCACTGCTGGACAGAGGCTTCCCTTAAGGTTCGCCACAACGACCGGTCCTGCGTTGCCTTCATCCAACGGGTACCCACCGCCTTCACCAGGTGTCATGTCGTCTCGAAATAGTAATTAATCTTAATTGACAGCCAAAATTCAATGACGAAGGGCCTGAACAGTTTCCCCGCGCAGTAGACGAAATGGTCCGCAGTTTTCATTATAACCGCCCAGAGCCGGGGTGGGCCAAAGTGGGCTATTTATTTATCCGCCGCCCACCTTAACGGTGATGTTGTTTCATTACTTCAACCGGTTGTTTTAATGCTTTCTGGGATAGTCTTTAACCCATACTCAGTAAGGTCCGGGTTACTTTAACACCTGTGATAATATAACTGAACAACTTTCTACATCGGACGAACATCGAAAGTGCAAAACGAAAAATCTGCTGATCCATACAAAACTGCAAACCGACTGGGGGCAGCAGATTGTTTTTCGCTATATCGAAACTATCCCATAGAGAACGTTGTTCAGTTTGATGATCTGGTTATCCCCATAAAAAGCTCTCAGCATAATAATATTAAGAAAGACCCAAATAAATCAAATCTTTTGCGGATATTCTGACTCTTCTAAATTTAGAAATACATGTTTAAAAATAAAATCGGTCAAGTGCGAGTCAGGCTACTCGCGCACCGAGGGTTCCGTAACACACCACCACACAACATTTTAACTTACAAAAAAGTTTATACAAGATTTTTTAAAATAAATATCAGGTAATCAAGCCTGGGAGGAAGGCTCTAGACAATTTATATGCCAAATTCTAGCACTACAATACTCCGACCTGGATTTATCGCTTTGGATATTAAATGTCACAGCATCTGGTACTAATCTCTTTATTCAAATCTAGGTAAATAGGTATCTACGTCTCTACATGATATTATTATTAATTCAATCATCTTTTAAAAAAAAGTTTCAATTCATATTAAAGGCTACATTATATTTAAAGCATTCAAAAAGAATAGAAATTTAATGCTAAAATAGCGTCTTCCCGCACCTTAAAGAGAGCATTTAACAAGAGTAAACGAATATTCAAGCAATTGGTGAGTTGACTACATAAAATATATTTTAATTTTATCTTCTTATTATAAATAAAGTTTGAAAATAACGCTAAACTCACATTTTCAGTAATTCTTTAGCTTGGATACTATTTCTAATATCAGAATAAACTGTAAAAAGTAACGAAACGATGAAGAAAAACAATGACGGCACTTTTTCGTACAAAGCGTGCGTTTTGACGTTCGATAGAGTTGCTGATTTGACTCGTTGGAAACTCGCGGATTGAAAAACTTAATTTAAAAATAAAAAAGATGGCATGGGTGGATGGTTGGATGGATGGATGGAATTTGCTGCCCCATCTAACAAATTTCTTTGTTTTTAGGGTTCCGTACCCAAAGAAACGGGACCCTATTACTAAGCCTACGTTGTCCGTCCGTCCATCCGTCCTACATATTTAAGGCTGTAACAGTTGATATTTCAGAATATGCGTTATTACGGCGAATTTGCTAAAAAATAACAAAAATGTCAAAAAGTTAAAAATGAATGGACACATACAAGAAAACTAGTTTTTATCAACGTTTTATCTTCTCGCTCTATCCTAAAAACGGTAATACATACAAGCGTCAAACTTAATGTGATTATAGAACAAACTCTACAATATGACAACAAATAATAAAAAGAAGCCAAGTTCTCAGAGAAAACAAAACTTTCTTGTAAATTAATATATTGTGTGGTAATGTGGTATGGGACCCTCGGTGCGCGAGTAGCCCGACTCGCACTTGACTGGTTTTTATATACGTTGAGAAGACATTACGTGAGAAGTATTTCATAAGCAGAGTATTTATGAAACAAAAGCCTGTGATTTAACCGTTGAATTCCTTCGGGATTGCACATTATAATATTTCCATAAAATAAGCTCTACTCTTTCATCCATAAAACCCTTCATTCGTTTTGTATCCACGATGACATTCGCAAAAATACAAAATGACAGTCACAAGCAGCTCGTCGGCGTGTCAATCGAATTTTACTTTGGAAAGTAATGTTTTGGTTTATGTGAAGAGAGTACAATGATTACAAAAAATATCATAATGAAAAGTAGGTACTCTTCTGATAGATCTTTTAAATATCGATGAGGGTCCTACACCCTCATGTAGCTGCCCTACCCTGCTAGAATGTACAACTGACCTAAAAATTATACTATGCCGTTCTTCTTCTTATCGTGTGGGCAGCAAGCCAGCATGATGTCTAGCATGATTTCTCTACCCAGGCGCGAAGCGCCTTCGCTGCATACAAAATAACCTGTTCTCGCGATTTTCGGAGAGCGCAAGCCGCGCTTGCCGCGACTTGTAGTATGGGAAAAAGCCGAGTCGCGCGCGTGTAGAGAAATCATGCTAGACGTGCTGGTGTCAGAGTTTTTTCAGACCACCTTACGGCCTCTGACGTGGTTTACTATACCGTTGCAAGCCTATTCAGGGTGAAATTGATATCATTAGCATCCTTTTAAACTAATAGTCTACCCATAAAACTAAACAACTTTTACTGTAGGAGCAAACTGACCGGATCAAAAAAAATCTGCTGTTAAATACTAAACTGCAATGCGTTCTCGACTCAAATGTATGCAAAAGCTGGTTTTTTTTTGTTTCGATCGATTTTTCTCCTATAGTAAAATTTTTTCAGTTTGATGATTCGATTTTTAGTTTTAAGGATGCTAATGATATCAATTTCACCCTGTATACCTACTTACGTCCCACTGCAGGGCACAGGCCTACCCTCAAGGAGGGTGCATGGGCGTTAGTCCACCAATCGTGCTTAATGCGGATTGGTGGATTTCACATACGCATTTGAATTTCTTCTTCAGCGAATGCAGGTTTCCTCACGATGTTTTTGTTTACCGTTTGAGAGTAGTCGGTATACAATACAATAGTTTTCTGATTATCATATACAATCGTAATATGATAAATTTATAATCATGAAACTCGAACTCGTGTAACTTGGGCCAAACCAGAAAACGTCTCACGTTGATATGACAGCTTTTATCAGGTATTGTTTGGCTTTTACGATTGATGGTGCGGGGGTTAGGATGGGCGCGGAAGCGGATAACTTAAGAGAAGTTTATTCCGACTGCGTAAATGCGCACTGAATACAAACGAAGTCTGGTGATATTTTCAATACTAACCAATTAAAGTCAATGAATTTTTTCAGAAACAATCTAGAAACTAATATCTCTGCTTGTATGTTGTCCAATTTTCGTTAGATTAATATAAATTTGTATGGTAATCTTTGAGGCACTGTAACTTTAAAACTATTAAACTACACTAACTAACTAATACTTTAGACTTTAACGAAAAACTGGATCCTAGATTGTTTCTGAAAAATTTAATTGTCTGTACTTGGTTGGCATTAAAAAATATCACCAGACTTCGTTTGTATAGAGCGCGCTCCGAATTGTATTCCCTTAACTAAAAGGCATCGGCTAGTTTGAAATAAAGAGAAAGCAAAATATTCAATGACAGGATTATTATCATTTATATGAATGAAGTTTTATTTATTAAAAGATGAAAATTAAAGCCCATTTTTCACATAAATCTGTTTGAGGTTTAAAATGAATTAATTTTGTGCCTTGTGTAATTAAATTAAATTAAAATTTAAATAATGTAAATTCGATTAGATTTAAGACTGTGAATTATAACCTAGTAACTAAGTAATTACTAATGTTGCTATAACCAAAAGGGTCTCATGATGTACAGTCGGCAACACATCAAGCTACGCAAAACCAACATAAGCTGGCCGCGCGACGTTATTCATTACTCTACCTAGGCGCGACCAGCTTATAATGGTTTTGCGTAACTTGATGTGTCGCCGTGTGTACTGCAAACCCCTCATACTATCTGTAATTAACACATGAAAGCAATAAACTATTTTGATTTGATTTGAATTAATTTCGTACAATTCTATACCTTCGGATTTTGCATTCAAAAGGTGTTAAAACCCTATTAATAAACTTCTTGGAAGAAACTCAAATTAAAGTGACAATGAAAATAAAACCGGTCAAGTGCTAGTCGGGCTAATCGCGCACCGAGGGTTCCGTACCACACCACCACACAACACAATAACTGGAAAAAAATTTGGTCTTACTAACTTTTTGCACTTAGATTTGATACTTAATTCGGACAGGGTGTTAGTGTAAACAGTTGCATTACTTTAAGGGGTGATTGTACCCATGATACTGAACAACATTTCCTAAGAAACATATAGGAAATTTACAAAAAAAAACGTCTTTTCATACAAACGTTCGATCAGCAGATTGCATTATGTATGGAAAAGGCAAAACAATTTTTAGATAATTTCCTATGGGATTCTCAGGAAAAGTTGTTTAGTATCGTGGGTGCAATCACCCCTTAAAGTAATACAACTGTTTACCCAAACACCCTGAATACTTAATACGAAAAAACATCACTTAACATTATGCCGTGGTGGTCCAGTGGCGAGTAACTTTGCCTGCCGTGCAGGAGGCGATGGTTCGATCCCCGTCCAGACCGACTCGTACCAATGAGTTTTTCTGAATTTATGTACGATTTGTAACACTACTGGCTTTTCGGTGAAGGAAAACATCGTGAGGAAATCTGCATGCTTCAATTTCGAGGCATGTATTGTACCCACTGTCCATTATGTGGCGACGGGCTCACCCCCATCACACTGGACAGAGTTTCGGTAATACTGGTGAAACGTGGATGATGTTCTGACGTTTCAGAATATCTCTGACTACCCTCTCTCTAAGTGAGCATATGCTTATCACTTAACATTACATGTAAATAACATAAAATGCACAAAGTGTTACCCCTTTCGAACGATAAGTAACATTTACTACAACTACTAACTATGACAAAAAGCATTAAAAAATAAAGATGTAAAGGACCGACCCGCATTTCCAACTCCTAATAAACATGAAGTTTGCTTCGTTAACGAGTTTTGACTAATTAATGCTAAATCTTTGCTGTTCCATACAAACAGCTCTTCAACTAGCAAAGGGTCCTTATAGCGTACTCCACAGTTTTTGATGCTATTTTTAGTAAATTTACTCACTTCAGTTTATAAATTCATTTTGAACAGAAAAAACTGGCCAAGAGCGTGTCGGACCCGCCCATGATAGGGTTCCGTAGCTATTGCATAAGTAGAATAAGAAAAAGTTGTAAAATTGATTATCTTACTTAAAGAAAATTTTAAAAATTTACGATAGCGTGATTTAATTTCCTGTGACGCCATCTAGTTTGTACGTAGTAGAAACTGAAAGTTATATTTTGTAAGATTTTCAGATTTTTCATTCTAGTATTTTAGAAGTTAGAGAGGGGTAGTACGCCCTGTTTTTGACTTTGAGCGCAGTTATCTCGAGACATTATATCGACTTAGTGTCTATGCGAGTTTTTTCCATTGGACAAAACCTATCCAACGACCACTCACTCGATTTAAAATAATTTTTTGCAACCCATCTTTCATTGTATGGGTCGGAAACATTTTTTTCATCATGACTACTGCATTTCTGTTTTTGGGTGGCTGTTAACTATCTTCATGCCAAATTTCGATTCAATAGGTGCAAAAATGAGCAAGTAATTGAGGCGGGGCATACAGACAGACAGGCAGAATGGATGAAAGTATAAGGGTTCCTTGTTTGACCATGAAACCCTAAAAAGGAGATTTTTTTTAGTGTTTAATGAAATGAAACCTGACAGGGTACAAGAAAGCCTTCGAACGTTTTTTTATGGAGCAATGAAAGTTTGAAAGAGGCGGACGGGACAGAACCCGTAACCTGCCTATCCAAGGTATTTTAAATTTTACCAAATACGGTCTCGCTTGCAAATAGTTAGTAATAGTACCTAGAGCAATGATATTTCATACAAGATAACTATGTTACTTTCATAGAAAATGGTGCGTAAAATTGTGCCGTGAACAGCCGTCTCGCTCGTATCATTCTTCTTATCTTGTGGGCAAGCCCTGGTGTCAGAGTTTTTTCAGACCGCCTTACGGCCTCTGACGTAGTTTTTATGTAACGACTACTACCACGAGAGGCAGTAGCCGGGACCAACAGTTTAACGTGCTCGTACCATAGCATGACGTGGACTATTGAATGCCCAATTGGGAATTTTTTCGAGTCTTCAGCGCTTATATTTATTTGGTTCATTAGTTTCTGGCCGCATCTTCTCTACCACGGAAGATCTTCCTAAGCGGTGGTAAAAGAAAAAAAAATACGTCACAAAGCTATCTGTGTGATATTATTTTGAATAAACAATTTTGAATTTAGTTTAATGCTCTTCTTATATCGTCCATCTAATATTGTGTTTGTCTGTTTGATACGTCTTCATATCAGGTTCGAACGAAGCTTCTGAACAAACCGAACTTTACTGTACTTAGGTACCTAGGTACCCACGGAAATGAAACCTTTAATGGTGGAACAGGTAGGTACCCTATAAGATGGTGTAGGTTACATTTCCTAAACTATTTTAATGTAACTTTATTATAAGTGTAGTACTGAGTACTGAGTCATGAGCGAAGGTATATAAACCGTACGTGGCTTTTATTCGCCAACTAAGTGAGATTGTATCTGATTTGTTGAAAATAAAAAACCGGCCAAGTGCGTGTCGGGCCACGCACAGGGTAGGGTTGCGTAGTTGCCCGTCACAATATAGGGACTTCGAAGGGGGCTTTTTGTTTTATATTTTATCATCAATGTCAAATTACAGTTTTCTAGTACTAAACTCTCTGAGCTAAGCCGCGGACGGACGGACATGGCGAAACTATAAGGGTTCCTTGTTGCCCACGGAACCCTAGAAGAAAAATAAGAGTGATCTCATGGAAATTTGGCATAGGAAGGCTGCAGGCCAGGCTGAGTAGGCACTAGGGCTGCCTCGTAGCGTATGTCCTAGGAAGATATCTAAAGTTCACGCAGGCAACAGCGCATATAAATTACTCAAGATCACATAAAATAATCCTGCACCTCAGACAAACAGGGTCTTACTTAATATGCTGACTGTTAAAGGGGTGATCCTAGGGGTGATCACACCATCAAACTGAACAACTTTCTCATTGAGACCAACATCGAAATCGCTACAAAGAAAAGTGTCACATAAAATTTTTAACAAAAAAATAATTTTGAACTCGTCAAAATTAAACAACTGTACAGAGACACGCAAAAGGCGTATTTAGGTAGGTAATAACAATAAATTTGTGGGTGTAATTTAAACACTATTATTGTCAGTGAGCAGCCCCTAATGGTCGAGTCGTGATAGAATGGCCCTTTCGAATAACATTACCGAGGGAGGAAATTCTGTAAATACATTAATATGGCACTTAAAAAAATAATTAGTGAGACTCGAGCGTTATAGGAAGTACTGGAATATTCCTATATACATAAACATACTGCGATCCTTTTTGGTACAAGCTTAGGTACAACATCTAACTTAACTATACTTAATTTGACATTGAAAGTTGACACATCAATGACATTATTTCATCTACTTTGGTGTATCACAGATAATCGAAACGTCAGAGTGTTATACAACCATCGAATTTGATGGTTAAAAGTTGCAACCCGTCTGATGTTCGGAACGGCGAGTTGTGACAACCGAGTTGCATTTAGACCGTTTTTCAACGAGGCTTGAACAGCGTTAGTGCGAAAAGTTACACTCGGAGTGCACCTGGAGCGTAGGTTCGGAACGCAGTCCAGTCCCATACAAAACTGCGAACCGAGTCAACCCAAAAGACCTAAATGTGTGGGACAGCTGATTTCCTTTACGCGATTCCGATGTTGGTCATATAGAGAAAGTTGTTCAGGTTCAGTTTGATGGTCTGGTCCCCTTAAAAACCGTCAGCATATTATGAAGGGCCCGGTATACCTACCTTTTTTACCTAATTGCCCAGAAGAAGGGTAATACTTGATTATTTTTATAAAATAACTATAACATAAACAGAACATGACATAACTTAACATCATTCTTTAATCAATGAATCGAATGCGAAAGTTTATTTTTAATTACTGCTCAAACAAAGGGTGCTCTATAAACAAACAGTAAAATTTTTAATGAATTACGAATTTGTAACCGTAAGGGATCCTAAACTAACAACTGTTGAGATTAAACTCATTTTCATTTGTTAGAGTTTCTATCCTCACAATGATCAAGCTTGGAAATTTTGAACAAATCCATCTTTAACTAATACGGTTTTGTGGATAGTCTCAAAAGGGATAGCAAACATTGAGAAAAGTTTGAAAGTTAACTACAATTATTATCATCATAATATCGTATGGCATCTTTCGTGAGACAATTACACAAAGAAAAACAAACAATTTTGATAGATTGAAGAAAAATACGGATTTTCTGAGCAACAAAATAGTACAATTCGTTCATTCATTCATCCACAACCTATAAATGCACCCACTACTGGGAATAACTGGCCAGTGGCGAGTAAACTTTGCTTGCCGTGCAGGAGGCGATGCACATACGTTGATTTTCGAAATCTAGGCGGCCAAAAATATTTTATTGCTTATATTTATTCTAAACATGGTAATAAATGAAAACATACATAAATGTTATTTTTTTATATTAAATTTTATACAAAATTGTATATATACAGTAAAACTTATTCATTATCTTCATTGTCTGAAAATTCTGGGGCCTCATTCGGCTCTGCCGATAGTAGTATGGCGATGGTTTCAGGACAAAATGCTTTTGAATAATTTTTTTTTGCAGATCTATTCATGCAGCTTATTAAGGGGTCCGAACTTAATAATAATCTGTAATAAATATCTTTATTGCACTCCTCTCGCGAAAACTTACGCGCAAAGTTTTCGCGATACTTCCGGAAATGTTTATTTCTCGCCTCTTGTGCCTCCTCAGATAGTTGCCCAATAGGCAGCAATGAATTTTCAATTATGGTAGCCCCGTGAATCAAAATCTTATGCATGGTGGGTGTCATAGGATGCCACCCGTACTTGTCGACATACAATTTTGCAGTTTCCAATGCATATGCATCATATTTTTTAGTGTCAATTTTATGACCACTTGAAATGGTTTCTAATATAACCTTTACTCTATATATTAGATTGAAATCCACACCAGTTATATCAGAGGCCAGTTCGGGATTCTCAAAGAACCTTCTGCTCGTGTTGCCATCATTGGTATTGCCGAAATTCGCTTTAGGCTTGTCTATTTGCAGTCCGGTTTCAATCTCGAATCGTTTTTGAATATTTTTTTTAGCATCAGCTTCTAATTTTTTTTCTGATTCAGTTCTTCTTTGCCTGTATTTTTTGACTGGAAGTTTATACGCTAAATGCAAAATGCTTTCAAACAATCTTATCCGTGCATGTAGAATTGAAAGACCAAATTCGAGACTTTCAGGACAGATTTCGTTTTTTTTGGAAAGATTATTAAAATCTTTACTGGTTGCTCCACAAATATAGCAACGACTGGTGGACTTCGTGTCTGTTGCCGCATTGCACACTTTTCCGTCGATCATCGTCATTTTCATCACATGTGTAAATGAGAATTTGGCACCGTTCAATTGCACTTCAGATGCTACTAAGGAATTTGAAGAGTTTTTCACGTAGTCTATTTCTTCCTTAGTTATGTCTGTACTCTCCTTTAAAAATCTGAAGCGTATCGGTCGGCAAAATCGTGGAGAGGATGGTGTTGGGTTTTGCCATACAACATATTTGTTATCTTTTCCACAAATTATTCGCAAGGGCACAAAAGAGCTTAAAAATAAGTTTGCATCAGAGTCATCAGCATCCTCAAACCTTTGCTTGTATTTCGATTGCTGCGAGCCATCACAACCCCATTTACAAATCAATGACAATGAATTTCTTCGTTCTTCATTGAGAGTGATTAACACGTCTGCCAAGTAAACAGATAATCGTGTAACAGTATTATCCAATAAGCTTTGCAGCGAACTTTCGGCACAGGTGCTCGTTACACGAAGACATTCTTTTGGTGGATAACATTCTTGTTTAGCTTGAAGCAATCTATTGTAGCAGGGATAAAGGGCTTTGTTAGTATTTCTAATAATTTCATACTGCCGTTTTGTCAAATCTGCTTCAACGAACATAGTCAATGCTTGAAGTGGTGTCAGTGGCGTGATGCATTCTTTGCAATCTTGTGCTTGAGAAGCTTTTTTATATTTTCCAGCAAGAGTTGGTGTATTTGTGATCTCTTTAAGCATATTTGAAGCATTACGGTGTCCTTGTTGCCTCAAGGTAGTTTGAGCAGCGTGAATTAAAAGTTCATCAGCCGTGTTCGAACGTAACTCCTCAGTCTTACGTCTTTTGCTGCGCTCACTCGAATCTTCAAAGGATTTAGCAGGACGGCCAGGACGTAATAATGTTTGCGTGGGAAGTTCGAATGTTCCATCTAACCAAGATTCATTCATTTTCAAGAAAACATCTTCTTTTCTGTGAGATTTGGCCCACTTCTCCTTAATCGCAGTTTTAAAATAACTAAAACGTTTCCTCAAAGATGCCAAATCGTCCTCTGAGTCACCATTATGCGATATAAAGTGGTTTTCTAAATAGTCTAATTTTTGATCTAATTTGACCAAATCCGGTTGCTGCATTTGATCATACAACCATCTACGTGTCACTAATCTCACTCCAGAGGAGCTAGAAGAACCTAGAACAAACAAAATCCGAATTTAATAAAAAAAAATTGCACGTGGTATTTTTCCGTATGTAATAATATCACTAATATTTCTCACATCTGCAGCTATCCGCAAGTTATTTAAACATGAATAGATTAAGAATACCCTCACATTGTGATATCAGAAAGAATCATTGCCCGGAAAGACGCGGAAGTATAATAAAACATCCAATTAAAGAAAAAAAATGTAAAATCCTTCATGAGAAAACACTATTGCTTTAAAATTTATAAACTACATATTTGAATTGGTTCAGTTGCTTAAAAAGTATGATAAATGATGCTTCTTACCTGGATTATTGGAATCCATCACAATCACTTCACTAACACTATTAAAATTGAAAATATTTCGTTTCGAAAAAGTGCTTCAACACAAGGAACAGTAAGCGGTAACGTGCGTAGTCAGAGACAGTTAAGTTCAAACTGTCTGTGCGCGTGCTTGGTGAAAGAGATGGAAGGGAGGGGTGGTGATTGTTGTTCCCTGATTAACCCTTAAGCTATTGGCGTGGTGTTTTTTGCATGTGCAACGATTTGGGAAATTCCAATTATGGCCGCGTAATTATACTAAATCAACGTATGTGCGATGGTTCGATCCCCGTCCAGGCCGACTCGTACCAATGAGTTTTTCGGAAATTATGTACGATTTGAAACACCACTGGCTTTTCGGTGAAGGAAAACATCGTGAGGAAACCTGCATGCTTCAATGCATGTATTGTACCCACTGTCCATTATAAGTGGCGACGGGCTCGCCCCCTGTCACACTGGACAGAATTTCGGTGCTACACTGGTGAAACGTGGATGTCCTGAGGTTTCAGAATATCTCTGACTACTGGGTATATCCTTCCTTTGTTCATGCCAGCGTTCTGAGCATCAGGCATCCACGTACGGGTTCAACCTCTTCTGCCAGCACCGAATCGCATTTTTCCGTCGCTCCATCCTTTTCTGTCGCTCAGGAACGTCATTTGCTAGGGCGAGAAAGATAGCGGGAATGCGATCGCACGCGGCAGCACCGGCACCTTTCTCGCTCTAGCCAATGACTTTCCTGAGCGACAGAAAAGGATAGAGCGTGAAAAAATGCGATTCGGGTCTGGCAGATGAGGCTCAACCCTAACTCCCGTCAAACTATAGCCCAATTAAGTGGATGGTAATTTTTTAAATTATGTTTTTGTTATGATAAATCATCATCAACCCTCCACATACAAGGCTATAAAGTACAAGGTGGATTTATAAGAAAAAAATACAACATTAAACGTAACGACTTTATAAAACTCCCTAAAATATGCTAGTCTCACAATTTTATTCCTCATTATCTCTCTCTGATTGGTATCCCATTTAAAATTGATCCTTATGAGTAGGATATAGTGGTACTTTTGAATTAAGTGCTCGTAAACATTTTGACGTCATTAGTTTGATGTCTTTAATCTGCAATACATTATGCTGTACATTAACGGTACATGCTGTACATTATGTATATCCATTGCAGACTAACAACATCAAGTTAAATAACTTTCAATAAGGGAGAAAATCTGAAATCGCGAAAAAAAATCTGCTGCTCCATACAAAATTGCAAACCTACTCGACCCAAATGTAAGGGACAGCTGTTTTTTTTCCTATTTGGACATTGGTCCAATAGAAAAAGTTGTTCAGTTTGATGGTACGAAACCGATACTGTATACGTACCCATACAACTTTCACGATTGAGCCACTATTAGGAAACGTGAAAAACATCAGCTGCACCATATAAAACATTTCTCGACTCAAAAACATTCATATTTTCAAGTTTCCTGACGGTGGCTCTCTAGTGAAAGTTGTTCAGTTTGATGGTCTGAATTCACCGTTTCAGTATTTGCCAGTACCACTTACACCCTGTATACGTATTTAAATTAAATTAAAAATCATTTATTTCAGATTATTCATACATATTGTGATTGTATTTAGGTACCTACATTATTTTTCTAACTCGCTCAACTAAGTAACGTAAAAATACACTCTCTTAGTTCCAAATTTATATTTAGTGGTATCACACGCTGCTTAGAATTACATTACGTTTACAAGGTGTTACAAAAACACAAACATTTAAGGGAGTGGTTTAGACCATCAAACTGAACAACTTTCACTATGGGACCAATATGGAATTCGCGAAAAAAATATCTGACGTTCCATACTAAACTACAAATCTACTCGAGCTAAATGTATGGGATAGCAGGTTTTTTTTGTCGCGATTTCGATGTTGCTCAGTTTGATGGTCTAAACCATCCTTAAAAGTTTTAAATATTTATTTTTACTTTTGTAACACCTTGTATAAGCGGCAATTTAAATATATTTTATTTTAAAAAACTAAGAAACCCGTAACCTTTAGAGGTGTATCCACAAATCCCTTCTTTGCCGGGAATGAGCAGAAATCCCGGGGATCGTCGCGGGAAATATATTTTTATTAAATAACTTCGGATCCGCAGATGGCGAGGCCTGTACGTAGGTTAACTTTTTTAAATCGATTTAAGGTGAATTCCGACATTACAGCGATATGGATAGAGGTGTCCCTGGCGTGGGATTAGAAGTTTCTAAACATTTGAAAAGGAACTTGTAATACAAATATAACAGAAAGTTTCTCTTCAAAAATGTTTCCTAGCCTTAGGATAATTTAGGATAAGATTATTTTGCAGTGTTTTTGTGTATTTTTATATCACTAACATGCCATATTTTCATTCAGAAATATGCTAAAAGTAAACCTTGAGCCTGCAAACCTTCAGTTCTTCTTCTTAACGTGTGGGCAGCAAAGCCCTGGTGTCAGAGTTGGTTTCTGACTGCTAACACTTTAAAAGGGAATAAAGTTGTCAGTTTACGTACTTATGTAGTTCAACTTGCTATGTATTTTTGAACGCAGGACCGGTCATTGTGGCGATACTTGGGAGAGGCCTACCTCCAGCAGTGGACGTCTATCGGCTGATGATGATGTATTTTAAACCTTCTTACCTTAAATACAAAACCATAGCCACTTCCTAAGTGATACCTTCAAGTTCTATTCAGTGTCTAACCTAACCGTTTAAATACCCTAAAACTATTATCCTTAATGACACACCTTCCTTGCTAACTTCGAGCGCGGTTAAGACGTTGTAGCACAAGTAGGGTTGCCAACAGTTAGTATCCGACAATTTTAGGGGTTCAACTTGAAGATAAAAATGGAAATAAGAAAAACCTAAAGATGATTTTCAAATACCTATTCAATGATACTCCACTCGACGTAGTTCGTCAACTTTTATTTTTTATTTTTACCATATGGCGTTTAGTAGTCGCCATATTGAATTTTGATTACTGTCATGTTTGTGTGTCACTTTAGTGACACTCGCAAGATTAAGACAAATCGATGGATGTAAAAATCATCAAAATCGGCCCACGCGTTTAATCTCTAGTGTGCCACAAAGGAACAAAGTCTGAACAAACTTACATACATATATACATGCATAATATATAGGCTGATAAACACATTACACTTCCTTTGCGTTGCACAGTCGGGTAAAAATAGAAAAAAAAATGCAAAAAAATACTATTGCCAAGATAAACGTAAAGACGAGAACAATAACGAGAAATCTTAAATCTCCTGCCATCCTTAATACACTATCCAAAAATAAAATTCTTAGTTTAACATTTTTGAGTTGATTTACCTACTGCTATAGTCAGCAGCAGCGTTACAGAATGTGACCATACTAAGCTTATTAAATATTATTATAATTCTAATAAAATGACTAATTGAGCAAGCAGTTGTAATAAAACTCGTTTTTATAGCATGTTTATGGATTCAAGTTGGTATGACGTGTGAAGTGGTCTTGGGATGCTAACCTTGTATGCCTACAACAATACTGCCTAAGAAACCTAATCTCTTAGTTACCTCGTACAATCATATAAAGAAATCAGATGGGCCATCGCAAGCCGGAACCATACGGCCACTATAATGAACATAACTTGATCCAAACCACTTTCTAAAAGCGTATGATCTAAAATGTGAACATCTCTGAAAATTTCAAAGAAAATTACTGCAAACTCGTGACCTTGGCTCCGCGGAGGCCGAAGTCAGTAGGTACGTCCCCAGAGCGCTATAATTTTACTTATACACGCGACCTAGGCCGCACAAAATGAGGACGTCGGTTCTTAAAGGTATTTCTAGATTTCTACCTTCTACCTATGATCTATTTCACTTTAAACATACGCTACGGTTCTAGCGTGCAATCGAGAAGATATTCTTTTACGGAATATACCTATTTTTATTAGTGTTCCGTACAAAATTGGCAAAACGGAACACTTATGGAATCAGCTCGGTGTCTGTCTGTCCATCCGTCTGTCACAGGCATTTTTCTCAGAGATCGTAAGACAAGAAGCTGAAAGTTGGCACAGATGTAGCAATTAATGGTCCAATATCATAAATGAAGTCAAAAAATTGTGGGTGGTAGAAAGGAAAAACAATATTTTTCCTGTATCGTATCGTGTGTATCAATTTGAAAGCTTATAAAAATACGAATATAAAAATACGTTTTTAAAATTTTTATTAGTATCAGGTTTATAGTGGTTGTTATCAACGACCCCTTTAAGGGCGTCCGCTGCGTTAAGCGGGAACCGCGCACAGGTCAGCTTAGTTTGCGGCTTACACATGCATTGCAAGAAGTGATGCACTTACCGACGAACATTAAATTTTTATATTTATTTAAATTTACAAGTGATAAAATTTTCCTGTTAATTACTTAGGTAATTTACTAATAGTGTCAACAACAAAAAATATTTTAATTTTTGAACCGTTAATTGAATCAGTGGAACATCAGATCACAGTGTGAAAATGAACAGGAAAATATGGACGAAATGCAATAATTAGGTAAATTCACTGTTCGGTAATTGATGCCTGTCAATTTTCTCAGTGTTAACGTCGAATTTGGTCTCTAGAGGTATCAAAAACTAAAATGATATAAAAAAGAAACTGTTCGGAATTACAATATTAAAATTATTTTGTTTAATGCCTTAAATAAAGAGGAATAGGTGCAAGCCACCAATTTGAAATGTAGGCCACCTTAAAAGTAGACGCATATTATGACGGACCGCATCGCAGCGGAAAATGCGCACTTCGGGCCGGGTCGTAACACATTCACAGATTTTTAGTTTGACGTAGTACTGCCAGACGTTGCCAAAAGTTCCGCTTAGTATAAGCACACTATAACGGGCCGCAACCAGGCAGATCGCACAGAAAAAATCCGCCGCGCAAAAATGCGACCCGCTCCACGGCGCGGCGGCGTAATGTGCGTTAGTTCATATAAATTGTAAAAAAGCGATTTGGGCGGATTTTTGCGCAGCGGCCCGTCATTATAAGCCTTCGCAACATAACGTTTAGATAATGTCGGTAAATTCTAAATTTTCTATACTCATTGTGTCGTATAAACACAACCCTTTAAATATTACTAGGGTGTTTTGTCATCAGTGCCTCCTGCCAGTGATGACCTATGATGCGGAAACATGGACCTTGACGATAGGCCTAGTTCATCAATTCAAGGTCGCTCAGCGAGCTATGGAGAGAGCTATGCTCGGTGTTTCTCTGAGAGATCACATCAGAAATGAAGTGATACATCAGAGAACTAAAGTGGTTGACATAGCTCAGAAAATAAGCAAGCTGCAGTGGCAATGGACTGGTCATATATGTCGAAGAACTGACAACCATGACCATGGGGTGTCAGAGTTCGAACTGGCAGACGTAATGTGGGACACCCTGCTGCTCGCTGGACAGACGACCTAAAAAAGGTAGCGAGGAGCGACTAGATGAGGAACGCCGAGGATAGAGTTTTGTCGCGCGCCTTGGAAGAGGCCTATGCTCAACAGTGGACAATGATAGGCTGATAATGAGAGTGTTTTGTTACACCCTGTATTAGGTATATATAATATGGTCCAAGGGTATAATATAGGTACGAGTATAATTTGATAAATGTAGAGGTAAAATGGGATACAATACGACTTCCCAGAAATGTGGACGTAATTAATAAATGAACAGATTAATTCTATCATTTGCTGAATCCATCTGTTACCTAAAGCCCCTGAGCATTCAAAGAACTAACTTCGGACTTCTAAGTCGACTTGATATTTTGTTTGGTTTAATTTCACAAACTTTGCGACTTGTGATAAAACAAAACATAAAGTGTTGTAAAAAAATTCATGGCATTGGAAAGCTTTTGAGTTCACGTCAATTATTTTGTTCTGTATTTCCACTTTCTAACTAAACTTGTGCTCGATATTGCTTTATTTCTTTTAATCTTATTTGTAGTTGGTAGTTCTGAAAAGCTTTATGTACCCTATATCCACCCCGAATAGGATTATGGTCATAAGTTCATTTGTTTTGGGACCAATCATTACGCAGTGTTGCCATTCTGATTCTAAAAAAAACATTTATCAAATAAAATTTAACCTCATCTTTATAATTTTTATGACTGAATCTTCATAAAAATTTCATAGTGACTTATGACCTTTTTCTGAATGAAATGACTATTTAAATAGTCAGGTGATTTAGAAAGAGGCACGCACTTGCCCATCGTTTTTACAATTTAGTTATAACTACTTACGTTTGATTAAAAAGTAATTGAAATGAACTGGTCAAGTGCAAGTCCAGCATCAGCTATTAGTCCATTATCATCATCATATCAGCCGATAGACGTCCACTGCTGGACATAGGTACTGTATAATCTAGTACTACATAACATAGGCCTGCCCCAAGGATCACCATAAAGACCGGTCCAGCGCTGTCCTCATCCAACGGGTTCCCGCCGCCTTCACCAGATCCACCTTGTGGGGACCTACCCACGCTGCGCTTTCCGATACGCAGTCGCCACTCGAGAACTTTTCTATTAGTTCACACAAATATCACATTAATTGGTCTTTATAAAACATCTGAATATTTACCATACATACAGAGTTTTTTGAAATTTCAATCCTAGTATAAATCTTATAAACGCACTTTGCAATCGTTCGACAGGTTTGCTCCCATTGTAAAAGTTGTTTAGTTTGATGGGTAGAGTTGGTTTAAGAGGATATAATTCGGAGCGCGCTCCATACAAACGCACTATGGTGATATTTTCAATACTAACCAATCAAAGTCAAAGCAATTTTGCCGAAACAATCTTGAAAGAAATATCTATGCTTGTATAGAGTCAGATTTTCGTTAAAATATACAGTTTCTATGCTAGGATTAATTTAAGATTAGTATGGAAATCTTTGAGGCACTGTAACTTTAAAACTATACATTTTAACGAAAATCTGACTTTATACAAGCATAGCAATTTGTTTTTAGATTGATTCTGAAAAATTTCATTGAGTTTAATTGGTTAGTATTGAAAATATCACCATAATTCCTACGTTTGTATGGAGCGCGCTCCGAATTATATCCTCTTAAAAAGATACGTCATATCGACCATATCAGTGGCAAGCGGGCTACACCTGTAAGCTGCTTATACTAAGGCGAAGCCGGGTTCTATCCTCTGTGAGTGAAATGTTTAGATTTTAAAGACATTCAGAAATACCGAATAAACATTCAAGGCGTTTGTTTTTGTAAAGAACCATAATTAACTCCCAATCGTTTCCATAAATTCACGGATGTTTTAAGGTTTCAGAATATATCTGGCTATATACTCCCCGAGTAATACATTCGTGATCATATGCTTCTCTCGACGCTTGTTAGTATGGGAGCATTTGCAAAAGATGTACAAATGGCCATAAAGTTTGTTTCCGGTAATATTTTGCTGCACACCATTTCTAAAACCAATGTATCACCACATTTCTTGCCATTGATGTACCTATAGATTAGAATGGACCACCGTTTCATCTCCGTGGGCGTCGTACTCGGTGACTAAGGGATTTCTTATGCAGTGTATTTGCGGTCTAAATGCTAGTCACCCATCCCTGCTCTCGACGATATTTTAATCTTAAATCCTTCAATAAGCTTAAAGTAAGCCATGCATATAAGGCAGTTGGTGTTTCTGACCACCTCGTAAGGGACTATGGTCATAAGTTTATGTATGTAGGAGTAAAACCGCTGTCGCTTTCAACACAGATCAAAATGTCACAGTGTGGCATTCGAACTGTATCCGGGGATCGATTTCATCCGGCCAGCCTTTATTCCGAACCTTTGTACTTTTTCATCTCGCGAGGATTAACCAACTTTCGCGGTCCAACGTTCACTCGCTTTTCTTTTTCTTATTAGTTTTCTTTTGTTTATACACTTTTAAATTTATCTCTTTTTTGTCTTTCGCTTTAGTGGTCTGCTAGTGGCTTCAATCGGTATCCACATTTTGTTCTTTAGAGTTTCAGATCTGAGTGAAATCATATTCCGTCTTCAAATTTTGGATATTTGGTTGAGGATTGTGAACGTGTCATGCATATAACTCTGACCTACTGTATGAAGTCTAAAAAATCGGGTAGGCGGTATCAGTGACACAGCCGCAGTGAAGAACGTGAAACTAAACCGTGCTTCTATCATCTAATAGTCCGGTAGGAGCTATAGATAGCCCGGTAGGCTCCAAACCAATCTTGTCATAACATATTTCGTTACATATATGGTTTTAGTGACCCCCAACTGACCGAAATGAAAGACGTTTCACGTCAAAAAGTAGTCCAACTTTACACAGAAAGTCAGAGGAAAGTTTCACGTGTGAAAATGTAATCGTGAAGCCAACAGTTTGCCAAAATTTCACTACCGAGTTCCGAGCCTAATAGGTTATTTAAATATAAAAACATACTGTCGGTCATTGCTTTTGTTGACAAGGATTTTTTACCCTTTTTCTTTCGATTTTAAATAATTGTTGTCTTTTCGTGGGCAGATAAAATTATAATAGTGTGAATTATCAACAACAAGCTTCGTCAAAGGAAATATACATATTTCACTCTCATCGTCACGTCCCTCTTTTGTAGCTTAGCCAATTTTGAATTAAAATAGGTACAGTCAAAAAGAGTTACACTATTATTGGAGTGTACATTTCACAGTAGGTATTCAGATTGAGTCAGGATGCAGATTTCGTTATGCAGATGTGAATCGGTGCTGTTATCGACAATGATCGCCGGACGACACCAATTGCAGCTCCGTTCAATGCAATAACGTTGTACGTGATCTCTTTGAGATATTACGGTAGGAATGCATTCTGAAAATACATAATTGGAAACTTTGTTAGGAAACAGTAAAAAGAAAGTTAATTATCGTCTATCGTAAAAATCGTTATTAGTCAATGAGCCTACCTTTATGATTAATTTGTTTATTATCGACTTTCAACTTCTAATACGTACACTAACATATTATTAGAAAAATTAAATATATTTAGTAAAATTGAACTCTTTTCTAAAATGACGTCCATACTAAGGCTGGCTTCCACCAAAATGTATTTAGGCTTAAACATGTTTAAATATGATGCTGTCACTGTCATTTGCATGAGCATTGTGAAGGATAAAACTATCACTAAATACGTTCAAGCCTAAAGACATGTTGGTGCAAGCCGGGCCATTTGTTTTACGAATTCAGGTTTACTTCTATAGTAAAAGTTTTTGGTTTGTTTGATGGTCTGAACCACCCCAAAAAATTTCGAAAAAAACACCCAGTGTGCAGTGTGAAATTGATATCATTAGCATCCTTTTAAACTAAGAGTACCCATCAAACTGAACAACTTTTACTAAGGAAGCAACCGATCGGAGGGAAAAAAAATCTGCCTTTCCATACTAAACTGCAGTGCCTACTGCCTACTCGACTCAAATGTATGGGACAGCAGAATTTTTTTTTGCTCTGATCGGTTTGCTCCCATACTAAAATTTGTTCAGTTTGATGAGTAGACTCTTAGTTTAAAAGGGTGCTAATGATATCAATTTAACCCTGTATAATAGAATAATCAGATGCATTGATTATATTTTAACAGAATCTTAAAATATTATTTCCTTCTTTAATTAGAACGAATTTGAAGAAATCCTATCTGTCAAAAGGCTTTGTTGCACTCTACGCAACCCGTCAGGATATTGTCTGTTACATAGTTCTGCATATGTCCAGAGCTTTCCATTCAACGAGATGTGAATGCACAGATGCACAGTAACGACTTGACGTCGCCTGTCAAAAGGATTACTGTTATTGGAGGCCGATGGAAGCCAGGGAAGCCGGAGCAGGAGCTATGGAAGTCAGTAGAAGGTTACTGAGCTTGACTTTACCGAAATTGTAATATTATGTTGACATGCGTTTGTAGTCTCAACGAACAAAATATCGGTTCGTCGAGTATCTAGCTTGTTGAAGTATTTTGTACAGCAGGCGTTATTTCCGACTGCATTTGATTGGTGAAATGGTAAAGTAGGTTATTGATGACATTCAATGCTTCCTAGAAGTGTCATCGAAAAGCAAAGAAAGTTCTGAGTTGAAATTAATACTTTAGCAGATAAATGTTTGACACATAAGATAAGATTGATAAGATAATTTTTATTGTTCTCACATAATTACAACAAATGGGTATGAGTAAGGTTGTACGGAGAAAAATTTAATTTTTTTTGTTGATTGGCCAGTAATTAAACTTACATAGGTTTTTAGAGGACCTTTCAAAATACATTAAAAAACATCACATTCCTTGCTAGGCTGCAGCGGAGCTGTGCTTTTAAGGTACAATTAACTTCTAAGGCTGTATGGGAGAAAGCGCTTTTTAGCGCTAAGACGGCCTTGTTTTGTATCTTCTCTATACGGTATATTTTGCTGAGCAGGTAACGTTTCGATTGATTGATTGAAACCTTTAGAGTCATATATCTCAGCTCCGATGCGAGCTAGGCCATAAGTGTTTATTGCAATAAGTTTGTTTTTATAGTACTATAATTATCCAAAACACTGTGATTGGTGGCCGTAACTGTTTAAAAAGAACAATACCTTTACTCATACCCATTTAGATATGTCAAACTAAGAATACAGGTATCTATTTAATCTTGTAAAGGGAGACAGGACAGGACATACATTGATACAACTACATTCTTAAACAGAAAATTGTAGCATTGTTTCTAACAACTCCGAAAGTGATTACGGTTGTATAAACTTACAACCGTAATCACTTTCGGAGTTGTTAGAAACAATGCTACAACTTTCTGTTTAAGAATGTAGTTGTATCAATGCTCACATCTAGCAATTTAAGTTTCAGGATGGAATGACGCGTCAAGTGGTGAGACGTGACTGGCCTTTCACCACATAAACACTGCATAAGAAACCTTTAATCCCTTAGTCGCCTCGTACGGCACCCACTGGAAGAATCCACGGGGTGGTCCAATGTTGGACACATTAATACATTTTCTCCAACAACTCTCTTACAAAAGGCTTAGTAATACAGTTTTTGAGAGTCACGCGTTTAGGTATATTTGAGTTCCCGATATTTCGGCAGTGTTACAACTGCCATAATCACGGGATGACCGAGGAACTGCAGGTAGATTTACAATGCCGAAATATCGGGAACTCAAATATACCTAAACGCGGTAAGAACCGGTTAAAATGTTTAATTCTAGATTTAAGGGCTATTAATTAATCTACACCTACGTCTACCCACCATAAAAGAACGCAAAAAGTATAGATTTGGATAAATAAACACAGTGGTATGAGTAGAGAAATAAACATTTTTAATTTTTTTTCAAGCGATTGAAATTTAACCCTTCTGTTACCGGATGGACACACAGATTGACGATTGCAGCGGAACTTAATTGACAGCAATTAGAGAAAATATATCGATGACGCCTGCCATTTTGATTTTAACGGGGAAAAATAATTGGGGCAAATTTAAATCCAGATGAAGTTATGTGAAGTTCTTTTTTTACTATGAACGTGCATAGCGACTTTCGAGCAAATTTTTATTTTTAATATGAATAAGCTTGGTTAAAGATTTTTGTGTTCGGTTATAATCAATTTGCCACGTCATAGGCAGTAAGGCGGTCTGATAAAACTCTGACATCAGGGCTTGCTGCCCACATGATAAGAAGAAGAAGAATGGAATCATTTATGTGGAACTATTTGAAATTCAAAACAAGTATACCGAAGTTCTTTTTAAACTAGTCGAAAACGTGGCCGATTTGAATGCAAAGTCACTTTTTTTTTGGATATATTAGACCATCATCATTTGCTTGACATTCCATGACACCCACCGCTGACCACAGGCCTTGACTTCCTCATCCAGGCGCTCCACGCAACCTTTGTCAGGCGGGAGGTCGCCAACCAATACTACTAAATTGTGATCCTAACAAACATGGCAACAAGGTCCAAAACAATGCGTCTATTTGTAATTTTTATTGCAATAAACAATGTTTTCTTTGACTTTTTCAACACAATTAAACATTCGATACGACCATAAATAACTAATCTATGATCCAGTAACATGAAACCTTACCACCGCATCCAATTTCATAGACAAAGGTTTAAAAAGTTACCGCCATGATTTGTCGGACAAACTAATCTAATCCTACGAGGAGAAGAGATCGCATGATACGAAACCGGTCAGAAATCCATCCCAGAGCCGAACATTATACAGAATATACACCTACGCTAAATATTGTTTAGTTTGTTCGCATAGCACTGTTTGAATTAGGGTTAAATTTTGGAGGAAAAGGGAAGATTTTCCACGGGCTAGTTGGAATGCCCGGGACCGCAGTCCGACTGTTCAAATTCGGATGTTTGTATATATGCAAAGTCTCTTGATAATTTTGATAGTGCGATATGATTGGTTGGTGTCCGCAATGAGCAGTGTTTCTTCGCCATCTTATTGGCTTATTACTTGACACGCGCTATGATGCGTTGGACAGATATATCTTATGATTGGCCGTCATCGGTGTGACGTGCTAGGTCGCATGCGCTGACCTAGATCTGTTTGTTTACATTGACTCGATCGATGTGTTCGGCATTATTGCTTAGTCAGCTCTCTCGTAGCTCCGCTACAAAATGTTTAGTTTCGGGAGAAGAACGAGTTTATCATTGTAATGTCAAAATCAACAATGCGTATGGGAAATGAGGGTTTTTCCCGTGGTCCACCAATTTACTTCACCTGGTGGACCATGGCCAGAAATCTTTACTCGTTGTCCATCCAGGTGGACCAAGGTGAACTATATGAAGTATAAACATACATAAAAAATAACGGTTGTTTCTGACTGTGTGTTATCGTTAGAAAGCATGCATTTCAGAGAGTGCACGACATTTTCCATCACCTTCCAACCGTGCCTTCAAGGCCGTGGCTGTGGCCGTGGCTTCCAACCGTGGCTATAATTTCAAACCGAGGTTAAAGGTTTCTTAAAATATCATCGCTGCTGTTTCCTGAAAGATATTAAAAGTTTTCACACAAAGAAAATTATTTTGGTAGATAGTGAGTTTTTCATTCCAGTTTTAGAACAAAATATTAGATCTAGAATAAGAATGACCTACAGTTTTCTTTACAGAATTTTATCTAGCTCTGCAATCTGTAGCCAAGATTGAAAACCGAAGATTCCTGGCATCGGCATCGTGTCGTATCTCATAATGGAAATAAAGATCGTCTCTCGTTCTCTTCACCTGTGTGAAGTTAGCAGTCAAACCTAGCAGTCAAATTTTAACCCGACCAAATTAAGAAGTCGTCGATTTGATTACATTTTTAAGACCTAAAACATGCGCAATTGATAAAAAAAGCAATACAAATTACTTATATGCGCTCTAAACTTGGATACAAATGAATCAAAAAATTATTTGGAAGCCAAAATCTAATAGAAATCAACTTTTAAATTTTTAGGTCTAAATTGAATATGCAAAGGGGAATCTACCTATGAACCAACATACCTGACAGGACAAATTATGAATAGACTTAATAAATAAGTACTAAACACTATGTAGAAACTCGTTTCAAACTATTTGATACATTAGGAGGTGTCCATAATGACTTGAGGAATAAAGGTCTTTTTTCATTTACGAGACTGGTTTTACAAAAGGGATGCTGACTATGAAGGGACGTACCTGACAGGATGAGACGTGTCTAGGTACAATGTTTAGGCACTAAGCTATATAAAAGACAAATTTTGTTAACTTTGATATGTTTTGAATAGTCGTTTTGATGAGATGAAAATGAGGCATATTTTTCTTGAAATAACAACATTCAGAAGGAAATCTTTCTATGAAGCATTACACTTGAGAGAGCTCTATGGACATAGGCATAACAGCTGGATACTATACTCTATGTAGAGCTTAGTTTTAAGATCTATGATATATCACGAGTGGTTCATTCGTGGTCAAAAATTGGTTTGGGAATTTTTTGTAGAATAAAATTCACTTTCAAAAAAAGGTGCTGATCCTAAAACCAATGAAGCAAGGTACCTGACAAGATGAAACGTATATAGTTACAAAGTGTATATACTAAGCTATACATAGAGACTAATTTTGAAGCATTTGATATGTTAGGAGTGTCTCGTCTTATGAACCGAAAAAAAATCGAAAAAGTTGACTTTAAAAAAAAAGGTGCTAAGCCTTAACCCTATGACGCAAGGTACCTGACAGGATAAAACGTATATAATTACAAAGTGTATATACTAAGCTATACATAAAGACTAATTTTGAAGCATTTGATATGTTAGGAGTGTCTGGTCTGTCAACCGAAAAAATTTACATTTAAAAAAAGGTGCTGACCATTAAACCTATGAAGCAAGGTACCTGACAGGATAAAACGTATATAGTTACAAAGTGTATATACTAAGCTATACAAAGAGACTAATTTTGAAGCATTTGATATGTTAGGAGTGTCTCGCCTTATGAACCGAAAAAAAATCAAAAAGTTTACTTTAAAAAAAGGTGCTGAGCCTTAACCCTATGACGCAAGGTACCTGACAGGATAAAACGTATATAGTTACAAAGTGTATATACTAAGCTATACATAGAGACTAATTTTGTAGCATTTGATATGTTAGGAGTGTCTCGTCTTATCAACCGAAAAAAAATAGTCAAAAAAATTGAATTTAAAAAAAAGGTGCTGAGCCTTAAACCTATGAAGCAAGGTACCTGACAGGATAAAACGTATAAATTTACAAATTGTATATACTAAGCTATACATAGAGACTAATTTGGAAGCATTTGATATGTTAGGAGTGTCTCGTCTTATCAACCGAAAAAAAAAGTCGAAAAAATTTACATTAAAAAAAAGGTGCTGAGCCTTAAACCTATAACGCAATGTACCTGACAGGATAAAACGTATATAGTTACAAAGTGTATATACTAAGCTATACATAGAGACTAATTTTGAAGCATTTGATATGTTAGGAGTGTCTCGTCTTATGAACCGAAAAAAAATCTAAAAAATTGACTTTAAAAAAAGGTGCTGAGCCTTAACCCTATGACGCAAGGTACCTGACAGGATAAAACGTATATAATTACAAAGTGTATATCCTAAGCTATACATAGAGACTAATTTTGAAGCATTTGATATGTTAGGAGTGTCTGGTCTGTCAACCGAAAAAATTTACATTTAAAAAAAGGTGCTGACCATTAAACCTATGAAGCAAGGTACCTGACAGGATAAAACGTATATAGTTACAAAGTGTATATACTAAGCTATACAAAGATAATAATTTTGAAGCATTTGATATGTTAGGAGTGTCTCGTCTTATCAACCGAAAAAAAATAGTCAAAAAAATTTACATTAAAAAAAAGGTGCTGAGCCTTAACCCTATGACGCAAGATACCTGACAGGATAAAACGTATATAGTTACAAAGTGTATATACTAAGCTATACATAGAGACTAATTTTGTAGCATTTGATATGTTAGGAGTGTCTCGTCTTATCAACCGAAAAAAAATAGTCAAAAAAATTTACTTTAAAAAAAAGGTGCTGAGCCTTAAACCTATGAAGCAAGGTACCTGACAGGATAAAACGTATAAATTTACAAATTGTATATACTAAGCTATACATAGAGACTAATTTGGAAGCATTTGATATGTTAGGAGTGTCTCGTCTTATCAACCGAAAAAAAAAGTCGAAAAAATTTACATTAAAAAAAAGGTGCTGAGCCTTAAACCTATAACGCAATGTACCTGACAGGATAAAACGTATATAGTTACAAAGTGTATATACTAAGCTATACAAAGAGACTAATTTTGAAGCATTTGATATGTTAGGAGTGTCTCGTCTTATGAACCGAAAAAAAATCTAAAAAATTGACTTTAAAAAAAGGTGCTGAGCCTTAACCCTATGACGCAAGGTACCTGACAGGATAAAACGTATATAATTACAAAGTGTATATCCTAAGCTATACATAGAGACTAATTTTGAAGCATTTGATATGTTAGGAGTGTCTGGTCTGTCAACCGAAAAAATTTACATTTAAAAAAAGGTGCTGACCATTAAACCTATGAAGCAAGGTACCTGACAGGATAAAACGTATATAGTTACAAAGTGTATATACTAAGCTATACAAAGATAATAATTTTGAAGCATTTGATATGTTAGGAGTGTCTCGTCTTATCAACCGAAAAAAAATAGTCAAAAAAAATTACATTAAAAAAAAGGTGCTGAGCCTTAACCCTATGACGCAAGATACCTGACAGGATAAAACGTATATAGTTACAAAGTGTATATACTAAGCTATACATAGAGACTAATTTTGTAGCATTTGATATGTTAGGAGTGTCTCGTCTTATCAACCGAAAAAAAATAGTCAAAAAAATTTACTTTAAAAAAAATGTGCTGAGCCTTAAACCTATGAAGCAAGGTACCTGACAGGATAAAACGTATAAATTTACAAATTGTATATACTAAGCTATACATAGAGACTAATTTGGAAGCATTTGATATGTTAGGAGTGTCTCGTCTTATCAACCGAAAAAAAAAGTCGAAAAAATTTACATTAAAAAAAAGGTGCTGAGCCTTAAACCTATAACGCAATGTACCTGACAGGATAAAACGTATATAGTTACAAAGTGTATATACTAAGCTATACATAGAGACTAATTTTGAAGCATTTGATATGTTAGGAGTGTCTCGTCGTATGAACCGAAAAAAAATCTAAAAAATTGACTTTAAAAAAAGGTGCTGAGCCTTAACCCTATGACGCAAGGTACCTGACAGGATAAAACGTATATAATTACAAAGTGTATATCCTAAGCTATACATAGAGACTAATTTTGAAGCATTTGATATGTTTGGAGTGTCTCGCCTTATGAACCGAAAAAAATTCGAAAAAGTTGACTTTAAAGAAAGGTGCTGAGCCTTAACCCTATGACGCAAGGTTCCTGACAGGATAAAACGTATATAGTTACAAAGTGTATATACTATGCTATACATAGAGACTAACTTTGAAGCATTTGATATGTTAGGAGTGTTTTGACTTATCAACCGAAAAAAAAAGTCGAAAAAATTGACATTAAAAAAAAGGTGCTGAGCCTTAACCCTATTTCGCAAGGTATCTGACAGGATAAAACGTATATAGTTACAAAGTGTATATACTAAGCTATACAAAGAGACTAATTTTGAAGCATTTGATATATTAGGAGTGTCTCGTCTTATCAACCGAAAAAAAATAGTCAATAAAATTTACTTTAAAAAAAAGGTGCTGAGCCTTAAACCTATGAAGCAATGTACCTGACAGGATAAAACGTATAAAGTTACAAAGTGTATATACTAAGCTATACATAGAGACTAATTTTGAAGCATTTGATATGTTAGGAGTGTCTCGTTGAAGTCTTTTCTATGACCATAGCCGTCTACGACGTAGGCATTTTCAAGAGGTGTCTCGTTGATGTCTTTTGTATGGCCAGACCGTCTACGATGTAGGCTTTTTCAAGAGGTGTCTCGTTGAAGTATTTTGTATGACCATACCGTCTTCGACGTAGGCTTTTTCAAGAGGTGTCTCTTTAACTAGAACAAAGTTAACTAAGGCCTGTATTGCAACACTCAAGCATTTGTTCTGTAATACTGTAATACGGGCCTAACAGTGCTAAGAACGATTCAAAAGCTGTCTCGTTGATGTCTTTTCTATGACTATAGCCGTTTACGACGTAGGCTTTTTCAAGAGGTGTCTCTTTGAAGTCTTTTGTATGGCCATACCGTCTACGACGTAGGCTTTTTCAAGAGGTGTCTCGTTGAAGTCTTTTCTATGACCATAGCCGTCTACAACGTAGGCTTTTTCAAGAGGTGTCTCGTTGAAGTCTTTTTTATGACCATAGCCGTCTACGACGTAGGCTTTTTCAAGAGGTGTCTCGTTGAAGTCTTTTGTATGGCCATACCGTTTACGACTTAGGCTTTTTCAAGAGGTGTCTCGTTGAAGTCTTTTCTATGACCATAGCCGTCTACGACGTAGGCTTTTTCATAAGGTGTCTCGTTGAAGTCTTTTGTATGACCATACCGTCTTCGACGTAGGCATTATCAAGAGGTGTCTCTTTAACTAGCACTAAGTTAACTTAGGCGCGTATTGCAACACTCAAGCATTTGTTCTGTAATACTGTAATACGGGCCTAACAGTGCTAAGAACGATTCAAAAGCTGTCTCGTTGATGTCTTTTCTATGACTATAGCCGTTTACGACGTAGACTTTTTCAAGAGGTGTCTCGTTGAAGTCTTTTCTATGACCATAGCCGTCTACGACGTAGGCATTTTCAAAAGGTGTCTCGTTGAAGTCTTTTCTATGACCATAGCCGTCTACGACGTAGACTTTTTCAAGAGGTGTCTCGTTGAAGTCTTTTCTATGACCATAGCCGTCTACGACGTAGGCATTTTCAAAAGGTGTCTCGTTGAAGTCTTTTGTATGGCCATACCATCTACGACGTAGGCTTTTTCAAGAGGTGTCTCGTTAAAGTTTTTTCTATGACCATAGCCGACTACGACTACGAATAACAATCGTTAACAAATGTCAGAGGCAATTGGAAAAACTTGGGCGGTCTAAAAACTCTGACACAAGGGATGGCCACTACCTCATACGAATACTGCTGCTTCCGTCTACGACGTAGGCTTTTTAAGAAGGTTGCAAGAGGAGTCTCGTTGAAGTTTTTTCTATGACCATAGCCGTCTAAAGCGTAGGCTTGTTCTATACATAGCATTCAAAGTGTTTCAGGAGTACGAGATAAGAGTTGATTAACCTACTTAATTTTTGAAAATGATCTTATTGAAAAAACCTTACTGCCTTGGTTAATGGCTGATTGCGACACTTATATCGAAAGGATAGTCCATACCGTTATGTTTCCTGAAAGATTACATCGTTGCGCATCCTATGAGCTAAATTTGATCGGATCAGACTTAATACTTGACCTTGAACTTTTATTAGTAACTATATACAATTTATCCTGTCAGGTAAAGTGCTTCATACGTTTAAGGCTCAGCACCTATTTTTTAAAGTAAATTTTTTCCAACTGTTTTTTGTTCGATAATACGAGACACTCCTAACAAATCAAATTCTTCAAAATTAGTCTCTATGTATTGCTTAGTATACACACTTTGTAACTATATACGTTTAATCCTGTCAGGTACATTGCGTTATAGGTTTAAGGCTCAGCACCTTTTTTTTAAAGTCAATTTTTTCGAATTTTTTTTCGGTTCCATAAGACGAGACACTCCTAACATATCAAATGCTTCAAAATTAGTCTCTATGTATAGCTTAGTATATACACTTTGTAACTATATACGTTTTATCCTGTCAGGTACCTTGCGTCATAGGGTTAAGGCTCAGCACCTTTTTTTTAATGTAAATTTTTTTTGAGTTTTTTTTTCGGTTCACAACACGAGACACTCCTAACATATCAAATGCTTTAAAATTAGTCTCTATGTATAGCTTAGTATATACAATTTGTAAATTTATACGTTTTATCCTGTCAGGTACCTTGCTTCATAGGCTTAAGGCTCAGCACCTTTTTTTTTAAGTTAATATTTTTGACTTTTTTTTTCGGTTGATAAGACGAGACAGTCCTAACATATCAAATGCTTCAAAATTAGTCTCTTTATATAGATTAGTATATACACTTTGTAACTATATACGTTTTATCTTGTCAGGTACCTTGCTTCATAGGTTTAATGGTCAGCACCTTTTTTTGATCGTAACTTTTTTCGGTTGATCAGACTTGACACTCCGAACATATCAAATGCTTCAAAATTAGTCTCTATGTATAGCTTAGTATATACACTTTGTAATTATATACGTTTTATCCTGTCAGGTACCTTGCGTCATAGGGTTAAGGCTCAGCACCTTTTATTTAATGTCAATTTTTTTGACTTTTTTTTTCGGTTGATAACACGAGACACTCCTAACATATCAAATGCTACAAAATTAGTCTCTATGTATAGCTTAGTATATACACTTTGTAACTATATACGTTTTATCCTGTCAGGTATCTTGCGTCATAGGGTTAAGGCTCAGCACCTTTTTTTTAATGTAAATTTTTTTGACTATTTTTTTTCGGTTGATAAGACGAGACACTCCTAACATATCAAATGCTTCAAAATTAGTATCTATGTATAGCTTAGTATATACACTTTGTAACTATATACGTTTTATCCTGTCAAGTACATTGCGTTATAGGTTTAAGGCTCAGCACCTTTTTTTTAATGTAAATTTTTTCGACTTTTTTTTTCGGTTGATAAGACGAGACACTCCTAACATATCAAATGCTTCCTAATCTATGTATAGCTTAGTATATACAATTTGTAAATTTATACGTTTTATCCTGTCAGGTACCTTGCTTCATAGGTTTAAGGCTCAGCACCTTTTTTTTAAAGTCAATTTTTTTGACTATTTTTTTTCAGTTGATAAGACGAGACACTCCTAACATATCAAATGCTACAAAATTAGTGTCTATGTATAGCTTAGTATATACACTTTGTAACTATATACGTTTTATCCTATCAGGTATCTTGCGTCATAGGGTTAAGGCTCAGCACCTTTTTTTTAATGTAAATTTTTTTGACTATTTTTTTTCGGTTGATAAGACGAGACACTCCTAACATATCAAATGCTTCAAAATTAGCCTCTTTGTATAGCATAGTATATACACTTTGTAACTATATACGTTTTATCATGTCAGGTACCTTGCTTCATAGGTTTAATGGTCAGCACCTTTTTTTGAATGTAAATTTTTTCGGTTGACAGACCAGATACTCCTAATATATCAAATGCTTCAAAATTAGTCTCTATGTATAGCTTAGGATATACACTTTGTAACTATATACGTTTTATCCTGTCAGGTACCTTGCGTCATAGGGTTAAGGCTCAGCACCTTTTTTTTAAAGTCGACTTTTTCGATTTTTTTTCGGTTCATAAGACGAGACACTCCTAACATATCAAATGCTTCAAAATTATTATCTTTGTATAGCTTAGTATATACACTTTGTAACTATATACGTTTTATCCTGTCAGGTACCTTGCTTCATAGGTTTAATGGTCAGCACCTTTTTTTAAATGTAAATTTTTTCGGTTGACAGACCAGACACTCCTAACATATCAAATGCTTTCAAAATTAGTCTCTATGTATAGCTTAGGATATACACTTTGTAATTATGTACGTTTTATCCTGTCAGGTACCTTGCGTCATAGGGTTAAGGCTCAGCACCTTTTTTTAAAGTCAACTTTTTAGATTTTTTTTCGGTTCATAAGACGAGACACTCCTAAAATATCAAATGCTTCAAAATTAGTCTCTTTGTATAGCTTAGTATATAAACTTTGTAACTATATACGTTTTATCCTGTCAGGTACCTTGCTTCATAGGTTTAATGGTCAGCACCTTTTTTTGAACGTAACTTTTTTCGGTTGATCAGACTTGACACTCCTAACATATCAAATGCTTCAAAATTAGTCTCTATGTATAGCTTAGTATATACACTTTGTAATTATATACGTTTTATCCTGTCAGGTATCTTGCGTCATAGGGTTAAGGCTCAGCACCTTTTTTTAAAGTCAACTTTTTCGAATTTATTTCGGTACATAAGACGAGACACTCCTAATATATCAAATGCTTCAAAATTAGTCTCTATGTCTAGATTAGTATATACACTTTGTAACTATATACGTTTTATCCTGTCAGGTACATTGCTTCATAGGTTTAAAGCTCAGCACCTTTTTTTTTAAGTAAATTTTTCCATCTTTTTTTTTGTTCGATAATACGAGACACTCCTAACATATCAAATGCTTCAAAATTATTATCTTTGTATAGCTTAGTATATACACTTTGTAACTATATACGTTTTATCCTGTCAGGTACCTTGCTTCATAGGTTTAATGGTCAGCACCTTTTTTTAAATGTAAATTTTTTCGGTTGACAGACCAGACACTCCTAACATATCAAATGCTTCAAAATTAGTCTCTATGTATAGCTTAGGATATACACTTTGTAATTATATACGTTTTATCCTGTCAGGTACCTTGCGTCATAGGGTTAAGGCTCAGCACCTTTTTTTAAAGTCAACTTTTTAGATTTTTTTCGGTTCATAAGACGAGACACTCCTAACATATCAAATGCTTCAAAATTAGTATCTATGTATAGCTTAGTATATACACTTTGTAACTATATACGTTTTATCCTGTCAGGTACATTGCGTTATAGGTTTAAGGCTCAGCACCTTTTTTTTAATGTAAATTTTTTCGACTTTTTTTTTCGGTTGATAAGACGAGACACTCCTAACATATCAAATGCTTCCAAATTAGTCTCTATGTATAGCTTAGTATATACAATTTGTAAATTTATACGTTTTATCCTGTCAGGTACCTTGCTTCATAGGTTTAAGGCTCAGCACCTTTTTTTTAAAGTCAATTTTTTTGACTATTTTTTTTCGGTTGATAAGACGAGACACTCCTAACATATCAAATGCTACAAAATTAGTCTCTATGTATAGATTAGTATATACACTTTGTAACTATATACGTTTTATCCTGTCAGGTATCTTGCGTCATAGGGTTAAGGCTCAGCACCTTTTTTTTAATGTAAATTTTTTTGACTATTTTTTTTCGGTTGATAAGACGAGACACTCCTAACATATCAAATGCTTCAAAATTAGTCTCTTTGTATAGCATAGTATATACACTTTGTAACTATATACGTTTTATCCTGTCAGGTACCTTGCTTCATAGGTTTAATGGTCAGCACCTTTTTTTGAATGTAAATTTTTTCGGTTGACAGATCAGACACTCCTAATATATCAAATGCTTCAAAATTAGTCTTTATGTATAGCTTAGGATATACACTTTGTAACTATATACGTTTTATCCTGTCAGGTACCTTGCTTCATAGGTTTAATGGTCAGCACCTTTTTTTGAATGTAAATTTTTTCGGTTGACAGACCAGACACTCCTAACATATCAAATGCTTTCAAAATTAGTCTCTATGTATAGCTTAGGATATACACTTTGTAATTATATACGTTTTATCCTGTCAGGTACCTTGCGTCATAGGGTTAAGGCTCAGCACCTTTTTTTAAAGTCAACTTTTTAGATTTTTTTTCGGTTCATAAGACGAGACACTCCTAAAATATCAAATGCTTCAAAATTAGTCTCTTTGTATAGCTTAGTATATAAACTTTGTAACTATATACGTTTTATCCTGTCAGGTACCTTGCTTCATAGGTGTAATGGTCAGCACCTTTTTTTGAACGTAACTTTTTTCGGTTGATCAGACTTGACACTCCTAACATATCAAATGCTTCAAAATTAGTCTCTATGTATAGCTTAGTATATACACTTTGTAATTATATACGTTTTATCCTGTCAGGTATCTTGCGTCATAGGGTTAAGGCTCAGCACCTTTTTTTAAAGTCAACTTTTTCGAATTTATTTCGGTACATAAGACGAGACACTCCTAATATATCAAATGCTTCAAAATTAGTCTCTATGTCTAGATTAGTATATACACTTTGTAACTATATACGTTTTATCCTGTCAGGTACATTGCTTCATAGGTTTAAAGCTCAGCACCTTTTTTTTTAAGTAAATTTTTCCATCTTTTTTTTTGTTCGATAATACGAGACACTCCTAACATATCAAATGCTTCAAAATTATTATCTTTGTATAGCTTAGTATATACACTTTGTAACTATATACGTTTTATCCTGTCAGGTACCTTGCTTCATAGGTTTAATGGTCAGCACCTTTTTTTAAATGTAAATTTTTTCGGTTGACAGACCAGACACTCCTAACATATCAAATGCTTCAAAATTAGTCTCTATGTATAGCTTAGGATATACACTTTGTAATTATATACGTTTTATCCTGTCAGGTACCTTGCGTCATAGGGTTAAGGCTCAGCACCTTTTTTTAAAGTCAACTTTTTAGATTTTTTTCGGTTCATAAGACGAGACACTCCTAACATATCAAATGCTTCAAAATTAGTATCTATGTATAGCTTAGTATATACACTTTGTAACTATATACGTTTTATCCTGTCAGGTACATTGCGTTATAGGTTTAAGGCTCAGCACCTTTTTTTTAATGTAAATTTTTTCGACTTTTTTTTTCGGTTGATAAGACGAGACACTCCTAACATATCAAATGCTTCCAAATTAGTCTCTATGTATAGCTTAGTATATACAATTTGTAAATTTATACGTTTTATCCTGTCAGGTACCTTGCTTCATAGGTTTAAGGCTCAGCACCTTTTTTTTAAAGTCAATTTTTTTGACTATTTTTTTTCGGTTGATAAGACGAGACACTCCTAACATATCAAATGCTACAAAATTAGTCTCTATGTATAGATTAGTATATACACTTTGTAACTATATACGTTTTATCCTGTCAGGTATCTTGCGTCATAGGGTTAAGGCTCAGCACCTTTTTTTTAATGTAAATTTTTTTGACTATTTTTTTTCGGTTGATAAGACGAGACACTCCTAACATATCAAATGCTTCAAAATTAGTCTCTTTGTATAGCATAGTATATACACTTTGTAACTATATACGTTTTATCCTGTCAGGTACCTTGCTTCATAGGTTTAACGGTCAGCACCTTTTTTTGAATGTAAATTTTTTCGGTTGACAGATCAGACACTCCTAATATATCAAATGCTTCAAAATTAGTCTTTATGTATAGCTTAGGATATACACTTTGTAACTATATACGTTTTATCCTGTCAGGTACCTTGCGTCATAGGGTTAAGGCTCAGCACCTTTTTTTTAAAGTCAACTTTTTCGATTTTTTTTCGGTTCATAAGACGAGACACTCCTAACATATCAAATGCTTCAAAATTATTATCTTTGTATAGCTTAGTATATACACTTTGTAACTATATACGTTTTATCCTGTCAGGTACCTTGCTTCATAGGTTTAATGGTCAGCACCTTTTTTTAAATGTAAATTTTTTCGGTTGACAGACCAGACACTCCTAACATATCAAATGCTTCAAAATTAGTCTCTATGTATAGCTTAGGATATACACTTTGTAATTATATACGTTTTATCCTGTCAGGTACCTTGCGTCATAGGGTTAAGGCTCAGCACCTTTTTTTAATGTCAACTTTTTAGATTTTTTTTCGGTTCATAAGACGAGACACTCCTAACATATCAAATGCTTCAAAATTAGTCTCTTTGTATAGCTTAGTATATACACTTTGTAACTATATACGTTTTATCCTGTCAGGTACCTTGCTTCATAGGTTTAATGGTCAGCACCTTTTTTTGAACGTAACTTTTTTCGGTTGATCAGACTTGACACTCCTAACATATCAAATGCTTCAAAATTAGTCTCTATGTATAGCTTAGTATATACACTTTGTAATTATATACGTTTTATCCTGTCAGGTACCTTGCGTCATAGGGTTAAGGCTCAGCACCTTTTTTTAAAGTCAACTTTTTCGAATTTTTTTCGGTACATAAGACGAGACACTCCTAATATATCAAATGCTTCAAAATTAGTCTCTATGTATAGATTAGTATATACACTTTGTAATTACATACGTTTTATCCTGTCAGATACATTGCTTCATAGGTTTAATGGTCAGCACCTTTTTTTGCTTGTAAATTTTTTCGGTTGACAGACCAGACACTCCTAACATATCAAATGCTTCAAAATTAGTGTCTATGTATAGCTTAGTATATACACTTTGTAACTATATACGTTTTATCCTGTCAGGTACCTTGCGTCATAGGGTTAAGGCTCAGCACCTTTTTTTAAAGTAAACTTTTTGATTTTTTTTCGGTTCATAAGGCGAGACACTCCTAACATATCAAATGCTTCAAAATTAGTCTCTATGTATAGCTTAGTATATACACTTTGTAACTATATACGTTTTATCCTGTCAGGTACCTTGCTTCATAGGTTTAAGGCTCAGCACCTTTTTTTTAATGTAAATTTTTTCGACTTTTTTTTTCGGTTGATAAGACGAGACACTCCTAACATATCAAATGCTTCAAAATTAGTCTCTATGTATAGCTTAGTATATACACTTTGTAACTATATACGTTTCATCTTGTCAGGTACCTTGCTTCATTGGTTTTAGGATCAGCACCTTTTTTTGAAAGTGAATTTTATTCTACAAAAAATTCCCAAACCAATTTTTGGCCACGAATGAACCACTCGTGATATATCATAGATCTTAAAACTAAGCTCTACATAGAGTATAGTATCCAGCTGTTATGCCTATGTCCATAGAGCTCTCTCAAGTGTAATGCTTCATAGAAAGATTTCCTTCTGAATGTTGTTATTTCAAGAAAAATATGCCTCATTTTCATCTCATCAAAACGACTATTCAAAACATATCAAAGTTAACAAAATTTGTCTTTTATATAGCTTAGTGCCTAAACATTGTACCTAGACACGTCTCATCCTGTCAGGTACGTCCCTTCATAGTCAGCATCCCTTTTGTAAAACCAGTCTCGTAAATGAAAAAAGTCCTTTATTCCTCAAGTCATTATGGACACCTCCTAATGTATCAAATAGTTTGAAACGAGTTTCTACATAGTGTTTAGTACTTATTTATTAAGTCTATTCATAATTTGTCCTGTCAGGTATGTTGGTTCATAGGTAGATTCCCCTTTGCATATTCAATTTAGACCTAAAAATTTAAAAGTTGATTTCTATTGGATTTTGGCTTCCAAATAATTTTTTGATTCATTTGTATCCAAGTTTAGAGCGCATATAAGTAATTTGTATTGCTTTTTTTATCAATTGCGCATGTTTTAGGTCTTAAAAATGTAATCAAATCGACGACTTCTTAATTTGGTCGGGTTAAAATTTGACTGCTAGGTTTGACTGCTATCTTCACACAGGTGTTCTCTTCAAATATTTTCCGACTCTCAACGGTTGCTTTAGATTGATATTGTTATCCTATCTAGCTATGTAGTGTTATATGAAAAGTCTTGTGTATAATACTCATTGATAATTATAGATCAAACTGATGCAAACCATAGACAAAGAACACTTTTTACTGTCAATGTGACAGGTTTTTTAGACTTTAATATTGCCATCTATTAAGTTTTCGTTTTACTAGTTTCGAAAAAGCCTCATTGGTTAAGAGGATACTTATTATAATTAAGTCGCGTACATTTTAGGTAGGTACATAAAAGTTGTAGGATGTAGGATTCCGCTGTTGGTTAAGGGGCTTCTTTTACTAATGAAGGGTCAAGTATTCTCAGAGTATTTTCTTAAGGAATATTGTCTTGCTATCTTTTCAATATCCCGGACCAACATCTCGAGACCTAATGTTCTGGTCTGTCATAAAGACGTTTACTGAACATCCCCAAAGACCGATTGATACCCTAGGTCACGTAATATGCGCCAAAAATCTATCATTAAAATGCAACGAAAATTCAAAACCATGGAAGTATCTAAGCGGTCCGTCGTCAAACATTACGGAGAACATGGCCGGGCTGGCCACACACGATAACTTAATCCCGGTCTTTTTATCTCGAACGGGTGTCGTGGGTTAGACAAGTCTGCGAAGGGCTTAGTCGGTAATGAAATAATTGCTCTTTGGTTATTTGTTCTTACTATATTTTAGGTTGGCTTATACTAAGTCCTTTCGCAATAAGATTACCAGAATAATAGAAAGACTACATGACTTTTATAGTATACCTGTTAAAATATATGAGTAGACACAAAAAAGTACCTACCTTGCGGGCAGTAGTCGCTTAAGACGTTATATCATCTTATAATAAAATAGCTATATGTTAATCTAAAGAGGAACCGAAAGTAGTAAGTGACGACCGCCCATTTTTCACGTGGCTCTTCATTAGGGCTCTACTGTCCGATTTTACCGTAAAATTTGGTAATTTTGTAACCTACAAATACATTTACTATAGCACTTTTTAAATAAGAAAACGAAACTGAACAATCTACAGGACATGAGAAGTTATTAAGTTTTTCTCGAAATTTATTTTAATTAATAAAACTGAAGAAAAAGAAATCTAAAGTCACCCCTTTTTATAGTTGTAACCATTTTACTCTTACATTGTTGATCGGAAGAAAATGAAAATTCACAATATACTTCACAATACAACATAAAAGGTTTTCTTATTATTTGATAATTCATGAAAATTTATCTAATTTTTCAAAGAAAACGGCTAAATTCTGACCGCTGCAATTCTCAGGCGCTCGTTCACATCGATTGGTATGGAGAGTCGTGTTCCCGAGCGGATACGCCTTAAAAATCTTCATGATGACATTAATGTATTGCAAAAATTAAGTATAACATTCACCTGCTAGGTACGATAAGCGACAATATTTTCACTGGGTGAAGTAGAATCTGAACCACAGATTTCTAGATTGCAACTGCAAGACTTGCAAGATTTCACCCTTATACCTATGATACTAGAGTTTACCCGCGACTTCGTCCGCACAAATTGTGTACCAGATTTTAAGTCAAATCGTAAGCTATCAAACAAACAAAAATTCATCAAAATCGGTTCCGTAGTTTTTGCGTGATGCTCGAACAAACAAACAGACAGACAAAAATTCTAAAAATGGTTGATTTGGAGTCAGGGATACCTAAAAACTATATCTTTTTAAATATCTTCAATGCACAGACACTTCTGTTACAGTTTTATAATAGTTTAGATGAGTGAAGCTAAATAAAAGTATGCATAGGCCTCCTCTAGTGATAGTGGTCTAGTGGGAATCAAACCCACGACCTCCGTGTTAAGAGTCCAATTCTCTTAACTATTAGGCCACGAAGGCAGTACACCACTGCATTTAACAAACTTGTATACGAAACTCGAATCAAATTTAAAACTCCACTCCCAAACAGGATACAATATACGAAACATGCGTTATCGAATGCATCCAATACGGTTCGGTTTAATTATCACTCGGTCTGTCAGTCCGTTAGTCACTGAGTCCGATTAACCCAATCAATTTGTCACGGGACTTTCGGCTGACAATCAAGCTTTACTGGATACGATTGTGCAGTTAGTAAAGGACCACGTCGTCTTGGTTTGCAACCGGAGAATTCCTGGTGTACATTTGTGGATTCTCTTGGGAAATCAAAATACAGTGTTTTTTGTATATCAACCATGTAAAAAAAAATGTGTTCGAAATAATATCACACAGAACACTTTTTGATGTCTTTTTTTGACTCTACTACCGCGTCGGAAGGTGTTCTGCTTTAGAGAAGATTCAGCCAGAAACTCTATAACACACGTCTTTTTAACAAAACTAAACAAAATATATAAAGTATAACTACTAAATAAATATAACATTAACATTATAACAAGACCAGGCGTCGTTGTAACTTGGTTTTCAGCGAACGTTTTAAGTCTGTGCTAATGTGCTTGCAATAATTTTCGTACCCTTTAACAGACAAACAAACAACTTTAGAAATTAGTTTCAACCGAGGCCTATGTCCAGCAGTAGACGTAATTTGTAAACAAAGTTACAATACTGCGGTTTCTTATTATTTGGCATGCTTTCCCATCTCTGAGCTTATTGAGATCATATCCCGCCCTATTATTATCTCAATACAACCAACAACATAATCGACAAAGCCCAGCTCAAATACGAATAGCAAAAACAGAAAGAAATACAGGTACAACAGCGAAGGGAGCGCAGTTTGTAATTTATTACAAAAATAAGGGCCCGGCCCTCAGGGCGATCGGATATAAGCAGGTGTTACACTGGCCTTCACTTCGAAGCCCTGAGGGACTTATTGTACGCCCAGATATATTTCCGATAGGTACACATGCCGTTTTTAGATCATCATTGATTGGAGAAACCTGCAGAATATACTGTAAACGGTTTTAAGTCTGGAATGCCATAAAAGGATACAAGTATGTAGTTAAAGTTTTATGGGTTTCCCTCATTTTGTCATCGACAAGAAAAACATTTTGGGTAATCCATAACATAAATGGATAGTTAACGTTTAGCTTCTTGTGTTTTGGATTTTGCTCCCTGTTATTTGCAGTTAATATTTGGTAATCGAGAAGCGTCGTAATTGAGTTAAATGCGTAGGGGAGATAATCATAAATAAAGAAGTGAAAAAATTGCCTTAAAAAAAGAAACTTTACCCCAAACACGAGATTGTCCTTGATACTCATCTGAAGAGTTAGGCAAGACAAAAAAGAATGCACGAACGAAAATTTTAAAAACAAATTCACGCACATTCAAAACCGAAAAACCTGACGACCTTAAACCTTAACTCCTTGGCATTAAACGAAAACATCGTCAAACGTAACCGCAAATGGATTTTGTTCTCGTCAGAATTTTTTTTTGCTTAAATGGCATTCAATTTTAGACTTTATTGTCTTAGAATTAAAAGAGAAGCACCGAGTTGTCGGAGTGCAAATTTGTTTGTGCGAGGGTACTCGAATCGCTGGAGACCCCTAGAGCAGACGTCAAAAAAGTGCCGTGGAGTTTGCTAACGAGAGAGGGGAAACAATGTTAGCTCTGCTTTTAACATTTGGATATATCCCTTACTCTTTCTAAGCTGGTAAAGCATTTTGTTGCTCACAATACAAATAAATCGAGCTATCTTTGTAAAGGTTTTTTCTGAAAGTCTATTTAAATTTAGTTGTATTATTTTGTTAACATTTTTAATATACATAGTTGATACGGGGGTCAGGTAACCTCCAAATGGGCCCACTCGTTTCTAGTCCTTTAGGACGAGTCCGGAGGAATAAACAGTGGCTATGGGCCCACGCTCCCTGCATCAAATGGGATGTCACATGCTTACTGGGAAAGCCTGACCTGACTGAGGGTGTGCGTTTCTCCACGTTTCTTTCTGATTAGCAGAGGGCACAGTGGAGGAACAGTCTTGCACCAAATATATTACCGAACAATGACAAGCAATAGTGCTTGAGCATTGGGAGAATCATCTACAACAACATCGAGCTATAACATGACAAAAATTAAAAACCATACATAGTTTTCATTCAGCAATTCTAATACCTTACACGGAAAAATGTTGCGTAATCATCACGATTATATCAGCCGAAGGACGTCCACCTCTGGACATAAGCCTTCTCCAAGGATCGCCACAATGACCGGTCCTGCGCTGCCCTCATCCAATTCATTTTTACACAGAACAATTTGGAAAACCTACTTGAAAAAAAAAGTGTTTCAACGGCAGAGGGTGCAAACCCGGTTGTAAAGCGGAACACGCCAAGTCGATAACAATCTCGCCACATTCGAGCCGAGTGCGAATACTAATGTGAACACTCGATACAATGCGACATCTCGTTATGCTCAAGTATTTACGATTCTTTTTATCCTAATGCAATAGTTAAGTTCTATACGTTTATGGAGCAATAGTTTCTGAAAAAGGGTTGAATTCTTGAAAAAATTGAACCAATTTTTTTCTGCTGAGTAAAGTAACTAGACATTTTATTTCTTTTCAGGTATTTCTTATTCGAAGATTTCAGTAAACTTCTTGAGTGGTTCGGTATAAATACCACTACGGCACGTTTAAGTTAGTAGGAGATGCCAGAGGAAGAAATATCAGGCTCCTAAATCTTATAATTGTTTTAATCTTCCACATATTTTAGATAAGGTATTTAAGCTAGACCACAGATAATGATAAAATATACTTTCAGGAAGAATCTGAGACATGTTTTATATTGTCAGATTTGGATCGTCGTTGTACAGGATGTTAGGGAAACAGTGGCATTACTTTTAGGGGTGATTGCACTTAAGGTACTGAACAACTTTACTCAAGGTGGTTGCAGAGTTGTCAATTTCATACAAAAGTTTAACGCGTAATACGCGTAGACCGTATTAATAACAGTAATATTTTATATAGGTTAGAAAATCTAGATGCCGCGTATCAAATAAAATTTGCAATTTATAGAATAATTATGAAGATTTAAAGCTTTGAACTTATCTATAGAAAATTTCAAAACTTAATATCTTCACAATCATATTATAAATTGAAAATTTTATTTGTTGTTTTTGTAACATTTATATATACTCTCTTTTTACGTAAACTTCAACCATAAATAATTCAACCGTTTAACGTAACCTTCTAAAAATGTTCCTAAATTATCCCCATTTTTAGCACTTTTTCGAAAGGCAGTGTGTCCGGATAACTGGATATGCAAATATCACTGAAAACAATATTCTTGTAAGATGGGGATTTTGGAAATATAATCTATAGGAAATTGGCAACAATAAATTTTGGTCCCATACTAAATACAACCAGCTGATCGATTTTCCGATTCCTACTTAGCATTCTAGCGAATTCTGATAAGTAAATATACGTCATTTATCAAAAAGATGTAGTATCTAACATATTTTGGACATTAGTAAAGCTGTTCTAAGAATAAGTGAGAACAAGTGTCTCAAATCTCCTGTTTCTGTAATTTAAATGTCCTTAAAATTATACTTAATTTCGTTGCTATTTAAAATGGAGTATAGTACTCAAAGACATCAATAGTAGTAATACGATTTATGTTACAAAAACTCAGACATGGAATAATTGGAAGACTTTACGTGTGTATGCTATATTATGCTGGAACCGTAAGTCTGTGGTACATATAAATAGTTTGTACAAAAGAGGGAAATATAGTGTGTTAATCCATCTGATGGCGACCGCGTACCGGAAAGTGCAGCGTGGGTAGGCCTCCCACAAGGTGGACCGACGACCTGGTGACGGCGGCGGAAACACGTTGGATGAGGGTAGCGCAGGACCGGTAGTTGTGGCGACCCTCGGGGGAGGTCTATGTCTAGCAGAGGACGTCTATCGGCTGATATGATGATGTAACCATGTTATATAAACGATTGTACTTCAGTTCCACGAACAAATTACGTCAATCAAGTTGAGCGTTCGTTGGCGTAGCGGAGCTTCGGTATTGGAAACGATCACCGAAGTTAAGCAACGCAACGTCAGGTCCGGTCAGTCTTTGGATGGGTGACCGTTTAGTGGTATTTCATCTCGTGCGTTTCCGTACTTCGGAAGGCACGTTAAGCAGTTGGTCTCGGATAGTTCAGTCAGATGGCGTTGTAACTATTAGTTAAGCTAGTACAGAGGCCTTTTAAGGCGGCTTCAAATTATCTGACAGCAAGTTGACCACTAACTTGCCTCCACCAACACGCACTGGGCCCGCGTGGTGGAATAGGTATGGCTCACTCTCTCTCACCCTTATTCGTGATAAGAGGCCTTTGCCCAGCAGTGGGATTCTACAGGCTTTTGCTTACTTTTTTAAGTTGAGGCGTGTTCTGACATCAGTTACATTAATGAAATGTAAAACAAAAGTTAATATGAACATTTAAAAGTGAACCATTAAACCAGCTATATCTCACCCCCGAAAACCTGTCAAACTGATAACGGGAACGCAATAGAGGGAGACGAAGGTATGGGTAAGGGAGAAAACAAAGCTATCCGTCTTATTATTAATGTGGTCGTTGGATGGATGATGAATTGTGACACAGTAAAGCACTTTGCGGTAAATAGGTCTATTATTGTTCTTAGGGAGAGCGTTTAGTAAATGTTCTAGTCTAATTCAGATAGTTTATTTTAATAAGGCCTTCTTCCGTCTCTTAATAACGCGAGAGGTTATAAATGGTGACTTAATTTTAAAGCTTCTCATAAGCTCATTGATCAGATATTTAAATGCTGCTATGTTATTATGGTCTCTAAAAAGCCGTGGTGGTCCAGTGGCGAGTAACCTTGCCTGCCGTGCAGGAGGCGATGGTTCGATCCCCGTCCAGACCGACTCGTACCAATGAGTTTTTCGGAATTTATGTACGATTTGTAACACCACTGGCTTTTCGGTGGAGGAAAACATCGTGAGGCAATCTGCATGCTTCAATTTCGAGGCATGTATTGTACCCACTGTCGATTATAAGTGGCGACGGGCTCACCCCCCGTCACACTGGACAGAGTTTCGGTACTACTGGTGAAACGTGGATGTTCTGAGGTTTCAGAATATCTCTGACTACCCCCTCGGGGAATATAGTCGTGAGCATATGCTTATGCATGATGCATGTATTATGGTCTATTACTAATATGGTTTATTCTACACGGCCCAACTAAATATGCTAAAGGTTTTCAGAAAAAAATATGTCTCTATTATTTTTATCTGTGACGATTATGGTTTATTCTACACGGCTCAACTTAATATGCTGACGGTTTTTTAAGAGGAGGATCACCTCTATCTACCTGAATAGCTTTCTCGAAATGATAAAAACAACATGATGTTTTTATAACCAACTCGTCTTGCACCAATTCTACAGCGAATGGGTATGGGTAAAGGCATTGTCATTTTTTTAACAGTCGCGGCCAACAATCAAAGTATTGTATAATTATAGTACTATAAAAAACAAACATATTGTAATGAACACTTATGGCCTAGCTCGCATCGGAGCTGACATATTGGACTCTTAAGGTTCAATCAACTCATTTTCAAATAATCAATCGAAAAACAGTAGAACCTACTCAGCAAAATATACCGTAAAGAAATACAGAAGATACAAAACAAGGCGGTCTAGCGCTAAAAAGCGATTTCTCCCATACAACCTTAGGAGTTATTTGATCCGATGCAGCCTAGCAATGAATGTGATGTTGTTTAATGTATTTTGAAAGGTTCTCTAAAAACCTATCTAAGTTGTATTACTGGCCGATCAACAACAACAATGAAAATTTTTCTCCATACAACCTTACCTATTTGTTGCTGAATAAGAACAATATAGAAGGAACTGATCAAGAACCTTGAACACAGTTACCGATCCACATGTCTCATCTACTAGTATTTTGTTCTATGATAGCAGTCAAACAGACTGACGAGTTAACTCAATTTGTTGAACTAGGCGGTCGCTTAGCGGTTTTACACTTTGACTTTGTTTACTTTTAGGTTTTAAACCTTTCGACTTTACAAGCGTGGGTTTACGAGTAGGTTTTAGTGAGAGTTGATTCCTTAGAAAATGTTTTTCATTTTGGTGACTGGAAATACGCCCTTTCGTTTTCGCATCCATAATAACGCAACACTTTGCATAGAGTCCGTCCGTGATAATATACTGACGGTTTTTAAGGGTATGATTTAGACCATTAAACTGGAAAAACTTTTCTGAGCAACTTACATCGAAATCAAGAAAGAAAAATATAATGTTCCATCATCATCAGCCTATAATATCTACGTCCAATTGCAGGGCACTGGCTTACCCTCAGGGAGGGTATTACGTACGTAAATAAATTGTTTGCATGTCGTCCATCCGGATTCAAAAACGGGTCCTCATGATTGATTTTCCATAACTCTCCGCAACGCGCCACCTACGCTCTCTCCATGCCAAATGCCATAGGAATCAATTCTATACTTTATTGTATGAACTTAAATACACAAAGAAAAACCAAAGAAGTATAAATAAAGCAAGCAGTCTTATCGGTTTTCTTTTTCTTTAGAGGTTACAGAGGAAATTACTTTTCTGTAGATAACTAAGTATTCAACAGACTAAAAAAGTTTCTAGGTTTCAGAGCGTGTTGAGGCAATATATTACATCTTCTCTTTTTGTTTAACTATAGACAGCCTGCCAATTTTATAGTTACTCTCGGTCTGTGTTCAGTGCCCTGTTCAACAAAAATGTTTCACTGCTTTGCATTTGTATACATACCTACATAGTTCATTCCCAGCTTCTCCGTTTCAAGGATGTGCAAAAGAGGCACATGAAGAACTGCAGCATTGGGGATTCAGATTGGGAATAACGTGCTGGAAACAGAGACGAGTTGAAACAACTGATGCAAGATAGTGCGTTTGATTTCGAGGAGTGCAGACGTGTCGAGCTGGATAGGAAGCGTGACGAGCTAAAGACCCGCCCACCTGCGGCCTACCATTATACTTATGTGGATGGAGTGCTGACGTGTCTCTGCAGCCGAATATTTAAGGCGAAAATCGGTTATGCCAGCCACATGAGAAGAGTGCAGCAGTCGCCGTAACCGAAATCGGTTGGACTACTATATATCTTGCGTCAAAAGACTTAGAACTGTTTTAAATAGCGCATCTATATCCTCATCATGATCATGACGTCAATCATGACAAGTTTGTCAGTTTACGTTTATGGGATACCGGAAATTTTAATAACTGATAATGGGACACAGTATAGTAGCTATGAATTTAAAAAATTTACGGACGAGTGGGGATTTAAACACCTCACTTCATCCCCACATTATCCCCAGGCAAATGGAAAGAGCGAAAGGGCCGTCCAGACTGTAAAAAGACTATTGATAAAATCTCTTCAAAGTAACACTGACTTTCAATTAAGTTTGCTTAATTTTAGAAATACACCACGCGATGGTTTGGATTCTCCTGGCCAATTACTTATGAGTCGAAGACTCAATTGTAAACTACCGGTCAAACCGGAATTATTAAAACCAAAAGTAAGTGATACAGAAAAACAATACAAAACAATGTTACAAAAACAAAATAAGTGTAAACAAAATTATGATGCTAAAAGTAAAAATCAGCATCCCTTGAACGTGGGTGACGACGTTGTGTTAATTCAGGGACAAACTAGAAGTCGCGGAACAGTAATAGCTCATTCCAACATGCCAAGATCTTATATTGTGCAAAACAAAATGGGAGCACAATATCGGCGTAATAGACGCCATCTCATTAAATGTATACCGCCAGGGCCCGAGCCAGATAAACACAACGACGACGCCTACTGCTGGCGCGACGCCGAGGACAGTGCCTCGCCGGCGCCGGCGCCACGCGCGCGCGAGCCCGCTGACGAGCCAGCTAGCGGCCAGGGGACATGTCCAGCTTCTACCTCACTAACTGGGTATTCGCCACCGCTAACTCGCTCTAAAGCGAAGAAACTAGGCAATAATTAGACATATAGTGTATTTTTAATTTTGCATACTTAACAATAATAACGCAAGAAACAGTACTTTATTTATTTTTTCATGAAAAAGAGATATAAGTATATAGCAGTTTATTATTATTATGTATAATACTATACAGTAGTTTACCTAATACCTATTATAGCCTACCAATGTTACTTATTTACAATAACTTAGGCTTAAGTAATTTTTCAAATTGTTAAGTTACTATAAGTTAAACCTTTTGTAAATTAACGGGGAAGATGTTGTAGGTAGTCTTAGAATAATTAATAAACGGTTGTCATCCGGTATTCGTGTGTTTCACTTCATAACAACTATAAATCATAACATGTTTGTTTTTTCTATAAATTATAACAGGTTATTTGCACAAAACATGGAGACAGAGGTAAGTATCCTTTGTATTGAGCTTATTTCTGAAGACATTTCTCAGAGCGAAAATTAGGTACTCATAGTGGTGTGTAGGGGCTGTCAGTCCGTCCATATAAAAATAACTCCTAAACGAATCTGATACCTAAATATGGTCTGATGTACTTTATTTAACTTTCCAACAAAACTCAACCATTTACCATACAAGCTAAAATATATAAAGTTATCTCGCTAGTATAAGATTAATGACGTTGTATATCAATTATGGATGTCAGGTGCAACTTGCTTTTTGCTGGAAGTTTTCGGGCCCCCTAATGGTGTCTACTTGAGTCTGTGGAAAATGGGAATTCCGTGGTTTTTCTATCAGTTTGTGGATTATTTTCGTATTGTAGATGGAATGAGATTCGCGGGTGGTATGATTGCTTTGATTTCGGTTGTTTTGTTTTGGAGTTTCGTACCCAAAGGGACGGAGCGCGGAATCTTATTATTGCTCAGGCTTGTGATAAATTGCTGAAAATAAGATCTATTCTTATACAGATAAAACATATTAAGTAAAGGGTCAAACTTAAAATGATGACGGGTTTTTGAGCAAACTAAAAATAACTTTGTCAATGGGACCAAAATCGAAATCCCGAAAAAAAAACTGCCCCTTTGATTAAATAAGGCTGTCCCATGCATTTGGGTTAGCAGGATTGCATCAGTTTAGTATACTTATAAGTTAAGAAGGATCCTATAATAAAATATAAATGTTAATATGGGAGACCATCAGATTGACCAGCCGATTTTGGACATAAAAAGCTACAGTTTCTAATTAATATTGTTCAAATCTCTACTTAAACAATAAATAAAGAGAGATTGTCTACTAAAATAAACATTTTATTTTAACTCGCGCAAAAAACCAGGAAAAGTAAAGTAGTAACAAATTTTAAAGTGCATTTTTTTGCACTTGTCCTTTATTTTAGTGGTACGTAAAGTGAGACTGGATGAGATGAACAAAATATTCATAAGGCTAAAAGTGTTCGAGGAAATAATAAGTTTCCAAATAGATACCAACATCAATATTTTCCACGGTATGAAAATCCTTGGTGTGCTAAGTCTGGCTTGTACTTGGCCTGTATGTTTGTATTACAGAGAGACTGACTGAATGAAATGATATTGAATACTCACAAAATATTCATAAGGCTTAAAGTATTACAAGAAATAGAATCCCAACTAGATACCTACCCAGGGAATTCAGAGAAAACTGATCTGTATGGATTTAGAGAAACAATTCTTATAGAGCTATGAGGTTATCGGTTTAGCTTTGCCGTTCCCAGCTTAGAATAGATCACCTGAGTTCGTCCCTTGTGTGTCCTACGAAGCAACTAGGGGGTAAGTAAGTTCTGTAGTGTTCTTGCGGACGAAAGAATAGCCATCTATCACCACCGTCATTCCATCTTTTAACCCGGAAAGTGTTAATACGGAACTTTGGTACAATTTTACCCCCGTATTCTTAACCCCGTATTCTTAGTTGTTTCCTTGAGATGTCCTGACTCCAGTTGACATACGTTGACTCAAATTTGATGTCAAAAATAACATAAGCGTCCTTGACTTGAGGAATTTACTCAGCCGAGTTGAGTGGAGGAAAGAAACGTCAAATTCGTAAAAATAAATGTCGTTGAAGCATAGTCTTTCGTAAAATTATTGCACGTATTTATCTATTTCTATTGTAAACATCGTGAAAAAAAGAACAAAGGACCTAAAATTCCACCATTAATGCAAATTTTTTGACTCGACCTCAGTGGAGGAACCTAGAGATTATGACTAAGAATATATAGATTTTGAGGATGAGTTTAAGAAAACCCTACGGTATCCTTGAGTAAGGTTGAGTAGAGGAAGCTTTTGAGGAAATGAGAATTTGGGTGTAAGACCCGTATTTTCAGTTGCTTTTTCGAAATCTGCCTCCACACAACTTTAATAGAAAAAATCATCGATTCCTCCTCGAAATCGGTATTCTCAGTCTCAGTCATAATTTTTAAGGAATTAGTAACAATGGTGGAATTTTAAGTACTTTTTTGGTGGTGTTTAGAATAAATAGACAAAAGTATTCCATATTTTATGAAAAACTATGCTTCAACGAACGTTTACGTGGAGAGGACTATGATCTATGTAGGTCGCGAGCTACCTTGAAAAATTTGATGTTTCTTTCCTCCACTCTCTCTTACTGGACTCGACCGAAGAAATGTCTGACATACAATTTGACTGATTGGAGGAAATCTCTAAGTAAAATCTCGAAGTAACTAAGAATACTAATTTATCTACTCCATAGAATTATTATAAAATAGTACATATTCACCGCTATTGCAAACCAGGAAGCTGGAAATAGGTATTGTCTTAAATTCATGTTGCAAACCGCAAACCAATTTTTTTGACATTGCAAACCGATTTTTTTATTTTTGCAAAACAGAGTTTCCCAGAGTCACAGCCCAGCAATGCTTCGAACCGAGGTCCGAGGTCGAGACCTCCGCGTAGAGATTTTACAGAACAAAAATCCGTATGTTCAGTAAAATCTCCGGCAGACTCGTAAGAAATCTAAAATATCTGAGCCATAGTAAAGCAGTACAAATCCCAATGTTATAATTGTGAGCGATATGGTTTGTTGGGAGTTTCGACGGTTAATATCAATGAATGGGACCCTTGGGACTGTCCCGGTCCTGTAGACGTGCCGTGTTCTTCTTCGTAGTAGAATTTAGAATATACTGAATATTACTAACTGTTATATTAGTATTTGGGTAGGTAAGGTATGTCAAATAAAGGTTACCTGTGAAAGCACTGAATTTAAATAGATTTCATTCTATTTAAATCAATTCATTATTAAAATGTTTGCGTTCGATAGGTTGATATTCATAGCCTGCATACGGGGTGAAATTGATATCATTAGCATCCTTTTATACCTAAGTCTACCCAACAAACTGAACAACTTTTACTATAGGAGCAAACCAATCATGTATAAGACATGTCATCATGTACGGATTAGAGTGTTTGGGCCATAAAAGTAAAGACGGTAGAGAAACGACTGCATGCAGCTGAGATGGATGTGTGTGTAACTAAAATGGACAGGATTAGGAATAAGTATATTAGGTGAATCATATCCAATCAAAAATTTTTACTCAAAATAGTATCATATAGATAGCTTTCTGAAGCCAATTTTGACTCCACCACCGCGTCGAAAAGTGTTCCGTTGCAGAGAAGATGCGGCCAGAAACTCAACAACACAGATCTTTTATACAAAACAAAATATAAAAGTAAAATTACAATTATACAACATAGTGTAACATTGTCAAGACCAGACATTTTGGTCATAAAATTGCAGGGCAATAGATTATGGTATGGTACCTATAGGCATGTGATGCGGAGAGAGGTGTCATTTAGGTAGGTTAGAAGTAGGAGAGGAAGGTCGAAGAAAAGATGGATGGATTGAGTGATGAATGATATGTGTAAGAGATGAGTGAGTGCTGAAATGTCGGCTAAGAGAGATGAATGGAAGGAATGGGAAATGGGCAAGAGAATGATAAGGTTGATATTATTACTTTAAATATTAAATACATATTTCCCTACTGGAATAGAACTTACAATTATGATCATGAGAACAATTCTACCAAGATTCTTTTGCCGTATCTATCTCTGAAATCTGAAATATGGCATTAACTGCCAAAAGATCGGATGAAATGTAATTCTGACGGACGTGAGGTAGCTGTAATATCTTTGTTACACACCCATACATACACAGTTACACACACAATAGTAGCCATATGTACCTAAAGTCCCGTACCCTATTGATTTACATCACACGAATCAAACCCTTCAATGAATATTCGGAATAGCTGCACCGAAAGCGGTGTTATTTCGGCGTCGCTTTCAACATTGGTACCGGCATTTGATACCGGAATACCGATATCGGTACGCATGCCTTTGTTGATCAGTCTCCTTTCGATAGGGTTACCAGAATTCTACGAAAATAATATTATTTTAACAAATAAATATGGTTTCTACAGCATCCATAGTTCATTAACATAATATTTTGATCGGTAACTTGACAAGAAATACAACAATCTTTTCGCGATATCTATACAGGGTCCTTCTTAATATGCCGACAGTTTTTAAGGAGATACAGATTATCAAACTGACCAACTTTCTCTATGGGCCCAACATCGAAATCGCGATAAAAATCAGCTGTCCCATACATTTGGCTCTAGTAGGTTAGCAGTTTTGTGTGGAACCGCTGTTTTTTTTTGCTATTTCGATGTTGGTGTTCATTTTGATGGTATGAAGCGTCCTCTAAAGTACCTAGGTATGTAACAAAATTTTCCTATTTCATATTCCAAGATCAAACACAGTTTTGATAACTTTAAAAAATTACGCGGAGTCGGTTTTGATTCTAAAAAACGGGTTTCAGGTTTTGCGTTGCAGATGTTCTGAAAACGGAATTGGATATATTTTCAATTTTTGTCGACTAAAAATAACAGAAAATTGAATTCATCGCGAAAGCGAAATTCAGATCCATGTCTGTATCCAAAAGCACCAAAAAGGGGCTCTGAAAATTACCAATATTTTGTAAGGTTTACCGGATAGCCGGTCCTATGTGTTCAAACATTTCATCCATTTGTCCAGACATTTCGATACGTTTGGTGACCTTACAAGTCAAAAGGAACGGTAGTATTGACTGGCGTTGTAAGCTGTAGTCGATATCAAGGTTTTAGTAGAACTTAATATTGAGTTGATTAATTTAACATTGGAGACTCACATAATATGCTAAAATTGTTTTAAAGGCAAAAACTGTCGATACTTAACAAACAAAAAGTTTAATTTGTGCCTTTCACTCATCACATTGAATTCATTATTTTTGTTATAGTTATTAAAGCGCATGGCATAGAGGGTCCTTCTTAATATGCTGACAGTTTTTTTAAGGGGATGATCAGACCGTCAAACTGAACAACTTTCTCTAAGGCACCAACATCGAAAACGCGAAAAAAAAACTGATTTTCCATACTAAACTACAAACCTATTCGAGCCAAATAAATGTATGGGACAGCAAACTTTTTATTCGCGATTTCGATGTTGGTCCCATAGAGAAAGTTGTTCAGTTTGATGGTCTGGTCATCCCCTTAAAAAACTGTCAGCATATTAAGAAGGACCCTGTAAAATAAATAGTATAGGTTCTTATAAACATTGGTGTGAGTTATTTTATTGTTGTTGTTGAGGAACAATAAAGTATCTTTAGGCTACCTATTCAAAAATTGAAAGTTACTACTATTTATCTTTTATTGTACTAAATATTGTAAAAGGAAATTTTCATTTGAAAGATTTTGTCAAAATGTATTGATTAATTTTAAGATATTTTTGTTCAGCCCAACAATTTATAATTATTTTTCGTATACGTAATTAAGGTACTTTTCAATGGTTTAGTTAGAATCTAGCAAAACCATTGACCTAACTGTTAGATCATCACTTTCGTTAGCATGAAAAATGCATGTTAAATATAAATATAATATATATATGACGATTTATTATCAACAGAGAACATGGCTTCCTTTAAGCCCTCGTCAAACAGAACGCGGTGATATTTCTGAGATCAATCAGTGTTGCGGTGTAATTGCGGCGATAACGCTCAGCCAACGCCTGTGCTTTATAATCGCGGCGATTCAGTGGCGATGTCGCGGTGGTACAGTTACAACGTGTAGATGCGGTGCTACATCGACTACGCACAAAAATAGTTTGAGTGATATGATAGGTCTCTATCACACAAACCGCGGCGCGGTTCGAGTTCGATACAGTTTTCTGTGTTCACTCAAGACCCGCGTTCTCTTTTACGATGGCTAAAAATTTCCTTTGTAATGGAACTTTCAATATGCTACCAATAGGTCAAGATAAGCAACAGAATTTTTATAATCTTGATTATAATTAAACTTTTTTTCATGAATAAACTTTATAAAACTCTACTTAAAAAGTGTTGTCACTCGTGTAAAAGTTTGAAGGCATCAAAACATTTAAGTACGTACTTAGTGTTTATGTTCGAGTTTACTCGTATCTTATGTAACTTTAAAATACTTCAAATTAATAAAAACATGTTTTACTTCTAGGCTGCTTTTAAAACGTGTCTCACAGACATCTATTTTGGCCGGGCCCATTACTAAGTAAATATTTTAAATAGTTTTATGAAATTACTACTTGTTCATCCAACGGGTTCCCGCCGCCTTCACCAGGTCGTCGGTCCACCGTGTAGGGGGGCCTACCCACGCTGCGCTTTCTGGTACGCGGTCGCCACTCGAGAACTTTTCGGCCCCATCGGCCATCGGTTCTGCGAGCAATGTGCCCCGTCTACTTCCACTTTAGTTTAGCAATTCTTTGGGCTATGTCAGCTACTCTGGTTCTTCTGCGGATCTCTTCATTTCTGATTTGATCTGATGTGTATATATTCGATATCGCACCCGGTGGATGAGGGCAGCGCAGGACCGGTCGTTATGCCGTTCCTTGGGGGAGGCCTATGTCCAGCAGTGGACGTCCATCGGCTGAGATGGTGATGATGATAACTACTTTTTACTTTCTCGCTGCAAGTCAATCAGTTGACTACAAGTTCGACTTGCAATTGACCGTTTATTTCATGTTTTTATACAATCGTGTCAGCTCATTACTACCTGTGTCACTACTTCAACATATTCTAAAGTCTACGCGCTCTAAACTATAAAGGTGTAGTTCCATAAAATATTCGAGTGGTAAGTAAAACCTAGACGTCTGTAAAGTTGTGAAGTGGCTAGTTTATTCTAGGGTCGATAAAAAATAGGGTTTTAGTCCTGCCCGGTTACTGCCTTTGTTTGCTGCGCATTGATTTTTTACAAAAAGTTTTTGAGGAAGTTTCGAAGAGTGTTTTGAATTGAGAAATGTTTTTAGAACGCCTCAAGCGTGTCAAAAGGGAATAAAATTTTCAGTTATTTAATTCCATTTCTTGTACTCTCAAACGGTGAAGGAAAACATCGTGAGGAAACGCTGAAGAAGAAATGCCTTTGTGAGGTCTATAATCCGTATTTTGTACGCGTGGCGGACTAACGCCCATACACCTTTTCGGAGAGTAGGCCTGTGCCCTGCAGTAGGACTATATATACCCTGATCTTCTTAGCAGCAGATAGCCCTGGTGTCAGAGTTGTATGTAATGATTACTTTCACCAGAGACAGTAGCCGAGACCAACGACGTAACATGCCATCCGAAGCACGGAATCATCTTTCTTTTCACATAATCAGGTGATTCAGCCTGCAATGTCCTAACCAAAAGGGGAATAACGTACAACGTGTATACCACTAGGTGACCCTCGTGGGAATCGAACCCACGACCTCCTTGTCAAGAGCCCAATGCTCTTAACCACTAGACCACGGGGGTGGGTATATGCTGATGATGATGATGATGATCATTGCTTAATGGCGAAGCAGTCATAACAGTTGAGCTCAGAATACAGAACAAAAGTTGAATTTGGTGAGTTTAAGATACCTACTTAGTTAGAAACAGTTTGAGCTAGGTTTATTCCATAAAACCCCGCGTGGTGGAGCTCTCCTCCCAACCATTATTTGTGTAAAGAGGTCAGTGCAATGTAGTCCAAAGAAAAGATTTCATTTCAATTCATTCTTCAAAGTTGAGTTAATTCGTACCAAAATTTTCAAACCCCACAAAAATATTTCGTCATTTGTAGAATTCTACAATTAAAGTCAAATTAATTTGTTTCCCTCTTTTAACCAACCATCCAATGAGACATTAATCATAATTTAACTATAAAAACGTTAATCAGCTATACAGGGTGTAAAATTAAATGCGTTATATTAATTATAGGGTGGGTCTTAATATGCTGTCAGTTTTTAAGGGGATGATCAGACCATGAAACTGAACAACATTCTCTATGGAACCAATATCGAAATCGCGAGAAAAATCTGCTGTCCCATACATTTAGGTTGAGTTGGATTGCAATTTTGTAGGGGTCCTGTAGAGAAAGTTGTTCAGTTTAATGGTCTGATCATCCTCTTAAAAAACTGTCGGCGTATTAAGTTGTAACCATGTGCTTTAGACCATCAAACTGAACAACTTTCATAATGGGGTCAAAAATGTAGTTATCATTTGCCCCCGGCAGGTGGAGTTGCCTCGTGACGTCTCTATAAAGCTACATAGACACGATACTACATTAATTGCTGTCAAGGGGCGAGGGGTGAAACAAAAGATACTTTTTTTGGAACTATTGTACAGGACCCTCGGTCACGGTCCGTCTACGGACTCTGTTTCAAATGTCGGTCCGGGAAAAAGATGTTAGTACTTATAGCTATAAAATAGCATGTTGATACTCGGTATTTTAATGTTGGATTTTCTGATCAGTTTCATTGGGTAGTTTTGTTGGACAGCTTCATGGGGCGGCTATAAGAGAAGTTCATTCCGAAGTGGTGCAACGCTAATGCGCGCTGCAGCACTCAGCATATCTGCAATCGAAGTTTGGTTATATTTTCAATACTAACCAATTAAAGTCAGTGAAATTTTGAAGAAACAATCTAGAAATAAATCTCTACGCTTGTATGTTGTCAAATTTTCGTTGAAATATATAGTTTCAATGTTCGATCAACAGTTTCAATGCTAGGATTAATTTGTATGGAAATCTTTCACTGGTGAAACGTGGATGTTCTGAGGTTTAAGAATATCTCTGACTACCCCCTCTGGGAATATAGTCGTGAGCATATGCTTATGATATGCTTATGCTATCTTTCAGGCACTGTAACTTTAAAACTATACATTTTAACGAAAATCTGATAAAATACAAGCATAGAGATTAGTTTCTAGATTGTTTCTGAAAACTATGGGTTATTTAGAAATTTAATTCAGTTAATTTGGCAGATTCATTTTCAATGTACCCGAAGGTTGTGGAAGACACGAGACCTGTGAATTTTTTTTTCCGTATGATACAAACGATCGAAGCTTTATCATACTTTACCAGGAAGCTGGCAAAGGTATTGTCTTTATCATGTAAAATACGCACGGCGACATCAACCTACCCATAGTTGGACCTTATGTCCATGAACATAGAGTTCAACTATGGGTAGGTTGATCTGTCGCCGTGTGTACATACCTAGTAACTTTAAATAAAAAAAAAGACTTAACGATAAACATTTTCGAATAACTAACGGATAGGAAAACCAATCTAAAATTTACTGACTGTATGCATATAAAAATATTTCCAGCTGCCAGTATTTTTGAGAAATTACGACAGCATAGAAACTTTTTAGTATTTCACGCGGGCACGTTCGATACGTACAAAACTACAGCTGGTTTCAAGCTGGTTTGATGGTTGACTGCGAACCGAATGACGTGTTTACGATCAGCTGGAGAATTTACAGCCCTTTTTTGTTTGCTGTCAGATTGCGAAGTCGATAGGATTCTTTTTTAATTCTGGCGTTTGTAACTGTAGTAAAATATAGTGCATTTAAAAAAAAAAAAAAACGTGATTTATTTTTGAAGATAAATTATACAACGTGTTAATGAATAAGCGCAAAACCTCATACACCCCAACTGATTTATAACAAAATAATTCGATTGAAACAATAATTTCATTATTTTGATGGTTAAAATTCAAAGTTATTCGCATTTTAAGTTTTCAGGCAAAAATGATTTGTTATCATTTCAGCAATGAATGAAAGCGATTGGATACATTTTAAGAATCTTGTTTTGGTATAAGTAGGGTGACTGTGCCTGTGCGATGGGTTGAGATTGAGTGCAGTAAATATTAAATTAAACAAACAAATTATTTAATATTTTGAAGAAAAAAAAACCTATGTTGAAACCATGATAATTAGATTCTGCTCTCGATTTTAAACAGACTATTTTCTAGTTTTGCGTTAATTCATTAACACGTTGTATACAGGGTCCGCATCCTTTTAAACTAAGACTCTTAATTTAAGAGGATGCTAATAATATAAATTTCACCCTACATAAGCTTCCTATGTCGCATAATTATCAATCCGTTTGCGTCCTATTGCAGGGCATAGATCTCCTCTCACGGCGGAGGCAGTGACCAGGCCATATCCTCCTCATGAGCCCTTTTGTGGAGTTAAGTTCATCTCAACAGAGGTGCAACTTAGCTCTGACCTTGAAATAGGAAATACCGCCATCTAACGATACTTATCTCACATAGTTTTCAGGATTTCGTACCCAAAGGTTGAAAACGGGACCCTATTATTAAGCCTACCTATTTAGAGCTGTAACTTTTGAAGCGTAATAGCTAGACAGTTGAAATTTTCACAGAATATGCGTTACTACGGCGGATTTATAAACAAATAATAAAAATGACATCAATCGAATTACTTAAACTAAAAAAAATACAACAAGTTAAAAAATAAGGGATATAAGAAACTAGATTTATCAAAGTTTGTTCTTCTTGTAAAATCGGTAATACATACAAGAGCCAAACTTGGTGTGATTATAGAGCAAACTCTACAGTATAACAACAAATAATAAAAACCGGCCAAGAGTGAGTCGGTCTCGCGTTAAAGGTCCCGGAGAAAACAACACTTTTTCTAAGTTATTATGTTGTGTGGTGGTGGTGGTGGTGGTGGTGGAAGCCTCGGTGCACGAGTAGCACGACTCGCACTTGACCGGTTTTATTTAATAAGCAAACCAGCAGCATTAGGCGATTAGGTCGCCAAAAGAATGAGAGCATCTAGTCACGTTTAGGACAAAAACACAGACTTTGGTTATTAATACAAAGTAAGTAAAAGAAAATCTCCGGAAGGCGTCAGAATGTCTGTACTTTCTGTTATGGTAGATCTCAAGAGCCACTGGACGAATATTTTTTCAAACATTGTAAAGATATGAATTCGAACAATGGCTTAAAGAATTCATAAGAATGGTCCAGTCTGAGTTCAATATCTGCTGAAAAATGGTGTCGGTAAAATAAAAATTTCGATTTAATGCAAGATTATGATCCTAATTACCTGCTTACATCTATTTTCTATAGATCATCTTCAACAATAAGTTAGGTATAGTATAATTGATTGATTGACTGAAATAAAAATTTCATTGGTTACACAATAATTAAGTTTTTCGATAATCTATGTGTTACAAGATAAGAGAGATGAGATGTTATGTTATCGCATGTGTCTAGCCTCCACCAACACGCACTGGGCTTGCATGGTGGAGTATGGCCCACTCCCTCTCACCTTATTCGTGAGACGAGGACTTTGCCCTGCAGTGGGATTCTACAGGCTATAACTTACTTACTTATATGTAACAACTGTACCCTCAAAAGGTATATTTAGTTGCATTACTTCTATTTACACGGAAGGAAATATCTGTTACACCAATTTTATTGTAGTAGACTTTACTAGAAATTTTTATTTACAACAACATCTAGTATAATAGTCCACTACAATAAAATAGTTGTTACAGATATGTTTTCCGTGTAAAGTTTCTAAGTATATAGCGTCCTTTTTAATATGCCGACACTTTTTAAGGGGATGATCAGACTGTCAAACTGAACAACTTTTTCTATGGCAGTAAAATCGAAATCGCGAAAAAAAAAATCTGCTCTTCCATACAAAACTGCAAACCTACTCGTGCCAAATGTATGGGACAGCAGATTTTTTTTTCGCGATTTAGATTTTAGTCTAATAGAGAAAGTTGCTCAGTTTGATGGTCTCATCATCGTCTTAAAAAGTGACCGCATATTAAGAAGGACCCTGTAGTTACGTACGTTAGGCACGAATGTATGTAAATTTTATCAAATAAATTGAAATAAGTTAGGCCAATGATAATTTTTTTCTAAGAAAATACCTTTTTAGAATGACTGACACTACAAACAACGTGAATGGGGCTGTCAAATAAATGTCAGCTGACTCTTAACCATTTTATAGCCACGGCCGTTCCAAAGCTAAACGGTTTTTTACGACACGATTATATCGCTTACGAAATAGGATAAGGTTCGTGTTACACGATTTAATAAAGTAAATATTTATAAAACTTTGGTTTCAAGATTTAAAAGGTAGGTAATGAAACTTAATGAATATTAAGTAGCAAATGCAGCGCCTCCAAAGTTATGTTATGGTCGATAAATCTAGCAGCTTATACGGGTGGTCTCTATGCCTATGCTTTTATAACCGTATCGAGTCATGTTTCAAGAGTTAAGAGAATTGTACTTGCAAAGCGCCCGAGCATGCTGCATACAAACGAAGTTATATCCTATTTTAAAAACTTATTTTTTTTAAACCAGCCATTTAAAGTCAATGAAATTTTTAAGCACGATGTAGTTGATGTGGTTTGTCCGATTTTTTTTCAATTCTAGGATTAATTTAAGATTTGTATGGATATATTTGGGACACTGTAATTTTGAAACGAATGTATAGTTTTTAACGAAAATCCGAGAAACCACAGGCCCAGAGAAATTTAACTGAATTTTACTTGATTGGTTAATATTCAAAATGTAATATAGGAGCGACGGCACTGAATACTCTAAAAACATAATCACATTTTCATCGAATTAAAGAATGAGAAATTGAGTCTAAGAGTTTCTTCATTATTATCAACTATTTTTATTTGCCATTTTATGTTGAATCATAATTCGAGCAGAAAGCTAATAAAAAAGGAAATCACGATTATTTTGGCAGACTTGTCGTAGCGTAGGACTGGCCCATCTCTCCTTTTTATACAATTAGTTATCTCCATTCGTTAGTTCGCATGTTTGTTCCACCCAACTGATTATCTGGTTAGTAACCACTTATTATTACTTACTTAATACTTACTTATGTATTTGAAATGTACTTAGTGGAAATTTGGCATATTGGCATTGCGGCAAATAACGTATTTTTAAACTACTAGAAAAATTTAAAGGGTGTATTCAGATAATGAAACTAACTAAGGAACTTTCGCTAAGGAAGGAACATGGGTTGAAAAACGAGCATTTTTCTTGGGCCTCCCTTAGAAAACAAATCGGCTGATCCGCACTTTTGTATGGATAGTTCAAAAAATTTTCTTGTTTTTCGACTCATGTTCCTTAGGGAAACTTGTTAAATTATATTATAAGAATACACCCGTACAATGTTTCTACTAAATAAAAATAGGGGTGTATTTTTTAGTTAGTAGAAAAATATATCTGATCAACTTTCGTAATAATGGGGGATGGAAATTTAAATATCAAGGAACAGAGACAATCACAGTGTCGTTTAAGAGATCTTTGTATACATACTAATTATTTCAACCACTTCGAATGTAGAACCAATTCAGTAATAAATAATGATTGATTCATATATTTTTAATAAGTATTAAATTACTTACGTACTTTTTATGCTGTTTTTGTTGCTGTATGTTTTTGGTGTGCAAATAAATAATATTTATGTTATGTTATTACTTTTTTACATAGATAGGTATGTCTATGTCCATGATGAACATTGAGTTCAACTATGGGAGATCTTTCGTCGTGTGAATACATATAAATAAATAAATAACAGGCACATACATTGTAATGATCCTAAGTAAGCTACTATAGGCTATTTATTACGGGAACCATACAACAACGGCACAAACATATGATCACTCCGATGTCTCACTAAGGTTGGCATAGACAATAGATCGCTATATGCTACGATTCTTACACACATCTCTCGCCAACATCCATGTTTCTTTATAGCGTGCATGGCATGTATTGTACCTAACACTATCCATTATAAGTGGTGACGGGCTCACTCCCCGTCAAACTGGACAAAGTTTCGGTACTACTAGTGAAGCTGAGCTGAGTTTTCGAAATATCTCTGACTACCCCTCGGGGAAAATAGTCGTAAGAGTTTGTAGATGTATCATCTTCATCATCATTACACTATTTACCAATCCCAGCATATAATAACGTATTAACCAACATAAATTGACGACAAATTTCAGAACAAATAGTTCCATCGTTTCCACTTCTGACGGCAAACGTAAAGACAAACATTCGTTATTTATATACGGAGGACGTTCGAATTGAGTTTCCATGTCGTTTAATTGTCTCTCCTGTTATTGGATTATTTGTTTTTGTGTTTTAAAGCTGAATTTAAACACAGAATGCTGAATTACCATTGAGTGAAGGAATGTGGAAAAGACATTGTTAGAGTTGAGTGCTTTCTGTCGTTTTACAAATTTTAGGAGCGATATGCTTTTAGTGAATTTTGAAATTGACAGTTTGTGACTTAGAATGTCAAACTATTGTGGGATCTGTTTAAGTCAGAAGTAAAGGAATATGATATTTTTGTCACGGGCCTTAACTAATTGGTACTTTAACTGTGAGCCATACATACGGTACCTCCATTCCAATACCCAGATTTTAAACCGTTTTTGGCGACATAACAAACTATACAATAATGTTGATAACGGTATTATTATTGTAACTATACACCACATTTTATTATTTACTAGAAAAATGTTAGTACATTCAGGTAATGAAACTAAACAACTTTCCCTAAGGAACATGGGTCGAAAAAAGAGAAAAAATTAGTATCTTCCATACAAAAGTGCGGATTGGCCAATCGATTTTCTATGGGGGCTCCAAAAATTTGTTTTGTTTTTCGACTCATGTTCATTATGGAAAGTTGTTTAGTTTCAATATCTAAATACACTCTTAAAATTTTTCTAGTAATTGAAAAAAGGAAGTGTACACACGGCGACAGATCAACCTACCCATAGTTGAACTTTATGTTCATGGACATAAGGTCCAACTATGGGTAGGTTGATCTGTCGCCGTGCGTACACACGTATTACATATTATAATATCGAGGAAAAAAAAATCATACCTATTAATTAGTTTGTGAATGACCACATATTCTATCCATCTAACTGAACAACTTTTTCTATAGGAGCAAACCAGTCAGAGCAAAAAAAAATCTGCTGTTCCATACTAAAGTGCAACACCTACTCGACTAAAATAGCATGTAAAATTTGACAGTTGATATTTTTTTTGCTCTGACAGGTTTGCTCCCATAATAAAAGTTGTTCAGTTTGATGGGTAGAGTATGTGGTTTAAAGTTTAACGATACTTTTTCTTACACCCTGTATTATTAAGAGAACTCTAAGATGCAAAATACACTTAATAGTAATCAAATACCACATTTTGATTCGTCATTTATATTTCGCGTTGCTTCGGAAGCTCGGGTTAGGAGAGAAACTTCCTAAAATTGAGGAGACACTTCGTAAAATGTAAAAAAAATTGTATAATTGAGTGACTTACCATCTTGCTTCACAGTGTTCCCGAGAGGCCCACAGCTGGCCAGCCAGACGAACAGTATCCACCTCAGCATCAGTCCAAACCCGCCCCTCTGGAGCTCGGGCTGATTGTGAAAATGCCTGACTGTAGGGCGACACTTCACTGTACGCGGACGCGGCATTGTTCCACAATAAATTGAACCATTTACGGATTTCACTTTTATTAGTTCGCCATTTTTATCAACTGTTGTTTGGTATTGATGGGGAATTCAAATGTTTTTTAATCGGTAAAGTGTTGTCCGTGTCCGATGGTTAGAGTCAACCCGTCAGTCAATCTATCCAACGTTTTTTATTTAAAAATAAATGTAATCACGTAGATAGGTTTTTTGCCGTCATTTATTGACTCTACCACCGCTTCTGAAGTTGTGGAGAAGATAAGGTCAGAAACTCGTTACCCGTACCTGTCCGACCGACCCTACCTGATTTTAAAGCATTTTTTCATATTGAAAAATTACCACTACTAATTATACATCTCAGGGGACTTCTAGGTGAGTTAGAAGCCCCAATTTCTCACTACTCGTAATATCAAAATCAAACTTTACAAACAAGATGCAATCGTTTTATCGTTTTTATCCTCAAATGTCACCTGAAGTCAAACGTCGTAACACTAGTTGTTAAATAACTCCATACTGTAATTATATAATAATTCGGTACACAGTGTCGTGCAATTAAGTATATTTATATTCGCACAATTTTATTTTTTTATTATAAGAATAATGTTACAAAACAATGCCGGTATAAAAATCATTCAAAAATAAAATAGGGCGTTGCCGCCCACAGCATAAAAGTTTTTGTGTGAAATGAACGCGACCTAAATATTTTATACTGGGTCCTTCTTAATATGCTGACACTTTTTTAAGGGGATGATCAGACCGTCGTGAGCATATGCATGCATCAGACCGTCAAACTAAACAACTTTCTCTATGGGACCAACATCGTTACCGCGGAAAAAAACACAGTTGTCCACTACATAAAGGGATAATAATGTGTCTTATTTGTATAAATAAAATTGATTAAATGTCAACATTACATTTAAAAAAAATGCGTTATTAAAAACTTTTTTTTCCGGTGAAGTTTTACATTCCTTTTCCCCATAGACGAATGCGAAACGAGAACGAAACGAATTTTCGCTTATATCTACGTTTTAACCCAAGTTTTAACACAAAACCTGATAGCATTCAATGCTAAAAGGACCCAAACGTTCTAAATCGACATAATAAAGGCCACACAGGTGATCGGTGCCCTTTAGGAGCTAAGGTGACCCTAATAAATCAAAATGCTAAAACTGATCGTTCGATAAAGCAGCTTTTAGTTCTTATAAAAATAGTCGGTAATTTTTCTATTCATATGAGTTTCTCACCGAGCGTTCGATATCGAGCATCGAATATTCATACAAAGCAGTCGTGTGTAAAAATATGTCTGTGCTTTAAATCGATTTTGTTTTCCTTATCCTATCCTACTTAATATTATTATATGTATTTTATTATTATTATTGTATCTCTTACGGTATTTCATGCGCCGTAGCCCGGACCTTTGGAAGGCTTGCGTGAAAAACTGGTCCAACACGTAGAGGCCCCATTGAGACACTTTTATCTAAATGCGATACCGTGGCCTATTATTAAATATAATATTTATATATTTATCTCACTAATATATTATAAATGTGAAAGTTTATGACGTTGTTTGGATGTTTGTAAGGTTGTATGTTTGTGACGCAATCACGCATAAACGGCTGAACGGATTTGAATGAAATTTGGCACGTTGATGGAATATGTTCTGGATTGATACATATCTAACTAGGATATATAATACTGGATACTTACTCAAACTTAGGATACTTTTTCAAAGTCCACACAGACAGAATCGCGGGCAACAGCTAGTTATTACATAAAATAAAAAAATGTTGTTTGATTGATTGCGTTTGAATTTCGGTTTCAGTTGATTTGAGTCAGAAAGATTTGAGTGTGAGTTGTTGCCCACCAGAGCTGAGAAAACAGCAAAGCAGCAGATTGGCGAATATTTTCATCGCTTCCTAGCTCAAATTTGGTTGCTCACATTCCGGTAAGGACGTTCTTATATGATACTAGAGTTTACCCGCGACTTCGTCCGTACAAATTATATACCAGATTTTAAGTGATAAGCTATCAAACAAAAAGTTTTATCAAAATCGGTTCGGTAGTTTTTGCGTGATGCTCTAACAAACAGACAGACAAAAATTCTAAAAAAGGTTGATTTGGAGTCAGGGATACCTAAAAACCATATCGTAATCTGTTTCTTGTAAATATCTTCAATGTACACACGATGACAGATCAACCTACCCATAGTTGAACTATATGTTCATGGACATAAGGTCCAACTATGGGTAGGTTGATCTGTCGCCGTGCGTACATACTGTTTCGTTACAGTTTTATAATAGTTTAGATTGTAAGTACTTTTTGTGGATTCTGGTTCGTCATGAAATAATAAATCAGTTAACTAGCATAAGCATAAGCATATGCTCACGACTATATTCCCCGAGGGGGTAGTCAGAGATATTCTGAAACTGTGTCCATCAGTTAACTACTTAACTAAAAATATAATTTGGATCACATCAAGTTCATGTGACCTACAACCCTCGATTCTTGAAAAATTATTATCCTAATAGTAATTTGATTGAGTATACGCCCTGATCAAAATTCGATGGCAGTTCCATGGCTTTAATAATGTTATTTTTTCTTCCAATAATCGCGTGACGAAGGGAACGATTTTAGGGCGGCCTTTTTAACCTTTAAGTCAATGCAATAGAACTTCCATTTCCATGGCAGAAAATGTTATCGAAGCGAAGATTACTATATACAGTTATAGTTCAATCGTGTAGTATTGTCTTGAAATGTGGAGGAAGTGTTTTATTTCTGACGCTACTTTGTTCATTGCTTCGATACAGTTTTACAAGTTTTAGCCTGTTTTTATATTGCTATAAAATATAGGGTGGAATAAGTCATTCATAAAACGAAATCGGATGATTCAACTATTCAAAATGAGTAGTTAACTTTTGTTAGTTCAATTTTGAAACATATTTGAACTCTATGTCTATGAAGATAGAGTTTGAGTGATTTGAGAGTCCGTTAGAAAGCAAATTCACAAAAAAAAAACAGGCAAGAATTCCTCTTACACTATCCGTAACACCCTTACAACTTAATTGGTTTTTAAATCACAGGGCTCTTAAAAAGCACACTCATAGAAAAAAATTCTATTGAGGGTCACAACACAAGCAGGTAAGTCCGGGACTTCAAGTCAGACAAAGAGATGTGGGCGCATTTCATGCCTCTTCATGCTCGTTTCAAATTAGGGATGTCCGTAACCGACAATGTCGATTACAAAATGTCGAAGTCACCATATACATATTATGGGAAATAAATATTATTCTGAATACCAGATTCAGATTACTGCCATGGCTGGCTATGGATAGTGGCGATGGCGTTTTGTCGTCGCTGTCTTTTCAGCAGATAACTACATAATCTATTAGAAACATTTGGGTTTCATGCATTTCGGATGTGGATCAATTCGTGTGTGATTCCTATTCGTATCCAAGGTGGTAGCAAAAAACGAGACAGTCAAGACAAATATTGTCACTGTATAAAGTAACATAATTATGTACATAAATACTGTATGTACAGACTACAGAGTCCAAAACTGAAAATTCGTTGCATGGCAGTGCCTTTAAAAAATAGTAAAAAGTATTGCGACTTTTCATAAAACCAAACTATGTAGGTACATGCATACATTTTGTCCAAAATATAAAAACTTAGTGGTCACTACATGGCACTTTAAAAAATAGGTGTACTGTGTACATTTGCGCAAAAAACTGCAACACCTGGGAAATGAGTAAATGTAATGTATCCGATCGTCTCGATGGCCATATCCGAAATCTCATATCGATAACATCCCTACTTCAAACCTTCACGTCCATTCCCATGCCCATTCAAGTCTTGTCAAAACGCAGCACCGAGAGTGGACCTTCTTTCTACACTGATATCGTTTTTATTAGACGAATGTATTGTGTAACCGCACCTTTAGTTCATGTATTATATTCGATTATAATTAAGAAGTCTCCTGTTAATATTCTTATGTGTACGTACTTAAGACGAAAATGGCTTGATTTTGGACCTTTGTACTTTGCATGAGAAACGGATAACAATTTAGATGTTTTCATTTCTTTGTGTCGTTAAGTGGCAGGTGTTTTGAGGTTTAAGATGTTTGTTGGTTTCATGATGGTAAAATTTTTGTTAAAATATATTTTATTTGTTTGCAATAAAGTTTACTATAACTTAGGTACTGTATGGATCGTAAGAATTGATAGCCAATAAGACATTTTCATTTATGGTCGGGTAAGGATATATTATTATTTAGTTTCAGACTAACGGCGTAGGTTCTTTTGATGTTATTCTACATGAAACGTTGGGATATTGATCGGTTTGTACATCAAATATTTACATTATTGTTTGTTATAAGTACTTCAGTTACTTTATTTCTAGTTTCAGTATGTTTTTTCGATGAAATTTCGAAGAAAACCGAACACGATAGGTACATGCAGGGCTTGAAATACCGGTATTTTTGAGAACCGGTCCTGGTGTGTCCGGTACCAGAAGTAGTACCTGTACTTATTACTCTAACCAGTATCAGTATTATACCGGTACCAAACAATATTTGCTATACAGGGTCCTTCTTAATATGCTGACACTTTTTAAGGGGATGATCAGACCGTCAAACTGAACAACTTTCCCTATGGGACCAATATCGAAATCGTGAAAAAAAAAATCAGCTGTTCGATACAATTAGGTCGAGTAAGATTTCAGTTTAGTATGGAACAACACATTTTTTTTTCGCGTTTTCGACATTGGTCCCATAGAGAAAGTAGTTCAGTTTGACGGTCTGATCATCCCATTGAAAAAGTGTTAGCATATTAAGAAGGACCTTATATAGTGAGAATCTAGTGGCGTAGGTGCAAAGTAGTTTAGGACGAGGTACCGCTCTTGCAGCTGTTGTACCAATTATTTAGCCCACATACGAAAGTAGTGTATTCATATTTTCCACAACATTTCCTGTGATCCATTCTTCTCGGTTACAACCCGGTCGTGTGTTTGAACGACTTATTTACAGTTCGGTTGACACCACCCCTCATAAGAGTTCCATAGTTTTATAGTCTACTTTTAGTGATACTTAGAAACTTTGTTCTTTTTGCGTTACATTAAAACAACTAAAGTAAATGAGCATATAATGAGATAGTTTTTGAGCATCCCGTGATCATGGCAGTTGTAAAACTGCCGAAATATCGGGAACTGTAATATACCTAAATGTGGTAAGAACCCGCAGGGCATTAATTGTTCGATGCCAAAAACATGATTAATTTCTTACTTAGCGGTTCTTTCAATTATGAGAGCTGGGTACCGATTCAAGACGGGTACTGGTTCCAGACTGGTGCCGGTACTGCGTCTAACAAGTACTGGTACCCAATTCAGATACTACCTACATCTGTTTTCTCACTCTAACTGACGTACATATTTGTTTAGCTCCGGTATAATATCGATACTGATTAGGAATTTAATAGTACAGATACTATGTCTGATACCGGTACTAATAGTACTGGTATCTGTATCATACCAAGGCCAATGGTACCTGTTCCCAAAAATACCCGTATTTCAAGATCTAAAAGCGCTGCACTGTCACAAGCGTTGTTATGCGATTTCGTACATTCAATTGACTATTTGACAACTGTAACGATAAAATATAAAATTTGTTAAATATAGTAGCTTATAGGTTCACAATAATCATTCAATATGTTTTTTGCAGTAATGTAAATTTTACATATTTTATTTTTTGAATAATAAATTAGAGTTTTTTTTTTCTGTGGATTACAAAAACTGAAACGCGGGCAGCCATGATTGAGCATCGTGTAACGTCACATTTAAAACAATAAAACGTCATGTATTTTGAAGCGTCGTACTTAGCTTTACTTGTTTATTGTGATGTGACGTCACAGCCAGAAATGTCACGTGACCGGCTGGTTTCCCTCGAATCTCAATTTACTTCATGAAAAATATATATTTTTTCGAATAAATAACGCTTTTTTAAGAAAAAGATAATTGTGAGAGGTATAAAATAAAATTACGCAGCTTTCCGAAAACTGTCAAATAGCCAATTGGTGATAGGCGAAAAATTCAGTCATAAAATAAACAATGCATTAGCTAGGTGCATAAATGCAAGCAAAGCTTTGTCACCTCCCGATGTCGTATCTGACACGAGATAGCAATTTACTCTATTTAGCTAACATGGACGACAAATGCATCCCGCGCCAGCACGCTTCAGAACCATTATAAATTCATGAGTTACTTACCTATTTTTTTGTGCTCTCTGGTAAAATTTTTACTACGTTTGACAATAAATAATTTTCCAGATATAAGTTTATACAAAGTGTAATAAAACACCTTAGTTATATTTAAAGGGGTGGTTTAGTCAAGCTCACTCCACAGCTCAGGTACGCATGACGGCCGATCCCCACCGAGGGGTGAATGGCAATAGGTTAGGTATACCGTATGAACTTCTTGGTCAAATGTCATTAGACTTCCCGCCATTTTGTTTGTAGTCAATGCGAGACTTCGCAATGTCACGCTGCCAGCACGTGAAAGAATGAAAGAGGAAGACTGTGTAAAGGAAGCTAGTATAAGAAGCTATCATGTCTAATGACGGGTGCGAATAACTTTGCACTTTATTGCCGTGCAGAGAGAGTCGCTATGTATTTAAATCTGTTTTCGAAGTGATTCTTCTGTACGGGTAGTACTAGTATTAATTCTGTGATTTAATTTAGAAATTGAATCAACTTTGTCTATGGATAAAAATAATATTTAGCAGTTTCATATAAAACTGCAGAACCTGCCTGCTGAGCAATTTTTTTTCTACGTTTTCTCCATAACAAAGTTGTTCAGTTTGATGGGCCACCCCTTTAAATATTACTAGGGTGTTTTGTTACACCTTGTAGTACCCATATTATTCCTTTAATTAGTAAGTAATAACAATTCTATTAGTTGTAGTTATTCCATCAAATGGAAATCTTATGCAAACTTTTAATCATAAAACAAATTTAAAAAAATACTTGGCATAATCAATCGAATACAACTCTACATGCAGTCATGCATAGCAACTTAAATAACGAAAGTTTAAAAAACGCAACATATATAAAAAAAATTAAGTGACATGAAAATTCAGAGAAATAAAATAACGAAATGGTCGACTAAACAACGAATGTGACTTAAATATTACCTACCCAAAAAGTAAATATAGAAGAAGCATTTGTTTTCAATTGTAATAGGGTAACTGGGGCTATGTGACAGGGACAGGCGACAGCTTTCAGACGCAACTGGGACCGACCCAGCCGTCAATCAGATGCTCATTGGGACGGGACGGGGAATTAGAGGAATCGAAGCAAAATTAAATGTATGTTTGGTGTTGATGTTTCAATACTGAAGAAACAATTATTAAAAGTACAATCCAAGTTAGTTATTGGTCATTCAAGTTTAAGTATGACGATTTGTCAAACATTTGCCAATAAATTTATTACAGGCTTCTCAAGTGTCACCATATCACTTATTAGCATCCAAACCAGGGTCCATCCCGCAATTCATAATACCAAACCGACAAATAGGTATGAGTAAGGTTGTACGGAGAAAAATTTTTTTTTTGTGGACCTATAAAACTTTCATAGGTTTTTAGATGACGACCTTACAAAATACATTAAAAATCATCACATTCATTGCTAGACTGCCTCGGAGCTGTGCTATTAAGGTACAAATAACTTCTAAGGTTGTATGGGAGAAATCCTTTTTAGCGCTAAGACCACCTTGTTTTGTATCTTCTGTATTTCTTAACGGTATGTTTTGCTGAGTTGGTAATATGTTTCGATTGATTGATTGAAAATGAGTTGATTCTTAAAGGCTCAAGAGTCAAATATCTCAGCTCCAATGCGAGCTAGGCCATAAGTGTTTATTACAATATGTTTGTTTTTATAGTACTATAATTTATACAATACTTTTATTGGTGGCCGCGACTGTTAAAAAAATGACAATACCTTTAGTAGAAAAGTTTTGGGACGTTACTTTTTTCTTCGAAATTGCAAATACGGCGCTGTTCAGAGCAGCACCTGCTGCTTCCTGCTGGCAATGAAAGGGCTACACGAGTGACGTCAAATCACCCTGATAAGTCAACCAAACCAGTTAAAGACGTACGGCCTAGGGCGTTGCTGGGACTACGTGGGATATCACATTGGGTAGCGAATATCGGTAAGAAAGTTTACGACCTCGCAAGGAACTTAGTCGAAAGAAGATAAAAGAGATCTCTTGAGTTTAACTTCCTCAAAATATAAACTAAAAAGAAAAGATCCAACTGTACTATTTCACAGCAACAACTAACCGTACTAAATCAAAACGGTATGTCACATCGTGTATTTTAACCGTGAATTGAACCGTATTTGTTTCTAGGGTGGAACCAGCCATGTGTAATAGATAACTAACGGCGCACGAATTCGAATTATTCCCGTTTGGAATCTGAAGGCGTCAATCACTTGTGATGGTTGAGAAGGGAAATCTCGGGAGCAGAAATTTAGATTGTGTATAGAATGCAATTATTACCTACTAACAATCTCACAAATGGGTATGAGTAAAGGTATTGTCATTTTTTAAACAGTTGCAGCCACCAATGAAATTATTGTGTATCTATAGTACTATCGCAAACAAACATTTTGTCATGAAAACTGTGGGCCTAGATCGTATCGGAGCTGGGATATTTGACTCTAAAGGATCATGAAAAAGTAACCAAAACCTTTAAGAATCAACTCATTTTCAATCAATCAATCGAAAAATATTACCTACTCAGCAAAATATACCGTAAAGAAATACCTAAGATACAAATCAAGGCAGTCTTAGCGCTAACAAGCGATTTCTTCATAAAACCTTAGAAGTTTAATAGCACAGCTCCGATGCGGCATAGTAGTAAATGTGATAAATGTGATGTTTTTTAATTTATTTTGAAAGGTCTTCTAAAACGTAAGTAAGTTGTATTACTCGCCACTCAACAAAAAAAGAATCAATTTTTCTCCATAGAACCTTACTCAAATTCATTTATTAACTGTTTAGATATGTTCATCATCATCAATTAATCAGTCTATAATATCCTACTGCAAGGCACATCCTACCCTCACTCAAGGAGTATGAGCGTTAGTCCACGACGCGTGCCCAAATAATGATGTTAAATTGTGGGGTACCAAATTAATTACCTCATTATATTTTTGTTGGGTTAAGTGAATTAACATTATGACGTTACTTTTAAGAAATCAAATAAAATCAAATAAAAATGGGTAATCAGGTTCACGGACGCAGTCGCAGTGGAATAGAGTGGCTTTTTTCCTCTAAATAAAGGTAATCAAATAATACCGCTATACTTCCAAAGTAATAAGCGATCTTGTCATAACATATTTATACTAAGCTTCAAATTATGGTTTTTGCAAGACTGTCCAAAATATAAGAAGTTTTACGTCATTTGTGAAACATTTTCTTTCTCATCAGAATTTGTGAGGCATTTTATAACGCATATTAGAGGCCAATAACTCCCAATGGGAATTTAAAATTCTCTCTACATCATTATTTTGATTTAGGAAAAAGTTATTTTCGTAAATCAATTTCTAAAACACTTATCAATTCCGGTGTCCCTTGCTATTGTTAATGATACACTACCCTCGTTTTGTTACTCGGAGTCCGTTGTATACAACCGCAATATATTAGGATAGTTCAGTTTGTTTGTATTTGCTTATTTGTTTAGCGGGGATCGTTTCTAAACGGACATGTTAGACCGTTTTTATTACCTGGTATATTTATTGCACAATCGTCTAATGTTTTCTCGTGATGTTCTGGTGATAAAGATGTTATCTTATTAATATATTGTGAGATAGTTGAATCTATTCTGGTCATAAAATCCAAGTCAAGTTTAATGTACTTTTTTGTGGTTTCTCTAATTAGTTTAACCGAATTCTGGATATAAATTATGCCTGTCCTTTTTTTTAAACCGTTTATTTGTTATAGCTGTAAAGCATCTCTTTCTTTGTTTAGGGCGTGTCACGTGCGACCTTTTTTAGTCCCAAGATTTATTTTCGTATCGAATGGACTCTATGTGAAACGCAAAAGATCTATTTCCGCAATGTATTCATGTGAGAATAAATATGTCAAACTATAGGTTGTCAGTTGTCAGTCACAAGTGAAGTGTCAACCAGCTATAGGCCCACTTTTTCGCATGATCGCTCACCTGTTTAGAGAATCCTGGAGGGATGTTCGAATAATAGAAATAAATTTACTCACATTCGGGAATTGAATATTCTTTTGTTTTCGTCATATTCAGACTGGAAAAAGACTGACAAAATGAAACTGTTAATTTTGCTGATTATATCGACGTTTAAGAATCAATAATGGCTAACTCACATTTCTGGCGAAAATGACCTTTAAATGTAGCTAGATTTAAAATTGAGTGTTACGTGTCCTGGCAAACACATATATGCCAACATCTTGTACTTTTTAATGTATTTATACTAATACGACAGTTTTTGATAAGGCAACATTTGAAAGAGCAAAATGTTTTCTACATCTCCTGTAAAATTAGTGCTTTGATAGTTAGCCGTTAATTGATTCTTAACCGTCGATATACGAGGTTATTGAAAGAATTACAATTTTTATACCGAAACCATTATAGGCCTACAGTTAATTATTATGTATTTGGCTCAAAGATATCACATTTAAATATGTCTACGTTGGTAGTACTAAAAATAGATTATTAATAAAAACCGAAATAAACGACTTTATCTGTTATTTTCTTCCTCAATGCACACTTGTCATTCTAAATGAGCTCCATAAAAGAGCATCAACGTCTTTTACAGAGATAATCTGCATTTCACAAAAACCAAATGAACAAGTGGAACAAAAACCGGATTTTATACGTACTTGTACAGTAGTACAAAACCGGTCGAATTGTTGATAACTTCCGGAGCACAAGGAATAAGTCGTAGACGGGATAGTCTGTTTTTTATTTTTGTTTGTTTCACATGCCACCGCTTTTATTTCTTTTGGCTCTACGACTGCTGTTGTTTTCTTTCTGTTTAAGTATTATTTTTTACTTATTTCTTAGCTTATTTAAATATAATTGAATGCATCATCTAGTTTACATTTATATCTATATTTAAAATAGCGTTTATTCGTATATTATTATGATCCCAAACGGCTAAAAAATTTATAGTATTATTTAATTTTTAATCTAAACTATACAACGTGTTAATGAATTAACACAAAACTAGAATGTTTGTTTAGAATCGAAAGCAGAATCGAATTATCATGGTTTCAACATAGGGAATTTTTTTTAAATATTAAATAATTGGTTTGTAAAAATTTTAAATTTACTGAACTCGATCTTAACCCACCTCTCGGGCACACTCACCCTACTTACTACCAAAACAAGATTCTTAAAATGTATCCATGAGCACATTGTAGTTAGCGCTTTCATTCATTGCTGAAATGATAACACATCATTTTTGCCTCAAAACATAAAATGCGAATAACTTTACATTTTATCTATCAAAATAATGAAATTATTGTTTCAATCGAATTATTTTGTTATAAATCAGTTGGGGTGTATGAGGTTTTGCGCTTATTCATAAACACGTTGTATATCTTAAAACTGTCACAGAAGTGTGTCTATACATTGAAGATACATATTTACAAGAAAAAGATTACGATATGGTTTTTAGGTAACCCTGACTCGAAATCAATCTTTTTTAGAATTTTTGTCCGTCTGTTTGTTTGTTTATTTGTGACAGCATCTATAAGATATCAAATAAAAAAGTTTCATCAAAATCGGTTGCGTGATGCTGTTACTAACATACAAACAAATAGACAAACAGACGGACAAAAATTCTAAAAAAATTAACCTAAAAACCATATCGTAAACTTTTTCATGTATATATCGTCAATGACACGCTTCTGTTACAGTTTTATAATAGTTGATTGTATTGTACCTAATAAAAAAGAGAATTCACTTTTTTAAAGAAATTTTTTATTATTTTTAATATTGTTTGTTATTTCAGATGTTAAGCAAAGGCAAAACTTATTGTTATCGAGATCTAACTTTCAATAACATGCAGTTGTATATCTACAACTACATGAACGAGCATCCATCATTCTTTCTCATTAGGTTGTCATTTTCATTACATATTATAATCGATTTTGTACAATGGTCTGTAATTTTATTGTTTTTCCATTTAATTGGTTTCGACGTTTGTTGTTGACTTATTCTCTTTTTGTAGATATTTAAATCTTCGTAATTAGTCACAATAATCGTATTAAAGGTCATTTTCAAGATACGTTTCAGTTGTTCCATATCAAGCATATAATTATTGAGTTTGGACGTTCGGTACTGGTGAATAGTAATAGTATATGTAATATCTTGTACTTTTTGATAAATTGTTTATTCATTGTTAGATTTTTCCTGTGGCTTCGCCTGCGTACCTATTAAATTAGTCTTTCTTCCAGTTGAAACTTTCTTTTTATTTCGTTGCAATATGTAGTTTAAATTAAACGTGAATTAACAAACAGAGACACATCGGTTAAGTGTGTCAATGTTACATTTCCATGAGTTTCTTGAATGTTTTTCATTGTTGTCGTTTATTTAATTTATGAAAGATTTCTTCGAAGTTTTTAATTATTCCTTTTCGTTTCGCAACATACGGAATTAGTGTTTGATCACGGATTTTACAGTATTCTCAAGAATCAATCCAAAACTAATTAAATCAGGGTACTATAGTAAAATTGAAATTGATTACTGTAATTTTGTATAAGCTAAGCTAAGGCTTCTCTTATCTAACACGTAAATATACTTCAGTAGAATGTGGGTATACTAAATACATAGATCTAAGTCCACACCGACGGTACACAAGTTATTTGGAAGAGAGGAAATTAGCGCTAGAAGATTCATCAGCACAAAGGAAATAGTATTTTAGCTTCATAAGGCTAGGGTAGGTTTTATCGATTAATGTCTGTCTGTATTTATAAATACTGTTGGTTTTATTGTTGACAAAACACATTCTTGCTTTGGAAATATTTTTATTCAGAATTAATACTTTGGTAATAAAATAGTGACCCATATCTTTAAGGTCTTCCTTTATAATAATGAATTACATATAGACTTCGAATTCATTAAAAAGGGTCCCTTGAATCAAAAGCTTTAATGGTTTTACTAAAATCTGCCGATGATTTAGATTCAATTATACAATCAATTTCTGAGTCAGGATAAAGAAAAGGTTACTCTATAAGTAGGTATACAATGAAACTGCATAAATCTATATTTATAGATAGAGTGGATGATAAACTGTAAAAAATTTGCAACACAAATCGCACTGCAGTGTCTAGTGCAGAGCTTTTTGTGTGCGGGTTAAAAGAAACCTGCTGATTAGCATATTCCATAGCTTTCCCACCCCTTTTGCGGTAAAACATCTAATGTTTGAACAAAAAACCATTTCACTATCTATTTCCTAATGTCGACAACACATTACCGATTAAATCACACTGTTACTGCCGATTTATCGGCGTACAAAATGTTGTTTCATATCATTATTCACGATAGTAGGACGCTGGTTGCAAAGCTCCCCCTGTCGTTGCCACTTCTTTTCACGGCTCATTCACATTTTGTTAGATAAAACACTGTGTGGATCACATAATCACTTGTCTATTTCATGAACTAGCTGGTATTAATAAGGTTTTGTGGATTATTTTGTTGTATTTTGTAATAAAGGTAGCGTGAGAACGGATCGCGATGCGCGCTCGTTCAAAACGCGCACTCGACTAAACTAAAGTACCCCGGGCGAAGAGTTTTTTTTTCTGGCCCGGCCGGTGTAGACTTCAACGTTCCGTTTCACGATATCGTTATCGATTGCTGGTGTGATCTCGAAATCCAAAAATCAAATTTCATTCAAAATCAAACTATTATCTTTTGCCTTAGTCTTTTTATATCAAGAATTTTTAATATTTTTTTGTGGGAGATGAATATTGATGACAATTATTAACTAGGATATCAAAACGATTAATGTACCTACTATTCCAAGCAACGACGTTGAATCGTGAATTTCAAATAAAATTTTGGTACTTTTCGTTGAATAATAAGCACTTAGGTGCTCTAATTCAGATAATGCTTAAAAATGTTTACCTTTGTTATAGAATCAATAAAAAAATCACTTTGTAAAAATATGGTCAATGGAAGTCATAACTTTTGACTCGTCCTAATAACAGTCTCAGGTTGAGATTCAGAGACGATTTTTTTAGTCTTAGCTCGAGATAAGCGTGGCGAAAATGTATGGATTTTGACATACGGGAGTTCGAACTATGAGTTAAAAACGTCTCTGAATCTCGGCCTTAGTGTAAAATCGACATTGTAAATGGACGTGTGTGCAGAACTAAATTTTGTCCTAAAAATATCTCTTCAACACATAAGTAATGCGTGAAACGAAACGACGTCGAATTCAGAAACACATGATCTATCTTCTTCACTCCCTCAAAGACGAAAAGAGATGGGAAGCTTTGTGTTCAAGCCAACCCTGCAGCTACCCTTCACATTGCAGGGTTATGTAATCCAAAACAACATGACCTACGTGATCGAACTTTTTCGTAGCTAATAAAGGCCATGTTAAAATAGTTCGTTACAAAATTTAGGGCTGCGATTTTAGGGCCAACAAATTAGGAAGGGGAAAAAACGAACGTCAGGTTTATTGACATTTCGCTGGGCGATAATTAAGGTTTAGCGGAGGGTTCTTGAAAGTTATCGACTGACCGTTAAATTTTAAAGCTTGGACTTTCGTTTCAATTAGTTCATTGCGATTGGCTCTCTAATGAGGTATTAACGAGCCTGTAATTTTTATGGCTCTTCGTTGTTTTTACGGCTTGATGCTTTTCACTGTTTATTGTAAAATGCTAAAGTTACACGTTCACACACAGTCCTCTAACACTGCTGAGAAAACGTGAATCAAATAAAAATCAAAATAGTAAAGACTCAATTGACACAAACATAGGTACATAAACTCACGACCGTAATCACTTTCGGGGTGACCAGAAACCTTGCTGCAACTACCAAAGAGCTAGAGAGAGGTAGTTGATACAAGGTGTTATCCAAATTTAGTCACATTTACATACATACCTGTTCATTTAGTGATCGCAAAGAAAAGACAAAGCAAATCTTAAACATCCTAAATATTGTCGTTAGAGAGGTGTAATTATGAGGCTCTATTATAAAAGTTAATTATTTCTCTTCCGAATTTATTTTCGTTAAAATGTTCTTTATCAACATTTTCATCAAGTTGTCTTTTTAAATGAGACTAATGCCTCGTACTCCCGATTTTTATGCCCAAATACTTTCTAAACATTTTTTTTTTCAAAATTATGTTAGTTTTTGGCCTAGACAAAATCATGTCGATATTTTAACAAGTCTATGCATTATATTACTACCTTAATACCTATAATTTATGCCTTAGGTTTTTTAATGGCATAATCAGACCATCAAACAAAACAACCTTCAACTTGACTGACATCAATAAATCGCGAGAAAAAAATGAGATTGAACTACGAAAGAAGCAAGTGGTTCAAATATACATAGAATCCTGAGCGTAGCGAGGGTTTTAAAGGTACGAGACGCAGAATAACTTTGCTGCCAAGCGAATCACATAACCTTTCACCTCACTCACAGATTATTAATTAATAGTTACCCTCTAGGAAAATGTTAGATGCAAGAAATAAAGCTTCATGCTGGCTTCAGTGCGATCATTCTAAAAATGAGGTTGGCGATATGACATGAAATAGTTATTAATGCATTTTCAGTAGATTGGCGGTATAGAAAAATATTGAATAGAAACATTCGATAAAATGCATCATAAACAGAATCTTTCTGAGCTTGTGATGTGAAAATATGCATTTTGGGTCGAGTAGGTTTTGTATGGGGCAGCTATTCTTTTTAGAAATTTCGATCCATAGAGAAAGTACTTTAGTTTGGTCTGATCATCCCTTTAAAAAACCGTAACAAGATACAACTAACGACATCTATGTGATCTTTTACAAATTGAGAAAGGTAAAAACTTCCTCTCTCAATTTGTGTAACTTGTTCTTGTAATGTGACAAGGCGGAAATAATTGCAAGTTGTATACTCGGTCTTTGGTTAGTTCATATAAAAAGTCAGAGATGGCACCACTTTTAGCTTTAATCTAAAAGGAAGGATCTCTCTTTGCTTTAATGGTGTAGAGGTAGTGGGACGAGCGAGAGGGCACCATTGGTAACCCTACGTCATTGAGTATCAGCATGAAACTTTCCTGCTGTGTTGAAAGAGAACCCAATAATATCGTCGCTTTTCCTACAAAGAGACTTATCTGCTTTTAGAAGCTCTATCGAGCTTTATTGACGTATCCTCTACCCTGTAGTAGTTACCACAATGGCGTATAATTATGGTCATTTGCGAAAAATATCTTACTAAATGTTTGTATTTACTGACTATTAGAGAGAATTTGACTAGTTAATTAATCGATTAACTGGGACGTAAGCAGTTACGTCAAAATGTCAGTTAGGTCACTTCGTAAATAAAGCGACGTTATATCTGCTAGAGTGCAACATAAATTAATAAAAGACCTGCTGCCTTGGATGCAGCCGGCATAGTACTACCAGGAAAATAATCTAAAAAATCGAATTCGTTTGCACCGAGCAGACTCGAGTTCCCGGCAAAAAACCCGAAGGTTTCAACGTTCAATTTCTTTGGCCTCAACCACCCGGGTGGCTATTGATTTCAATCTCTTTGCAAAAAAGTATGTGTCAATTCGGGCAAAAATTAGCTAAGATTTTATATGAGATTGTGCATCTTGTATCAATACCGCCAATAAGTATTTTCATGTTTCACCGCTGCTTGTAAGGCAGTCTGCTCTATCTCGGAATAAACAAAACCTCAATACCTTTGCCACCTTCCTGACTTGCATGAACCGTACCTATTCAGTGAACGCTCTGTCTCTCTCACTGCTGATACTAATGACAATGACAAAATCATATTTAAAGAGAGGTCACTAGCTTATAGTTTATTTACTTTACTGTAGAGTATCATTATTTTATTAAATAGACTATGTATTATTGTATACATAACTTTAGCTTAAGAATTTATATTGTAATAGTTATTAAGTCGTGTTATGTTGTAGAGTTTCTGGCCGCATCTTCTCTACAGCGACAACACGTTCCGATGCGGTGGTAGCTTTAAAAAAGATTTGACGTTTGATGAGTGTGCTGCAAGCTCCTATATTGAATAAATTATATTGACTTTAAACATGTTTTAGCCTATATACTTGTTGGTGCAAGCCACCCTTAGATTCACAGAAGAGGAAACCTCTGGCCACAGAAAAAGAAAGAGTATCTAGTACTACATACAGTATCGCTTCGCATGTGCTGACGTCATCTTGTCAATCTCTGTTTTTTGTAGGCGGTGTCCGGGGTGTGCCCTGGCTTATGCTTGTCGTGCGTATTTTAATCAGTTATCTAAAATCATCTTGGCAAGAACGACTATTTATGCAGGGTCCTTCTTAATATGCTGATACTTTTTTAAGGGGATGACCAGACCATCAAACTGAACAACTTTTTCTGTGGGACCAACATCATATTCGTGAAAAAAAAAATAGCGTTCCCATACAATTGGCTCGAGTAGGTTTGCAGTTTTATAGAACAGGTGTTTTTTTCGTGATTTCGATGTTTGTGCCATAGAGGAAGTTGTTCAGTTTAACGGTCTATGATCATCCCCTTCAAAAAGTATCAGCTTATTAAGCAGGGCCCTATTTAGGGACCTTCATAATATGCTGACACTTTTTTAAGGGGATGATCAGACAATCAAACTGAACAACTTTCTCTAAGGAACCAACAATAAAAGCTCAAAAATAATTCAGCTGTTCCATACATTTGGGTCGATTAGGAAAGTTGTTCAGTTTGATGGTCTGATCATCCCTTCAAAAACCGTAAGCATATTAAAGTATGTAAAAGTAAATCAAACAACAAAATTTTGTTTTCCCTTTAATTTGTTCGTAAAAATTCAATAAAGACTATTTTATTTCCAAATCATGTATAAAAAGGTAGATATACAATTCTTACGTAATTAGGTACACTTATTGCTACTTACAGTCTATTATACACTGTATACAAAACCTATTTATACAAAAAATACAAAAATTTCGCTAAATCTGACTGGTATGTTTACGAAACATTGGCATAATATTCTTCCACCGAGAGCTATAATATACAATACGATAAACAGAAAAATCTGTTTTAATTTTAACAGTTTTTTTTCTGTATAGCGTAGAATAACTAAAAATACATTCTCAACCAGCAATACATATTTCAAGTTCAGAAATGTTTAAAATGTACTTCGAACAAAGAACCTCAACCAAGTGCACTATCACTGGAGACTAAGAAGACGCGAGGAGCTATGCTATACTCTTTATACAAATTAGAGGAAAATAATACACTAACCTTTCTTTTAGTCCATAATGAAGGCAAGTAAATCGACATAATATATGTTCAAGCATAATTGAAAATTTATGGAAGACGATTCATCCACTCCATATCAATAAAAATAACTTAAAGGTGTTTATTTACATCTTCAATCTTATCTTAATCTAAATAAAGCTTAAAATGGACGGATAATCTAAGGAGTATCAATAGAGGATGAAAAGTAATGAGGTAGTTTATTAACACATTTTGTGACACAATATACAGGGTCATTCTTAATATGTTGATGGTTTTTTCAAGGAATGATCTGACCATCAAACTGAACAACTTTCTCTATAGGACCAACATCGAAATCGCGAAAAAAATATCACCTGTTCCATTCTAAACATAAACCTACTCGAATCAAATGTATTAACACAGGCGATTTTTTTGGCGAGATTAATGTTGGTCCCTTAGAGAAAGTTGTTCAGTTTGATGGCCTGATCATCCGCTGAAAAAACCGCTAAGAAAGATCCTACAGAAAAAAGTTTTTTTTTTAATCTTTTGTAATTATTAGTTGGATAGGGGAGAAATATAGTTATAATATAGCGTACCTATTTAAGCCAATGTTTAATAGTATAAATGTTTAATTTGCTCAGAAGAATATTTTTCACTTATATATTTTTTGACATACCCAGGTACAACGTAACAAGAAATATTATGTTAGCTTATGTTATATTTGTAAGCGAGCATAGCTCACAGTGGAATTTTGGCTTACATCAATTATGCATACTGGTTATAAAGTCTGGTCAATAGAGAGAGCTTATTAATCAATTGTTTTAATTTAATTTTTATATGAAACTTTTGATTATTAATTCATATAAATATACGTGTTAATGAATTAACGCAAAACTAGAAAGTAGTTTGTTTAGAATCGAGAGCGGAATTGAACTACATATCATGTTTTCAACATAGGTAATTTTTTCAAAATATTAAATAATTTGTTTGTAAAATTTAAAATTTACGGAACTCGATCTCAAACCACCGCACGGGCACACTCATCACTCATCATCTCTCTCCTACTTATTACCAAAACAAGATTCTTAAAATGTATCCACAAGCACGCTAGTGCTTTCATTCATTGCTGAAATGAACAAATCATTTTTGCCTGAAAACTTAAAATGCGAATAACTTTAAATTTTAACTATCAAAATATGAATCTAATTATTTAGATATAAATCAGTTGGGGTGTATGAGGTTTTGCGCTTATTCATTAACACGTTGTATAGTTTGAGCGTTGCAACTGTATTTTAATATCATCAAAAAATATCTGTGACAACTATTTCATTTTAGTAGACCTTACTAGTTTGTTGTTGTAATTAGATTTTATTTGTATCTACAAGAATTCAATTTATAACAACTAAAAGGGTTGTCACAGATATATTTTTCCGTTTATTGTTAGAGTTACTTTTCTTTTCTACGTTTTGATTATTGAACAACAACCGATGTTTTCATTTACTTGCGTTCAATTTCATCTAGAATCTAGAAGTCAGGAGTCTATTTCATTCTCTAACTTTCTTATTTCTCCTCTATTATCCGTTCTTTTTAGTGAAAAATGTAGTTAACTGTATATGTGGCGTTTTAAAACAAGTATGCATAAAGTTACTGATATCGCCACTAACCTTAGACAATGCAGCAGTTAATTTTTTATCGCAATGTCTATTGTTAGATTTGGATTGTTAACATTTCACAACTTTTTTAGAGTCTAAAAAGTGTCGACATTACGTTGCATTGAAATATATTTAAAGAAACTCTCACATTTTCTAAATTAAACATATTTGCTCTCTCTATTACCCAGGCCTTAAAAAAGCTTTAACCTATAAATCGAACCGTTTGCTATTGTGTTTTTTCTTTTTTAATTCCGTTTGCAACATGGCCGTTCGTATAGCCATTAAGGTGGCCATTCATTTCTTCTTTTATGTAGCCGTTGGGTTTGTGGCCATTGGTTACGATGTGGCCATTAGCGTGACCGTTGGTAGTAGCGTGGCCGTTGGTATTGGCGTGGCTGTTGGTATTAGCATGGCCGTTGGTTTTAGCGTGGCCGTTTGGAATCTCTCCATTGTTGTTGTTGTTGTTTGTTATTTCAACTTGTTGTTTTGTTCGGTCCTTCTTGTAAGCTTGAATATAGAAGTTCATGAAGAGAACTATGAATATTGTCGAGTGAAGGATTAGGCCTGCTGCGATGAACCTGGAAAAAAGAAATAACAATTATGTAGTTACTTTATTATATTATGCTAGTCATAATTATACTATACAGAAATAAAGTACGAGATTACTATCGTATCATCGTCATATCAAATGCAAAATTATTGCATTTTGAAAGTGGAACTAAAAATATACTTGAAGACTCGGTTCTTTGTACACGGGCTGTCAAACTAAAGTTTCTGGGTTCGTATCCTGGCTCCGTCATTGTATGGTATTTAAACAAGTAACGCGACTAGCACACAAATGCATTGTAATGATCTCAAACATAAGCTACTAGACTTTTTAATATGGAAAATATATAACAACGGCATAGACGTAAAATCCGTGACCGAACCGGGATTTGAACCCAGGATCTTGGCTTGGCAGTCCAGCGTTGTAAGTATAATACCAATCGGATGGTCATTGTTGCTTATTTGGTAGGCCTTGACCCTTAATAACTAACTGTTTTTATACGACGAAAGAGGTGTTATTTAAAGAGTAATTGATTGTATAATTTTTGTATGTTTGTGTACGCATTACTTAAAATCTACGTAGCTGATTTGCATGGAAGTTCACAAAATCATAGGGCTTAGTTTTTGTCTACATTTAAGCTTTATTTCATCGCAATCGGTTAATTCAATCACACGTTATGAGTATTTAAAGTCAGTGGTCTACACGTAAGAAGTCGCGGGCGCCGCTAAAATAATTGATATTTGAGTCTTCATTTCTCTCTCTCGAATGTCAAAACTTCTCAAAACTAAACAAATTTATTTAATGATATTAATGTTGTTCTACTTTCTTACATAAAAGGCAATCAACATAATCTAGAAAACTTTCTCAAGCAAAACAAATGTTAAAGCTTAAGCTGCCGTTAACTAGATTACCTACCATAATTTCGATGCTCGTTTTATTCAATTAAGGTCATAAAAAACTATTTGTACATAGTTCTTCAGCTAACCACAGATTTTTAGATTATTTTGCTGCAATAAAAGTAAAGCTGTACCGAAAGTATCTATAGTATCTAATCTACTTTAAAAAAAAATTTAATCAAAAGACAAATATCACCAGGGTTAATATACACTATATTACGATGGATCGCGCAGAAATCCGCCCAAATCGCTGCTATACAATTTATATCAAAGGGCCCATCGCAGTGTTTTTTTTTTTTGGAAAAGACTAATACAGCGTAGCTCAGGGAGCAGTTACTGCTTTTTACTGCGGACTATTGGAGGGACCACGAAGGGTCTACCGTGCCAAATGAATGAACTTAAGCAACCGACCTAGGGGCACCCAGGGTACGGACCTCGGCATAGGACGTTGCTGGGGCTACGCGGCGGATTGGGTTGCTGGGATCGGTGGGAATCGCAGTGTGTCGTACCAAGCGGAATTTATGACGTTTGCAGTACTATTGGTATCGTTACCAGACTTAGTACCTGTACTTTTTACTTTCTAATCAGTATCGGTAATATACCGGTACAAAACAAATATTTAATTTATGTAGAGTAAGAAAACAGATGTATTAATAAAAAGGATCGGCATTTTCATATGTAGCGGGTACCTTAGTTGGGTACGAACTTGATAGGCGGGGTACCGGTACCCGACTGAAACCAGTACCCAAGAACAGATCCGCTATAAGTACCAATACCTGTACTTTTGGTACCGATTCCAAGCCCTGATCAAAACTGATGAAATGAAACGAGCAGATATGGCTCAATCGTTTCCTATCCTAGAAAAAGAATGCAATGGCCCTGTACCTGGACTTTAGATTTTCGATTTATCGCAACCGTTTCGATCCGGTCTTCATTGTAATAGAGTTGACATTGGAACCACAAAGTACTATAATTGGAACGAAAACTCAGATTCGAATGGCATAAGTACTATTTCTAGACATTGCAAATTTAGTTGCAATTTAAAATAGATTTCGAGTTAGACAGTTTATTCAAGGACACAGCATGCCAAGAGCAACAAAACCTTTTTTCGAAAGATTGTTACTCTTAAATTGACGTTAAAATGTTATAAAAGTTAAGGAAAGTACCTACCTTTTTTAATTTGAAAAAGCGAAAGCGTTTTATGATCTTTGCCGAAATCTTTACAACTCAAACGGCTTGAAAGTTGCCAGTTAAATCTAGATTAATGTGCAATTAGTTAAATTTTTTTGAGCTTCCGTGGCTATATAATTCGCCTATTAATAAATGATTTACGATTTGTTTTAACCAAAGAATTACATTTATTACCTTCCCGTAATTGTATTTTTATCTCAATTACATAGCATGAAAAAAAAGATTTAAAAAAAACTGTTAGGTGGATAACATTAATTTAGCAATTAATTCAGCTAACTTTGCAAAATACCTATATTTACATATCATATGCTCACGATTATGTTTCCCGAGGGACTAGTCTACTATATTCTGAAACTTCAGAACATCCACGTTTCACTAGTAGTACCGAAACTCTGTCCTGTGTGACGGAGAGTGAGCCCGTCGCCACTTGTAATGGACAGCGGGTGCAATACATGCCTCGAAATTGAAGCATGTAGGTTTCTACTCACTATAAAATATTGTTACCACACCCAAATAAACAATATCTGTGTCAGATTTCCGTTTAAATATATTTAGTTTCAATGCTAGGATTCATTTAAGATGTGCAGGTATGGAAATCCTTGAGCCACAGTAACTTTAGAAATAAATATTTAAACGGCAATCTCACAAGGACACTGATATTGGTTTTTACTATCTAAAAGTAGTTTTAAGAGTTTTTTTTGCTTTAATTACTCAATGTCCAAACTAGGACGTATCTCCAATTTATATGGAGCGCTTTATCAGGATCTCCTTCGATCAACAATTGATGATCGAAGGGAATATCCTCTTAAGCGTGCAGTTTGTAGCAAGGTTCACTTTTTTCCTTTACTATTGTTCTGATTAGCCTTTCGCCCGCAAAATATTTTAAGCAATTAAATTCATTTATTTATGCAAAAGACATTACAAAAAGGTTTCTTTACATTAAATCTGCCAAACTGCATGACAATGACAAAAAAATCAAAAAAATGGCAAATACATTCTTAGATTGTAGTGAACACGTGGCTCTACCAGTAGCGAGTGAATGGAAGTAAAGAAAGTCCATATTTTATTTTCAAAAACGGTCTAGCGTTGATTAGGTCAAGCTCCATCCATCCAGTCTTTAAGTGAAAGGCTAAGGTATGTGCAGGTATTTTGATTTGAGGTTTAACTAACCGAGTTTTCTAGATATGAACATTAGATTTAACTACAAACAATGAATTTAAAAAAGTGGCCGTCGCGGGACGCCTGGCATGGCATGCCACACTTCCAATTTTGGTTTCATCTACGCATAACAATGTTAAAAATACGAGTAAGTAATTAAAATTTTAGAAAGCGCTCTAACGCAACCAACATTAAAAATTCATGTATTCTTCTCTCTCTAAGTACCTAAAAAGTACGATTATTTTTAAGATACTATGAAATTTCGATTACGTAAAGATCCTACGTTGTGCCTGTTAAAAATGTATTGTAAAAACCACTTTCGTGTCATAATGAGCTTGACCGCATGAAAATACTCGTATATACTCATAAAAGAGTTCCGTGACTGACTGATTGACATACAACGCATAGCTTAAACCGCTCAAAATAGAGACATGAAATTTGGAATATACCTATCTATATTCTACAGAGGATGTAGTAGTGCACTAAGAAAGGATTTTTCGAAATTCGACCCCTAAAGGGGTATTCGACGCGGACCAAGTCGCGGGTCAAAAGCTCACTACTCATACAGGAGTGAGATTGAAAGTCACACGTTGAAATCAGCAGTACAAAATTACCTAAATACTATGAAGTTTGTGTATTAATTCAGTCATGATTTCGAATCTCACGATTCAAAAATATCACTCCTGGAGTGATATTTTTGAAACTCATTTGTTGAACTCAGCAGTTGAAAATGTCAAAATTACTATGGAGATATGCATCTTTCTATTTGACTTACAAAAATCGGACTCCTGAAGTATGATTTTTGAAAGAAAAATCAGCAGTAGAAAGATGCATATCTTCATACTAATGTTGACATTTTCAACTGCTGAGTTCAAAGTATGAGTTTCAAAAATCTCACTCCTGTAGTAGAAAGATTAGCCAGCAATGGTGGTATGAATGCTGACTGTCCAGGGTGCCAGACGAACCCAAGTAAAACAACAAAACCATCAAGCCTTTAGTAAACTTACTTTGGATATCCACAGTCATAGACCAGCGCGCTTATTGAATGGAACAGCACCATGAAGAACTGGATCTGGAAAGGAAATAGACATGATCAGAACGGAACATTTCATTGAATCAGTCAAGCCATATGCAGCTTTGACAAAAAATTCGAGGAATACATTGAAGAAAAAAAAAACATATGGAGAAGGAAAAAGAAAACTTCCAGATTGTGTACCTATTACCCCTGTGTACCCCTGTGATTGTGTACCTAGTACCACACACAGTATGGAAGTCTTAATAACTGAATTGTTGATAATTTTTTTTTTAAATCTTCAAAATCTAAACGTATTTTAGATATTTGACTATCATACATTTGTACCGTGAACAATTTAAATTAAGCGTGGCAACTTTAAATACTATGGAGTATTTAAAGTTGTCACGCTTAATTTAAATTTTCTACTGTACGCTTTTGAAATCCTAGGCACATAATAAGTTACTACGTTCCTACGTTTCACCACTTCTGAGTAAGTTAGAAATATAGTTTGAAATTTTTTGTATGATAGATATTTGTTTATGTGGAAATATGAAAGATATTTTTTTAAATTATCAATATATTATTATCAGAGATCGGATAATGTTGGTTACTATGGAATGTACTTTTGTATCGAAAAAAAAATTAATTTAATGATTTTAATAAGTCGCTCCCATTCGATAGAAGCCTAAATTAACTTTAAGGGAAAATATGAATCTGAATATTTGATCTCTTATTATTGTATGTGTTGATGAACGTTGATAAAATGCATTAAAATTGTTTATACAATTTTCGTATATTCATTATGTCCTTCGCAAAACTTAAAGTAAAATCTACAGACAAAATTCAAAACATGGGGCTGCTATAATGTTTCGTTTTTATTTCATTTCAGTCAGCTCACTCAAACAAAAACCTTTTTTTTTTCAAAAAAAAGGCTATTGTACGTATTTCAGTAATCTGGACGTGCAAAGTCGGCGAGAATTAGTTAGTTATTGATTAATAACAATCTAAAATAACATGCAGTATTTAGTTATTCTAGAATGTTTAATAGGACGCCTTGCATTAACAGAGAAAGGATACTGCGTTCCGTAGAAGTTTCGAAATCGCCAAGTCTAAATGTTGCGCGCGCACATTCGATTAATACTGCGGTTGTTATAGAAAAGTTATAAAAATATTGGTTTAAACAAATACCTTTGTATAGGAGGTTGATGACTGATTGCTGACATACCTAAATAATAGAAAATAGGCCACCAAAAAATGTTAGCGTATATTTGGCATTTAGTTATGGAACTCAAGTCGATTTGTTTGTCATAATCTCTAGAATTTTCGTATGAACATCTAAGACGTTTCTATACACGCATTGTTTTACATGTGCCGTTTTAACAGGAAAAAAGAATCTTAGCAAAAAAGCCAAAACAGTGCATTTTTTATATTTATTTAATAATTCCGGTTGCCTTTTTACCTAATTTTTCGTCCGATTAGCGATAACTATAAAATAAATTAAAAAAAAAAAAAAATTTTTTAGAGTGTAATACCATCAATAAACGTTACCGTTTGTGGGCCTACAAGAAATTCCTTTACGTATCTGGCATACCTAAATTTGTCAAATTAAACGGTTAATAAATTGTAGTTACAAAGTCTGGATAAATTCAAAACCAACGATGATGTGACAGAAAAGTAGATAATCTCGATTTTATTTTATCTTATTATGTAACTATATGGTTTTTCTTTCTAAATTAATAAGTTATTTGTGATTGTAATATAATATTTTAGTTTAAGATAATTTTGTAGAAAGTTGGAGTTGCACTTTTTGATTTTGGGTTTTCATTATTGCGCAACTGAACGGTAAAAGGACTCTTAAACAAAATGCACGGTAATTTATAAATTTGTTACTAAATGCAAACCAACACTATTTATATCCGTCTATATGATAATCTCTGTCTCACCTTTGATATTATCCACAACATGTTTACCGAAAGTCTTACTCAACCGTCCGGCGTATATCCTAACATTGCCCAAGCGCAGATCCCGTGCGGAATTCTAGGCGCGGCGTTAACTATCCTTATTGGTGCAGTTTACATTTTTGTAAGTACCTGCCGATGTCAATGTTTAGGAAGTCGAGTGCTATTAGAAATACATATTGCGTACTTGAGTTAAAAACGATAAATTTTTGTAGAAGACCTGTATGAAAATTTGGAGCAAGACAACCTACTGTAACTAAAAAACCGAAAATAAATCTGGGATTCATAATAACACGACGAATTTTGACGTTACTTATGAATGGATCCCATTCATAATTACATCAAAGTCACGTCAAAATTGGTTGCCGGAATTAATCCGAGTTATAGACACATTCGGTAGCTTAAGTAAGGAAAGATAAATGATGGCTTTTGTATTTGAACGACTACTTCGGAATGTCAAGTTTTTTTGTACTTATTTATTTAATATTTTTTACGGATAGTAAGTCTACCACGACACGACTATATTCCCCGAGGGGGTAGTCAGAAATATTCTGAACCACCGAACATCTACGTTTAACTAGGACCGAAAAAAATACCTACAGAATATGAAACTCTTTCGAAATTTTAATTTTAATTAATTTTGTTTTTGGTGCCTATTTCTTTTATGATTCGAAACCAGTTTAAGGGACTTAGCTATCTTCGTAAATATTGCACACCTTGAAAGTTAGACCCTGTATTTAATGTACAGACGGAAAGATAAAAATGAAACAATTTCAACATTTTCAAGCATTCAACATATTCAAGCATTCAAGGATTTAAGTGTAACAAACAGCAAAGTTTATCAAAACAATTTATTTTATTTGTTACCTTGAACTAAGGAAATAAAATCATCCATCAGCGCTTATTGAGCAATGCTAAAAGTTTAAGTACCTAATGAATTAAGTAGACCGTGCAATACCTTTTAGCGTTCACATAGGTACCTACTTATTTTGTATCAAAGGTCATACCAATACAACGGACTTGGGTGGACCAATGGGTTTCTTACAACTTTAGGTAGGTACCTTAATGATGAGGGATTTCTTAATGTTTTTATACCTGAAATGTTTTAACCTTAAATCCGATTTAGATTAAAAATCAGATCAGATTTTTTTAATGCGTCTCCGTGGCCTGGGTGAATTAAACTGCGTGATTTTTTGGGTTCCAAACCTCAAAAAGGAAAACGGAACCATTATAAGTTCACTCTCGTGTCCGTCTGTCCATCTGTCACAGCCACTTTTCTCAACAACTATAGAAGCTAATAGTAGGTTGTCAATCTTGTTAACCCAAACAAAAACCAAGAACAAATCATAAAAAATCAATTTTTTATACATTGTTTAAACCCTTCCTAAATTGTTTGTGTAAACGTTTAGACTACCAACCTGAACAACTTTTACTATGGGAGCAAAAAATCTGCTGTTTATACATTTAAGGCATTGCAGTTTAGTATGGAACAGCAGATTTTTGCGTTTTTAGGTTTGCTCTCATAGTAAAAGTTGTTCAGTTAGATATTTTGAACCACTGAAAATTTGGAAAGTGTTTAGAAATTCACCTCGTATCTTTATAATCTTCTATGAACGACTATTTCAATTTCGTGTTTTCATATTATTTAGAAAACAAATTATTATTAATGGTCAAATTTTAACGACACGTCGGCGTCGTTAAAATATGTTGAATCACACAAGTTTTATAATAGTTTAGATAAATTTATGTTTCTATTTTCAGCAGTTTAGGACGAAAGAAAGCACAGACCAAATTTCAAATATGTCAATCATTAATTTGATTTGGAGAAATAAACCCTACCAAATAACATAGATTGTGGTCTATGGTCTATGGTCTATTTGCCTCAAAATGTTCAAAGAGAAAAAAAAAACCAATTGAATCACACAAGTCTAATGCAACGTCGCAACGTACTCTTCTTTATAATATAAACAAATCAGAATATTTTGTATAGGTGTTTGAAACAGCAACTTTCACTATGGAGCCTACATCAGGAAACGCGAAAAAAAAAATCTGGTATCCCATACATTTGAGTCGGGTAGGCACAGCAGTTTTGTATGGGACAGTTGATTTTTTTCGTGTTTCCTGAGGCTCCATAGTGAAAGTTGTTCAGTTTGATAGTCTAAATTCACCATTTCAGTATTTGCTAGGCTGTCTCTTACACCCTGTATTTTATCTGAGGTCGAACTTTTGTTAAAGATTAAAACTAAATTGCATAAGTATAACAAATAATATACGAGGAATCTATTTTGTTGGTCCCAAAGGGAAAGTTTATCTCTTTTGAGAAGTTTAACCAAAAAATGACTCGACATAATTATTCTTTTATGCTTCACACATGGTAAGTAAAGTAAAACAGTTCCGACTCATATTTGTGTTAACTGCAAGGTTTACTGCTCGTACAAAATTTAACTTAATACTTTTAACCGCAGACGCAATTCAAGGTAAGTTCACACGTTGACATGGTAAACCACGCTAGCATTGCAGTACCTTATTTGCAGTTGACCTAAAATAATCTACTTTTGCGTCATTCAAGTTCAAAATCAAGAACATTAACGAGTTTTTAAGACTCGTTCTGTCATATAATCTATACTTTTTTTTAAATTTATAATTAATGGACTCTTGCTTGTGCGTTAGCACTGCATTTCCGCCAGCGACAAGTAGTTTGTAGAGTATCTATCCCAATCTCAGGGATTGTTTTTGATCAAGAACAGAAGAGATTGAGGATTGCGGAGCCTCGTGGCAGGCAGAAACGTGACGCGCGAAAACCGCGCGAGACAAGAGCTCGGGTCAGAACCTGCAACGTGACTCCATATAATCTATACTTATGAAACAGTTCCGTGACTGACTGACAACGCTCAAAATAGGAACATGAATCTATCTAAACTATTATAAAACTGTAAAAGAAGTGTGTCTGTACATTGAAGATATTTACAAGAAAAAATTACGATATGGTTTTTAAGTGTCCCTAACTACAAATCACGAATATTTGGATTTTTGACTGTATGTTTGTTTGTTCGAGCATCACGCAAAAACTACAGAACCGATTTTGATGAAATTTTTATGTTCGATAGCTTATGATTGGACTTGCAATATCGCGGGTAAAAGCTCGTCTTCTTATAAAACAGTTTCGTGATTGACTGACTGACAACCGATGCATAGCCTAAACAGCTGAAGATTGAAAAACAATTCCGTGACTGACTGAAAGACTGAAAATAGAAACTTGATATTTGGAATATACTATTCTGCAGAAGACGTAAGGTTGCACTAAAAAAAGATTTTTCGATAATCAACCCCAAATGGGGTGCAACGGGATGTTCAAGTTTTCTGAAATCCACGCAGACAAAGTCGCGGGTGAAAGCTAGTAATTTATATATTCACACAAAATTTTGCGAATTATTCACATTCGATGTTGAATCGGTTCAATTGGCTCGATTTTTTTCTACCAAACTTTTCACTTTATTGAACCCTAGCTACAGTTTGGGCATCTAAGATGTTGTCATAAGCGTCTCTGAATTGTAAGATACAGAATGTATTCTTCTGCAGCAGCTTATAAATATAATAAATAAAAAAACTTACCAGTTGCAGCGTAGTTAGATGCTTCTTCCACCAGAGGTATTTCTGGTATTGAGGACCCATTGCTGCCATCATGTAGTAGCCGTACATGATTATGTGCACCATGTTGTTGACGATATTCGAGAAGGTTCCGTGGCCACCTGATAAACAAACAAAAATATGTTACAATACAAAATACAAAAACGAGCGAGCCTTACAGTAGTTGCATAATATGATGTGTAACATCAGACATTTCTCCTTGGTAATAACATAAAGTTATTATATCAGGAAGTAGATCAGGAATAAAGAGACTGACAGCTGAGAGAGCGAGATGTACCTAGCGGCACCACTTAGAAAGAGATACGTGACGCGAGGCAATAGAACCGTTTATGGGAACTTATCAGCATTTTGTAAGGAACAGCAGATTTTTTATTCGCGATTTCAAATTTGGTCCCACAGTAAAAGTTGTTCAGTTTGATTGTCTGAAGAGCCCTGTTCAATATGTAAGGTATTTAAGTTTACACCCTGTATAAATCTAGATATAATTGCATAATTTTAGAAGGCCTCTACCCAGGAAACCAAAAACAAGTTTGGTCAATTTTAACCCTGGACGCAAACCGAGCTGATTTAAGTTGAACGACATACTAAGGTCGAGATTCAGATACGTTTTTAGCTCTATGACATCATGATCAAATTGAAAAACTTTTACTATAGGTGCAAACCGATAGAAGCAAAAATAAAGTCAGCTGTTCCATACTAAACTGCAATGCCTACTCGATTCAAATGTATGCAACAGCAGATTTCTTTTTGCTCAGATCGGTTTGCTCCCATAGTAAAAGTTGTTCAGTTTGATGGGTAGACTCTTACACCCGTAATCTAAGTTGTTTCTTTGAGGCTTCGTCACTCGAGTGAAGGACAGTTCTGACATTTTTGTCATACAATTTCTGTCAAAACCTAGTTAAAAACGATCTCGACTCGAGCAAGGAAATGTCAATAAAACAACTAAGAATACGGGTGTTAGTTTAAAAGGATGCTTATGGTATCAATTTCACGCTATAGCTCCAGAATGAATAAACCGATGGAACCATTCCCAGTTATAGTAGATGAAAATCTGTTTAGCATGCAGGAAAGAATACTTATGCTCACGGCTATTGTTCTGAAATCATTTTGTAAAGTAGCCGACCAACCACAGTTGTAAGTGGCGTGAGAATGAAGAGACTTTTACACAGGTATGGGTATGGTTCGGTATAGGCTTAGGGTATAGGTTTCATTTTGATTGAGCCATTTCAAATACATTAAGTTTTTTTTATTTCCATTTCTTTAATAATTGTTATTTTTCTTGAGGATCTATAAATGTTAAATTACGTTATTGTGAAAGTTTCCACTTGATTATCATAATAATATTTAAGATTTTTCAAGCGTTTTTTCGAGTTCTGATCTCGTCTGATCAAATTGAGCATCTTAGGTGTTCAAATTTATCTGAACATTTTATATCTTATTTCGTGAGATCTTTTTTAGTTATAATGCTGATTGTACTTTGCTCTTTGTATGATCGTGCCCATCAAAGTAGAAAAAGTTCAACTTTCTCTCTTAAATCTAGAGTCAAAGGTTACACAGATATTGATTGAAATTTATTTATTTATATTTGTATTTCTAAATCGGTATAAGGTATTGGTAAATCAGCAGTGATGTCAAAATTACTATTAGATATAAAGACATTCTTCAACTTATTCCGTTTTAAGAGACGTGGCGCCATTTACTGGCATATAGGCTATAACTTACTTTATTATTACATAAAAAAAAACTTAATTGAACTTACCAGCTATAAACTTGACGAGAAGCCACGCCTCGAACGGCGTCAATGAGTGGTGGTACAGGTGAAGCCAAGTGATCTGACTCTTCTTCTTACGCAGCACGAAGAATATTGTGTCCGCGAACTCGGATAGCTTGGAGAAATAGTATACCCAGCAGAGGTGTAGCATCTGAAGGTAAAAATAAGATAGTTATTAATAATTATATATATCTCAAGGTTCTTGTAAGAATTGCTAAACTAAAGTGGCAATGGTGGAGGCATATTGCCAGCAGAACCGATGGCCGTCGAAGAGTTTTCGAGTGGCGACCGCGTACCGGACAACGCAGCGACGGTAGGCTCCCACAAGGTGGAACGACGATCTGATGAAGACGGCAGGAACCCGTTGGATGAGGGCAGCGCAGGGCCGATCGTTGTAGCGATCCTTGGGGGAAGCCTATGACCAGCAATGTACGTACATCGGTTGATATGATGACGATATCTATCTCTGAGAGATAACCTCAGGGGTGATGTGATACATCAGAGAACAAAAGGGGTTGACATTGCTCTGACAATTAGTAAGCTGAAGGCCACCTTAGCCGTATTTCCGATTGCCAAATGGGCTGGTCATATCTGCCGAAGAACTGACAACCGATGGGGAGGTAAGAGTTCTAGAGTGGAGACCACGAACTGGCAAGCGTAGTGTGCCGTGAGTGACCGACGATTTAAAAAAAATAGCGACTGGATGAGATAGAGTTTTGTCGCGCGCCTTGGGAGAGGCCTATGTTCAGCAGTGGAGGATGATAGGCTGATTATGAACTATATGAAGATTCATAAATGAAGTAGTAGTAATCTTAGGGCTATTTATTCATGTCAACTAACTCAAAGATGCTAAAAGATTCATCTCAACTCAAGTAATCCTCGTAGCCAATAGATTTAACCTTTTTGTAAGAGTCTTAACAGGTAGCGATCTATTGTATTTATTTGCCTTCCCCGATGGAGCATAGGCGTGAGTAGGCATGTGTACATAATTATGTCAATAGACATCAGTGACAAAGCTTTCATGTAAGTGCTATGTCAAAAGCATTTACAATATTTTGTTAGTGATTTAAAAAAACACAGTTAAATAAATATGCCCATTTTTTTATTCAAGGTCCACAGGATATGTACAAAACATGACTTCATGAGGATGTTGAATCTTATCTTTTCTTCTTAAACCGTCACGCATTTTTCATACACACGGAATTACAGGATGTCCCAAAACTCTATGTCAAGCCGACATGAGGGAAAAAATTCAAAAATATTAAAAAGATTAATTGTTTTTAAGTACACATTAAAAAAAAAGGTAAATCTCGAAAAAAATCACATTGAGATTTTTGAATATATTTTTTTGACAATTATAAACTGGCCTATCTCCTGTTCCTGGCTTGACGTTGTGTTTTCATTTGAGTCAGCCAGTTTTTACCAATCTGTATGAGCGACGCGACCCGCCGTTTCTTTGGAAAACATTTGCTATACATTTACATTTATAAGAGAATAATACATATTCTGGATTAACACATAGAAGCTAAGACTATCAAACTAAATAAATTGCTGTTCATACAAAACTGCAAATCAAAATGTATGGGTAGTTCCATAGAGAAAGTTGTTTAGTGTGGTCTGTTTAGCCCCTTAAAAACTGTCAACATATTAAGAAATGCCCTGTATGTAAAATAATGACGATATTTCAAACAACTCATACTTGTGTACAAATGGTGATCAGTAGTCTCTGTCACCCTTTAGGGAAAAAGGCGTGATTTTTATGTACCTATATGTTCGTTACCATTATATCACGCCGACATACGTGAGGTACCTATCGTATACGTAGCATATCCGAGATTTTAATTATTTAAAAAGGAGAATATCTACGTTTTCTTTACGTATGACTTCATAAATAATTTCTGCAGAATCTTCTTTTAAAAAAAAGTTATCCTGTGCCTCAAAAGGTACGAATACGAAGATGAAAAAATAAAACTCGTTTTTAATTTCACTTTCAATACAACTTACAACTTGTGACGTAAAGATTGCCCGACTAAGCTGGTGGAGTATTTTGGAAACCAATAGAAATAAATTATAGAGGTGTTGTAAAATCTAAAAGTTAATTATTTTCTGCTACGATTTGGTAGTTTGTGTGAATGAATAACAAGTACCTAAATAATAAGTAATATATTTTATCATATTTTACTTATTTTTTAGGATCAAACACAATATCAACATCACACAGTCACAATAATTTTTAAGATACTTACAAGTATTGCAAAAAATAATTGTGTTCAATTTCAATAACTACAAATAATTGTATTAGGCATTTTTACATTTCATTATAGGTACTAAGTCGAATCTAGTTTTGAATGATAATATTTTGTGAGTTTTGTTGTTTACAAATACTGATTACTATTTCCATTCCTTCAAGTGAGTAAGTAAGTTCAAAGTAAGTAAATTTAAGTTTCAATTATGTTGGAAGGTTAAATTTTGCCCAAAGCTATATATAAATACTATTACATTTTTGACACCGCTACAATATTAAAACAGTAAACTACGTGTATTTATTATATTTATCCTTTGATAATATTTGCCGAAAAATATATTGGGGTTAATGTATACGTTATTATAATAAGATACCAGAGGATATTCTAAACTTTCCAGACAAACAGTTTAAGTCCCATGTTAAGCAAGTACTCTGTAAAAAAGGTTAAAAATAAACTCTCTAGTTTCTAGCTGCATCTTCATAATAATCATAATCATTTATTCCTTGCGTGAGATCTTATAATAGTTTAGGTTTCAACAATCTACCTCGTCGAGGTGTGCAAGTGTTCAGTGTTAGTTGATTAATATCTTCTCTACAACGGAACACCTTCCGACGCGGTGGTAGAGTCAAAAATGACGTCAGAAAGCTAACTATAAAACATTTTGAATTTACTTGAGTTGAAGGAGAAGTGATTTTTCAATTTTATGTTTTTCTGCAAACATCACGTAAAAACAACTAACCCAATTCGGGTGGAATTTAGCTATCTCTTATAGCCTTCGCTAGACAGTTGTGTACGAAACGGGCACTGCTAGTTATTATATTTGTTATACTTTCTGTGCTGTGACAATAAATATATTTCGATTCTATCATTTTTTATTTTTATAGGTATCACCAACTCTTTCTATTCTGAAGATTTATAGAAAAACACGAATGTTTTTTCTATCGCTCTCAAGAATAGCCCCCTCAACCAGACACGCTTTCACTGTTACGCGAACTTGATTGCGGCAAGTACAAGTTCAATGGCGTGTTGTAAAAAGCGGTCAAGTGCGAATCTGACATCGCTCGAAGCAGTTGATTCTATTAAATTTACTATCAAATTTAAAATTACCGTGGTTCCGTGAAAGATTCCGTCAACTGCTGTTTCTTTGGATGAAACTCAAACTACTGAATCAAACATTTTCAGAAATAAGCTCTCCCTTTATACAGGATGTAAACTTAAATGCGTTACATACTTTAGACCTTGGGTGCTTCAGACCATCAAACTGAACTACTTTTATTATGGGACCAACGATTCTTCGCGATTTCGATGTTGGCTCTATAGTGAAAATGTGTGTATGTGTATGCTTCTGACCAATTTTGACTGTGTCAAATGCTTCAAATGCGTTCTCATGTTGCTAACATGACAGATTAGGTAACTATGGAAAGGTGGGTAGTGTATTTTAACGCGGATTTAATTTTTAAGTATGTATGACCTTGATTTTTATTGCACTTGTTACCTTATTCCTTCCTGAAACCTTCAATTATCTGAGGGAGAGCTATTGAATGCTTTAAAATATAGCTGCGGCCGTAGCATAATGCGCGCGATAAGGCTAGGTATATTACGCGTTCGCGCGCTAATAGAAAGAGCGCTAAGGCACGATAGCGCCAAATCACGGAGCCATATTACGTCCGTTGGTAGGTTACATGTAGCAAAGTTTCTGGCCACCCCAAAAGGATAATGGTCATGAATATTTTTAATGCAGCTGACGGTTGTGCTAGAAGGCGAATGAGTTGTTTACGAAAGTAGAATAAGACCCGGCTCCAAAATTAATCGACACCCATATTTTTTTAATCATAAATAAGAGTGAGTTTTGTCTGTTTGTTACGTTTTCATGTCTAAACTACCAAAAAAGATGAAATTTTTGAGATTTTTACTTAAAAATGCATGCATGCATATGCTCACGACTATATTCCCTGAGGGGGTAGTCAGAGATATTCTGAAACCTCAGAACTTTCACGTTTCACTAGTAGTACCGAAACTCTGTCCAGTGTGACGGGGAGTGAGCCCATCGCCACTTATGTGTAGTGGGTATAATAAATGCCTCGAAATTGAAGCATGCAGGTTTCCTCACGATGTTTTCTTTCACCGAAAAGCCAGTGGTGTTACAAATCGTACATAAATTCCGAAAAACTCATTGGTACGAGTCGGCTTGGACGGGGATCGAACCATCGCCCCCTGCACGGCATGCAAGGTTACTCGCCACTGGACCACCACAGCTATATACTTAAAAAATATCCGAAATAGTAATTTTATACGTATAGGATTCTCAATATGCTGACGGTGTTTTACCGAGATGATCAGACCATCAAACTGAAGTACGAAAAAAAAAGACTGTTCCATACAAAACTGCAATCCTAACCGTTTCTAGTTTCATTTCTAGGTACTTTCATGGCGTAAAATGTTGATGTTCTTTATTAGATGCTTAAATTAATAACCTCGTGTTCTAAATCGAGAGGCCATCTCATTGAATAATGTTGAAATTATGAGTTTTAACTTTATAACCTTAAGGTCGTAACTAGCTAGCGAAGGCTAAAAAACCGGTGTGTATTTAAATGTAGATTGTTTGGGCAATACCGAAACTACAATAATCGTTAAAGAAATTTAAAAAACACGTTTTTTGTTGTATTTAAACAGTTGTTTCTAAAATATAAGTGCTTGTAATGTAACTGACTTGATTATGTCTATTCCAATACTACGTATCTCGAGTTACTTTACTGGTGTTGACTTACTAGTCGATACTGATTTATAACCGAATTCGTCTGGGATTTGGGTACCTTCTAAATTCGTCCAGTGCGAGGTTTTATAGGATTTCATTCAATTCCGAATTGCATTCATTCAAATTCTAAAATTCGATTGTAATTTCCGTGTGCGATCACCTTCAATCGGAATTTTATTGATTAAGTGACAATTCCAATGGCAACTAACCTTTTAAAAAAACGTAGGTGTTCTAACTTTATTATCATCGATTATAGTTCTTTGCTAATAGCGTCTGTTTTTTTCTCTGCTAACTGCATTCAAAAAATGAGTAGTTAAGTAGATAGTCGTTATTTGCAAAAAGTGAAGACAAAACTAAAAAAATGAGCCATTGCCTCTGAAATAAGACATTTTTAAAAAACATTGTAGAAAATCGGTTTTGCATTGGCATAACGTGTTGATATAATATTCATGAACGTGTACGAAATGTTTGTTCCTTGCGTTGAACCTACTACCCTTGGATTCAAAGGCCCGTTCACTACAGACTAGGCTAAAGAGCCTCGATTTTTGTTTGAATCTATATGAAATTACATTAACAATTAACCTCAATCTTGAGGTCCGGGTTCGAATCAGTACGGACCACATGCCATGTTCCTGATTTTTTATAACTTCTTCTTCTTCCTGCCCTTATCCCATTATTTGGGGTCGGCGCAATATGTATGTATGATTTTTTCTAACTTATACAGGGTAAAATTTATATCATTAGCATCCTTTTAAACTAAGAGTCTAGCCATCAAACTGAACAACTTTTACTATGGGAGCAAACAGATCGGAGCAACAAAAAACCAGCGTTTCCATAGTCAAAGTCAAAGTCAATATAATTTATTCAATATAGGAGCTTGCAGCACACTTATCAAACGTCAAATCTTTTTTAAAGCTACCACCGCGTCGGAAAGTGTTGTCGCTGTAGAGAAGATGCGGCCAGAAACTCTACAATATAACACGACTTAATAACTAAGCATATGCTCACGACTATGTTCCCCGAGGGGGTAGTCAGAATATTCTGAAACCTCAGAACATCCACGTTTCACTAGTAATACCTATTACGATACTTAACGGTACTTAATAACTATTACAATATAAATACTAAACTGCAATGCCTACTCGACTCGAATGTATGCAAGGGCAGATTTTTTGTTGTTGCTCCGATCGGTTTTCTCCCGTAGTAAAAGCTGTTCTGCTTGATGGGTAGACTCTTAGTTTAAAATGATGCTAATGATATCAATTTCACTCTGTATATTTTTTGGCACTTGATAATTATAACGACGACTTCCGGATGATGCTAAAAAGAAATAGGAAATAATTTATTGCTTCTGGTGACGCATCTCACAAACTAGTTAACATTTCGCAAATTCACTATGAATGTTAAGGTTTTAGGGGTCCCTCATACCTATTAATAACAATGAAACTTGACAAGCCGAAACTTAAGAATTTTTTGTGCTGTTCTTATTTCGAAGCTAAAGTACGTTAGAGTGTTACTTAATGATTAAATAGTTAATTTAGCTTTGTTCATAAATATTTGATGTAATTTTTTTCTAACAAAAGTTGATTTATTTGAACATACTTCACTAACTTGTAATGCCTAAACCAAAATGTAGTTTATAATTGCCAATCGGCAATTTTGTTTATAGTTCACTCTTTTTTATCCCCTTACTCGAGTCTGGATTCAAATTAACAGTATTAATAATAATATATTAAATAAGCGTAGCATTCATAAAAAAACGAAAAGTCAATGCGGCCTCTAGATTCGATAATACAACCCGATCCGATGTTAAGGCAATCAGTATTGAATAAATGATATTACGAAATTATATAAACCACATTATGTGAACAAAACAAAATATAAAATAAAGCTTATATCTTGAAAGACAAAGGATTCTTGAACATTTGAAATAATTAACATAGGTAATGTAATAACCGTAGATTAGTTAATGTATTTAGTGCAATGAGGCGTTATCTAAGACTAGTAACATGTAAAATCAGTAGATGGCATTATTAACAGTCGAGAAAAACCTGTCACATTGACAGTAAAAAGTGATGTTTGTTTATGGTTTGCATCACAGAACATTATAAGAGAGGTTAGAAGTGCAAAGTAGGCGTGGAACGTGTCGCCACAGGTTATGCAATGATTTGCATAACACCATAAGGCGCGCGGCGTGGTGCGAGCGAGAGGGCATGAGTAATTGTAGCAGCGTGAGCGGGAAGACAAGTGGCGACGCCGTCTCCGAAGCAAAAGCGCTACTTTGCGTTTCTAACCCCTCTTATAATGTTCTGTGGTTTGCATTATCTGATGCTGTTTGGCACAACAACCAATAAATAAGCAATAACACCAAAAATGTTACTTTCTTTTACATCAATGAACATTGATTGCACAAAAAGTCGATGAATTCAAAGTATCATAACGTTGTTCACATTTTTGCAATCAAATTGCTTTATAAAATTCGAATCGAGAAAAAGAAGGAACACTTTCGGTCTGACAGCGAAGTTTTTACGATTGTAACGACATCCTTCTAGTGTATGAACAATTTTTTTAATGAAACCACCTCCTTACTGACTAAATACCTGGCGTCTTAATTAAGCAAGATTTTCATAATCGCAATATAGCCTGTCGGGTATAATATTTATCACACAATTTAGTTTTCAAATAGCTACAGAACCCTTGTACAATTGAAATGTATTTTTTATTTACCGCCGCACCTCTTCCTGTTAGTATAAGCAACTATAGCTAGGTACTTATCATTTCACTTTTGGATCTTCAAGTATTCAAACAGACCGTTGGAAAGTTGACTAAGTGTGTCGTGGAGTCGGTGCCGTTGTGTGAACTTGACCGGACACAGAGAGTAAGAGTTGGCAGATGCGACAACGGCATACCTACATCATCTATCTATATCTATACATGTATACATACAGGTTCCTTCTTAATACGCTGACACTTTTTTAAGCGGATGGTCAGACCGTCAAACTGAACAACTTTCTCTATGGCACCAACATCTAAATCGAGGAAAAAATCTGCTTTCCAATACAAAAGTGCAAACCTATTCGAGCCAAATGTATGGGACAGCAGATATGTGATAAAGAAAGTTGTTCAGTTTTACGGTCTGATTATTCTTTTAAAAAACTGTCAGCATATTAAGTTGGACCCTGTATATAAAACTGGTCAATTACATGTAGGGCTACTCACGCACCGAGGGTTCCGTACCATACCAATCAGCAAAACATATTAACGTTCTTCTCTTTAAAATTTCTCCGGGACCTTTAACGCGAGACCGACTCACACTTGGTCATGTAGTTAAATGAGGGGGCAGGGAGGAGCGCGTCTCGGTCCCCTCTGCCTACGACGCGTACCCTAACAGCGAATTCAGATAGGGTACGCCCGTCCCCCGCACACTATATTGTTATTACATATTATATTATATCACTGATATTATACCTAGACACTGATCTAGAATGTTATGATAGTGTTATGCTAGAAAGAATATAATTATAAAACAAGTTTCTACTGACACAAATTTAAAATCGTTTGTTTATTCATAAATTTTTGTGTTATCACTTTCATTTCAGCTATTTACTCAAAAGATTTTTTAAATGAAACTTTTATTATTTCTTCCCGGTTATTATAATTAAGATTATTTTGATTGCCTTTTTTGTAAAAAAAGTAGAACAACATTAATATCATTAATGTGTTTAGTTTTGAGAGGTTTTGACATTCGAGAGAGAGAAAGACTCAGATATCAATTATTTTAGATACTAACGGCGCCCGCGCTCGACTTCGTGCGTGCAGATCACTGGATTTAAATACTCATAACTTTTGATTGAGTGAATCATTTACGATAAAACAAAGCCTACCTAATGTCAATACAAACTAAGCCCTATAATTCTGTGAAAACCCCATCCCAATCGGTTCAGTAGTTTTTAAGTGATGCGTGCACAAACAAACAGACAGAAACTCTGAAAATAGTGTTTTTCATTCCATTACGTACTCTAAACAGACCCAATGAGTTTTGTTGTAAATATCTCCAATTACATCCACGCCAAAACAATTATATTTATATGAACAGATAGATGTTTTATAAACGATAGTTTTCTGTTCAAATCTTTAAAAGATATTGGTCTCATGATTTATGTTTATAACAATGCGCAATGTAATTAATGGGAAAAATTTTAATAATTTCAATACCAGAAGACTAATGAACTGTGGGACGTTTAAACATTGTAACAAAGAGGTTTTTGAGTAATGAATCCACACACATTTTTAATGCCAGTTACGTAAACTGGCTACAATAAGTAGTCTAACGTCTTTTGGGGGAATTACGTGCATGAAACGTAATTAACTCTTCTTTTTTGACCAAAGACAAAATTTGCGGTGAAAAACATTATCATAGCGATGACGTAACAGTCTGGGATGTGGTTACTCTGTGGTCATCTCGCGAATAATGGCCAATCGTTTTCACTTTCTATGCATCACGGCACGTAAGTATAAATATGTCACTCTCGGAAACTTTTAGTTGGCAATGTTGTTTTATAAAAATATTGATACCCTACTAACCTGTAATTAATCCGTAAGATTTCCTAAAACGAATAAAATAAAACAACATGTTTCGCTTTTAATTTATTGTTTGAAGACGTTCTAATTTTTTCTCTTAAAAAAAATCACTTTATTGCCACACAAACTCTCTCTCTCTTAGATTTATTGTATCTTAAAAATATTATACTGTAGGGCCCTTTGTTCTCCTTTCACGAATAATGGTGACAGGGAGGGCCCATTTTTTACCCCTAAAGATTTAGAACAGCATTTCCCAAAATATGAGTGAATATTGGGTGGGCCCTGAAAAATAGTGACGACGGATCGACCGCCTAAAGTACCTCATAAATCTGAACCGGTTGCATTTAATATCTGTATATTATTTTATAATTAGATAAGCTGGGTGCGTTTTGAATCAATAAGCAATTTAAAGTAGGGATATAATATTGTACCCTAACCTAAATTCTTCATAATAATTGAAACATTGACAAACATAACGCAGTAGATATATCTATTATACAAAGGGCGCGGTTACCTCTCATGAAAACTCTATCAGATAATAATGACTCCTAATTTCATATTAAAATATCTATTTAAAATTCGATATACTCGTAATACGACAAAACTAAACACCATTTTTACCTCAGCCTTTTTAGTAATAGACACTCCGCACGAACAAAATAGTAACTCAATTTCTAGCTGTGTGTCGAATCAACGTATTTCAAAGCTAAATAGAGTTACTATTAGAATGGGTTCCAAGACAGATGAGAGACATCCCCGGGCTCGCTGGAATTTATTGGCTAGTGTTGTGAATAGTCGCCGCTGTTGATCCTGGTTCACAGGAGTTAGAGCGGTGGGAATGTGTGGTGGGCCTAAACCCGAATAAAAAAATTAAAAAACCACTATTAGAATCGGGAATAATCTATCAATCGTCCATCGGCTGAGATGAAGATGATGATTAATATTCAATCAATCATTTACTTGGTTAACATTGTGGTCCAACCAGGATCGTTCTAGATCCAAGTAATTAAATAAAAAATGGAATCTTTGATGTACTCTCCTAAAAAAGGTAGAAGTTAGTTACAATGTTATTCCTAGAGGAAATTTTTGCTCTAAATTAGTTTTGATTGTTTTGCCTAATATTCAGTCCTATCAGATAGTTCACAGAAACCAAACTTTAAAGTTTTAGTCGTATGCGATTGTATTTATTTTTGTATATTTTCTTTTCTGAGTCATAGACAGCTTTAACCATACGATTTATTAGCACCTTTTGTTAGCACACAACTTTCACAAATAAACTATGAACATTAATTTACTCTTGCATAAAATGTGCTAGAAGGCTCAACAATCATATTTTTGTTAGTTTATAAATATATACTGTATTGTCTTTAACACATAAATCATCACACTCAGATCTTTACATCCTTCTAAGAGTTGAAATTGAACTACTTACTAATTCCAGCTTGACGTAATGTCGAGTGTATATAAAATTAATTCCACGTTTATTCGTAAAACTTGCTAGCTCATACTTAGCGAAAAAAAAACAATAATATTAATCTATGGTCCAAATTAGAATCGGTGGACGCTTTTGTCAGAGCAGAGTCTAAGTAAGTAAGTCTAAGTCCCCATTACAGATAAAACCGTGAGCTTAAATATAGAATATTATATACCTACTTTATTTTAACAAGAAAATGTTTTTACTGACTTATGAACCTGAAATAATATTAGGAGTGCTATTTTCGAATATCACAAGTTCTAATTTTGTACAAGGATGAAACTACTATAGACTTTTGTCAATTATTGGGAAAATCAAAAATTTGAATTATACTGAAAGATAAAATATACTTACTCTCCTCGCTTTGTCGCTCTCACTGTAGTCTACTGGTTGACATGCTAGACTGTAGTCCCCCCACCATCCTGATGCTAAGTGCTGTGGACAAAACAATTATGTTTTATTTTAAAACTTCAAACAATAATAACAATAGTTTGAGGTTGGTTTCAGTCACAAAATTACTATCCGATGCTATTCTATTCGCTCTGTTAATTTTAATTTTAGCGTGACGTTAAGTTAACACTTTTTACATAACATTATATTACTTTGTAAAATATAGTTTTACTGCGCGTGGCGACGGGCTCACCCCCCGTCACACTGGACAGAGTTTCGGTACAACTGGTGAGACGTGGATATTCTGCGGTTTCAGAATATCTCTGACTACCCCCTCGGGGAATATAGTCGCGAGCATATGCTATGCTAAATATAGCTTTATAAAATATTAATTTAAAGATGAAAATATCTACAATAAATTTGTTATTTCATAAATGTTCGGTCTTGCGAGTAGTACTTATAAATTAAATAAAATAAAACCGGTCAAGTGCGAGTCGAGCTACTCGCGGGTCCGTATCACACTAACACACAACACATAAACTTTTAAAAAGTTATTTTATCTTTGGAACCTTTAGCGCCAGACCGATTAACACTTGGCCGGTTTTGATACAGTAGTATTCTCTATAGTCATACCAAGTTTGAGTCGCCTGTTTGTTTTACCTTTTTTAAGATAGAGCGAGACGAAACTAAAAAAAAGGTTGATAAAAACTAGTTTCTTCTATGAGGACCCCTTTTAATTTTTCAACTTTAATTTTCAACTGTCTAGCTATAACGGTTCAAAAGTTACAGCCCTAGTGGGACAGAGAGACAGACGGATGTACAGCGTAAGCTTATGAATAGGGTCCCGTATTAACGCTTTGGGTACGGAACCCTTAAAATAAGATCCAATAGTGTCAGTAGCAATAAGAGTTATAAAATTATTGTCAGTAAACAATTACAAAAATTACAGAACTCAAGAGTGTGTTACCAAGTTCATTCTCGTGCTAATAATTACAATAAAACACAAACAGAACAACAATCATCATTAAAATTACAACTTCGACACACTATTGTTTATATCCTATAATTTTTTTGACATTGTTCGTAATAAATTTGTAACCGTTTACGATTTACGTCGATTACCGATTATTTTATAATCGAATACGAACACGAAGTCACCTTGACCGATTACGCGTATTTACGGATACCCAGAGTTTGCCATGTTCATTAAAATAACGAGGGAAAGTAGCAGAATGAGAAGAAATTATATTTTCGACCTTATGAACAACAAGCATTAAAAAGAGAAATGACTATAATGCTACGTGCTGGTACCTAGATGACCAAGCTTCTCTTAGTCAATGCGGATTAGTAGCATACATTTTAAATAACTTTAAAATTATATTTTTAATTTATTTATAATTAATGGACTCTTGCTCGGGAGTTAGCGCGGAATTTCCGCCAGTGTCAAGTAGTTTATAGGAGTATCTATCCCAATCTCAGGGATTGTTTTTAGTCAAGAACAAGAAAAGATTGAGGATTGCGGAGCGAAAAGTTGTCCAGTCTGATGGTCTGAACCACCACTGAAAGATTTGGAACGGCAAAAAAAATCTTGTGGAATAGAGTATCAATACTTACTATAATGGTAAAAAAAATTAATGAGTTCAAACATCAAAATAACTACTATTACCATATTTAGCATATAGTGGTATAGTCAACAGCACAAGTCATGAACTTTTGCGAAATTCGTAATGAAATTAATCTTAAGGAAATCTACTATATTATAGATGTTACATGACACAGCGTTAAATTAACTCCACCTTAACTAATACTAAAATTACTAGAATTAGTAAATGAAGACGAAAGTAACATTCTAAATTATTGTTTGATGTCATATTAAGCGAATAAGTTCTTGTTAGCTTAACAGCTATCAAGAACTTATTCGGAAGTGGTGAAACATGCCCTTAATGTGACATCAAACAATAATTTTGAAAGTTACTTTCGTCTTCATTTACTTTTGATGTTGACTGTATTATATACATGTATACGGTACACGGTTTTTTCTAACCTACATTCAAAGCATGTCCAACGCTAACATAGACTTCTCGAGAGAAATAATTAGCGAAAAAAAATTATACACACCGGTAAAGAAATGGAGACACTATTCAATTTCACTATGGCAATATTCAACGGTGTATGTGAAGGATTATGCAAACCGGTGTCTAGTGAAGCGGGAATGTACTTCATGGGTCGCGGGTTTGGTTAATTATGAAAGTGGTAATGTTGTCACTAGATGTCGTACCTGTTTGTTGTCGTACCTGTATTGTTGCAGACAGAGCATTCCCCATGGCCAATAGTAATCTATAGGGTGTAACTAAACACCCTAGTAATACTTAAGGGGGTGCTTCAGGCCATCAAACTGAACAACATTCACTAAGGAGCCAAGGTCGAGATAAAATTTAAAAAATCTGCTGTCCCATACATTTGAGTCGAGACGGTTCTGCAGTTTTGTATGAAAGACCGGATTTTTTTGCGATTTTGACGTTGGCTCCATAGTGAAAGTTGTTCAGTTTGATGGTATGAAGTATTACTAGGGTCTTTTGTTGCACCCTGTAGAAACTCGAGAAGGAGTTGGAGAGATTTTCTCATATGGATTAAAAGTTGAGCGAATTGGTACGAAATTATAATTACGAATATTCAGATTAGGCTCTCTTAGGTAATATAAGTACAGAGTAAACAGTTGTCAAACTTCAAGGGGTGATTATACCCATGACACTGAACCTTACCCTAAGAATCATTTAGGAAATTCACAAAGAAATTGATCTTTACATACTAAATACATTAGAGCAACACAGACCCCGTCACCGTTAACGTTTGTAAGATAAGTCGAATATTTTTTGCGAATATCCTTATGTTCCTTTGGGAATGTTGTTTAGTATCATGAGTTCAATCACCCTTTAAAGTAATGCAACTGTCTACCCTTACATTACATACTGTAATCGTGATCATTTGATATGTAAGTAACAAAAGAATCTCGCATCTATCATGCCTACTCTGACGTATTTTCTCCTATAGCAAAAGTTGTTCCGTTTGATGGATAGAGTATGTGGTTTAAAGTTCTTTTCTTTACAACTATATATTAATAAATTCCTACTTTAAAGTCTTTTAGTTGAAATAAGCAGGACATTCGTTCTAACACGTTCTTCTGTCACGGGTACGTAGTTCGGAAAATTGTTCATAATACGCCAAGCCGCCTTGACATCATAGATCATAGCATGTTTTATTATGAAATTATGGTTAATAAATGCATTGTTTAGAATGACGTATTTTACGTTACTCTCAGGTGTAAAAGAAATGATAGTCATTGTTGCAAATGTTGGTCCTATACCGGGTCCAACTTAATATGCTGACAGTTTTAATAGGATAATTATGATCTGACCATCAAACCGAACAACTTTCTCTAAGGGACCAACTCGAAATCACAAAAAAAATCTGCTGTCCCGTACATTTTGGTCAAGTAGAATTGTAGTTATATCTGGAACAGCAGATTTTTTCGCGATTTCGATCTTGTTCCCATGGAGAAAGTTGCTCAGTTTTTTCTCTCATCATCTCCTTAAAAACCTCCAGGATACAGGGTCCTTCTTAATATGCTGACACATTTTTAAGGGGATGATCAGCCCGTCAAACTGAACAACTTTCTCTATAGAACCTACATAGAAATCGCGAAAAAAAATCATTTGTCCCATACATTTGGCTCGAGTAGGTTTGCAGTTTTGTATGGAACAGCTGATATTTCTTTCGCAAATTTCAATGTTGGTGCCATAGAAAAAGTTGTTCAGTTTCATGGCCTGATCATTCCCTTCAAAAGGTGTCAGTATATTAAGAAGGACCCTGTATTGATGGACCATAGTTTGATTATTATGGTGGAATGTCACTTGGCGTCTCTGGCAAATGTCACGCATGACAAATACGCGTTGAAACAAGGCAATAAAACTATAAACACGTGGATTCCAGTGGATGTTTTGCTTGCATATTTGCCTATTTGACTCTTTTTATGAGCGTCAAAAACCGGCAGCCGCAAAGCATATTTGTTAAGTGTGATATTTTCTAAATACGCCATGTGAATTGCCACCATTATAGTGTCATATCGATAAGCGAAACACAATGTGATCTGATTTTGAGACAAAAGGTAATAATAAAGAAATTAAATAACCACGAGTCTACTTTTAGGTTTATGTTGTTGCTCTACTGTCCTAAAATTACAGATGCTCGCACATCATCATGACTGACTACTGTTTCTTAGGTATATAATTAGAATTCACAACGGTAAATAAATTATAAATAATAAGAAGTATAAATCATTCTCATCAGCCTACCTACCTACTATCTGAATTGATGTGATCTGATTGAATAACGTGTTAAAATTGAAATCTGTAAACCCATGTTTGTATGAAACACGACCGTAAAGGTATTCGCATATTAGTATGGGTCGCATCGGGGCGAAGCGAGCCGTATCGCAGCAGAAAATGCATATTTCACACACCAGAACGGGCAGGGTCGCATCGAATTGACGGATTTTTAGTTTGACGTAACACTGCAGACGTAAAAAAGTGAACACTACGACGAGCCGCATCGTACGGAGGGAAATCCGCCGCGCAATAATGCGACCCGCTTCACTCCGGCATACTACGCGATAGTTCATATAAATTGTATAAAAGGATTTGGGAGGTTTCATGCGCTGCGGCCCGACCCGATGCGGCCCGTCGTAATATACGTTTACCTTTAACATCGTAACATTAAAATATAAAATCATCTTACCTCATAAAACATATACGATGATAACAGAACTTGGCCTGCATTGTAGCCGACTAGTACATTTTTAATTTGATACGGCTTCCTATTAGCCATCCATTGGGGACCAGCCACCATTACGAAGGCAAGGTATACAACCACCATGGCCAGGGTGGCGAGGGGAGTGTCGAAAAGGAACCATCCTTGTACTCTTGGATCTGAAAAAAAAAAAAAAATTTTGCAATTATACCGAAAACGTGAATACGTAATAGCTCAGGGAGCTGTTACTGTTTATTACTGCGGACTATGGGGGACCACACCAGTGATAGTGAAGCACCCTGGGCCTATAGACAAAGTATCTTTCGTTTAGCGTTAACGACATTAGACAACATAAAAATGTATGGACTTGGCGTATGGTGACGAAAGCAAACGTCAAAATGTTTCGATCGCTAATCAAATCCATACATTCGGTCATTTTCTACTAGCGTCAACGCCAATAGAATGTCACCTTGTCTAGGGGGGCTGGTAGGTCAGGTAGGTCAACCGAACCGGTAATACCGATTGCTCTCAAATGGCGAAGGAAAACATCGTGAGGAACGAAGTGAAGTTGACATTCTATTGGCGAGACTAGTTTGAAGTTATTGTTCCGCAATTATAGGCTGTTTTGTTTAGTGATAATCCAATAGCCCAAACGACACTCGTCTGAAGTTATTGTTGGCCAAATTATAGGCTTCGTTTAGTTATACAGTATAAAATTGTATTTAAATGCGTGTAACTTGGCAGCGGGTAATGCTAACGCGAGTCTGGTCCTTAATTATATGGTCTAAGACTCTAATAAGAGTCAGTCGGTTCAATAAACATTTTTTTTTGTGTAAGATTAAACAACATTGTGAAGTGTGGATGTGGACTCGTTACTAAAAATGTGTTTACAAAGATGACACATCAAACTTATCTATATAACAGTAGGTTGTAAATGAGTGTAAATTCCGAAGAAAGTTTCTCTTTAGTAAAAGTTAACTGTAGGTACTTAATTATTCTTTTTATTGAATTAAGATGCGTAAGACGAGGCATTTTGGCGTAGTTTGCGGTTTGATAACATGTTTGCTTTTAGTTATTAATTTAAAGATAGCAATATAAAGATAATTGCAATTGAAAAAGTAGTTGATAATTTCATAGCAAAACGTATTAGAATTAATTTAGGCATGTGTCCTACAGTGGAATTCAATAGACTATCTGTCATTTGCACGTACGTTCATTAAAGTTAATCCTCCATTAAATCGCATGCTGTCACTTTTTGTATGCTTGACGTAGTGAACGCTAGCAAGAGATTTAATGGACGATTAACTTTAATGAACGTACGTGCAACTGACCGTCCAACTACTTATTTAGATAAATAAGTTACATATTGTAAGGACTTCTAATATTTATTCGACAGATCCATAAAAGGTTGTAAGGTTGACATCGTCGTAATAAACAATTAAGTATTAATTTATACTAGCAGCGCCCGCGACTCCGTACGACTTTAAATACTTCATACCTTTTGATTGAGTGAACCTAATTACGATAAAACAAAGCTTAAATATTAATCCAAACTAAGTCCTATGCATCTGTGAAAACCCCACCCAAATCGGTTAAGTCGTTTTTAAGTCAATGCGTGCACAAAAAAAAAGAATTAAAAAAAAACAAACAGACCAAAATTCTAAAAATAGTCTTAATGCATTTGCAGAGGTTGGGTGCATTTTATTTGGAACCATATTTTAGCGCAGCCAAAGATCAAACAACCTACCCTTTTTATCAGATCGAACTAAAAGGGATATATTATTATTTAAAGCGCGAGCAAAAGCCTTAAAAACAAATCACACAAAAGGACAAGGTAATATTTTAGGACGTATAAAAAATATAAGAAGCTAAGAAAGTAAAAAAATTTGAAAACGTTTACTATTTTGGTCACTTTTACCATTTTGGTCTTAAAGATATAAAACCTAGATTCTAAGTTTCAAAATGAAAGTTCAAGCATAATTTTGGTCAAAATCGTATTAACTCACAACCGCAAACTTTACAATAAAATCTATACTAAAATTAGCACACAGCAGTTAGACTAGCGTTAGTCTGGGTTAGTTGTGACAGCGATTTTTTTTTGGTCACGCTGACAAAATCTTCGAAAGATTCCCGGCTCAGGGTTGTGACAACCCGAGGAGTATCACTTTTAGTGCTTTATGTTACTGAAAGTATGACCTATCCACTGAAATATGTATCATTGCCTGAAAATGTGGTTAGGTTTAGCATAATCGACTCCTATATCATTGCCTAAATTATAACCTCTCCATAAATTTTAATAAAATTGTAAAGGACATCATCAGATTTGGTTCAAATGTGAAAGTGCCAGCCAAAACGGAATATTGCGATATTCTGTTAGAGCTGCTCCATCTAAGCATTTATTATTATAGCACCAAACCTGTAGGGTCATTCTCCATGGTTTTATTTAACTGCGAAAAATCTGCCTCTTCATACATTTTCGATGAAATGAACTAACGAAAACAAATTAAATGCCCTGCCATAACATGACATTTTAAACATCCATTAATTGGGCACAATTGTTTTAAGCCAATTTTTGATATTGAAATAATTTCATGAGTAATTTTTTTGGGTTTCTCTTATAATTAAAAAAATACTGGCGTGTCCTCCAATCTAAGATTCTTAACACTTAAAACTAATTATTTACACATTGATACAAAAGAATATTCAATCGTCTATGGATTAATAAAAACTATTGAACCGATTTGGATGGGGTTTTCACAAAAGCATAGGGCTTAGTTTGGGCTTTGTTTTATCGCGATACGTTCACTCGATCAAAAGTAATGAGTATTTAAAGTCATTGGTCTGCGAATACGGAGTCGCGGGCGCCGCTAGTCTAAAATATAAACCGAGTAGAAAATTCACTGGTAATAGGCCCCTAAAAGCTAGACAGCCTTGATTACTTTTATATCCTAAATGGACCATGACGAGTTGTTTTGGAAATATTTTGTGGTTTTCAAGAACAAGATTGAATTCAAGTTTTTTTTATTACTAATTTGGACTCGAAACACAACGTTATAAAAAGCTGGTTATAGGTAAATATTTACTAAAATTTTTAGTCAATTCTTTATTTATGTAATCTTTTGTCTTATTTGCGGGGGGGGGGGGCAGGGAGTGTCCGTACTCCACGTAGTACTAGATACTCCTTCTTTTACTCTGCTCTGGTTTCAAATCCAATCTAAGTGTGCTTGTAAGATTGCTTGGTCAGCTTTTTCATTTATAAACGAAAGAAAGAAGCACTTTTCTTGGTATAATTATTGCATTCGGTAATTAAGCGGGTCCTTGCCGAATATAACATAATTTGAGATACCCTTCTGTAGTTAATTATTAATAAAAGAAACCTACTTTGTTGTATTTCATAAAACAAGTAAATATTGTGGGATTTAATACAGCTACGACGAGTTGGAAAATCCATGGTTTTACCAAATATAGTTTGAATAAAAACAATAAAAAAAAAACGTTGTTTGGTAAACCCAGAGCAAAACAAAGTATTTTATTAATGTGTGGATCAGTGACTATCTTATTAGAGGGAAAAACACGTTTTTTGTTAGTGTTTCGTAACACAATTTTATAAATCGAACACTAAAAACAGATTTGTTCCGAATTCTGGCACAAAGACAGTGGCGTAGCGAGAGTTTTTGTCGCCTGGGGCACATACCGATTTTACCACCCATTTTATCCGATATATAGAGATATGATGAGAGAAAGGGGCGGAAAAATCAGTCTGTGAAAAATTAAGCATACAGGGAAGCCAGCTTCTTTCTTAGAACTGCTACTAGAGTTGTGGCCTGATATCTTTTGGTTTAATTGAAAATCAAATCTTAAAGCGTGCGAAGCGAGCACATCTTTCCTCCTCAATACTCGGTAGCAGCGGGTAATTTTTTCTTGGTGATCGGAATGAGCCTCCCCGAGTTATAAAACCCGAGTTTGTCTGGCTATCAGTCTGCCTCGAGTCTGCCATGGCTTGCTGGCTTATCTTGCATGTCGCATTACAGCATGATTTACTGTAATGCGACATGGCTCATGCTGACACAAAAGAAGAAGAGCTTTTTTGGTACAAAACATGTGCACCTAACTATAAGCTATGGAGCGAGCGAAGCGAACTCGACTTTTCTCCGCTCTGAGAATTGGTTAACTGAGCTCGATCAATATTTTTTTTTCTCAAATTTGTAGCCTCTAGATCCACGGGAAATTACCCCCCACGCTACGCTACAGAAAAGACGGTGCCATATTATTCCAAAGACATCGGGAATCGTACGGAACACTACAAAAAACGGTTTCTTTTAAACAGTGCAAGATCGACTTGCACTTAACCGGTTTTTATTAGGGTCAGGATCGATAATAATCTCGTATTTAAGATAATATGAAAACACCTTTTTGATACGTTACTGGTAATTGTAAATGTGTTCATATTTTAGCCCATCCATCGAAGCAAAAATAGGCAATATAATGAGCCATACTTGTAGCAACGAGTCCGGTCAGTCTTTGGATGTATATCCGTTTAGTGGTATTTCATCCTGAGCGTCTCCGGGCATCGAAGGGTTTGTTAAGCTGTGAGTCCCGGATAGATACATCAAATGTTGGTGTAACTATTCGTTATGTTTTGTACCTTATTTGGTTTGAAAATTCTCTGACAGGCCCGTGTGGTGGAGTATGGCCCACTCTTTCTAACCCTCATTCGTAAGATGAGGCCTTTGCCCTGCCACTGCAGGGCCTATGAATCCTACAGGCTATAACTTAATACATGTTATATCCACGATTATAAATTGTTATTCGTATTTGATTAATAATTGCATTGGCAGTTAATTTATGCAACTGAAAGAACTACTTAGCAGTCTTAAGTATTGTTTGAAGATTTTCTCTTAGATACCGGTAATTGGATAGCTAAACTACGGTTACATCTCTTACGTCTATCGTATGCAATCAGGGTATATAAGGTGCTACAAAAATAAAATAAATATTTAAAACTTTTTAGGGGGTTCAGACCATCAAACTGAACAACTTTCACTATAGGACCAATAAAGAAATCGGGAAAAAAAAATTAGCTGTCCCATAGATTTAGCTCGAATACATTTGTCGTTTAGGAACATCAGAATTTTTTTTCGGTTTTCGGTATTGGTCCCATAGTGAAAGTTGTTCAGTTTGTGGTCTAAACCCCCTTAAATGTTTATATGCATTTTATTACATTATTTTTGTATTATTTCTTTATTTCAGAATCTTACATATAAGTTTACAAATTTGTATATCGCCAAACTGCTGAGCATTTTGTAGGCGTTGCGCTTAAATGCTATATGTTTTTATGAACAAAGCTATATTCAATTAAATGCTTAATAATTAAATGCTTTATCTTGGGGTTCAGGGCTTCATTATTGCTTTCTGTAGTTTTTTCTGCTCAATAATCTATTATAACATTTTATAAGTTATTATTAAAATACTGTAAAATATACCGACATTGAAAGTTCAAAAAAATTTTTTCACTAAAGATTACTACCTTAAATGAAGAATCGACGACGCCATAGAAAAGAGCTTGTAAAATAATTTTAAAGGTATTCGGACTATTATATGCCACGATGGTATTTTTCTATGATAGAAAAGACATCAATGTGGCATACAATAGTACCATTACCTCCAAAATATTTTTTAGAGCTATCTTCATAGAAAAGACATCAACGAGGCATACAATAGCCACAATACCATCACCAAAATAATTATTTTGGAGGTAAAGGGACTACTGTATACCACGTTGATGTCTTTTCTATGACATTGTCTCTAAAATAGTTTTGGAGGTATTTAATTGAGACTATTTTATGTCATATTTGTCTTTTCTAGGGCAATATTTTTTTTTTATAATTCTTAATACAAATAATACATATTATTTGAAAATTTCAATTCACTTTTTTTTACAATACAATTACAATTAGAGAGGCCAGACGGACGAAAGGCCGGCGTAGGCTTACTAATAGGGTCCCGTTGGCACCCTTTGTGTACGGAACCCTAAAAAGAAAGAATGATAATATACAAAGAGGTCTATGGTCAATTGTGATCATAACCATAACATGTTACACTAGACACTATAGCTTACGAGATGTGAAAATGTGAAAGTAGAATTGTTTAGGTGTCTATGGTATCGGCACTCACAGAGGTATCTAGTCGTTGATTGACGCTTTCTATAATGTTTAACTAAATTACTCTGTTAAAACTTCCACCATCATCATCATCACCATTCTCTACATGGACTAAGGCAAACGCTTCCGAAATCTAAAAGGGGTAAAAGTACCCATCAATATGAAAATCTTTTACTATGGGACCAAATAAGAGAACTCATACGTTATCAAGCTTGTAAACGATAAAATTTACACAGTCATCGGACAAAGGACGACAGAATGGTGAGGAGGCAATGCCATATAGTGCTGATGCTACCGAGCTGATGATGATGCTGATGCTGATAAAACTAGAGCTAAAATACAAAATAAATCGGAAATCAAGAGCTCGTTAGAAGGTCAACGTGTATTTGCGAAATCGATTTCATTGCGTTGAGTTTTGCCACTTTCACTAAAATTAAATTATTGTTACCTAAGTCTCACGGTGGATTAGATGAAATAGGGGAGGACTTTGCCCAGCAGAGGGACATAAAATAGGCGTCAGATGGTACTCCTGAGCGTGAATGAACATAACTTGAATCGTTTTATAAACCATTTATGTTCTGATTACGCATAATGAGTACTTCGGTGGCACCGCCAATTGTAAAGATAAAGATCGTTTTAATTTTCAAGCCGAGAGATATCTATATAAAATTATATAAAATACTAATTTGTAGTGTCTTTTATGGAATATTTAATTTTTAAGAATCATTTTAATCGAAAATTTGAAACTGTACGTCTGATATGACTGTATGGGCTCGATCCCTTGACCTTTAAAAAAGTCAGGCACACTCTTAACATGATTTTGACATAATCTCGCGAACGTCTCTACGGAGCGATAAACATGCCATCTGTTGAGTTTTTTCGTAACTAAATTTAAAAAAGAAAAGAAAAAAACGCTAATTGAATTGAATAGTTTGAATTAACGGCCCGATATCACAGTCTGTAGTGAACTTGCCTGCTGTGCCGAGGGTAGCGGGTTCGAATCCCGTAAGGAACAAATATTTGTATGATGAATATGAATATTTGTACCCGAGTCATGGTCGTTTGTATCTATATATTTATTCTATATCGTTGTCTAGTCATCATAACACAAGTCCAGGCTAGATTCTGGTACTTTAAATGTGACTAAATAATTTGTGTGACAATGTCCAAGACATTTATTTATTTATTTATTATTATTTATTATTTGATTCAATTTTAAAATTATTTACACATAGAATATAAAATATGGTCAAGGAGATTTTATACGGAATGTAATGTAAGGTTAAGCTAGAGCGTAAGATTAACCATCGAATGCTTGAATGCCTGTCTACTGAAAGCTGAGTATCTTTGACAATTCCAGTATTCAAACAAGACAAACTGCATTACAATTACTACATCTTTTCTTGCGATATAATTAGTTATTACACATAGTACGGACTATGCGCACGTCTAAAAGGTGAAATTGATATCATTAGCATCCTTTTAAACTAAGAGTCTACCCATCAAACTGTAGAACTTTTACTATGAGAGCAAACCAATCGGAGCAACAAAAAAAATCTGCTGTTCCATACTAAACTGCAATTCCTACTGGACTCAAATGTATGCAACAGCTGGTTTTTTTTGTTGCTCCGATCGATTTGCTCCCATAGTAAAAGTTGTTTAGTTTGATGGGTAGACTTAGTTTTAAAGGGTGCCTATGATATCAATTTCACCCTGTATACGTGTGCATAGTCGGTCAATCAAACGAAGACTGTCGCGTAATTAGATCTCTTTATACGTTTTGAATCTCTTTTGATTCGGACACTTTTGAGTGCGGACCCGACGCCGACGCCGACGTCCAGTAGTTGGTAAGTCAATGGTATTAGTAGATATTTTTCTTTCCACTCAATAAAGAGCCTCTTTACGTCCCCTGCTGGGATAAAGATGTAACGTACAGACCTTATCAAAGAAGTTAGCGATGTATCATTCGTTATCGTGTATTCGTTGTATAACGGTTAGATACGAAAAAAAATGTAAATTAAAAAAAATAACAATTTTTTTATTTTTATGTCTTTGTGTAGGAGACGTTGTAAAAATAGCTGTTAGATCGAAAGTGGTCCAGGTTTCTCTCGATTTCCTAATTTTAGGGAGCAATTAGTTGATTCATAAATATGACTGTGATAGTTATGATGTGAATACTTTATGTTGATTTACTTTTTGTTTAGTCAAATATTGACTCTTTTATGTACAATTAAGCAACATTTTCAGTGTTGGCAGCACCGCTAATATCATCATCAGTCAGATGATGATTATTAGACAAACAATGGGCAAACGGTACTTTTTTACCGTCAATGTGACAGGTTTTTTCTAATTTTAATATCTACTGATTTTTTGTTTTACTGGTCTTGAAAAACGCCTCGTTATTAGCGTTGCGATTTATTCAGGACATGAAAAGTTTCTTGCCCAAGCCAAATGCAGCCTTTGTCATAGAGAATGAATCTTTTTTGAAAAAATATTGGGGAAAAAAGTATTTTTGAAATAACGACTATTCATCGGTAAGATACTCTACTCTATTACTCTTTCATAATCATAGCGAGAACTACTCTTTTGAACGATTGAAAAAGACAAAAATGTATAAGAAAATTTGATTTCCCATTCCCAATCTTACTTACAAAAAGTTACGCAGACAAACGACAAAAATCTGTTTGTTCATTTGATAAAAAGAGTTTTTTGCTAATTTGATTTTTAAACGAGTGTCGCTAATTTAAAGAACATCTTACTCTTCCTTTTAAATAAAAATTTACGAGGATTATTTTTGTTTACGTGTTTTAGGAGGAAGAGCTGAAATTATTAAATGTTATCTCTTGCAATAGTGGTGACTTTCAGATTACAAAAAATATGATTACTAATTACACAGTAAATTAGTCAGTATAATATTTTTCAAAAATCTCTGAAAAACGTCTTCAAAGATATCCTCTTTATAATACTTGGACCTTTTACTTGTATTTATCAATCTGTAAATTTAATTAGATGATCGTGAAAATTTTCAAAGTATTTATTGTTTTTTAGTAGAAAATGTTATTTAATATCTTACCTGAAACTCGTTCAGCCAGCATCCAATATTTGTTAATGATTGTCGTCCAATTACTATCGGAATAGTAGTCGTCGATGGCGATTTTAACAAAACCCGACATTTTGATATTCTAAAGTCAACTTAGCACTAAATATCAGTAATACTAGTAATTACTAGTAACCACACAACACTGTCACTGCACTTAAGTCGATAGAGTCACGGCACTGCGGCACGCCCCGGTAACAAGTTGCTTTTAGCAAGCTGTCACCTGAAAAAAAGGAAAAAAAAACAATTAAAAAAAAGAAAAAGCTTTTAAAATCTGAAAATAACACAATAAAAAAAATTAAATTTGTGAAATGTACAAAACCTGTGTGTAGAATTATAAGGCACATTCTAAATATGATCTTATCGTAAGTTGAACGTTAGGAAATTCGATAAAACTAAATAAAATGATTTTTTAGGAGGCAATATTTCCTAACTAAAAACGTAACTAAATTAAAATTTCAAGTTTTCTTTTTAGTATTTTGTTGTAATCAAATAAACAAACTATAGTAAAAACAATTAAAATTAATATAAAGGAAATTAGTTTGTCCTGCTTTGTAAATTTTTGTTTTAAAAATTCTAAAACGTTTGCCTCGGAATAACAAAGATCTTGAAAACTTTTTACTGTGTCTCATCTTTGTGTACGTATTTCAAACTTTAATAAAAATAATCTCCTACCGCTTTCTTACGGGACAAGTCGACATCTTTCTCTTATAATTTAAAACACTAAATAACTTCCCGCACACATCTCATTTCTACGAACGAAAGCGAAAACCTGAGAGTGAGCTTACGCGAAAGTGCGCGCACGCCGATGTTCGAAATACAATTGAATAGCCCGCGCAAACTCCACCAATCAGGGGCATTCACCAATCCCCACTGCCACAAGGACGTAAGACAAGTTGCGTCAAGTGAAATTACGTGTTAGTCCTAAAGCAAAAAGTTGATTTTGCAATGATCATAAACTAGTTTGCTTGGCCGATTCAAAGTCTACCGTTTTCCATCAATGTAGACATCGTGATTTTATTGAGATTAATTTAAGACAATTTTATTTTGAAGATAGTTTATCAAGTTTATTATTGTTATAGTTACTATACATGCCGGATTCATAATTTTTGTCTTTGTTATTAATTTATAAAGTAAGTATTTTATTAATAAGCAAACAGGGAATCGTGAAAAACTTAATGTTTTCGAATGTTTCATTGGATTTAGCGATACCTAGGAAATTATTTTACGAATTCATGATAAAAAGTTTGGTAAAAATATTGAGTAGGCTGTACGCAGCCGCAGCGCAGTGGAGTAAGTGAAACGTCTTGTACCGAGTAATGGCTTCTATCTTCTAAATAATGGTAATAAAATAATACCGGTAGGTGCTATACTTTCAAATTAATAAGCGATCTTCTTATAATATATTTCGTTAGATTATGGTTATTGCAAGTGAGAGACTTTTAATGTCAAAATTGTTAAAAAACTTGTTAGGATAGCATAACGCAGCTTACACCGTAAATGTGCTGTGTGTCTTGTTCTGTGTTGTAAAACAAGATATACAAGAGATTGTGATTTAGCAACGTATCTTCGGACCTTCGTATAGCCTTCAGATGTACTATGTAGGCAATGTTTACTCATAGTGTAATTTGTTGAAAATGTACTATGATTTTGATAGTTTATATAATTGCATCGCATTATTTAAGTTAAGTACACAACTAGTACATAGACTCATGGCTGTATTCCCTTTTCCCACGTGCTTCAATATCAAGTTATAGATATTATAAATACTTTGTAACTCGTATATATCAATCGCATATTGACAATACTCTCGGGGAGTATAGTCGTGGGCATATGTCATAAGCGTATTCCTTTTCGGAGTGGTCAGTAATTTGGCAATTACTTTGAAAAGCGAGCAGTTGTGGCATAATTTAAGTGGTCTTATTAAAATGTTACGTCTATCTTCGGCATAGCAAAAAGAACAAAAGAGGTCCGTGGGCAGATCACCGATGCGTTGGTCAGACGACATTGTAAGGGTTGCGGGTCAGACATGGATCAGATTGGCACAGGACCGTGAGGAGTGGCGCAATAAAAAGGAAGCCTATGTCCAGCAGTGGGTTGATGTGGGGTGATTTGATTGATTGTTAAATGCATAACTTCCCTTATTTTTGTATTTGATTCATGCACACGTCAACTTGTAGTTTAGACATAATCTTCGTTAGAATAAAAATTTCATACAAATAAGAATTGAATAATTATCTTTGATTGTTCTTTTTCTTAAAACTCTGGCAATTTCAAAATGATTAACACCTTGGCGATCAAGTTCAAAATAATAGATACTCGTACGTGGAACATCGAGACCTTTCATTTTACGAATATGTAGCTGCAATAACATTATAAATAACCCTCCTTCTGGCGCAGTCGGGTAAAAATATGGCGTGCTATAAGAGGTAGGTACCTAGTAGTTTGGTGACCTCCCTTGAACTTGGTAAGAAGATATTATCAAGTTGATAATGTTTTTCATCCGCTTTAAGGTATACCACCTTAAAACTGGTTCGAGAAGGATCTGTTAGATTCCACTATGACGTTAATAGAAAGCGGGTTTTTAACAATATTATAAAATTTATAAATAACATGTTTAGTAGTCAAATTACGTAATTTTGCGAAGAAGATTATACATAATACAAGTTTTGTAAACAAAATTAGTATTATTTTTAAATCGGGGTTTTTTGGTGTTTTCTTCAAATGGTTAGCTTCAAATATCCACTAAATAGCCACTTGAGCAGGAAGTAGGTTTTAACAATGAATAGACTGAAAATTATGATACCTATAGTTTTAAATAATCATGATTTTGTTTATAAGTTTACATAATCTGTTTTTGCAAATATTTTCAAGGCATAGTTGATCGATTGAGGCATAAAAAACAAACAACTTAACACAATTTCTCATTTTTGATGTCAGTTATGATTTTATTATTATTTCCATTGCGAATACCTATAATCCTTTGTGACGAGTGAATAAATAAATAAACATCAAAGTTTGAAGCATTCATTTTATCGTCAACACAAACGTTGTTAGTTTTTATAACATTGTGTTTAAATATAACTACCTATAACAACAATGATCTCATAAACATTTATTCAGAAATTAATTTCAAAACAACATTGTATCTTCGGACATATCCCAAGACTTTCATTACGTACACGAAAAAATAGTAAAGGAGCTTCGCCGATCGTCTGTTAGAGGGCGTCACTTGTTGCTTTCACTAGCACAGATTAACTACGAACTTGTACTACATAACAGTTAAACCAATGTCAGGGAAGTATTATTTATTAATTGTAACGTCTTAAGTCTTCTTATTACGAATAGAAATGAAGTTATAAAAAAAGTTTTCATACATGTTTATGAATATAAATTTACAATGGGTTGTAAAACTAGCAGTGTGGTCAATTCTTTTTTTCTAGGTCCAGCAATAAAGTCGCTAAGTTGGCAAAGACTGTGTCGTATCCGGGTTAGAATAACACTAGCCCAGACGGGTGTCATAAAGAAACTTTTGACTAATAATCTTCAGGAATCGTAGAAATCCCGGATATATCCACTATCGGTGTGTCAGATTCAGGTTCAGGAGGTTAAGGACGACAGAGTGCATTTTTGTTTAGCGCGCATATTTTAATGCACTTCAATATACAAAATTGGGCACGCGTGGTAGACTAACGTGCATACACCCTCCCTGAAGGTAGGCCTGTGCCCTGCAGTGGGACGTATATAGGCTGTAATGAAGATATACAGAATGAACTTTAAGTCAAAGGTAATAAACTAAGATTTTACACATCAAACTGAACACTTAACTTTACTTAAAAACACGTACTTTTAATAAAGGAGCAAACCTGCCATCGCAATAATAAAATCTGCTGTTGCATACTTAACTGAAATGCCTACTAACTCGACTCAAATATATAAAACAGCAGATTTTTTTTGTCATAACAGGATTGTTCCCATAGTAAGTAAAAGTTGTTCAGGTTTATGGGGAAGAGTTTTAGTTTAAAAGGATGCCAATGATTTCATTATCTGTCTATCTTGCGAAACGTATAGCTTTTGTATTTGTGCAGTCCAGTACCAAGTGTTTTCGGAATCAACTAATAAACTAACTACTATCTACTACTTTCTACTAGCTACTATCTTGGGCACAGATTACTAGTTACTTCGTAACAGATATGCAACGTGTTAACGAATAAGCGCAAAACCTCATATACCCCAACAGATTTATAACAAAATAATTAGATTGAAACAATAATGTCATTATTTTGATAGTTAAAATTTAAAGTTATTCGCATTTTAAGTTTTCAGGCAAAAATTATTTGTTGTCATTTCAGCAATTAATGAAAGCGCTAACATGCTTATGAATAGATTATTAGAATATTGTTTTGGTAGTAAGTAGGGTAAGTGAGCCTGTAAGGTGGATTGAGATCGAGTTCAGTAAATTTTGAATTTTACAAACAAATTATTTAATATTTTGAAAAAATTACCTATTTTTTAAAACATGATAATTCGATTCTGCTCTCGATTCTAAACAAACTACTTTCTAGGTTTGCGTAAATTCATTAACACGTTGTATAGGGTCCTTCTTAATATGCTGAGACTTTTTTAAGGTGATGATCAGACCGTCAAACTGAACAACTTTCTCTATGTGACCAACATTTAAATCGCGAAAAAGAAATCTGCTGTTCCATACAAAACTGCAAACATACTTGAGCCAAATGTATCGGACAGATGATTGCGATTTGCGATTGATTGATATGCGATTTCTATGTTGGTCCTATAGAGAAAGTTGTTCAGTTTGATGGTCTGATCATCTCCTTCAAAAGTGTCAGCATATAAACGAGGCCTCCTTTATATGCTATACACTTCCATAGAAAACGTTAAAATCTTTCAATTGCCTGATGGACGGAAGTGATTGACGAGTGATTGACAGGCTTATATATTAGTAAAAACATAATTCACCAGAACTTTTTACTGTCTTCAGTTCTTCAAATTCCAGTTTTGGGGTTTTATTTTTTATTGTTACACAGCTGTATCCTCTATGATAATACAGACGAGTGATTGATTTTGTGTATGACTCGATAATCAAAATAAATGGTTCTACACGGTCCTTCTTAATATACTGACACTTTTTTCATGCGATGATCAGACTGCCAAACTGAACAACTTTCTCTATGGAACCAATATCGAAATCACGAAAAAAAATCTGCCGTCCCATACATTCGGCTCGAGTAGGTTTGCAGTTTTGTATTGAACAGCAGATTTATTTTTGCGATTTCGATGTTGGTGCTATAGAGAAAGTTTTTCAGTTTGATGGTCTGATCATCCCCTTAAAAAAGTGTCAGCATATTAAGAAGGACCCTATATTATTATTGTATTCGCGATTTTAATTTTGTTTTCGTAATATTTTAATTAATTGATCAGCAATGCTGCAATGTTTTGCGCAGCAGCGTATTTGAACTACAAATGTTTTTATTATTTGAATTAAGTTGTTTTCAGCTTGAGTGTGTTGATTTTTCTTTTATTATTGCGCCTAAATTGATAAACAAATCATCAATCAATGTTTTATCATCACCCTGTCCAACATTGCAGAAACAATTAAAGTTATTTACGCCGTTTGCTTCCAAAACACTTTATAATTTCAACAGCTATTTTTTTGGGTGTTCAATGATTCGTCGACAATTTGATTTAATCAGTAAATCTAAGATTTATGTTTTACTTATTGCAGTTAAAAAACATACCTTTTTAAATATTGAGGCAATTGTTCTGTGTGGTTCCGACTTTGAATGGACCACCCCAATTCTTACTGTGGGTGTCGTACGACGACTAAAGGATTAATTGTTTCTTATTCAGTGTTTATATGGTCAAAATAGGCTAGCCACCTCTCACCACTTGACACGTCATTCTATCTTGAAACTTAAATTGCAAGCAATGCAGTTTTAGAATTGCTTCTAATCACCCCAAAAGGAAATTATGGTCGTGAGTTTATGTATTTATGGATGAATCCATTGTAAAAATATATATTTTGCTATCGTACGATTACTTAAGTGTGATATAATTGATATAACAAGTCAGGCGTAACTTTTTTGCCCTTTCACACTAGCATTTTCCCAGCATAGCGCGTACCGATGTAAAGAACTGGAAAAACTAAGGTTGCCACCTCTCAGTCTGCCACAACTCTAGGGTTGCGGCAGACTGAGAGGTGGCAACCCTAGCTTTTCCAGTTCTTTAGATTGGTCACCTTCAGATGGCACCTCATTTACTTCCCAAACAGATCTGTGTGAAAAAATGGTACCATAAATTATAATGGTAAAGTTACTTGCGGCAAGATTTTGCTAGGCAACCCGGCGGCGTTGTAAGAACCCCTGTATAAACTTTCACTTAAATCACATTTCGTTCACCTAACAAATAGGTGCATAAATTTACGGTCGGATCTTGGTCTACACGATGTCAATGTTCAAATGCCGGAGACGGTTCAAAGTTTTTTTAATGTTCTGTTTCCAGTACTACCTTTTATGAGTACAGTAACTACCGTTTGTTAATTAGATAGAGTAACGGCCTTTCATAATTTTGAATCAAGAACTACCAAATTAATCATCTCAGTATGTCAAGTTCAACTAAGCAGTTTATACTGACCACTCTCTTATGTAAAAACACATAGTGCGCATATCCGAAATAGTCAACCTTAACCTACATCACAGTTTAATAGTCATATTAACATTGGAATAGCCAACATAATATTGACATGTCATTTCACAACGTGTTAGGAAAATCAACCTTGTATGTTTCGGCAAATCGTGGATTCGTCGTCTTTATAGTAATTATGTGAAGGTGAGAACGAAATTAAAGTCTTTGCAGGATAGGTAAGATTTGTTATGGTTTACACAATAGTCATTTAAAAAGAAAAACCGGACACGTGTGAGTCGGACTATTCGCGCACCAAGGGTTCGGTACCACCACTAGCAATAAAACTTACTTTTCAAAAAAATTGGGTTATCTCCGGGATCCTTAACGCGAGTCCGACACACCCTTGGCCAATTTTATTATTTATTGTGATATAATAGAGTTTGCACTATAATTTGAAGCTTGTATGCATTACCGTTTTTTCGATAAAGCAATAAGAAAAATGTTGAAAAAAACTAGTTTCTTGAGTCTCTTAATTTTTTATTTATTATTATTCAGCAAATTCCACAACGACACATATTTTGTGGGCCTATAGGCCTTCTCCTAGGATTGCCACAACCGGTCCTGCACTGCCCCTATCTAACGGGTTCCCGCCGCCTTCACCATATCGTCGGTCGTGGGAGGCCTACCTACGCTGCGCTTTCCGGTACGCGGTCGCCCCTCGAGAACTCTTCGTAATTTATGAAATATTTTATCGCATTTGAAACAAATAAAAACGAGCTAAATAAAATCTTCTATGAGTCTAGATAAGGCTATTGAGATGTTATGATAAAGAGTTGAGCAAAACTTAATCAGGCTCCAGACTTTCTATGAGGTTTCTAAACAACATTTGCGATGCTTCTTCTTTCAACAAAATATCAGTTTAAGTCGGAATTAACTATTTTGATAATCCGTTCACCTATGGTCCATTTCGTACAAATTCTTAGTAAACTATAAACATCAAAATAAAACCGCAACCGCAGACCTACTCACGGTTTTAATTATTGTACCAGAATTAATTAATTAGTTTTCCAAAAGGGGCGCATTAGAAAATAGTGCTATACAACACAGTGACAAAATTTTTACCGAAAACGTATCGTCTAAATGAAATATCGGTCTCGTTGAAGTCTTTTGTATGAGGAATTTAGCCGTTGTCTTTGAGTAATGAGATTTAAAAATAGGAAAACCCAATAATTATGAGATTGTTGTATAAAGAAGACTATTTACTTAATTATTTCGTTAATAATTGAAACAGTAATGTGGTAACAACTAATAAGGGTGATTTTCGACTTCGTTTTCTTCAGTTCTTATAAATTAAATAGATTTCGAGAAAAATCTAATTACTTCTTCTTCGTGTTTTATAGATTATTATGTTCTTTGTTTCCGATTAAAAAGTATCATCGTTAATGTAAAAAGTTTACAAAGTTACTCAATTTCATGGTATTTTCTGGAGGCTCCTGGCCTTAACTCATTTATTACATTATGCTCATTAGTAAAAACGGTGTGTGGTTCCGACTTAGAATGGATAACCCCAATTCTTCCCGTCAAGTCTTACAAGGCTTCTTGTGCAGTGTTTATGTGGGCCAAAGGCTCTACCACGTATAAGTATCTCTCACCACTTAACACGTCATTCCATCCAGAAACTTAAATTCCTAAATGCGAACATTGGTACAACTAACTTCTTGAACAGAAAGTTGGTAGTTTTAGCAATAAACCCACCCAGAAAGGGATTGCGGTTTTGAGTTTTTAAAGGAATGTGTGTATAAAACAGTCAGTTCTACACTATTCATCTCTTGTTGCAATATGTTGCAGTTGCATACGAAGTTTGTTATCTACTCGTGATTTATTTACTTCACTTCAGAAGCTCTGCTGTAGAATTTTAATGTTCAATTAGTGTTATAAAGATTATATTGCTAGATAAAGAATTATTATAATTAATTTTATAAAGAAATAATCAACAATTACATCTTATGTTGAGTGATAAATTAATTTATTCGTTTGTTCGGAGTCTGTCCTTGCAGTTTTAATTACAATAAACAAAGCAGTTAATAATTAAAAATTTACTCAAATCTATGAAAACCCAGAAACTGAATAATAAAGGGATGATTAGTACATCAAAGCAAACAACGAAATGATCTGCTGTTCCATATAAAACTGTAAACATACTCGACCCAAAATAGTACAGTTAATTTTTGTTTGGTAATTTCCCATTGAATCCTATAGCATCTCTTAAAAACCGACAGAATTATTATGAAGATCTGGGTAGAGAGCCCACTTTTTATAGAAGATGTGGTCGATGTGGGATCTTTTTTTTGTTATTAGTAGCTAAAGGTTTAAAATGCTAGTAACAATCTATCTGTTGATCGAAAGAATTACTAGATATAATTTGGTAAATATCTAAGTTGCTCATAACTTTAAAAATGTATGCACGCTTTTTATTGTAGATAGCGTACCTATTAGTGAAACTAAGTACCTACTTGAATTTCTATAACATTTTTCATAGAATTACAAATGACAATATTCTATTCTATTCGATTCCGACACATTTTTTTAAATTTCACTTGATATTTTCATCGGTCGCTTCTTGTTTACTTAACAATTTCGGGTACGTTTTGATCTGACCTTTTAATAATGTTAAAATTGGAATAAGTATCATATGTTAAAAACCGTTAATTCTGTTTTTAAACTTCACTCCAAGACAGTGGGAGAGTTTATTGAAAATATGTCTTTGTTCTTATCTTGCTTGTGTGAATATAAGCGTTGGCCTACTGGTGGATTTTTTCCAATGATATGGCACAAGGTACAAGTTGAATGCACTTCGTTAAGGTATGCTGAACACCATCGAGTATTAAATTATCTTTTATCAAACTTAAGAACTGGTTAACGGGATTCATAACAATGTTGGAATGGTCATACGTAGTGGATATTCAGATCTTATAATATACCATAATAATATTGGCAGAACATTTTTATGTGTTATAGAAATGTCATTATCATTATCTCAGCCAATAGTGCCGAGATCTCCCTTCCAAGATCGCTACAACTTCAACTGCCCTCATCCAACGAGTTCCCGCCGCCTTCACCAGGTCTATGGTCCACCTTGTGGGGGCCTACACACGCTGCGCTTACCGACACGTGGTCGCCGATCGAGGAATCTACGGCCCCATCGGCCGTCTTTTCGAGCGATTTTTTTCGTTCTGCAAGCTATGTCCTGCCTACTAATACTTTAGTTTAGTAATTCTTTAGTAATTAATTACTCAGGTAAACAGTTTTTTTGTTTTTTCATTTCATTATCATCAATTTCATATATCAAGGTTTACTAGCACTGATTTAAACTTTCAAACGACCTCTGTTCAGTATAAATCAAAGTACCAAAAGGTAGAGAAAGGAAGATATCACTAAACGGTTGATGGACGATTATAAAATTACACACTTTATATCAAAATAAAGTTTAAACACCATAACATTTGAATTACAAAAGGTTTCTCCGTTTTGTAACACGGCCTTCTTAAGTGGTCAGCCTTTGAATAATGTGACCAAGCCCTTTTAATAAGACCAAACTTGGTTTTTCTTTATTTTTATAAAACAATGAATAATGTTTTTGAGAATTGTAATTTGAAAAAAAAAATTTACGATGAAGGCTGCACAATTGGCCCGGGACTAAATGAAGAATTGATTTCCGATTCTTGTTTCGGTATATAATTGAAGAGCCAATTTGAGAAAGAATACCTAAACCAAAATAAAAATAAATCACGTCAGCATAAGCCGACATTTAAAATCTAGCATTTATCTCGTTCTAAAAAAACCGACGGTAAGATAAACAGTTTAAAAACTTTTATTCTTTTCCTACTTATACAGTGGCTACGGAACCCTATCATGGGCCAGTCCGTTACGCTCTTGGCCGGTTTTTTAAATGTCAATAGCTACTTTATTGCTCAAAACTAATTTTTAAAATTTATTTTCTGCCAGTGCTTTTGTCGCTAAATGGTGCCGGTTACAATTAAAAAGTCCCATACATAATTATACTTCCCACCCTCTTGACATAACTCCATAAATTGACTGGCACAGACACCCATGATGCACTCATGAATGTACTAAAGGTATCTGCGGGAGCCGGCCGGGGCGCAAGCGCACAAGTATTGTGCAATACTAGTTAGACGCACGCAAACTACAGGATATTGCAGGTGCGTCAAGGCAAGCGAAAATCAGCCCATTGAGTGGATGAAAACTCATTTATTTGGTTAATTCGATCATTAATTTTCCGGTAGTCGCGGGGATGCGGAAATCCGAAAGAATTTATTTGCACTTAACTGTATTATACTTTGTTTGTGCTCAGGATGAGTTCAGGACATAATAGTGGATCGACGGACATTGGTACCTTCCTGTTTAAATGCATTTAAAATTATACCTTATTTAGTTGTAGGACTGAACAATATTCAATGTGTAGAGGTGAATTAATGAGCGGTAATCCTTCTTTTATTTTAACTGCGCATCGCGTTCGAGTTTAAGATACTTTTTCTATGGTAAATAGTTGTGATTACTTAGCGTTTTACTATAGCTCTCGCACTCTAGTGCTCACGACTATATTCCCCGAGGGGGTAGTCAAAGATATTCTGAAAACTCAGAACTTCCACGTTTCACTAGTATTTCTGGGACGGGGAGTTAGCCCGTCGCCACTTGTAATGGACAGTGGGTACAATACATGCCTCAAAATTGAATTATGAAGGTTTCCTCACGATGTTTTCCTTCACCGAAAATCCAGTGGTGTTACAAATCGTTCATAAATTCCTAAAACTTATAGGTACGAGTCGTCTTGGACAGGGATCGAGCCATCGCCTCCTGCACGGCAGGCAAAGCTACTCGCTACTGGACTACCACGGCTACTACCACCATTTTAGTATCAACTCTATTAATGGACTGGAGACTTGCGCCTGTGCCATTGCGACAATCGCTGATCTTTTGTGATTTCCAGCTTTACAGTTCCCTGTTAATCTCTATTGCAGTTAAGAATTGCAGTAGGTAAAACAGGGAGGTGTTGTATTTCATCTGGAGTTGGTACCTGTCTAACTAGATGAGTACTTTGTTTGTAAATTAATGTACCGCATTCACAAAGAATGTGCATGAGTTTTCATTTCCAAAACCCTCTAAGACAAAAATAAAAATATAACAAAACTATAATTTCTTTCAGTGCCGTCAGTAACAATAAAGAAACGACCACCTGTATTGAATGCAGTTGGAAATACAAGCAATACATAGTAGCAATACGTAGCAATATATAGTTTTCAAAGTATATAAAAAATAAGTATTAAAAAAAAGTCCAAAGTGTTATTCAAATTATGTATATACATTTTTTTGTCGGTACTAGTATACCTATAGACAATAACATTGTTTTTGTAACTGTCATTGTCGAATAATTAAAGTTTTTCACGAGTTATTATTTTCATAAATATTCATGACTATTTAACAAGTAAATATTTTCCTGATTATTATCTTGTTATTATCACCATGTCAATGACAAGTTCAAATATTGTGATTTACTTAAAAACAATAATGTTTATACTTTAGATCTTAAGAGGATAGTCATTGCGGGCAAAAACTTAGTTAGATCCTATTTTCAATACTTAACCATTTAAAGTCACGGAAATATTTCAGTCATTTGGTTTGTCAGATTTCCGTTAACATGTACAGTTTCTTTCAGTATAGATATCGTTAAGTCACATTATGGATGATGAGTTTTTAGATTGAAAGTTAGAATTTCAAACCAACTAAAGGCAAAGAGATTAGTTTCTAGATCAGTAGATAATAAAAAAATATTGCTGCCTTTAATTGGTTAATATCCAAAACTGTACAGTCACTGATTTTAATTGTTGAATATCCGAAATATACAGGGTGTAAACTTAAATGCGTTACATACCTTAAAAAGTGCTTCAGACTTCATAATTGGTGTTGAATCTCATTGACGTTTTCTATGGAACAGCAGATTTTTTTTTCGTGGTTTCAATTTTGTTCCCATAGTGAAAGTTATTCAGTTGGATGGTCTGAAGTAACCCCTAAAGAATGTAACGTATTTAAGTATAGAGTAATAACGTTTGTATAGAGCGTGCTAGTATGACTATATCCTCTTAAGCCTTGCTTGACACTTGCCCCCAATTTGGGAACACGTGTATTGTGACCGTGTTGTGACATTTGTAAGCTGTGATTATAATTTATTCTAATCAAAGTCAAAGATTAACATTGTTTTCTTTCTTTGTCTATCATGCAATCTATTTTTAATTCTTTGTTTTCAGTCTCAGTTTGAACTTAGACCCTTTTCCCATGCAGCTCTATTTTTTATATAATGTCTTTAACGGCTCTGGATACTAGTCCTTTTGAGCCATTCGTTCTTTTTTTCTTTATATTCTTTATTTTGATGATGGGATGATAGATGACCATGAATCTATGGTCGATTTGTAAGCTCGCGCGTTGCCGCAAAAACCATGCAGCTCTTTCAGCTCAGTATTGCCATCGCGACGCTGAAAACGCTGCGTGGGAAAAGGGTCTAAGATTCACAATACGGTACAAATAAAATATACTACAATGAGGAAGTGGTACCGAATATGACGAATTAAACGACCATTAGAACATCGCAAATATTGTGTTAAAAGGTTTAAAATACAAACGTATTTGATACTTTCATGATACGCTAGAAAACTCATATACGCTACAGTGTCTTTTATACTTAAGCAACGTTGCTTCATCGAACAGTTTCAAGATCACTGCAAGCCTAATAAGCATCTTCACAGATTGGGGCTTGTAGATTCACCCACTTGATGATTCTGCTATGAAGCAGAGAGCTCATTCACATTTTTAAGGAAATTAATATCTTAACAGTTTATGGACAGTTTATTTTGAAAATATTTTATAAATAAGAAAAAAATTTGTCTTTGTTTCCAAAAAAAATGTGATAGGGTTAACAGCTCTTTCATGGGTATACGTTGTTATAATAATTCCGAAAACATGTTTAAAACTCAGATCAAAAAAGTCCTCTGTCAAAAAAGCATATTATAAACTGGATGATGATTTAAATGATCAAAATGCTTGGGTCTGAGTGTCACTAACTTATTATTTTATTAAATAGACTATGTATTATTGTATATATAACCTTAATTTATGAATCTATATAGTTATTAAGTCGTGTTAAATGTTTTATAGTTTCTGGCCGCATCTTCTTTACAGCGACAATACGTTCCCCTTCAATAAAGATTTGACATTCTATATTGAATAAATTATTTTTGACTTGGAGTCGCGCTGCAAGTCTGGCGGAAGGTAGACGCATTCGTGTTGGCCTCTCTTAGGCTTGCACGTGGCTCCGCCATTTTGTGAAACTCTTTTGTGTTTTAACCATAAAACAATCACTTGAGATTATAAACTACTTGACATTGGCAGAATTGCCGCGCTAGACGCAAGCAACCGGCCATTAATTAAGAAAAATAAAATAATATTTTTGACTTTGACTTTGCAAGTTTTGTAGATGGATACGTAGGTAGGGTAACTACATATATTAGGGATCTCCCCTCCACAGGCAAATACTTTTTTTGGTTGGTTCATAAAATAACCTTTAGGTCAAGAGTTACAGCTGCAATAGATATGTATAGGTCATAGTAGCTATTAGTAATGGCTTCTATCCTCTAAATAATGGTAATAAAATAATGCCGGTGGGTGCTATACTTCCAAATTAATAAGTGATCTTGTTTAAATATGGTTTTTACAAGTGACCCCCCAAAATCTACAGACCGAATTGAGAGACGTTTTACGTCAAAATAAATTAATCAGTTTTACAAGACAGAACGATACTTGATTGTTCACATTATCGTACAAAATTATGCTACTGCGCTGTGATGCGAATTGCAAAATAAAAGTTTGGCGTGACCTTCTACCTCTTTTTTTTATTCGCCTATTTGATCCCAGACTGTAATAATAAAATTAAATTATGTGTAAAATTGTGTTTTTATCGTTGCGTCAAAATAATTGACTATTATTACGAACATTTTTAGTATTATTTACAAAAAATTGAAATAAATCTCATACGTGAGCTGCTGAAAGATGTGTTTTGAGCAATGTTTAATCTTTTCAATATAATACACATAAATATCACTAATCCAATGAATGATGTGATTGATTGAGCAATATAAGTTGACCCAGGTGATAGATTATTAATTAACATAGTATCTTCGTAATACGAGTACTCTCACAGCAGCATCAGTACCACTGAACAAAAATCGTGAAAAAAAATTTGCTGTCCCATAGAAAACGTTAATGGTGACTCGACTCAAATTTATGGAATCAAATATTCATAACCAAAAATGCGTCACCTGATTTATGGACTTCCCCTAAGTTATACCATGGCTCAATTATAGCATATTGAAGGTTTCATGATGGAATAACGTTTCATGCATCATAACTCATCATACAATCTCAATAGTCATAACTATGTCTAGATTTTTTGGGTTCCGTAGTCAAACAAGGAACCCTTATACTTTCATCCATTCTGTCTGTCTGTCTGTATGCACCACTTCTCGATCATTTTCGCACTTATTGAATCGAAATTTGGCTTGAGGACAGATAACAGTAACCCAAAAACATAAATGAGTTAGTCATAAAGACAATCCATTTTTTTAAATCGAGTTAGGTGTCGTATGAGACTAGGTCTTGTCTAATGGAACAAAACTCCTGAAGAAACATCTAAAATTTTCATTATTATCGCTTTTCGTAAGTACTACCAATGAAAATTATAACGGATGCTGTAGCGCAACCAGTTTCGGGAAAAACCAGTACCATAGATTGATTTTCTAATAAGAAACTAGATGGCGTTGCACGAAGTTAAATCGCGCTATCGTTTTGACGACTGACAAAGAACTGCCAATGCAGTTTTTTCTATTCAAGTCCGCAATAAGAACTTATGGTTTGCCGGTATGATGTACTGCAGTTATGTATCTACCTGTTTGCCTATTGTTGCTATCGATGTTGATATGACTAATGTTTCTGCATTGGGACAAACCGGGTATATCAATGGTTTTAGTTCTTAAGGGGATATAATTCGGAGCGCGCTCCATACAAACGTACTATGGTGATATTTTCGATACTAACCAATTAATGTCAATGAAATTTTGCAGAAACAATCTAGAAACAGATCTCTATGCTTGTATGGAGTCAGATTTTCGTTAAAATTTAGAGTTTCAATGCTAGGATTAATTTAAAATTTGTATGGAAATATTTGAGGCACTGTAACTTTAAAACTATACATTTTAACGAAAATCGGACTCCATACAAGCATAGATATTTGTTTCTAGATTGTTTCTGCAAAATTTTATTTACTTTAATTGGTTAGTATTGAAAATATCACCATAGTACGATTGTATGGAGCGCGCTCCGAATTATATCCTCTTAAGATGTTTGTTAATGTATTAAATATATGAATTAAAAAAAATGTTGAAAAATTTCACTTTTCTTATTATTCTTCTTGGCTTCATGGCTACGGAACCCTATCATAGGCTAGTACGACACGCTCTTGGCCGGTTTTTAAATTTATCAATGAAGACGTAGTAATAAAACATGGATGCCACAACATTTGAAATTGCTGTTATTAAATAATTTTCCGTGACGTGTTCTGGCGTACCTTTTGTTTTTTTAAATTGACATTATAATTTTCCAGAGTTATTATAAACTGCCAGCTAACTTTACTGTCGTAATGCATAGGGTCAGGGATACAAAACCAAGCAAATACTTTTGTTGTTGTAAAATATATGGAGGTCTCAATTGACATGCGTGACTGACTTACGTACACAGCATTTTTTTCAGTAATGTTCATAGTTATTATTGCGATTAATTATTGATTTGATTTCTTAATTGCTTACGGCTCTTATGTCTAACTTTTGTAATTACTATCTTAGACTACTTATTATTAAAACTTTTTAAACTGTAACAAACCTACTATGTTTAAAATAAGAATAAAAAATAATGATATAGTTGCTACATACATCTACAGGGTGTAACAAAACTTAAGGGAGTGCTTCAGACTATCAAACTGAACAACTTTCACTGTGGAGCAAACGTCGAGTAAAATTTAAAAATCTGCTGTCCCATAAATTTAAGTCGAGACGGTACTGCAGTTTTGTATGAAAGAGCGGTTTTTTTTTTCGCGAATTCGATGTTGGCTCCATAGTGAAAGTTGGTCAGTTTGATGATCTGGAGCAACCCCTTAAGTATTACTAGGGTGTTTTGTTACACCCTCTATACATTATAATGAAAATTGAAACGTGGATGTTCTGAGGTTTCAGAATATCTCTGACTAGTCCATCGGGGAATATAGTCGTGACCATATGCATGCATGTATGCATGCATTCATGAAAATTGTTAGTTTAGAGACATTTGCAAAAAAAAATAATTGGGGGTGTTTAGAATACATAATGGAACGAGTCCCCCGACAAAACCCGAAGTCGTTTAGTAATCAAAGGGTGCAAAGTCGGATAGCAGCGAAAAGGGCGCGAAAACAATTAGCCAATTGTGGCAAGGGATTCAGGTGACTCATTCTGATTGGTCAATATAATTTCGCGCGTTATTAAAATTTGGCAACTGCGCAGGAGCAAGTTTAGAACTAAAATCTGGTACCTACTGATGATGATGTCCACAATAATAATTTTCTCTAATTTTATTCAAAACGTTAATTAGTAAAAATGATAGCGACAATACTACTAAACTTTTTATGTTTTTATTTACTGAAAACTGAAATAGTTTCAACATTTTCTATTCTATTTCTTTTATCGTCACAACCGAGCCCGCGGGTGCAATAAGGTCCCAAAGTCAACCAAGGTCGAAAAACATGTATTTTTAATAAGGTCCTCTACCTGTAAAAGGTATCCAAAAATCACGGATACCCGACCTTTTGCAGGGTAGGGTACAAGTTTTCCTACAGATTCACTTAGCTATAAATAGGTATTATACAGGTATTTTCTTATTATGCTGACGGTATTTAAAGGGGATCTATGGGACCAAGGTCGATATCGCGAAAAAAAATCAGCTGTTCCATATAAAACTGCAACCCTACTCGAATAAAGTGTATGGGACTGCACGTTTTTTTCGCGATTAGGATGTTGGTCCCAAGAAACTGGTTCAGTTCGATGGTGTGATCGTCCTCTCAAGAAACCGTCAGAATAATTAGCATAATATTTGACCAATTTACATTCATAAGCAAAAAGAAATAAAATTGTTGTATCAATTTTGAGAAGTCCTTTGCTAATAATAGAAGTGAAGCTTAAAAAACCAGCCAAGTGCGATTCGGATTCGCAAGGAGGGCTAATAAAATATTTTAAAAAATGTGTTTTCTCCTGGAGCCTTAGCACGAGCCCGAGACACACTTGGTCGGTTTTTATAATTTGATGTTTTACCTTAGAGTATATAATTACACTAAGTTTCATGCATTTATGGATTGTCGTTTTTAAAAACTTTGAAAAAACTCGTTTCTTGCATGCCCTTTAATTGTTTAATTTTTTGTATTTTTTAGTTATTTGTTAGCACATCCAAAATAATAACACGTTATCTGTGAAAATTGCAAATCTCTACCTATTACGGTTTAATAGATACATCCCATTAAAGCTACGACGGACTGGCGGACGGACAGACAGCGTAGGCTTATGAATAGGTTGGCACCCTTTGGGTACGGAATCCTAAAAAACTCATGTAGGCTTAAGTTACTAACACTGTTACTAACACATGGATCTTTGTTATCTGTTTATGAATAAATATTATATTATATTAAGAGTCGAGGTTACCAAAAAATCAAAATAAATGATAAAACCTGTACATCAGGAAGCATTTGATCTCCAAATGACAGACTACATGCGAAGCTGTATTTTGTACAATAATATTTATTTAATCAAAATTAACATTAGACTACTTATATGTGTACCCGCCTTGCCTTAGCATTTCCCCTCTGCCAACGTGCAAGATCAAAAAATCGTACGCATTTACATTCAATTTTATACCTTATCTCTAAAAGCGACAGCCTATAATTGCGGAACAATAATTTCGAACTTATCACGTTTGGGGTTCACACGACACTGTTTTTCATGATTTTTAACATTCAAAATTAGAATCTAAACTAATGGAATAAAATTCAAAGTTGCGTATCTCGTGCTACCTCGTCCCCCGCAAAAAGTGTCAGAAAATTGTGTTAGTAGAATTACACGCGTAACTAGTCCTCATATAAGTAGTCTAAGCAATTAACAATTCAGCACAGACTAGATTAAATTATGCACTTGATAGACCAGGAAGGCTAATAATGTTAATAGGAAATTTTTTAAATGTCAATGACACGGAAACCTAATCTAGGTTTTATCGGTAGTAAATCTTAAGAGGATAGGCGAGTACCGTTTTTTCTATTCAAACTTATTCCCCTGTTTCCTCTCTGGATAATGACACTAGAGCAAAATATTTTTACGATACAATCTGTTACCTCTGCTATGTCCCTACGTTTTGGTTTTTTGCATTAATTAAAAACTGTATGAACTAGGGACCTTCGAAAATCTTACCGCTTTACCAATTTTGCCGCCCGTTTTCAGACATCCAGCAAACAAAAATGACGAATAAAAACAAAAAAAAAACAAAACATACAGACATAGCCAAAGTCTTTCTCATATTATTCTTGAAAGAATTATTTAAATCGGTTTAGTTTTGGAGGAGGAAACAGGGGAATACGAAATGCTGTTATCGTCGATTTTATGGAGATAAAATTGGTCCGAGCTGCAGTTCACTCTAGTCGGTGGGGTGTATGGGTGGGACGGATCGGACAAATAAATGTATACAGTCGGAAAAGTGACCTATTCTCCAAATAAGCATTTCAGCTCGCTTATCCTCTTAATAACTAATAAAAATAATAAGAAATATGTCTGTACATTGAAGATATTTACATGAAAAAGATTACGATATGGTTTTAGGTATCCTGGACTCCAAATCAACTTTTTTAGAATTGTTGTCCCTCTGTTTGTTTGTACGTTTGTAACAGCATCACGCAAAAACTACTGAACCGATTTTAATGAAACTTTTTTTGTTTGACAGCTTATGATCCGACTTAAAATCTGGTATATAATTTGCGCAGACGAAGTCGCGGGTAAACTAATAGTAATGAAATTATTTATCTGCTACATGTTCAATGTGTCTTATTTTGTTTGAATAAATCTAAAAAATGGGGGCTTTTTTGAATTCAGAACCTAATTCCGCATTTTTGCTTTCATCGCTACACTTTTAAAATAGAGAGAGTTGTTCAGGTAATGGATGCATAATTCGGAGCGCGCTCCATCTTCTTAAAGTCAATGAAATTTTTCAGAAAAATTAAAAAAAAATGTAAATTTTCAAGTTATAGTACCTTTAATATTTCCATACAAATCTTAAATTTGGTTAGTTTTGAATCGCAGCGCGCATTTACGCATTCGGAATAAACTTCACTTAACATCTGCAGGCCGACGCTGACGCCTTGCGCCTACGCCGTAGGCGCGTTTTTTGGTTGAAATTCACTAACGAATAAAATAAATGAAAAAAAAAAAATTACGTTACCTTTAAAAATGTTATTCACCAACCACTAATATGGAACTAAATCACTCATACTAATTTACCACAAACTAGAAGAGTTTTATTTCACAAAACCACATAAAAATATCTACCATAATTGTTAAAACTTTCTATAACAAACTCGTGTGATTAAAATTAAAATAATTAAATAATCTCGGTAAATCTGCGGTCTAAGGCCTCCTACGAAAGGCCCACTACTGACTGAAGGTAAAATAAAAGAATTTCATATATAGAAACACAACTTGTTTGTCTTTGAGTTGACGATCGTATCAACATAGAGTACCAAACTGAAGTAGAGGCTTTACTAACTTAGAGGGGCGGGCGGTCGGTATGCTGATTGCAACCTTGATTCGTCCGTCGAATATCGGAATTCCGCTGCAATTTTCATGTATTATACGCAATTATTGGGTAAAGTAGTGCGTCATTTTTGATCGGAAGGTAAATATCTGTTTTCAATCTGGAATGATAAAATTCGATCATGTATCCATAGTGCTGCTATCAATGATATTATGCCACAGTTACAATCATAATGAGTCGTTTTCATTAAAAAATTGCTCAAAGACGCTCTGGAAGGATGGCGTTACAGTCGAAATAATTTTGCTGTCAGATCGAAATTGTGCCGTGTTTTTTTGTTTCCCTAATGTTAGAGAGCAATTAGTTAAATTCTTTAATAGGATTATGAATGTTAAAGAACGAACGAACGTGCATACGTACGTTATGGATGTGAAAGACGTTTTGATACTTTGAATTGATCGACTTTTTGTGTACTTAATTTTCATTTACAAGCTAAATACAATTTACAATACCCAATTCAAGTGATTATGATAAGACAAACCATAGACAAACAACACTTTTTTATTGTAAACGTGACAGATTTATCAGTGATTCGAATGTTGCCATCTACCGATTTTTTAATTTACTAGTCTTGGAAAACTCTGTGTATTAAACTGGTGTAAATTGCTGTGTACTATATATCCAATCAGAGTTAAAAATGGTTCCATTAACATTGGTAACGTGTTTTTAATTCTCTTACAAAAACATAATTGTTGTTTTAAGATACCAAATTAAATTTATTTAAAAAAATGACATGCAAAGAATTCACATGCAATTTTTAATATAACTGCGCTATTTCAATATCTTAATATTCTTATTAGTTTGAAGAAGTGGTCTAATACAATGAAAGCTACTTTAATACAAATTGGATTTAGCATAACTCTTTGACAGCAAGTTGACCTACTAATTTGCTCTACCAATCCGCTTTGAGCCGGCCGATGTGGCCCACTCCCTCTGACCCTTATTCGTGAGAGGAAGCCTTTGTCCTGCAGTGGGATCCAACAAATTATAACTTAACTAATATTTGATATGTCAAAATTTGTAACCCAATCACGGATAAACGTCTGAACAGGCTGGGAAGAAATTTGGCGCATATATTCTGAATGATAAATTTGTAGGTCAACGCAGAAAAAGTCGAAGCTGGTAGTAAATAAATAAGTAGGTATACTCAAATAATATAATCGTTCGCTCTGTCACAATCACTACTCTGTTGTCACTTCGTGGTTCAAACTATTGAACTTTTCAGTATTTTTTTTATCATTTTGACGTCTTCTTGTTGTAATGTTCAGTTTTTTTGTCTTTTGACGTCATAATTTGAGGACGTAGTTAGAAGTAGCTAGGAGTTTCATAATGTCAAAAAATATGGATACATTGATATTCTGAAAGTGCTTATTTTGTTTCAATTTTTAATGTCTGACAGTAGTGATTTCTCACTGAAGTTTCAGAAAGACGTTATAAAATGCCATAAAATAAAGCTGTATTTACAAAGCGTTATTAAAATACTAAATAAATTATTTTAATAAATTAAAAATAATTTATTAAAATGATAACCTAGTCCAACAGGTGTCTCAGCAATAATGGAAAATTTCAGTCTGTTATAAATTTGATTATTCAATAAACCAAAAATTTTAAGGTTTTGACAATAAAGATAAATTAAATTAAATATCCAAGATACCTTTGTTTTAATTAGAGCAAGTAGATTCAAGTTTTACAGTCGAACTGAATAACTATCTATACATATAATCAAATTGTAAACTTGGCGTGGATGTACATTCAAGATATTTGCAAAAATATTAATTGTTGGCGTTTAGGATACGTATAATGGAATGCATTGAGACCATTTTTATAATTATTGTCTGTTTGTCTGTTTATTTGTGAACGCATCACTTAAAACTACTGAACCGGTTTGGATGTAGTATCAAAAAAGCATAGCATATGGTTTATTTCATTTATAAATTTATGAGTATTTGAAGCGCACGTAGTCGCGGGCGGGCGCCGCCGCTAGTATAAAGGGTGTAAGGAAAAGTATCATTAACCTTTAAACCCATCTCTCTCAACTCTACCCATCAAACTAAACAACTTTTATTATAGGAACCAACCGACCCGAACAAAAAAAGAAATCTGTTGTCCCATACATTTGAGTCGTGTAGGCGCTGCAGTTTACTATGGAACAGTAGATTTTTTTCTGTTCTGATTGGTTTGCTCCTCTAGTAAAAGTTGTTCAGTTTGATGTGTAGTGTATAGGGTTTAAAGGTTATTGATGTTTTTCCTTACAATTGTATAATAAATAGAAACATTACAAATTATTTCTAATAACGGCATTAGCATTAATTAAAATAACTTTTTTTTAAATTTAAATTTTCAGACCGCAGAATGCGAAAATTTAACATTACAGTGTACAAGCGTGAAGGCTTATGTCATATTTACAAAACTATTGCAGTCTGCGATGCACATGCATGCATACAAGGGCGACCAAGAGATGCAGCTCACTAATTTCACAATGATACCGACCTGGAAACTTATTCAATGGAACGACTAAGTCATTCTCTAATTATACTAGAGGTCTTATAGTTCGTTCATTATTTGAATGATTGCTATGAACACGCGATTCCTAAAACGTCATAATAAACATTGTATAAAATGCAATGCTATGTCTGAAAATAATTATTAAAAACCGGCCAAGAGCGTGTCGGTCTCGCCCATGATAGGGTTCCGTAGCCATTGCATAAGTAGAATAAGAAGAAAAGTTTTTAATCTGTTGATCTTACGTAAGAGAATTTTTTACATTTACTAGCTTGATTTATTTTCGTGAAACGCCATCTAGTTTTTCATCAGAGAGCAAATCTATTTTACTGGTTTTTTCCGCAACTGGTTTAGCTACAGTATTTATAACACTTTCTGATTGTTCACTCCAGTATTCTAGAAATTAGGTGGGAGCGTTGAACTCTACCTTTATCAAGTAACGATTGCAATGGTAGCTAGCCTTCGCCTACAAAAACATCTACAAACTTCGTCAAACTTCGTCAAAACAAATACAATCGCAACAAACTTCGTCTAAAATGAAGCTTATTAAGTCGCCTCATGAATGAATTGGAACGGACATTCAAGAAACAATGAAGGGTTTAATATAACTAACTGAAACGGATAGTCACAGATAATTGGTACACTTCCAAGCTTTTATTGGGAAAAATAGTGTCGGAACCAATTTCGCCACCTTGGTGATTTTGACCCTTTTTTGACCCTTAGGGTTTTTTTAATAAAGCGTCATGATTATTTTCAGGTATACTTTTTATTTTAATTAGTTAGATAGGTACTTCCTGCAAAAAAATACTTTTAAGTAAAATCTCTAAGCCGGTTTAAATTTTTGTTTCAATTTTGGATAATTTATTCAGCTAGCTACGTTTATTGACAATAGGGTAACATATTAAAACTACAACGAGTCGAAAATTTGCATAGAGTCACCCTGTATACGATTTTTAAGATGGAGATACTAATCATAAGTTATCTACATTAACCAGCCTAATATAATAACTGTTGATTAATTAACCTTCAGTCCTAGTTCTGAACGGAAATGCGTATTATGTTTGTACCTGCACACCGTAATATGAACAGGAAACAACGTCCGTGTATATTACACAATGACACGCGTCAATGACTTTGAGTACTTTCGATAAGGGAACGCACCAATATTTTGTTAGTCTCAATGTTCTGCGTGTAGACGGATATTATACTTAAATGAAATTCGAAATATCTTTGATTATATCAAAAGATGCAGATAATGTTACTAAAGCGCGCAAAGTGAAGACTCGAAAAAGTCACAATTAGAATATTATACGCGCCATTTTCTATGAAGGTAACATATCGTCGACTAAACGTCACGTCAGACCTCGTAACTACATTAGATCAAATTTTACAGGAGGCACAAAAAACACGAACAATGGCAGCCCAGAGTTATATGGTTTTCTATTTATCATTTTAAATTGTAACGGTTTTTTAAAAGGATCTGAGAGTTGTGCCATGGATGCATTCAGAAATTAGTAATAAAATTGTATAAAATGTAATTTGAAAAATAAAATGGAGTTACGGGGTTTGACACTTTAGCCAACGATATCTTGTGTAAAATATGTAGGTCTTAGAAAAGCTGACAAATTAAATCTATCTACCTAAACCTATTCTTACCAGTGGCGGAAAATGTCAGTACAGACTGCGATTTTTCTCACTTACTTTCTCTGTAAATGCATGCGGTTTTGGAAATAAACAAATCTCTTAACACGTTGGCAAGGCTAAAAGTCCGCGTTTAAGTGATATGATTGGGGCCCTCTTTTTAATTTTCTATATTTTGCAAGAAGTTCTAATATGTATAATAATGAATTCCTTGTTATTTTGAGATTCCAAATAGAGCCAATCCATAGTAGCCCTCTCCCACTGTCACAATACAATTTTATGATTGTATGAATCGATTTTGAACTAACCATAATAATATACTTGACAATGTAATCTTGACAGGAACGATTAAATAGTAAAAATTTTACACAATAACAATATTTTTACATGCTAAAATGGTAGAAAATGATTTGAACTTGATTTATTTGATTGTAAGATCTGTTATCAATATTATATTCGCAAATAAATGATGTCTATGTCTATCATTTTGTTTGGTAAATACAAACCACTAATATATTCTACACAACAAGTACAAGTTGCGACGGGCTACACCCCCCGTCACACTGGACAGAGTTTCGATACTACTGGTAAACATGAATGTTCTGAGGTTTCAGAATATCTCTGACAACCCCCTCGGGGTATATAGTCGTGAGCATATGCTTATGTAAATATATTCTGTAGTAGTACGGAACCCTCGGTGCGCGAGTCCGACTCGCACTTGGCTGGTTTTTTTAGCAGATAGTCGGTTACCAGTAGGTACTTCCCTTTGACTATTTATATGTGGACTGGTTACGCGTGTAATTCTACTAACAAACATTTCTGTCACTTTTTGTGGGGGGCGAGGTAACATGAAATCCGCAACTTTGGATTTTATTCCTCATAACATTAGATTCTAATTTTGAATGTTAAAAATCATGAAAGTAGTCTCGTGTGAACTCTAAACGTTCTAAGTACGAAGTTATTATTTCGCAATTATAGGCTGTCTCGTTTAGTGATAAGGTGTAAAATTGAATGTAAAAGCACAAGATCAATTGTGCTTATACCGTGGCAGAGGGGATATGCTACCGCAAGGCTAGTCCTTATACTAATTAGTCAAAGGTACTTCCCTATGGTCTTCGTGTTATACTGGGCTGACTCCGCAAAACAATAACAGATTATGACTCCGAAAAACAAAGTATCAATTAAACCTATGTTTTTTTTCGCAGCAAAAAGTTAATTTGTTGTTGTTGTAGTAAAAATTATTATTCAAACTATACGCAAATCTTGATTCTTTTTTACGTAAAGCTTCAAAATATTGTCAGATTTAAAGAAAATTGCACGGAAGTCATAATTTTTTTTACTTACAACAATTTAACATTTTTAAAATAACTTATTTGTATTGTTGTTAGACATTGAACCCTCATTTACTTCCCTCTAAACATGCGGTAATAGATTAAAACTTTAAAATAAATATGTGTATAATTTTGTTTTTGACCTGATCACCTTCAAACGTTTAGTTTCGACAGTTTTTCCTCACCAAAGTCAAATATTGATTAAATAAGTCGATTAACTCATTATTATGTCTTGTATCGTTTAGTTCAATGCTTGTCGTAACGGTATCGTCATCAAACGCGATACATTTTATATGATTTCTTGTGCAGTGAAGAACTGTATAACTAGAAACTGGCATTATGCTATAAGTTTTGACTTATTGTTTAAGCGAGCAAGTATGTAACAAGGATCATTTGAGCATATTCTTTATATCAACCAGAATTCGATTTAAAACAAAAATACTCGTAATGAACAAATCGAATTTTAATTTTAATTTTTATAAATGCCTTTAAAAACTATTTTTTATTTATAATTTTCAAATTTTCGCGCGGAAACGCAAGCCGCTATCACAGAATAGGTTATAGTATATAGTTCTACCCGCTATGCTGTTTCTGCTCGTCATGTCACTCCGAATTAGTAAATAATACGACTGTGGAAGACCAAGGAACAAGATTCGTGAAAATAATGTGTAGATTGTATACTATCGGAGTGACGTCACGTCGGAATCCAATATGGCGAATGGCGTTTTAGATATTTGAAAAACAGATTAAAAAAGACGTTTTTTAAAAATTGATTTAAAACATTGACACTCCTTTTACACTGCATTTTTATGAATAAATATCGACGTTTCTCGTTTACTTTTTTTCGAAATCTATCATAAACATGCATTTTTATATTTTTTCTTACATGGTGTAAAATACCCTATTTTATTTTTTAAAATTACTTACAGAACAAATCAGTACGGCATAGCTCGATGCTGGTTGTAAAAGTGGTACTCTTCTTCTTCAGTCAGCGCGCATTCTTCGAAGCACCAGAGACCAGCTATGGCCATCAGGATCGTGTATACGGTGTAGTAGACCAAGTAGACCAGTATACTGAACCACATTGCGCGGTCTTCCGAGCAGGCCGAATCCTGGAGCAATGAAAATATTTAAATAAACCTTATCTTTAACTAGCGGCGCCCGCGACTTAGTACGCGCGGACTTTAAATACTAAGAACTTTTAAATGAATGAACCTATTGCGATGTAATAAAGCCTAAATATTAATACATACTATGCCTTATGCTTTTGTGTTAACCCCATCCATATCAGTTCAGAAGCTTTTAAGTGATGCGTACTCAAACAAAATGGTCACAATGTATTCCATTACGTATCCTAAACGCTCCTAATTACTTTTTTTTACCTGATTCGGCCCATTGCATTGGGCAAACCTATCTTCCCTAAACTCTTCCACATATATCTATCCAATGTGGTATCCCTCTATTAGTTGCAATAGGCATCCAACTCGTCGCGCCACCTTTTCCGGGGTCTACCTCGACCTCTACTACCGTCATTGGGCACCCATTTTGTGGCGATTGATGCCCACGGCTCGGTGTGCATTCGACAAACATACCCAGTCCCATTTTAGTTTCGCGGATTTCTCGTCTACATCAACTACTTGAGTTTTGGAGCACAGTATTGTGTTCCGGACTCAATTTCTTATACATATTTGCAAATATCTTAAATGTACATTTATGTAAAGTTCACAATTGTATTAAGGGCCTATGTCGAAAAATTATTGAAGCGATATGGGCGTGTGATAGCATATATTCCTGCCTGATGAGAGAGAAAGAGACAGGGCGGCGCGCGCGCCTGAAATGACGCAAGCATAAAACAAACTTTATTTAATTGTAATTGTACTATTTATGTAAGTTAAATTCTGCTCTAATCAAAATTTATAAAAATCTATCTCTTTTTTTTTTAAATCAAGCCTCTTGTTTCTAATATTCACCGTTTAGCACTTCCAAGCGTTTATCGATAAAGACAGAGGCTACTTTGGCTTGTTTTTCTATCGAGAAAATGTGTCTTAATCGTGTTTTGGCTCTAATCAAAACTTCAGTTATATGTTCAATTTACACATATCCGAAAATCATACTCCTTCTGTTAGTACTTCATGAGATATGATGCTTTGAAGAAACCTATTTTTTTCACGTAGCCTCTTAAATGTATCAGATTTATAGATGTATAGAAGATGTAAATTTGAAATTTAATGCAAACTGGTCTCATTCACTACAAAAGGTGCAACAAAATTAGGTAGGTATAGAATATTGGCATGTGGTGGTTTGTCTACCTGCCTCCAAAACAAAAGAAACCAAAAATGTCGATTTTAATGAGATACGTATACATAAACCCGAGGATGGAATGCATTTCGGGTTGCTCAGAAATATAACTACAACTACCAAGTATATTTGTTATTAAAAACAATTTGAACAGTTAATTATTTTAGATAGTCCTCGAAGTCAAAGATTATCAAGAAAAAACTATACATGTTTTAGCAGATGGTTAGTTATTTATTAAGAATGGGCTCGACATAGCTACCTTGACCGACACATTGTATTTCTGACCTGACGCTACGAAAAATCCCCTAGCGTGTGTAATTTCCACAACGAGATAATAATAGTTTGAAAAATAATAGATTTTATGACGCCATAACAATTTAATACGTACTTGTTCATGGAAATTTTGTTTTATGCACGAAATATAAATCTGCGAACAAAAACAAATAATGATAATTATTAAAGTATAATCGAATAGATTAAAATTGAAATTTTATTTTTAGTTGTGACACAGAATTGGTTATAGTTATAGTTCTGTTGTGATTTAACCAACTTATTGTTTTTTCAGTCTCACGGTTCTGCACAGATTTACAAGGCAGTATAGGTTTTTCTGTATTTTACATACTCTGAGAGCAGAAAAATGCCAATGAATGAGATAAATTTAAACATCATGTATTGATACAGATTTATGTTGTTTTATTGTATACGAGGACAGAGTTTTGTGGCGCGCCTTGGGAGAGGCCTATGTTCAGCAGTGGATGATGGGCTGATGATGATGATGATGATTGTATACGAGTATCTGGTTGAAATTTTACAAGATGTAACCCGGACCTTTAGAAGGTTTGCGTGGGGACACAGGACCCTTCGAGACACTTTGATTTACTTATATGAGATTATTATTATAATCAATTAATTTCACACCAAAATAAAACACATTTGTGTTAGTACTCGTAGGTTATGTAAAACGTCATTTTCAAGTATTCTATCAAATAATCTATTCTATAAACATCAGATTTCATCGTCATCGCCTTTGTAAGCATGAGGTTACATTTCATCGTATTGTTACATTTTAGTGTTCCGTACCAAAATTTTCAAAACTGGTTTTCTATTCATCTCAATACAATTCATTCTATCCACTCGGTATATATCCGTCTGTCCGTCAGTCCACATTATTTTCTTAAAGTTCGTAAGACAAAACTGAGACTTGGCATAGTTATTTATTATAAAACTTATGGCAAAGATTTTGTCTAAAAGTGTAACTTAAATATTCCACATATTTTTATGTTAAACTTCAATATGGCATGTTTAGGCTCGTATTAATATATTCTAGCTCTCATGCGTTCTTCCGCCCTTCAAGTCTTTTACCAAACTACTTTTATTGTTAAAGTTAATAATAATAGGATTAACAGGTTGCAATTTTGAGACTGCTTTAGAAAGTCAAAATTACGTTTAATAGCCATTGTATTTGGGGGCTAAAAACATTAGTTAATCAAGGAAAATAAACTTCATTCAAAATAATATGATATAGATAGTTTTCTGACGTCGTTTTATGACTCTACCACCGCGTCGAAATTTGTTCCATTGTAGAGAAGATGCGGCCAGAAACTCTACAATTATATTATTATGCATCTTATAAATTGCGCATTTAAAACAAAAATAAAGGCAAAAGTAAATTAAATGCAACGAGCACTAACTCACACATAGAGTAGCAAACACAAAATGAAGTCATCACTTGATTTTAAATAAAAAATAGTAACCTGTGATCCAAACAACCTTTGAAATAACCAGATCCGGAAAATCCCGCAATAAATAACCAATTTATGGAAAATAGCTAAATGTTGAGCAGATGTCTCATCGTTGATGATTTACTCATAACTGTGAGTTTTTTACGCGGATGAGCGTACTATGATTAACATCCATAGCCCAGTCTTGAAAAAAATAAGTTTTTGTTCTCTGAAATTATCTATGTAAGGTCGCTGACTGACATTATCATTCTGTCAGCCAGTTCAATTTATAAATTTATCGTATTGTTCAATATACAGGATGCCAACTTAAATGTGTTACATATTAAACGGGAAAGAACCTGCTTGTTCCACAGAAAATATCCATGGCTACTAAACCCGTTATTTTGTATGAACCAGCGGATTTTCTCCCGCGATTTCTATGTTTTGGTCCAATAGTGGAAAGTTATTGAGTTTGATGGTTTCAAAGTATACAGGGTGGAAAGTTAAGATGGGGCACAAACGGCAGCTACCAGAAGAATTATAGCTACAAGAAAATGATCTTTGGAGACTAGCCCTAACTTTTGGAGTATTTTACTTTTGCATTAATCGATTTTGAAAAAAAATTACAGTCACCGAGAAAAAATGAAATTTTCACCAAACTTTTTTTCCCTCATCGTGTCAGCATGAACTATAGCCATGCAATACAGGATGTAAGGAAAAGTATCATTAACCTTTAAACCGCATACTCTACCCATCAAACTGAACAACTTTTACTATAATATAATTTTATATAATCTGTGCTAACGAAGTCGCGGGTTAACCATAGTAATGGTAATAAAATAATGGCTTAGGTGCTATAATTCCAAAGTAATAAGCGATCTTGTCTTAAAATATTTCTTTACATATAGTTTTTACAAGTGACTGACCGAAAAGAAAGACGTTCCAACTAAAACAAAAAAGAACCACAATTGTATCGAAGAACATTGTCTACACATAATTTTTTACAATCTTCTTGATTTCAAAAAACTGTAAAAACATAACAAATGATACTTCCTTTCACGGAAACCCCTTGAACGTCATGATCAAGACGAAATGATGATGTTTTTGTACGTCATGGAAATATAATGGCTTATACAGTCTATCACAATATTTGCTGTGCTTTCAAATACTCCGTATTTACTCTGAAAATCTTGAATTTGTGATCCATAAGTAGGTATAATACAGAAGGGATATAATTACTCCTTCTTTTAAATGCTAGATGTAGTATACCTGGTCCAACATAGTATGTTGACGGTTTTTAAGAGGATGCTCAGACCGTCAAACATAATAAATTTCTCTATGGTAGCAACATCAAAATTGCGAACAAAAAATCTGCTGCACACATTTACACTGAGCAAAAAATGCTACGTATACGTAGCCCGTCGTAGCTTACGTACTACGTAGCTTACGACGCGATAATGATTACGAGTGTTGCATCAGTATTTAAGTTGTCTCGTACTGCATAATGAAGCTTCATTGGAAGCAGCTACGTGGTACGTAAGCTGCGACGGGTTACGTATAAGCTGCGACGGGCTACGTATAAGCTGCGACGGGCTACGTATACGTAGCAATTTTTTCTCCGTATTAGGTGTAAACTTAAATGCATTACATACTGTACGGGGTAATGTATGGAACAGGAGATTATTTTTTTCTCGACTTAAATTTTGGTCCTAAATGAATGTCCAAGCTGGACATTATCACACAAATTATCTAGTCACATTTAAATTACCAGAGTCTAGCCTGGACTTGGATTATAATGACTAGATAACGATATAGAATATAAATATTATACAGATAGTTTGTATCTATTCTATATCCAGGACTCGGGTAGAAATATTCATATTCATCATACAAATATTTGCCCCTTACGGGATTCGAACCTGCAATCCTCTGTACAGCAGGCAGGTTCACTACCGACTGAGCTATCGGGCTCGTAGTGAAAATTATTCAGTATAATGATCTGAAGCACCCCCTAAATATGTAACGCATTTAAGTTTACACCCTGTATATGCTTTATCGTCACACAAAAACAATATCTACACCGCCCGTATAAACTAACAATATTGACTGGACATATAGGCAATTTCCATTAGAAACTGGTTTCGAATTGATAACATAACATATTTTTAGATTTCGTTTTTGTTTTTTAGGGTTCCGTACCCAAAGGGTGCTAATCAAAGCTTAATGCTGTCAGTTCTAACTCTATATCTTTTGAACCGCAGTGCTAACGCACAAGCAAAAGTTAATATATAAAAAAAATATTAAGGTATTTTGTTTATTTATTTATATTGCTGATTCTTTTGATCTTTTCTTGATGTTGAGTACATTGTGAAAGTTGTTGAGTTTGATGGTTTAACCCATGCCTTTAAATATTACTAGGGTGTTTTGTTACACCCTGTAGAACGAACTCTAAAGAAGGGGTGCTCATGCTCAGACTTATAGTGTCGATGATCTACCGCAAAATATTTAATCTCGCGGTTGCGGTAAATGGTTATTTATAAAATTTTAGTACCCCTGCTCTAAAGTAAAACAAAAAATAATTAAAAACCGGTCATGTTTCGGGCTCGTGTTAAGGACCCTAGCAATACAAACATTTTTTTGGTTTATTCGGTTTTATGTTACCCTCAAACGAAAAATAATAAAAACCCGTCAAGTTTCGGGATCACAAGGACCCTGGCGATAAAAAATGTTTTTTGGTTAATTTGGTGATATGTTATCCTCAGTGCGAGAGTCCGACTCGCACATGACCGGTTTTTATGAGTGTTACTTATAAACAATAACAAATATATCTTAAATAAGTGATGAACGAATGCTCATAGTTTGACTAAGTATAGCAACAGCTTTTGTAGAAAAGTGGACCGGTAACCCGGATATAATAGAATATGCAGTCCCTCGTCTCCCTCCTAAAAATGATGGAACAGACAACCGACCAAAGTCAAAGTCAAAGTCAATATAATTTATTCAATATAGGAGCTTGCAGCACACTTAACAAACGTCAAATCTTTTTTTAAGCTACCACCGCGTACGAACGTACGAACGTGTTGTCGCTGTAGAGAAGATGCGGCCAGAAAATCTACAACATAACACGACTTAATACGAGTAACTATTACAATATAAATTCTTAAGTTAAAGTTATGTATACAATAATACATAGTATATTTAATAAAATAATGATACTATATAGTAAAGTCAATAAACTGTAAGCTAGTGACCCAGACCCAACCATTTTGATCATTTAAATAATCATCCAGTTTATAATATGCTTTTTAACAGAGGACTTTTTTGATTTGAGTTTTAAACATGTTTTCGGAAAGATTCAAAATGGTCTCGGGGATTTTATTATAACAACGTATTATTATAACCCCTCCTCGAAATAAGTGATAACGAAACAAAATATAAACTAAAATTGAGAATAAATACAATACTAAACTTCAATTAATAACTGGCCTGTAAACTTGACCAGTAAAATATAAAAACACTACTGAAGATCCATTGACACGAAAAGAAGATTAAAATGATAAATTAATGGACTAATCTAAAACTTCATTCCGGTCCAAGAAGCGCGACATTTATTGCGTTCTAGAACTTGTAACATAAACATCCTGCACAATGAAAAAAACATACAAACAACTATAATTATATTATTTATTCAAATTGATTTTTTCAATTATTGAAAGCGAACAGATAGGGTATATTTTTTAGTCCATGTTTTATGAATAAAACATAATTTATAATTATTTTATATCTTTTAGAATTCTTATTGTTTTATATTTCATAAATACATACATAAATTACTCACGACCGTAATCACTTTTCCTTCCAGGACCCTATTACTAAGCCTACGTGGTCCGTCCGTCCGTCCGTCTGTCGGTCTGTCCTGACTATTCAGGGCTGTAACTTTTGAACCGTAATAGCTAGATAAATGGTATTTTCACAGAATGTGCGTTAGTATGGCACATTTGCTGACAAATAATAAAAATGACAACAAGCTAAAATTAAGGGGGTCCTCTTACAAGAAACTAGTTTTTATCAACGTTTTTTCTTCTCGCTCTATCGTAAAAACAGTAATACACACAAACTTTAAACTTTGTGTGGTTATAGAGTAAACTTTACAGTAAAACAACAAATAATAAAAACCGGTCAAGTGTGAGTCGATCTCCCGCTAAAGAAAAAAAATATTTTTTTAGGTTAATATGTTTTGTGGTGGTGTGCTACGGAACTCTTGGTACGCGAGTAACCCGACTCGTACTTGATCGGTTTTATATTTTTTTGGTTTCAAGCTCGCTCTGACTCTTCTTCTAATATGCGAATGTAATGTACTTAATTCAGTAATTTAATTTTACTATAAAACATAATAGGACATTTCACGATGCGCCGCCATCTCAAGATTTGACTCAAGACAAGACCCACAATATCGTTCAACTTCAACGCTAACCGTTTGACAATTTGAATTTCAATAAAAATATGTTTAAAATATTAAACTCATGCTATTTTCCGAACAATTCATGTTATTATTGTGTTTTTTTAAATTAAGTTTGTTTATGTTATTTAATATTTTTATGATGTTATTATTCGCACAATAGTTTTTTGTGCCTCCTTACGCACGAGCTAACAACACCTTTCCTATTCGAAATCTTTTCTTCAAATAATTCATCGGTTTTTTAACCAAACCAACTCTTATCAAAAATATAGAATGCATTTGAATGAAAAGTATAATTAAACTAAGTATAGTTTGACCTATTACTAGAGAGCGTATAGACACTATATTATTAGCATAGTTAGGAAATTATAAGAAGGTAGTCTTAGCAATGTACGGTTCGACATGCGCTGACCTTTTAATGTCAGTAAACAAGTAAACTGTATACGTGATAGCTGGTTGCAGAAGGACTTTATTAAACGAGTTGAATGAGACAACCCATACTCTAAAAAATGTTACCAAATCATAATTCGATACACGGCATAACCGAGTGTAATGATAATCTAAGTATCTGTCAAATATACAAAATACGAAAGCAAACAAAGAAGTTGCAAAAACGATGAGTAAATCTAAAATTTTTTTGGATTTGTAATTGCAACAGCGATCGACAAAAACGTCAAACTGTGGTGAGCAACTGATATCTTTGAGCTACTGTAACTTTGACACTAATTATACGTAGACACGGCGACACATCCTACATAAGCTGGCCGCGCGGATCTTGCATGATGTACAAAGTCGTGCGGCCAGCTTATTTTGGTTTTGCGTTGCTAGGACCAACCACAGACACAGATATTAGTTTCTATTACGTGTTCAAATGGTTAATATTCAAAATGAAAGAAAAGGAAACAGAATGAAATGGAATGGATGGATGGATGAAATGAATGGGAGAAATGATTGTCTAAATTCTGATGTGTATGTGAATTCTACTAATCCGCATTGGGTACGCGTGGTGGACTGACTCCCATATACTTACCCTCCCTGAGGATATACCTATGCCCTGTAGTAGGATGTATACAGGTGTAACCACATACGTAGAGTCCATCAAACTGAACAACTTTAACTATGGGAGCAAACCTATCAGAAGAAAAAAATATCAGCTGTCCCATACTTTTGAATCGAGTAGGTATTGCAGTTTAGTATAAGACAGCTGATATTTTTTTTGTTCTGACAGGTTTGCTCCCATAGTACAATTGTTTAATTTGATGGGAAGAATATGTGGTTTAAAGGTTAATGACACTTTTCCTTACACCCTGTATAGGCTGATGATGAATATTCAAGACAGAATTAAACTTCGTTTGTACGGAGCACGCTAATAGTTATAGCCTCTTAATTCTATCAAGCACAAACTATACTCGCCATACATGTCTGTCACACACTAACTTATTTGCAACCAAACAATAATTTAATCCGCAGATGAACTGTTTAATACAGTCTTAACTACGTATAAAAATATGAAATCCTAAAGTACAAAAGGACCTTGGACGAAAGGATGTGTAGATTTTCTAAATAGATAGGGAAATCACGAAAAGATTTGCACGTGAGATTGCAATAATATAGCTAGGGTTTATATACTTTATTCTTAACAAAGCAGCAAGGGTCAAATCTGTGGGCTGTTGACTCCATAGAAACACGTTCGTAGAATGTAGCGCACGTCCATGTGCGTTTAAAATACATGGTTTTCTGCAATGTCTCCTTTTCATTTAAAAAAAACAATGCAGATACTTCAATCGCACATGGATACACATTATTCCACGAAGAAAAAAATGTTTGTACATATACTTCATTCCAAATAAGGACGACGAGATTTTCCGATTCCTACTTCGTTTTCTTGCCAATTCTGATTACCAAATGTAATTAATTTATTGGATACATCTCTCTAATCTATTCTAAGAATAAGTGAGAGGAAGTTTTTCAAATCTCTGTTTCTGTAATGCAAAATGGCCTTAAAATTTCGTTGCTATTTTGAATGGAATATAGTAGTACTGGAAAATTTGTAGTTATAAATCTAAATGTGGTAAATTTAAATAAAATCGACTTATATGAATAGGCCCAAAGTGCGTTTAGTTGAAGCACACAAGTAGCACACTTGAGCCATACAAAATAACACACTTGGTCAGACATCTCGGAAAGTATTTTAAATATACCTGACATTCGTTTTGATTTATTTTTCTCCTGCTTATAAAAAAATAATTCTAGTAGAGTCTGCTAAAATAAATAGTTGTCACATTGTCTACTAGATATTTTTCGTAATTATTCAAGATTTTTGGCAAATTAATTGTATAACTATCCCAAAACTTCGTAATTATCGAAGCAGAAACCTAAATAAAACGCTGAAATTAAGGAAAAATCCAGTAGGTGAATCGCTAATTGAGAAAACCCCAACTTTGTGCGTAAAACTCAGAAGCATTAGCATTTTGTTTAGAACCCGATCCTAAGCTACACATGACTTGTCACATCGGAATCGAGAATGCTGTCGGTGGAGCAACACCGTCCGGTCGTGTCGCAACCCGGGGCTACCTTTCTAGAAATACACATAAATTAAACAACCTGAACTGTTAAGAATCCGTTTTCGGAAGTACTTTAGTGTTTGTTAGTATTCTAGAAGTAAAATATTATCACTAAATATAAATAGATAAGTATAATTTATGTTTTAGTAACTGTCATAGACATAGGTATACAGAGAGTTAGGGTAAACAGAAAATTTTTATTTCCAAACTAAATGCAATCAGCTGATCAAGCGTTTATATGACAAGTTTTTTTTTGTACAATTCCCTTCGTTCCTTTGTGAAAGTTTTTCAATATAAACATTAAATAGCTGAGTAAGAAATAAAATAAAAAAAAATGTATAATGGTGGAGCAAAATATAAATTTTACATTTTTGGCGTCCAATAGAATCATAATCATCAGCATTATTATCGTCCACTGCCATGTAGTACCTATTCCAACTCCCTGACTACTGCTAACGCCACAAAACTCTGTCCTCGGCCATCCTCATCCAGTCGCACACTACGCTTGCCAGTCCATGGTGTCCACTCTAGAACTCTGACACCACATCGGTGGTCAGTTCTTCGGCACATAAGACCAGCCTATTGCCACTTCAGCTTGCTTATTTTCTGAGAGTCGAATAGAATAATATTGGTTCCGAAGGCCTCATAGGTTTAGTATGAGGTCACCTCATACTAAATTCCTTCGGTTCCATTCAGACCATTTGTCGTCAAATGGATTACCAATTGTGATTAACTTCCGTCACGTGTCACCCGAGAAAGAAAAAAATAATTAATACTTAATGAATGAATCTTGAATCTTAGATTAATAATGAATTCTGAAGTAATTATTGTTATATTCATACTTATAAGTCACGTGCAATATAACGAGATAGATCCAGGGTCACTATTATACTATTAGACTGTCAGAATTATAATCCACTACATACATTACATACATAACCTTGCGCCATTGTCTCATGGGGGTAGGCAGAGACCACGGACCGCCACACGCTACGAATCTGACACACCTCTTTAGCCTCGTTCAAATTCATATATCTTTTCATGCACTTCTGTTGATTCAGGATACTACGCACTCGTCCTTTTCGGAAAACATTTGATTTGATCATGGTATATTTTCCTCCTTCTTGACCACGTCACAAACGTCGAGATCCGGGACCGATTAGCTCGCTTAAAGTGGCGGTGGGCAGGAAACGTAGCTAGGCGAAATGATAGAAAGTGGAGCAAAGCCTTAACAGAGTGGTGGCTGAGATTAGGAAAAAGAGGAGTAGGTCGTCCGGCAGCCAGGTGGAATGACGACATCTGAAAAAGTATCGGAAAGACCTGGATGCGACTGGCACAGGACCGAGAAGGATGGCAAAATGGGGAAGAGGCTTATGCCCTGCAGGGGGTAGATACAGGCTGAAAATGAATGAAAACAAATGTTTTCCTCGGACGGCCTCTCAAAACACTTCCGCTAACCTTCCTACTTCTTTTTTCATTCATTCTCTCTAAGTGACCGAACCATCTAAGAATACCCCTCTCAATCATAATTGCTACATCACATCATCCTTCAACTTACACCAACTTACATTTAATACACTATGGTTTCACAATTTCCTTAAATAAATGTTTGACAATCCTTTCGTTGTGTGAATGAAAACAAAATTAGAGACAGGGTTCTAATTTTCTTACTCAATACCTACTTATAAGTGAATAAATAATCATACGTGTCCATCTAACCCATTAACGGTCTTATTGTAGGACAAGGACGTCGCATGATACCACAATCTTTCTAATATTTACAAGCTAATTGTCCGAACACTGTTTGTCCTTCTTAGAACCTTTGTCATGTCATGAGAGTGAGTTAAAGTGTGTCAATATCTTTATAACTTATTAAGATGCTTTAAAACAGTGACACTCCGATTTTTCGTAGACAACAATTTTTTGTTTGTTTTTGATCGATTTATAAAAAAAATTTTTTTTGGTACGCCTTTAATATTTTTTAATAACATTGATTTAATAATTTTCCATGCAATTAAATAATTTTATGGACATTTTACAATTTATTTTATTGATACATGACTATATAGGTACAATGTTTAGTAAATTAAGTTATCTTCAAGTATAACAAGATGACAGTCTTGAATTTTTAAAATATTAATTAATTTCCGTTATATTATAGTCACTTTCATTGAATAATTATTCTGAAAATTATGTAAGATCAAAATTACAGGCTTGAATTTTTTAATTAGAAATTATATTTTCCATTATGGTATGGTATTTTTTATTAAATTTAATGCACATTTTCCGAGGTCATTTAGACATAAATTTCTATATGACCTCGGAAAATGTGCATTAAATTTAATAAAAAATACCAAATAAAACGCTACAGTAAGTCAGTCATACGTAACGGCAATGTATCCAGTTACAAGAATATCCAGTGCAAGATAGGAAATTTTTTGTCACTTTTACTAGAATTTTGAAGTATATGTGACAATTATTTTTTGTGTTAGACCTTGTTTGTAAATTCGTTGCTAAAAGTAGGTAATTACTATATGCTTGTTTTATTTTGATCTTTATATAGTTACATAGGGGCTTTTAACCCTGAGGTTATGTCATTCCTATATGCATGTTATATAGTATGTAGAAATTTTTGAAATACAATACGAGAAGGTAGCATATATGTTCAAACAACTATAATCCCCGAGGGGTAGCCAGTGATATTCTGAAAACTTGGAACATCCACGTAGTATATATATCCAAGTACCGAAACTCTGCCCAGTGTTACGGGTAGTGAGCCCGTCGCCACTTATCGTACATAGTGGGTACAATACGTGCCTCGAAATGAAAGCATGCAGGTTTCCTCACTGACTTTTCCTTCACTGAAAAGCTAGAAAATTCATTGATACGAGTCCCTCTTGACGGGGATCGAACCATCACCTTCTGCACGGTAGGCATCACCAGACCACAATTACATTTTGTAAAATCGATAATATTACATATTTTGCATTTTCGATACGTTGACACGTAACTCACGACAATGATCAATAGTTCGTACTAAACAAAATGAAAATAAAATAAAAATAAAAACAACTGACTGCATTGACTAGATAAACATGCAGCAGACACCACACACCTTCAAATAAGGTGGGCGTCCAAATTCCTCGATCATCCATCCGCCGGTCATCCATCAGTAGGTCAAGGGTACGCATACACGCCAACATAATTTGCGCTTAGAGTTAGATACGTTGACATTACGACACACTATTGCTCTCCTTTTGAAATGTAAATATTGGTTATGTGAATTGACAGGCCTACAAGTATTTACTTTATGAACGTTGAAGGGCAAACAGCAAGATTGATAATGATGAGTACAACACATTGTGAATTGAATGGTTGTAAGTGATATAAAAACAGAAGATGAGGGTGAATAGGGTCAAAATTAATATACTGACTGTTTTTTATCCGGATGATCAGATCACTAAACTGAACAACTTTCTCTATGGGACCAACATCGATATCACGAAAAAAAACAGCTGTTCCATACGAATCTGCAATCCTTGTCCTCCTAAATGTATGGGACGGCAGATTCTATTTTTCTTGGTGGTGGTTGGTCTGATCGTCCTCTTAAAAACCGTCAGCATATTAAGAAGAACACTGTATAAATAAGATCTACAGGAAACGTGCAGTTGCATAGCATGGGAAATTTTGAATAGAGTTACATAACATTGTCCAACATAATTCGCAGCACATCAAGTTATCTTTACTTTGAATATTTAAGCTTTACTTTTGCAAAGAAAGAACCCCTGGGTTGAATGAAACACCCACTGAGGGATAACAGAGTTTTATTGACTGCTTGTTACGCTATGGTCAGTACATTTCGTAGCTAATGTAGACAAAGAAAATAGACCTTGATTCCCTATATGGGACGCTGAAAACACAACGATAGCGCGATTTATTCTACTACTAATGCCATCTATTACAACTTAAAAACAAGTAAAGTTCTGAATTAAGACAGTATGCAAACTTCGCGGTACATTTATGAAGACGAAAAATAATTACTACACAAAACATCAATTCACGATTAAACAGGTGGAATTGTCTTCAACGGTACTTTTTTTTTTAAATTATTTGTTATTTATTGTTTGTACTTATTAAGTAAATTATTTAATTTATTAGTAAGTTAGATTATTATTATTTCCTCCTTAGCCCAGTAAAGATACGGTATGCTAGTATGACGGATGATGGAAATAATTGATAAAGGCTGTTTTTTTCTTTTTAAACTTTAGATTATAATTAAATCAATGCATAAATCATGCAAAATTAAATAAAATTGTAAACAATTTTTCTATGCCATTTTTTAAATACATTTTTTTTAGCTGTTAACCCACAGAATAACCTTCACGGGACGTTTTTTTTATTAAATGAGAAAAAAATTAGTAACTGTTTTCAGAAATAATCAATTTTAACACAGTGTCATATAAACTCATAAGCTCATAACCTAAAACAAACAATACAAATAAATAAAAAAAGAAAGAAAACATACACTAGGTATAAAAAAATGTAGTTGGATTCGTTAATGAAGAAGTATCTCAATATAATTTGTTTAAACGATCTAGCACAAAAAATTGCTTTAATGAATAGGAAGCCAAATCATTTTATTGAATGGATACCGCCATCTAAAAGCGTTACCGGAACCAACTGCTTATCGCACCAATATGTCGAAATACAAGGTTTACAAAAATACAAATAAACATTTAAGGGGGTGGTTGTGACCATCAAACTGAACAACTTTCACTATGGGACCAATTTCGTAATCGCGAAAAAAAATTCAGATCCATACTAAACTACAATTCTACTCGAGCTAAAATGTATGGGACAGCTGATTTATTTTTTCGCTATTTCGATGTCGGTCCCATAGTGAAAGTTGTTCAGTTTGATGGTCTAAATAACCCCCTTAAAAGTTTGAAATAATTATTTTACTTTTGTAACACCTTCTATAAGAAGGCCAATATGAATGCAAAAAATGCAATATCAACCTTGCCCGCGCCCTTTTCACACAATTCACTCAAGGTCATTATCTCACGAAATGATCAAATATTGCTGCAGATTAGAAGTTAGTCATTGCAAAACTTAATTGGAGTCTGTCTCAATGAAAATCAATGTGACGAGAACTTAGAGTCTTTTATCCTTTTATAATTCATTGTTTTTTGGTTACAGTACCCATACAAGGTAGAAAAAATTGACGTTTTTCGGTAGTATGGGCACACCTTGGTCACTGTCAGCTGATAGCTGTCATTTCATTCAATTGTTGATACTGAAGAGTGCGAGCGAGACAGGAATACGCATTTCCTTAAGAGGTAACCATGAAGTAACCAGAAGGGGTGAGGTAAAAAGTTGGTGGGAGGCAGGGAGTGTCCACACTGTGTGTAGTACTATTCTTCATTCCAAATAAAGGCGATGAGATTTTCCGATTCCTATTTAGCTTTCTGGCCAATTCTGATTACCAAATGTAATTAATTTATTGGATACATATACTATCCGACTTATCTTAGACGTTACTAAAGCTGTTTTAAGAATAAGTGAGAGGAAGTGTTTCAAATCTCTGTTTCTGCAATGCAGCAAAAAAGCCTTAAATATTCTTTCCTTTTTTGAATGGAGTATAGATACTCTTTCTTATACTGTTTTATGGGTAACGAATTGCATGGTGGTTGTTTAAAAATTTATTCAGATTACGGGCAGCCTGTAAGCCATAATACCTCGTCTTATTAGTTTAATCTTTTTGATATGTGAGTTTGACAATATATATGCTTAATTTTCTGCAAGTCTAGAATGCTAGGTAAACCTAGAATATTTCTGACTACCCCAAAAGGGATTACGGTCGTGAGTTATGTATTGATGACAATACAATGAAGCTTAAAAAGCTGAAGGTTTTTGAATCACACAACTTACCATTTCGCTATTCTGAGCATAGAAACACTTAAGCCATCCGAATACTCGTTTTTTTCTTCTTTAATGCCAATGTGATTTTTAGCAGATTTAATTATAGCATAGCATACCATATGCTCACGACTATTTCCCCCGAGGATTCAGAGATATTCTGCAACCTCAGAATATCCACGTTTCACTAGTAGTAGCGAAACTTGTGACGGGTAAGCCCGTGTCGAATAATGCAGGTTTCCTCACGTTTTAATATTTAGATTTATTGTAAATTTAATATGTAAAAACCATACATTTATCAAGAAATACTATCTATAAGGTCCTTCATTTGACTAATTATTATAAGGACTAGCCTTGCGGTAGCATTTCCCCTCTGCCACGGTATAAGCACAATTGATCTTGTGCATTTACATTTAATTTTACACCTTATCACTAAACGAGACAGCCTATAATTGCGAAATAATATCTTCGAACTTAGAACGTTTGGGGTTCAGACGAGACTACTTTTTATGAGTTTTAACATTCAAAAATAGAATCTAAAGTTATGGGAAATAAAATCCAAAGTTGCGGATTTCATGTTACCTCGCCCCCCGCAAAAAGTGGCAGAAATGTTTGTTAGTAGAATTACACGTGTAACCAGTCCACATATAAATAGTCAAAGGGTCCTTCTTAACTAATGCTTGATATTTGAAGGTCGAGTAGGTTTCTTCTTCTTCCTATGGTTTCGTATGTGAAGTCCATCAATCCGGATTGAGCATGCGTGGTGGACTGACGCCCATACACCCTCTTAGGGAGGTTGTATAGTTTGATGATCAGCCCCCCTAGACAAAGTGACATTCTATTGGCTTTGACGCTAGTAGAAAATTACAGAATGTATGGATTTGACATTAGCGATCGAAACATTATGACGTTTGCTTTCGTCACCATACGTCAAGTCCATACATTTTTATGTTTTCTACTGTCGTTAATGCGTTTTGTGTCAAATCCATACATTCTATCATTTTCTACTAGCGTCAACGCCAATAGAATGTCACTTTGTCTAGGGGGCTGATAATATTGCGCATAGATTTAGATTATTTTTTTTTTTTTTATTTATTTATTATTATTACATAGGTTACAGTGAACACTTATAACAATGAATCCCGCAAAACCAATTGCTCGGTTTGTCTGTGGGAGCTACAATCACACTCAAGCTATTTTACTTCTTATTTTGTCTATTTAGGTACATCGACGTTGCAATACAATAATTGTACCTGTCACTATACATTTTGGTAGTTTCTTAGTTTTTAGGTAATGCTATCCAATAGGAATTTCTTTAACAGTCTAGAAAATCTACGCTTATTCGACTCATTCCTAATAATAGATGGTAGACTATTATACAAATAAGGTATGCGTTTACAAAGGCTTCTATCTCCATAATAGTTTGTGACCCTAGGCACTACAAACATGCCCGTAGTCAGGGACCTTGTGCCGTGGCTATGTGATATCAGCGATTTATGTTCTTGACTGCTATGGTTGTTAATGGCCAGTAGGTATTTTAATTTAAGAGATGCCGGTAAAATATTACAAATTTTAAATAACTTTCTATAGTCTCCATTACATTTGTTTTTAGTGTTTTTAGAGACCAAAAATTTTATAAATCGAATTTGGAGGGTTTCTATTTTATCGATATGTGTTTTGAAAGTCAGACCATAGCTGTCAAGTCCATAGCTTACAATAGAATCAACCAACGATGAATACAGGGACTTTAGCACGCTAGCAGGGACTTTAAATCGCAAGTGATAGAATTTTCCTAAAAGAATTCTCAGTTTGCCACATACGTAATCTACATGGTTGGTCCACCCAAAATTTTCGTCCACTTTCATACCAAGATACGTGACACACGGCACCCTTTCCACGGGCTTACAGTCGCAAAACTGGTTCTTATCGTGATAACAACTATAGCTGTGTGCTACTATTGTACACGACAAGTCAGTCAGGTGGGAGTACGGCGAGCGAATTGTCAACATCTTAGTTTTGTCTGCATTTAAAACTATGCCATTATCATGAGACCACTTCACAACGCTATCAACGTCTCGCTGCACAAGACGTTCAATATCAGTTATTTCGGTGCCGGCGCAAAGTATACATAAGTCGTCTGCAAACATATAGGCTGAGCAGTGTTTTAGTACCCTACACAATCCATTGACATGGATCAGATAGCATACCGGACCACATCCAGATCCCTGGGGAACTCCACATTGTACATTAATGCTGTCACTGTACGCATCACTAACCTTTACTCGGTAGGATCTCGCCCGTAGGTATTCACGAAACCACTCATTGAGCGGCCCAGCAACACCACACTCCTCCATGGCCCGCAGAAGCGTGTCATGGTCCAAAGTGTCAAACGCCTTTTTGAAATCGAAGAACACTGCTACTACCAACTTTTTATCATTTAAATAACTATTAACTTCATCAGTAAACTTAGCTAGTAACGTAGCAGTGCTCTTACCCTTTTGAAACCCATGTTGACAATCACTAATTACGTCGTTACCACTCAAGAAAGTTCCCAACTGACTGACTATACATTTTTCAATAACTTTTTCTATGCTAGATAGAATAGCTATAGGTCTGTAATTGGAGCAGTTACCGCGGTCACCCCTCTTGTGAACAGGGCGCACTAGCGCCTTCTTTAATTCATCGGGAAATTTAGACTGTTTGACACACATATTAGTCAACTTAGCTAACACCGGGCATATCTTTTCAGATAAAAGCTTTAAGTCCCCCATACGCACGCGATCGCTTCCAGCTGATTTTCGCGAACTCATGTTTTTTAAAACCTTTGACACATCTTTGCTACTAACCGGACGCCAACGCATACATACGCGCGGATCAAGTACATAGTGAGTGCGATCAAGCCATTTCACATTACATACATGCTTTATGTCTTCGATCTCACTAGTAAACACAGAGGCAAATTTGTTACATAAGTTTGCTATACTACCGTTAAAATCCATATTCGATAATATCGTGTCGTCCAAGGACTGTTTATCATTACCTAACATCGCATTTATTTTATCCCAGATTTGTCTAATGTTTTTGTTGCAATCTAAGATACTTTTTTTATGGTAGTTATTTCTGGATTTATAAAATAACTTCGTGCATTTATTTCTGTATCTAGTGTAGTTGAGTCGTTTAAACATGTTTTTTGGATCATTACTCCATAGTACAAAAAGACGATCTCTTTCGAGTAACATTTTTTTCATATTATCACTAACCCAATCTTTTCTATCTCTTTGACCATGTTTAGTAGTTATATATTTATAACATTTGTCGTAAACATTATTAAAAAGTTCAATAAGTGAAGTATGTAACTCCACAGGACAGTCTATACATAACAAATGGTCAAAGTTAAGCGATAACAATTTTTCTCGAGCTAAACGATTATCAATTACACGATTAGTGGTGGGAGGCGGCGGTGCGGTCACGGTAGCTCGAGCGGAGCGGGAGCGAGACCGCGGGCGAGCACCGCCCGTCCTAGTATCGGTTCGAGCGTTCCATTCAATAGCAGCGGTTACATAGTAGTGATCTGAAATTTTATGTTGTATTACAGCAGAGTAGATTGTAGCTGTAGGAGCTCGAATATATATATGATCTAAGCATGATTCGACCAATTTTCCTTTAACTATTTCTCTGCGGGTGACCTGGTTAATGCACTTTGTGAACCCAAACTCTGATAGTAGGTTTTCGTACGTAATTACAGAATTATCATGCTGTTCTAGTAAGTTTATATTTATGTCACCATTGAATATCACTTTGCTATGAGGCGGTATATTTTTTATAAGTACTCTAAATTCTTCAAAGAATTGTAATAATTTATTTTGCTTTTTTATTCTAGGAGGTCTATAAACAGAGACAATAAATATGTCTTCATTTTTATAAAGATATTTAACTATGACGCATTCCGCTGAACGCATCTCAGTGACCTGAGTCTGTAAACAAACATGAGCAACGAGTTCCGCGCGAGTATAAACCAAAACCCCACCACCGCCTCGATCCACTCGTGTATAACTATTTAAGTTATACCCTTTTATTTTATATAAATTTAGCAAACTAAAATTTATATTCGGTTCGGTAATCACAACAGTATGAAACGAACTATCCTTTAGTGTCACAATAAGCTCGTTAAAGTTCTTTTTTAACGAGCGTATATTAATATGTAGTAAACAAAAATCTTTTACGTTGTTAAATGTATTATACCAAGCACTCAGATTATGAACACAGCTCTCGTTAACCGAACTATCCGCAATCGATGCAATGTCTAGATCGAATGTGACAGATTAGATTACGAACAAAAATATTACTAAGTAGGTCTAGAACTTGAGAAGCCGACTCACTCCACCTTTAGCTCGTGAAGATCACATTCGGCCCTAATCCAGAATGGTCTTTCGTTATCATTGTCGCCTTTCTTAATGAGAATCTTGCCATTGGAGATCCAAATGTATTTGAAAGTTCCTCGCAGCTGTGTTTTTGTTTTCCATAGTAGTTCACGTATTGGTTTAGTAAGGTCTTCATTTATAAATATTTTGTTTTGAAGCTGGCCACCGGAAATTGTCTTGCTATCGACATTGACGAGGTTGCGGCGCTGAGTCAGCAGGGAAGTGCGTGCGACTACTCCAGCAGGCGTAAAGCTCACTATGATAGGTGCTGGCTTACCTGTCTTCCGCTGAGGTAGCCTCCTGACCCATGCTATATCGCTGTCAACCAAGTCCACCTTGAGGACGTCACTAATTTTTTTCACGATGACGGCGGGGCTTTCGTCCGGCAATTGCTCAACACCTGCAATTTCTAGGTTATCTTTGCGAGCCGCCTGCTCCAAATCCATTACTCTTTGATCAAGTGCTCCATTGCACTTCTCTAGGTAGATACATTTGTTACTCAAAGTAGACAGCGACTTCTCCATCTTACCCATTTTATCTTTGGTTTGTTCTTGCTCAGCTAACAGTTGATCATATTTATCAGAGAGGAGGCTCATGCTCTCCTTAATGGCATCCAATTGCTTCCTGACTCCGGATATAGCACCAACTTTCCTTTGAATATCCTTTAGGATCTTATCTTGGTCCACCAACTCGTCTTCATTTTCAATTTCGGAGTCATCCTCTTCGCAGTTGTTGCAAAAAATACGGGTTTTCCCAGCTTTCATGTCGGCAGCTAACCCCTTGACACATCCCCTGTGGAAGGTTCCTTGACAGGGACCTTGGCACATGAAATGAGACCCTCTCTTAGGCAACACTTTTTTACACTTCTGACATTCCACCATTATTACGCGTTACGTAGGTAGATGACCGGTAGGTAAATACGGGGATAGATGCGCACTGAACGGACGTGCACGCTAATTGACGGCTCGAGTGTGTATGCGATTGTCCATTAGAAGGACCCTGTGATGGCGAATGCCTTTTGTAATGTTAATTTTACTGTGATCCAAATTTTATTTAAATAAAAGCATTCATAGCAATCAATCAAATCATTATAAAACGTTATTGGTAACAAACAAATTAAAAAATAATACCAATAAAATAACTTATCTCAGCCAACAAACGTTATGACTTACGAATCAATTATTATTAGGTACGCAATTTTATACGAATCAATTCCGTTTGATTGTTATAATAAAATATACCAGTCACCTTCTGAAGGATACAATTTAGTTTAATGTTGCTGTATTGAATAATCTTTGTTTACTGTTACGTATCGTTTTGTATTTAATTACAAGGTTGTGGAAATTTTCAAACATATTTTGTCTTCGTCAGTGGCGCGCTGTGGAGAGATATAGAGACTCAATCACGAGGGACGACATGCCCTGTACCAATGAGTTTTTCTAGCTTATGTACATAATACCAACTGTTCTCAAACGGTGAAGGAAAACATCTCGAGGAAACCTACATTTGCTAAAGAAGAAGATCTGATGCGTATGTGAAGTCTACCAATTCACATTGGGCACGCTGGTGGACTAATGTCCACGTAGGGTACATTGAGGTTTGGCTTGTGCCCTGCAGTGGGATATTTATAGGCTGATGATGATGATGATATTTTGTCTGCTAAGTTTTTATATGCTCAATGCTCAAATATTGATAGATTTCGTTTTCCATTTCTCCATCTTAAAATGCTTAATAATTGGAATCATTGGCGTGAGCCCTTTTCACAACTAATATACTTTTACCACGGGAGAAAACAGACTTTTTTTGTTCAGATCGGTTTGCTCCCATAGTAAAAGTTGTTCAGTTTGATGGGTAGAGTATGTGGTTTAAAGGTTAATGATACTTTTCCTTACACCCTGTATACACTAGTATTGCATTTTATCAATTAAATAATGTTTCTTATTAAAAAACCACCATCTTTTTCGACTTTATAACAAAAACCTTATTTATAAAGAAGCGGGCGACGGGCTCACCCCCCGTCACACTGGACAGAGTTTCGGTACTACTGGTGAAACGTGGATGTTCTGAGGTTTCAGAATATCTCTGACTACCCCCTCGGGGAATATAGTTGTGAGCATATGCTTATGCTATGCTAAAGAAGGCTAAACATTAAATCCGTTTCCGATAATCCTTGCATCACAACGGTACGTCTAGACCAGATCTTTGGTCAGCTTCAATCGCTAATACATGGATGTTGTAATACTGTCGCAACCAACCATATTACCTAGACATTTGTCTCCCACTTCGATATTTCGAAGGTTATTAAACTCTGTTTGCATTTATATTTTGTAATTGCAAAGCAGCAATGAGCTGAAAGTTTGTACTCTTCATGCATGCCTGTACAGTGGATGTTGAAAGCTTTTGAATTAAGTATATGTTCTATGTATTGAGCAATATTTTTTGCGTTACATTCTAGATATTTAATATCTAGCTCAAATCTAAAAAACTAACTCTTTGTAGTTACATAACGTTACATAAATACCACATTTATGTAACGTTACAAAAGTCAAATTTCAGTGACTCGTTAGTATTTAAATTTAGCAAGTTGTGTCGTAATTTTAAAATAGAAGTAGCATCTGAAAGGACATCCGTATAGTATACCAGTAGATGAAACTGTGTCATTTCACCGCATGGAGTAACACTCCTGTTTCCATTCCCGGTATTCTGATATAGTGCATTCACGATACCTCCGTGATTTTGACAGATCGTTTTAGAGCGATTATTTCGTCGCTAACGGTGCAGACTGGCCTATATGCCTTTTCCTAAAAGGGCGTTACAAAAAGACCAATCTGAAATCATTGGCAATTTTCACTGAAAACATCGAATATTCATGTTCTATTTGGTACATTGTTATATCTTCATGACTTGAGAATACGTTTATGTTTAGTTTTTTAAAATTAAACTGATAATTTAAAAGTTAACAATCGGGGGAGAAAAATGCATATTGAACATATATAAAAAATTATATAGGGCAGTCTGCATCGTCAGCGACGATTTAACTGTCTGAATTTTCAACGAAAGCCTTTTTGAAAGTTTGAGCCGATAACCTTTAACTTTATGTTAAATGTTAATTAATCTTGTATATTTTAGTGTATTAAAACATTCTGACGGCTCAAACAGCTTTAAAAAGTAAAATAAAATCTCTAAAACCTCCTGTCAAAATCACGGAGTTATCTTGGATGCACTTTAACTGTCACCGACTGGCTGTTAGGTGGTCAACTCTTGCCTGATGTCAGCCACGTTTATTTCGAGTCTTGGTTCCGCAAGCTATAGACTCGTCCAGCCACGAATTAGAATACTACCAAGTTCCAAAGAATACCACCTTATCTCTCCTCTTCTTGTGCTCGAGGCGACTAAGAGTCTACCAAGCAATATGCAGCTGTATGCATTCAACATTCATTTAACTGCCGCCGAATGCGTTTAGATGATGTAAAATTTCTTCATTAGTCGAACGATTTCAACAAAGTTACGCCTGATTCAATAAATTTATTCTTTATGGGATATTCCTTCTTAAGCAGTGAACCTCTGACGTAGGTGACTGTCAGTTGATTTTCTCTTTTTTCCTTTGGTCAATAATACTTTTCCTGGTTCGATAGATGGTTACATCATTTGTATTATTATATTAGAGGTATTACGAAAAATTCATTGAGTGTGCATGTCATAGTCGTGTGACATCCCTTAATTATCGCTAAAGAACCACAAACCCGCTGGTTGATGTTAATAACATGCTAAATACAAAGACCGAAACGTAACTTAATGTGTTACGTTGTAATGTTACTACGGTCATACAGGGTGTAAAATTAAGTACGTTTCACACTTAAATGGTGCTTCAAATGGCATAATGAAAAAAAGACAGCTGTTCATTTGGGTCGAGTCATCATCGACGTTTAATATTGAACAACAAATATTTTTCACGATTTCAATGTAGGTCCTTTATAGTGAATGTTGTTCAGTTTGATGGTCCAAAGCACCCCATTAAGTATGTATCTCATTTAAATTTACACTCTGTACATTAATATCTGTGATATTGAAAGTGGCAACTTTGAAAATGAAAAGTAAAAAATGTTTGAATTCTTTTTGTCATATCTTTCATACAAACGACATCAACGATGCTTGAATAAAATTGTTTTAAATTTTAGTCCTATAAGTAATCGTAATGTAAAATAAATAGTTTTATTGTATTATGTTCATAAACACCATTTCAGAGTGTCCCAGAAACTAATATAATGAAGAAGTTAATTGAAATATTTTGTTTAGAATTTTTATAACACTAGACTAAAGTTTTCATTCACTCAAAAATATATGTTTTGCCTTCCTTTTATACAACGTGTTAATGAATAAGCGCAAAACCTCATACACCACAACTGATTTATATCAAAATAATTAGATTGAAACAATAATATCATTATTTTGATAGTTAAAATTTAAAGTTATTCGCATTTTAAGTTTTCAGGCTAAAATGATTTGTTATCATTTCAGCAATAAATGAAAGCGCTAGCGTGCTCGTCGGTACTTTTAAAAAATCTTGTTTTGGTAGTAAGTAAGTTAAGTGTGCCCGAACGTTGGGTGGAGATCGAGTTCAGTCAATTTTAAATTTAAAAACCAATTATTTAATATTTTGAATAAAATTACCTATGTTGAAAACATGATAATTCCATTCTGCTCTCGATTCTAAACAAACTACTTTCTAGTTTTGCGTTAATTCATTAACACGTTGTATACAACGAATTAACGCAAAACTAGAAATTAGTTTGTTCGGAATCGAGAGAAGAATTGAAATATGATGGTTTCAACATAGGTAATTTTTTTTTCAAAATATTAAATATTTTGTTAGCAAAATTTAAAATTTACTGAATTCGATCTCAACCCACCGCTCGGGCACTCTCATCCTACTTACTACCTAAACAAGATTCTTAAAATGTATCCACGAGCACGCTAGCGCTTTCATTCATTGCTGAAATGATAACAAATAATTTTTGCCTGAAAACTTAAAATGCGAATACTTTAAATTTTAACTATCTAAATAATGAACTTATTGTTTCAATCTTATAATTTTCATATAAATCAGTTGGGGTGTATGAGGTTTTGCGCTTATTCATTAACACGTTGTATAATATTGTTATCGTGGGAATTTGGTATTCCGCGATATTGGTATGGTAATTCAAATTTAAATTTCTCATCCAGTACCACGTTATAATCTAATCTAAACTATTATAAAACTGTAACAGAAGTGTGTCTGTACATTGAAGATATTTACAAGAAAAATATAAGGATATGGTTTTTAGGTGTCCCTGACTCCAAATCTGAAACTCCTGATCTGACTTTAAATTGAGTATTTAATTAGTGCGGACGAAGTCGCGGGTAAACTATATATATTGTAAATCAGTTGGGGTGTATGAGGTTTTGCGCTTATTCATTAACACGTTGTATATAAAAATGAATCCCTATTCCCCTTGGTCACGGCATCACGCCTGAACGGCTGGACCGATTGCGATGAAACTTTGGTGGGTTGTTGTGCATATGCCAGGGAAGGTTTATAAACAAAAAAAACGGCCAAGTGTGTGTCGGGTAGGTGTAGGGTAGGCGTAGGGTAGTTGTAGGTGTAGAGTAGGTGTAGGGCAGTTGTAGGGTAGGTGTAGGGTAGTTGTAGGTGTAGGGTAGATGTAGTGATGTAGGGACGCACATTGCTTCCCCATAGCCCTTCGAAATGCGCTTAGGAGACTACCGGGGGGGGGGGGGGTTTTTAGTGGGTAAAAATCCCACATAACCCAACTCCTCCCCTAAGGAGCCGGGTATCTTTTCGAAGATTTCCCCCTCTACAACAAAAAAAAAAAAAAAGGTGTAGGGTAGATGTAGGGTAGTTGTAGGGTGGTCGGAGGAGATAGCGCAGCTGCGAGTTTCCACCCTCGCTGCCCGACGCCAGTACCTTAGAGCGAGGAGACGCCGGCGAGCGACCGAAGAGGAGAGGGCGGCAGCCTGTGAAACGTACCGGGACTCGTCTAAGTCACTTCGGGCTGCTATAGCGGATGCCAAGTCCCGGGCGTGGAACGAACTCCTCGAGGGCCTCGACAGAGACCCTTGGGGCCGGCCATATAAAATGGTGCTGGGGAAGCTGCGCCCATGGGTCCCTCCCCTAACGGAGACCCTAGAACCCGATTTCGTGCGAGGAGTGGTGGAAGCACTCTTCCCACGGATCGGAGGGGGTGACGTTAGGCAGGAGGAGCCGCCGCCTCCGGCATGGACTGACGACCTTTCGGTCACGACGGAGGAGCTCAAATGGGCAGTGAAGCGCCTCGCCGCGCGAAACACCGCACCAGGTCCCGACGGAATTCCGGGTCGGGCCTGGGTGTTAGCTCTGGCTGTGCTGGGCGATAGGCTGAGGCGCCTGTTCAGCAGCTGCCTTTGTTGTGGCCACTTTCCCACGCAGTGGAAATCGGCGAGGCTGGTCCTCATAAAGAAGGAAGGGAGACCCGCGGACTCCCCCTCTGCGTACCGACCCATCTGCCTGCTGGACGAGGTGGGCAAGCTCTTCGAGCGGATTATTGCCTCCCGTATCGGCAGGCACTTATCCAGCGATGGCCCGGACCTGTCAGACAGCCAGTTTGGCTTCCGTCAGGGTCGCTCGACAGTGGACGCGATTATTCGCGTCCGAGAGCTGTCCGAGCAGGCAACATCCCAGGGCAGAGTAGTGTTGGCTGTCAGTCTTGACATAGTCAATGCTTTCAACTCTCTGCCTTGGAGGGCGATCAGGGAGGCCCTGGTGTACCACCGTCTGCCTCCCTACCTGCGCGACGTTGTCGGAGCGTACCTGTCTGATAGGGGCATACGCTACATGGGTCGGTACGGAAGTACCGAGCAGGGGGATGTCGTGTGCGGGGTTCCACAGGGGTCGGTGTTAGGCCCTCTCCTGTGGAATCTCGCGTACGACGCTGTTCTAAGGACGGCACTCCCCAACGGCGTCAGTGTCGTTTGCTATGCAGACGACACTCTATTTCTGGCCGAAGGGGAGTCCTTCGAAAGGACCGTAGAGCTCGCCGAGCTCGGGGTGGCACGCGTTGTGGAGAAGATCCACGAGCTGGGGCTTCGGATAGCGCCTCATAAGACCGAGGCGCTATGGTTCCACAAACGCAGGGGAGCGATACCTCCCAGCTTGACGGTGCGAGTAGGTGACGCAGAGGTCCAGGTCGGCCGTCATATAAAGTACCTGGGCCTCATTATAGACAGTCGCTGGAGCTTTGAGGAGCACATCGACCGCCTGGTCCCCCGAATACAAAGGGTAGCGGGTGCTATGCACAGACTGCTGCCTAACCTCGGGGGACCGTGGGAGGGAGTCCGCCGCCTCTACGCAGGAGTCGTGCGATCCATTGCGCTCTATGGGGCGCCCGTATGGTCGAAAAGACTATCGGGCGTCCGGCGTCTCGCGGCCAAACTGAACGCCGCGCAGCGTCAAATCGCAATTCGGGTCGCACGCGGATACCGGACAATATCGTACGAGGCGGCGAATATCCTGGCGCGGTTCCCACCCCTGGATATCCTGGCGGATATGGACGCGAGGGTCTACGACCGGATTCGTGTCCTACGTCAGAGAGGCGGGACCGTACCCGAGAGGGCGGTCGCAGAGCTCCGGAGGAAGGCTCGACGACGTGCGCTTAACTGCTGGCGTGAGCGGCTCCATGAGCCGCGAAGTACACGGCAGCGCGTCGTCGGAGCGATACTTCCCTGCTTCCAGGCCTGGCTGGACCGGGAAGGCCGAGGCGTCACCTACCGCCTTACTCAGGTGCTCACCGGACACGGTTGTTTCGGTGACTATCTGAACAGGATCGGGAGGGAGACTACAGTGCAGTGTCACCACTGCGGAGGCGATCAGGACTCTGCACAGCACACGCTCGAGGAGTGCCCAGCGTGGCATTCCGAGCGGCAAGTCCTGATCGAACACACTGGAGAAGACCTCTCCCCACCGGCCCTAGTAGCGGCGATGTTGGGGAGCCGGGCGGCATGGGACGCCGCGGTCGCCTTCTGCGAGACCGTCATGGAGCAGAAGGAGAGCGCAGAGCGAGACCGCGAGCGGGCAAATCCCGCCCGAAGACGGAGACGCCGGGGACGCCAAGTTGGCCCCCCGATGCGTCACAACAACGCCCCGGGATAAGGGCGCCCAGGGTCGCGGACGGTCGGAGAAGGGGCTCAGGCCGTCCATTTCCAAGCGACCCCTGGAAGGCAGCGGTAGTACGGCGTAGTCCCGTCCCGCTGCAGCGCAGAAACGCTGCGGGAGTGTTGGCCCGGCATTATTGCCGAGCCGGAAGAGCTTTGGCGAAGCGCTAGGAGGGCCGTGGACGCACATTGCTTCCCCATAGCCCTTCGACATGCGCTTAGGAGACTACCGGGGGGGTTTTAGTGGGTAAAAATCCCACATAACCCGACTCCTCCCCTAAGGAGCCGGGTATCTTTTCGAAGATTTCCCCCTCGACAACAAAAAAAAAAAAAAAAAAGGTGTAGTGTAGGTGTAGGGTAGGTGTAGGGTAGTTGTAGGTGTAGGGTAGGTGTAGGGTAGGTGTAGGGTAGTTGTAGGGTAGGTGTAGGGTAGTTGTAGGTGTAGGGTAGGTGTAGGGTAGGTGTAGGGTAGGTGTAGGGTAGGTGTAGGGTAGGTGTAGGGTAGTTGTAGGGTAGGTGTAGGGTAGGGAAAATGGCAGAACAACGTCTGCCGGGTCAGCTAGTATTTCATACACTTTAAGCTTTTATTAGTAACTAGAGTTGACCCGCCACTTTGAACGCACAAATTATTTACCAGATTTTAAGTTTTATTTATTATTTTACTTAAAATAATTTTAAGAAAACAAACAAAAATTCTAAAAAGGTTGATTTGGAGTCAGGGATACCTAAAAACCATAATCGTAATCTTTTTCTTGTAATAATATCTTAAAACTATCTTTAATGTACAGACACACTTCTGTTAGAGTTTTATAATAGTTTAGATAAAACCTACAAAGCTACTTATTGTCAATCCGTAGTGCCTTGGAGTTGAAATACCGAGTTTTTAGAGATCTCTAAAAAACAGTAACTATTAAGTAACAGTTTGACACCACTTGCCATTTACTAAGACGAAACATTTGACGGCACAAAACAAAAGACAAAAGTACGGTTGATGAAAAACTGTTGTAACAATATCAAAAGAAATGTTACTTAATTCAACAAACGGCCAGTAATTGGCAATTGGGTATTTGACTACATTCAATTTATTTTATTTTTATCTTATCATTAAAAAAAAGGTTGGAAAATAACGCTAAACTCCCATTGTCATTTAGTTTTGAGCTTGAATACTATTTTTAATAACAAGATAAACTTTAAAAAGTAATGAAATGTTGATGACGTCACAACTCCGAATTGAGTACAAATTTCATACAAAGCGTACGTTTTGACGTCCAATAAAGAGTAGCTGATTTGACAAGTACCTTATTGCTGTTTCATTTTATTGACTTTAAATTTTTTAATTCCTTTGAATTTTGTCAAAAGAAAAGAAACGTAAAACAAAACTCTAATTAAGTTAATATTGCGCTATTTATTTCAATCATAGCTTTATGCCATGTTTGTTTAGGATTGTTCCACTTAATATCAGTACGTTTCTGCAATATTTAGTGTAAAAAAAAGTCGCTATCCACATCTATCCTCATAATTTTTTTTTTCTCCACTTACTTCTTCAGTAATTTTACGCTTAGAGCCGGGACTAATTAAGATTTGATTTGTTTTTCAATACAGGGTCCTTCTTAATATGCTGACACTTTTTTAATAAAAGTTGTTCATTTTGATGGTCTGAAGTGGTAGCCCTTTTAATATGTAATGTATTTGAGTTTTCACCCTGCTCGTCAACTGCAACTGCACGTCAACTGCACGTCTCGTACGTAGATACCACGAACTGTTTAATTTTAGCACGTATAAAAACAATTACGTGTCTTTAATTAGGGCTTCAAAGTCATTACAGGTTGTTGTCTATTGCGAGGTCAAGGTGACCTTAGTCGGCCTTTAAACTAACACAGTTTTTAAAGAAAGAAAATCACACATACATGGTCCTTCTTAATATGCTGACAGTATTTTAAGGGTATGCCCAGACCATCAAACTAAACAATCTTCGCTATGGGACCAACATCGAAATCGCAAAAAAAAAATCAGCTGTCCAATACATTTGGCTCGAGTAGGTTTGTAGTTTTGTAAGGAATAGGTGATTTTTTTTTCGCGATTTCGATGTTGGTCCCATAGAGAAAGTTGTTCAGTTCGATGATCTGATCATCCCCTTAAAAAAGTGTCAGCATATTAAGAAGGACCCTGTATATTGCAGGTTACAGATACCGGAGAGTTTTTTTAATAAACTGTTTACATTAGGGCCTTTATTGTCAAGTACAGTCTAGGAAATAAGCATGGTATATTATGTTTTATGGCTAATCTAGTCAGAGTTAATAATCAAGACAGAATTTCCATTCTGTTTTAAGGTAGCTTTTCTCTGTAATGGTTTACTAAAAATTTTTACATAAACATATTTACCATATTGTTCTTTGTGTTTTTATGTATAACTTACCTTAAAAACATAATTGTTGTGATTTTGCGAGCGGACGTGTATGAAAAGATGCATAAAAGTTGACTAGACGAAAATAAATAGGTCTATCAGGATCTTAGCGAGTGGTAATACTGCCTATAGCATCGTGAGACAATGGAGTGAGCGAATGGTTTCGTATTTTAAGTCCGTAACATATGATAATGACTCAAGCCGTGCTTTGTCTGTAAATAAAACTAAATTGTCTCACAATTATGATGGTTTCGAATCGCAAATGCATTCGGTACGATGACGAAATACTAAGCTTGATTTTGATGCAACTCGTATAGTAACTTATCTTTATATATTATATAAGTGTTGCACTCAAACAGTGCTTTGACTGTAATTAAAACTAAAATATATCACTATTATGAAATTATGATGGTTTCGATTCGCAAATGCATTCGGTACGATGACGAAATACTAAGCCTGATTTTGATGCAACTCGTTTTAGTAACTTAAATATGTTTAAATATTATATAAGTGTTGCACTCAATCAGTGCTTCGTCTGTAATTTAAACGAAAATATATCACTCTTATGAAATTATGATGGTTTCGATTCGCAAATGCATTCGGTACGATTTTGGTGCAAATCTTTTTAGTAACTTATGTTTATACAACCCTAGTTTTGAATTAATTACATAATTTTAAGGGTTTTAGTTATTCAGACAATGAAACGAAATAACTTTTAAGGAAAATAACAGAAAGTACAAGGGCTTAATGTAGAATTCAGAGCTTCAGGAAAAGGCCTAGCAATTAATCCAGTTAAAATACAAAGAAGTACCTTTAACAAAGGTCTTTGAACTTTGACTGACTACTTACTGACCTTAAAAACCATGAAAGACCCTATGTATGAACAACGTCGCGTATTAAGAGAAGTTTATTCCGAATGCGTAAATGCGCGCTGCATACAAACGAAGTCTGGTGATATTTTCAATACTAATCAATTAAAGTCAATGAAATTTTGCAGAAACAATCTAGATACAAATCTCTATGCTTGTATCTTATCCGATTGTCTTTAAGAAAAATAATTGAGGCACTGTAACTTTAAAACTATACATTTTAACAAAAATCTGATATTATACAAGCATAGAGATTGGTTCACTAATGTTTGTCCAAAAACTTTTTGGCAAATTATTACTTAACAAGCAACGTTTCATGTAATGTTCATTTTACAAACACCTTGTTCCGCAAATTGATCATTTTACAAATAATCGCTTAACAAAAATATTTTTTGCAAAAGCTTGTCTTTACAAATGTACCTAATGTATTTTTTTCTTTTATGTATTTTTCATGTAATATTGTTACTATTTTACAAAATCACGTATTAACAAAATAGATAGCTTATAGAATATGGAACAGAAAATAACATTGATTTCAAACCAAAAGTCTGCATATTAGACTTTGAAAAAGCAGCTATCTTAAGCTTGCGATCAAATTTTGAAAACACAGTCCTGCACGGTTGCAATTTCCATTTGGGCCAAATAATTTACAGGTAAGTAAGTACTAAAGTTTTTTTTTTCTAAAAACAAAAATGGTTTCTGGCATCATTGTTGTCGCAAGTCAAACCTAACCTAACCTACTCATTTTACTTTGGATAGCCTAGTGAAGTCGGCTAAACTAGTTTAACACGAGCGATTCGGTTCTGGCACTCGCCGGCCGCTGCCGCGGCACGCTCGCTCCGCTCGCTCGGCTCGTGCGGCGTGGTCGCAAGTCAAACCTAACCTAACCGACTCATTTTACTTTGGATAGCCTAGTGGAGTCGGCTAATCTAGTTTAACACGAGCGATTCGGTTCTGGCACTCGCCGGCCGCTGCCGCGGCACGCTCGCTCCGCTCGCTCGGCTCGTGCGGCGTGGTCGCAAGTCAAACCTAACCTAACCTACTCATTTTACTTTGGATAGTCTAGTGGAGTCGGCTAAACTAGTTTAACACGAGCGATTCGGTTCTGGCGTGGTCGCAAGTCAAACCTAACCTAACCGACTTCATATATTTTACTTTGGATTGGAAAACTATTAAGATCGTTAGCAATCCATTTGAAATTAAAATAGGCTGTTGTTAAGTTTTACTTTTGTTGATTTATTAAAATTACGAATCATAATGATGTTTTTTTTTATTAATTATTTTGGTTGACATTAGTAAAATGTGTGCCTAATAATAATGCAACATGTCGAATAATGCAATACACCAAGTGTTGTTTGTTTAAATAACATGAATGATAAATGAATCGTTTGTCAAATGATATGTCGCAAAATGAAAATAAGTCAGGTGATTAGTTTAATACTTGAATAATTTGTAAAATCAGTAATTGTGTAAAGATGAAATAACGATTCATTTTTTTGCCAGTAGTTGGTTGTCAAGTAAAAATTTGCAAATTGACTGTCGGTGAAATGACAGGACACCATAGAGATTGCTTTCTAGATTGTTTCTGAAAAATTTCACTGATTTTAATTGGTTAGTAAAATATAACCAGACTTCGTTTGTATGGAACGCGCTAACAGTAATATACCCTTAAACCCTTTTATGAGAGTTATGTGACTGTTGTTGTCTTGGTGACTAACGCATTTGCCTCCTTGGAGATGGATATCCACATCCGGGAGATATACACGTTTCTTCCCCTGAACGGTGTTGGCCTCATTTATCATTTTTTCGAAGGGCGAAGAAAATAAATGTCTAGCGGTCAGTTGCACGTACGTTCATTAAAGTTGATTCTCCATTAAATCTCTTGCTAGCTTTTACTATGTCAACAAGACAAAAAGTGACAGCAAGAGATTTAATGGAGGATTAACTTTAATGAACGCACGTGCAACTGACTGTAGGTGACTTAATTTTTCAATCTTTAATTTAATTTGATTTAAATGTCTACGGGTCAACACAAAATATTACATTTAGGTCGAAGTATGGCTGGTTTCCCAGCCCCCGCGATAAGATTAGATAGTAAACCCTTAATTAACGTAAATTACAAAATTAACTAGTCTTAAAAACCGTCAGCATATTAAGAAGGACCCTATATACGAAAAACGTCATGTAGCAAACCCTTAAACGCTTAAAAAATTGAAATTAGTTGTCTCAATTGACTAGTATAATATTAGTCAAATGATAACACTAAATTAATAAACAAATTCTAAAAACACACCTAACTGTATAACATCAAAGTTTAAATTTCGACACAGCGTCAAAACGAAGGTCAAGTATGATGACGTAACTCACCCCAAGGCCAGCCGAAGGTCGTTGCGCAGGAGTGGAGTGGCACAAATTACTCCGTAGCTCGTTCACTACTGAGAGCCAGCCGACGAAGCGAGGCGGTTTCACAACCCTAGTTGTGTCTTAATATTTCGCGGTGATTGTAAATCGGTAAGGACTTTTTAGAAGCGTTTAGAACGTTAGGCCCTTGAGTTGTCTAGCTTGTCCAGAAAACTAGGGGTTTCTGAGTTCGACTTGGTAGGATTAACAATGCCGTGTCCATTATTTATTAAAACACCCGTAATACCTATTTATACATGGACTCTAACGAACTTGTTAAAAAAAAACTGTTGAACATTTTTAGTTTTATTTACGATGCTCTATGTCATATGTAGGGTGTATGAAAACACCCTAGTAATATTTAAAGGGGTGGTAAACTGAACAAAATTCACTTTTTGATTTTTAAACACTTTTCGAATTTTCAGGGGTGGTTCAGACCAACAAACTCAACAACTTTACGATGGGAGCAGACCTGAAATAGAAAAAGAAAATCTGCTGTTTCGTTTATTTCGAGTCGAGTAGGCATTACAATTTAGTATGGAACATCAGATTTTTCAGGTTTGCTCCCTTAGTGAAAGATGTTTAGTTTCAATCAATTATTAATACTTCATTTTACACCAAAAAAACATAGTATATAGAGAGTGAGCAAACATGAAATACAGCATACAGTTTGTTCTGAACCATTCTGAGGCGTTTACAAAATCACCTAGTATAATAATTGTCTCATTCGAAAAGTTCTTTCGGTAATACAGGGTGTAGTAAAACATGTTTCCATGTTTCGACATCAGATTAACCACATTATGCATGCTTTATCATACGTTTTTAAATGAAAAGTAAGGAAATATTTATGTTTTAGTTTGAAAGCAAGTAGACAACATTTTCCTCAAAAAATCGGCTTGGCAGTTTTTCCCACTCTATCTTCACCGATTTAGCGAGAGGCCGAGAGAATGCCTTTGCCCTGCAGTAGGGAGGTAGCGGACCATTGGGCAGTCGGGAGGTTTGGGCAACACCTCGTAACTCGAGATTTATAGTAGATTTTTAATGTTGTTTTCTATGGTAGTTTAGTTTAGTTAATGGCCCAACTTCTCACCCAAATATCATCTTTCATTTCGTTCAGTTTTTAAAGTCACACGCGATGGGATTGGTGGTTTCTTGAGTGTCAAATGAAATATGTTGTTATGATTTCTAATAAAATAAGTAACAAAAGCAAGCTGCGATAAAGTGTACGTTTCTTTGTAAACATCTAATTCTATGTTTATCAAAGATTCTATTAACCAGTAACGTGAGTTAGAACATTTGACTCAAAATTTATTTTAAAAAAAGTGTATATGGAGCATTGGGCACTGATTTTTAAGGATGGTTTGGACATGCCCAATGCTCCCACCGTTACTCTGTGTTTTGGTATAGTACTTTTGTGGATTTATGTTCAACTGTCTAACGTGTCAACTGTCTACGTTGGGCGAATTGTTGAAGTTAGTCACTCTATGGCAACTATCAAATTTATGCTTATGAGAAAGATACGAAATACATTTATGTACCCAGATGTCGAAGACATATCAAGCAGTCCATTGGATAACATTAAAACAAAATTGCCGAAACCAACTACAGAGTTGTCAATTTCATACAAAAGTTTGACGCACAATACGCGTAGACGGTACAATTAAAAGTAATATTTTATATATGGAAAAATAGTTTAGAAAATCTAGATGCCGCATATCATAAAAAATTTGCAATTTATAATACAATTATGAAGAATTTAGATTTAGATTTAGATTTTTTTGTGCCTGGTGTTACGTCCAATTTCCCTGATCCTCCTTTATCGAACGACCAGAATCTAGTAGCGACGTCAGACGGTATTCACGGTGCGGTCATGAGTTTTAAAAATGGGTCTGCTGGTGGTCTGGATAGCATCACGCCGCAACATTTGAAGGATTTAGTGGGTGTAACTGGGGATGCCGGTAGGGCGTTACTGTCTAATTTGACGTCCCTAGTAAATCATATGCTGTCTGGTCAGGTTCCAGCTAGCATTTCCCGCATACTTTATGGTGCAAACTTGTGCGCCTTAAAGAAAAAGGACGGAGGGATAAGGCCCATAGCGGTAGGCTGTACTTTACGTAGGATAGCGTCTAAGGTCTGCTGTAAACATATAACGCCGATTTTAACCAGCAGGTTTCAGCCACAGCAGTTAGGATTTGGAACCAAAGGTGGCTGTGAGGCAGCAGTCCATGCAGCTCGCACTTTTGTCGTCAATGATGGGGGACAGGTAGTGTTGAAAGTTGACATCAAAAACGCGTTCAACTCCGTTGACAGGGGTGCCATGTTACGCCGGGTAAAGGAGGAGGTCCCTTTAATTTATAATTACTTATGGCAATGCTACAGCGAACCGTCTGTATTGGCGTATAGATCACATTTTTTGCAATCGGCGGTTGGATGTCAGCAGGGTGATCCTTTGGGCCCGGCGATTTTTAGTTTAGCCATCCATCCCTTGTTGACAAGTTTGAATTCGAAGTTCAACGTATGGTATTTGGATGACGGCACGGTAGGGGGTGACTGCGAGACAGTTTTGAACGATTTTGGCAGGTTGATTGAAGAGTTTGGTACCATGGGGCTCGAATTTAATTTTGCAAAGTGTGAGCTGTATTTATCTGGTGCGGTCGCTACGGAGGAGAGACGGAATATGATAGCGCGGTTTAATTCCCTGGCACCCAATATTAAAGTGCTTAGCGAAGAAAACTTCAAGCTTCTTGGGGTACCAATTTTGGACGAAGCTATTCCAGAATACATTAATGAGCAAATATCAAAATTTAGCAGAACCTCGGAAAGATTAGTTCAAATCAATTCGCATATGGCCCTTTTTATTATTCGCTATTGCTTATTCGTTCCAAAGTTCACGTATGCTTTGCGGTGCGCTCATATCTGGAAATTCACCGAGCACATGACTGCCTTGGATGGGTTGATTCAGGGGGTTCTCACGAGGGTTTTAAATTGTCCTATGGATGAACGAGTTTGGACACAAGCTTCTCTTCCCGTGCGTATGGGAGGTATAGGAGTCAGAAGGGTGTCCGGTATCGCCCTCCCAGCTTACTTGTCGTCCGTACATAGTGTGCGACATCTTCATGGAACTATTATTGACCCATCATTGGGTACCGTGGAGGTGACGCACTTGTCGGGCGCCGAGACTGCTTGGCGTGAGGCGTGTCCAAACAGTGAGCCTCCAGAAAACCGTGCTTCTCAAAAGGGGTGGGATGAGCCTCTCTGTAAGTTAGAGTACCAGGGTTTACTCGACAGCGGCGCGGGCTTACGGGACCGGGCCCGCCTTTTAGCAGTTGCTGAGGGAGAGTCTGGTTTGTGGTTACAGGCCTGGCCATCCGCAAATGTGGGGACTTTATTGGACAGAACCACTTTGACCCTGGCCGTGTGTTTGAGACTGGGGGCCAGATCGGTTCATCCGCATATTTGCCACTGTGGTGAGCGGGTTGGTCAGCTCGGTCATCATGGGCTTTCCTGCCTCAGCAGCGCGGGTCGTTTGCCGCGTCATTCTGCCCTGAACGATATAATCCGCAGTGCCTTAACAACTTCCAATGTTCCTGCGGTGCGTGAGCCATCGGGTATTTTACGTACTGATGGAAAGCGTCCTGATGGCATGACTGTGGGGCCTTGGAAGTTGGGAAGGTCTTTGGTATGGGACGCAACTTGTGTGGACACATTGGCGGCGTCACATATTAGTAGGACTTCGTCGGGTGCGGGTGCTGCTGCGGCATCGGCGGAGTTATCGAAGCGCCGGAAATATGTGGATATTGGAGAGGGGTATATGTTTGTTCCTTTGGGAGTTGAGACCCTGGGACCATGGGGACCCGATGCAAAACAGCTTATAAAGGAGATATTGGCACGCCTTATAGAGACCACTGGTGATAAGAGGGCTGGCAGTTACCTACGTCAGCGCATAAGCTTGGCGATTCAGAGGGGGAATGCTGCCAGCGTTCTTGGAACCGTCCCTCGGGGAGAGGCTTTGGAGGAGGTTTACAGGTTGTAGGTCCCCCCGCCCCCCCTTTTTTTTTTTTTTTATTGTTTTTTTTTGTTTGTGTAGGAATTTGACGAAGCTTGTTTCAGATATACGGGATGTATTTATTGACGAAACGTGTTGTGGATCAGAGTGGTGTATTTCCATTGACAAAGCCTGTTGCGGATGTGAGTATTGTATTACCTTTGACGAAGCCTGTTGTGGATACGCATATTGTATTTTTTCTATAATTTCTGACATTTATTTTGAAATATAAGCCTATGTACTTATTTAATAAAATGTCCATTTGATGATGTATGTATCTGGTAACTAAATAAATACAAAATAAAAAAATAAAAAAAAATTATGAAGAAATAAAACTTTGAACTTATCCATAGAAAATTTCGAAGCTTTATATCTTCGTAATTATATTATAAATTGCAAATGTTATGTGATACGCGGCATCTAGATTTTCTATACTATTTTTCCATATAGTGTAAAATATTACTGTTATTATTACAGTCTTCGCGTATTATGAGTCAAAGTTTTGTATGAAATCGACAACTCTGTAACCACCTTAACATGGAAGCTCAAAACAATCAATTTTTTTCAAGTCTACTGTAAGAAATTGGTTTGTTGTTCAAGTTTTGATAATGTATGGCGTATTTATTACTCTGCCAAACCTCCCGCAGAGGAGGATATTTAATCAGTTACAATACAAGAAAATTTCTAAATACTGTCAAAAGTGCCCAAACCTCCTAGTGGTCGGGTGGTTTGGGCACTTTTGACAGGGTTTAGAAATTGTCTTGTATTTAACTGATTAAATTTCGAAAACTGTTCTTCGCAATAATTTGAGCCCAATATGTGGCCCATTGAAAATAGAAATAAATATTTGATTCTGTGCAAAAATTACTATTTTATTACTACTTATGTAAAAAATGGTCCCCTACCTCCCTATATTTCTGAAAGCTACGACATAATGATTTGCTTATACGAGTTGGTTATAATTTGACACACATTAAAATAACATAATTACGCCTCTGTTCACAGATAGCAGGTCGCAGACGAACGATAGTCTGCTCTGCATTTAAATTACAGTCAAACATGTATACGTAGACTTCCGTATGTGTGTTTAAACAGTTTTAGCTAGAAAAAACGGCCATGAGCGTGTCGGATTCGCCCATGATAGGGTTCCATTATACAAATGGCTACGGTAGCCATTGTATAAGTAGAATAGGAAAAAAAATCGATATAAGTGAGTATAGTACCTAACAGAAGTTTTGAAACGTAACGATAGCGCGATTTATTTTCCTGCAACGCCATCTATTTATTTTACTGTTTTTTTCCGAAACTAGTTGGGCTGTAGTAGCTTCATAATTTTCATTGTAATATTTTAAAAATTTTTATCCAGCATTTTGGAAGTTTGGGGGGGTTACAGAAGTGGGAATTAAACTATTTTTTTCTAACCCCTATTTCGTTGTATGGGGGTCGAAAAAAATTTGTTGACTCTACATGTCTGTTTTTGTGTTCATGTTAAATTTCGATTCAAAGGTGCAAAAATGAGCGTGTTATTGAAGCGGGGCGTACAGACAGATAGAATGGACGAAAGTATAAGGGTTCCTTGTTTGACTACGGAACCCTAAAAATGGTTACTAAAAAGAGTTGCAGCAAAACCTAGCTTAGTATTTCGTAATCATACCGAATGGATTTGCGAATCTAAACCATCATATTTGGGAGATATTTAATTTTTATGTACAGACGAAGCACTGATTGAGTCATATTATGTTTTACGGACATTTAGTAGTACTGTACTACTAACCTCCATAAACGACATTTGAACGGCTGTATCTCCTAAACCAACTGACAAAACATGACAGTTTTTAGGGTTCCGTACCCAAAGGGTGAAAACGGGATCCTATTAGTAATAGTGTCCCGTAGCCTACGTTGTCCGTCTGTCCGTCCGTCCTACCTATTTAGGGCTGTAGTTTTTGAACCGTATCAGCTAGACAGGTGAAATTTTCACAGAATATGTGTTATTATAGTGGATTTGCTCAACAAACACACTTACAAAAAGTCAAAAATTAAGGGGAGTCCTCATACAAGAAACTAGTTTCTATCACCGTTCTTTTCTTCTCGCTCTATCGTATAAACGGCCATACATACAAGCGTCAAACTTTGTGTAAATAACCGGTCAAGTGTGTGTCGGACTCGTGCTAAAGGCACCGAAGAAAAAAATTTTTTACTTGTAAGTGGTGTGGTACGTACCCCTCGGTGCGCAAGTAGCTCGACTCTGGCCGGTTTTTATTATTATACTGTTCGCATAGCTACAGTGCATATTACAATAATACATCCATATTCTTTTTTTGCAACCATAACTACTGACCTTTTAACGGCTATAAACTCCTAAACCGACTGGAGTTATACAGGGAGACCTGGTCCATCCCCATCATAGAGATGCTCTTCACCTCATCAATACTGAATCAGCCTTGCAACTGATAATACCAAAAAGTACGTCTGTCTCTTATACTATCATGATGTCTCAGTTTTCCTTTAGAAATTGATTTTAGGCTTAATTCAAACCCAAACGGCAGCGGCCAGCTGTTTGATAGTTGAATGTATAGCTAGACAGCTTGCAGGCAGAGGCGAAATTTTTTCGCGTCCAGGATCACCTAGTCCCTTAGTATTAGTTCATCAGATTTCCCCTTTTCGCATCCCACAAACAATGTATGTATTTTAGTGGGCTCCATAGCACTGCATGAATCCTTAATACAGTTATAGAGAGTTACGCGGTTATTAATTGAAGTTAAAGTTAAACATAAGTCTTACTGGTCCATGAAAGAGTTGATAAAGGGAAAACTTCCTCTGTCACTCAAACATAAACTCAACGACATGTGTATCCTTCCTATCTAAACCAACGGTGCTCAAACGTGGTCATTTACGAAATCTCAGATATCCAAACTCCAGGTTTGCTAAAGAGCAATGGAGCGCAGCATATTAGGTGTCGGAAGGATCGACCGTATCAGAAACTGCGCTCCAAGACCCGCATTGCTGATGCAGGTGTTAAGACAAGTTTATTCCGAAGACGTAAAATGCGCGCTGCATACAAACGAAGACTGGTGATATTTTCAATACTAAACAATTAAAGTCAATGAAAATTTTTATAAACAATCTAGAAACTAATCTCTATGCTTGTATGAAGTCAGATTTTCGTTAAAATACACAGTTTTAATGCTACGATTAATTTAAGATTTGTTTGGAAATCGCACTGTTACTTTAAAACTGTACTTTTTAAACGAAAATCTGACTTCATACAAGCATAGAGATTAGTTTCTAGACTGTTTTATAAAAAAATTCATTGACTTTAATTTGTTAGTATCAAAAATATCACCAGACTTAGTTTGTATGGAGCGCGCCGAATTATATTCCCTTAAAGCCACCAAACTGAAGTGGGACTGGGCCGGACATGTTTGTCGCATGCATACAGAGCGGTGGGCAACAATCACGACCCAATGTGAGCCCAACAATGGGACGAAATAGGAAAACAAAGTTAATCATAACAGCAGAAACTCCAAAACAACAAAAACGCGGTAAGAATCCGTTAAAATGAAAATCGAATGAAAAGTGAAGTGTTTCCTTGAACATTTTTTGCTCCGTCACACAAGCTAGAACTTAACAAAATTGATACTCTGTGCTAGATACAGGCCCATATCACAGCCTGTAAGGGACATATTTTGTAATATGCACACACAATATTGCATGTCACTCGTGATGCAATTGTCCGGTGCAATGCAACCGGAGTTATCTTGACTGTTCTTCGTTATGCATAATCTAGAATTGTGTCAGTTTTCAACTGCCATTTCGATATTGTTCAGTTTTACATACCGGGTGTAAAAATTCGTTGCATCTTAAACAGGGTGCTACAGACAATAAAACTGAACAACTCCATAGTGAAGCCAACATCGAAATTGTGAATTAGGTGTAGGTATCATACGTGTAGGCATGCAGCAGATTTTTAGTTCCGTGATTTCGATTCTGGCTCCATATGAGTCTGGAATATCCCTTTGATATTTATCGCATTTAATTTACATACTGTACATAAACTCACGACCAAAACGCAAATAACAATTTTACGGTTCCGTAGTCAAACAAGGAACCCTTATTCTTTCGTCCATTCTGTCGGTCTGTCTGTATGCCCCACCTCTATAACTGTCTCATTTGCATCTATTGAATCGAAATTTGGCATGAAGATAGATAACAGTAACCCAAAAACAGAAATGTAGTAGTTATGAAGAAAACAATTTTTTTCGACCTATTATCAGAGCCTACATTTTTGGCAATACTAAGATCTTTAAACTAAAAAAGAAGTTTTTTAATCTTTGAACTGAAGGAGATAGTCTAGGGTTGAACCTGTCTCGTCTGATGTGCTTTAAAACCTTGTGTCAATTTAATCTAGATGCTAATCTTAAAATTGTTTCTTTTGCCAATGTCTAGTTTAAATAGAAAAAGTACTTGACGTTCTACGGTAGATAACAAATATTTGGTGATTAGTTTATGCACAAAACACACACATGAGCCACCGCAAAACGGTGGGGCTTCGTTGCAAGCAACAGGATCAGACAACCAACATGTGTCCACCCAAGGTCCACCCAATAACAAACTTGCAACACGACTCTAGTGTCAGTGTAAGTAATACAGTTATAATGTTGTTTGATGATATATTTTGTAAGGTAAACTATGGAAGAAACTTTTACGATAATGGATTTCAAATTACCTATCCGTTTCATACGGAATTATAGTAAAAAAAATAGTAAAAGTTTTTACGTAAAACGATTTTATAGTGACGAAAATTGCACTAATAACGGTAAAAATAATTTGATTACATTTTCGTACCATGTTGTAAAATACTACGGGGTGAAATTGATATCTTTAGCATCCTTTTAAACTAAGATTCGACTCATCAAATTAAATAACTTTTACTATGGGAGCAAACTGATCGGAGCAAAAAAAATCTGCTGTTGCATGCATTTGAGTCGAGTAGGCGTTGCAGTTTAGTATGGAACAGCAGATTTTTTTTTGCTCCGATTGGTTTGCTTCCATAGTAAAAGTTGTTCAACTTGATGGGTTTAAAAGGATGCTAATGATATCAATTTCACTCCATGTACACTGGAAATTTGTGAGTATAACCTATGTTAACCTATTTTCAAAATAATTAAGACGAAAAAAGATATTACAATAGGGCTTTTTTTTTAATTAATACTTTGTTATTGATTATAAAATAAATAAATATCTTGGACATTGTCACACAAATTATCTAGCCACATTTAAAGTACCAGAATCTAGCCTGGACTTGTGTTATGATGACTAGACAACGATATTGCAATTCATAGCAATTTTGCTTTCATCTCTAGTACAGGTGCGATGGCCAGCCAAATCTAGGTCTGAGCTAGATTTGAGCTAGACTTGAGCTAGATTTGAGCTAGATGTCATAACCAGAACAATATTACATAAGCTGAACATTTACTTTCTAAAAAAATTTTTTTAATTTTTTGTGTTTTGTAATTTAAGTAGTATGTACAATGTAGCAAGCGCCCACGATTTTACAATCAAAATTAATTAACATACTTAGTATTAATCTAAAATATTAATCTCTATTGTAATACCTTTTAATTATTTTGAAGATAGGTTGACTGTAAAGGAGATCCTTTGACCACCTTCCGTCTACGTCACCTGACTCTCAATCTTACCGCTACCACAAAGTTCTCGTCGAAACAATTTTTTTGCTATATTACCTATACAACGTGTTAATAATAAGCGCAAAACCTCAAAAACCCTTACTGATTCATAACAAAATAATTAGATTGAAACAATAATTTCATTATTATGATAGTTAAAATTTAAAGTTATTAGCATTTCAAGTTTTGAGGCAAAAATGATTTGTTATCATTTCAGCTACGAATGAAAGCGCTAACGTGCTCATGGATACATTTCAAGAATCTTGTTTTGGTAGTAAGTAGGGTGAGTGTGCCCGTGCGGTGGGTTGAGATCGAGTTCAGTAAAATTTAAATTTTACAAACAAATCTACACTAATATTATAAAGAGGAAAGATTTGTACCTATTTTTGTATGTTTGTATGTTTGTAATGAATAGGCTCAAAAAGTACTGGGCCGATTTAAAAAATTCTTTCACCAATAGAATGCTACATTCTTCCAATTTGACATAGGCTACATTTCATTTTGAAATAAATTAGGGATCCTTGTTAAAATTTGAACAATGTAACCGAAGGTGTAGAAAAATGAGTCTTAAAATTTATTTGTCTACCCCGTGCGAAGCCGGGACGGGCTGCTAGTTATTTAATATTTTGAAAAAAATTACGTATGTTGAAACCATGACAATTTGATTCTGCTCTCGATTCTAAACAAACTACTTTCTAGTTTTGCGTTAATTCATTAACACGTTGTATATATATTCATCGAATAGATCCCTTGACCACCTTCCGACTCCATCATCAGACCCTTTATCTTACCGGTACCGAAGAGTTTTCATCAAAACAATTTAAATAACACCAAACACGAGTGCTCTGCTATAATTCATCGAGGAGATCCCTTCACTACCTTTCATCTCCATCATCAGATCAACTCCATGTTACCATTATTGTATTGTCTTCAGAACTATACGTATTTGTATGGTTTTAACTTAATCGATTGAAAGGAAGTGGGTGAAAATTTTATTATAAGAATTTTATCCATTGTTAGTTAGTTTAGATAGATAGACAGCTACGAAGTTGAATAATCGTCTAATCATAAAAAAAGATGATATTGGTGTCGTTAGAACTGTGAAACTCTTCTCTTCATTGCCTAATCTGAGTGAACAACATATTACATAAACATGTAGGTCGAAATCGGGGCAAAGAAATAGAATCTAAGATACAAAGCCTTGTAGTAATACTTTACAGATTACAAATCGGTTTACGGTGCATTGAACTTTTTTGCTATAATGATGTAGTAACGTAATAAATATATTTATTATAATTTGTGTCAATGGTCACGTCACTTGGTAATAATGAGAGAAACCTATTTTCAAAGTCTGTTCTATCGAGTCGATGGCGTGGCATTTTATATTTTTGCAAGACGGTATTTTACAGTTTTTTTGCTGCGTTTTCAGAAAATCACTGACTATCTCCTCTTCGGGGAATATAGTCGTGAGCATATACATGCATACAATATTTTGCATGATAATATGGTATAATTTAATTTACAAAATTTACAAATAGGTACGCAACTGTAAGACATATAAATGAGAACAACAAAAAGAGTATAGAAATAGATCTTAAAGATAAAAAGGTCGTCAGGTGCATCTCCGCGGGACATGGTTCCTAGCATGCTGGCAGCGATCCCCCTTTGGATAGTCAAGCTGATTCTTTGGGCAAGGAAGCTGCCAGCTCAACAGTCACCGGTGGTCTCTTGGAGAAACATCGATAGCTCTTTGATAATTTTTTTGGCTTCTGGGTCCCAAGGACCAGACCAAGAATCGATGCAAACATGAAGCATCCTGATATTCCTTCATACTTCCGCACCTTGAAAATCTCAGCGCCCATGACAATATTATGTGACTCTGAAGGAAATAATGTGGATAAAAGTTGACACGATTCCATCGAAGTCGGTTGTTAGCTTGGCAGTTTTGAATTGTGGTCTAGACCTTTTTTACTTGGATTGAACTTTAAAGCCGTATGAGGGCTTAGAATATACCACCTCATTTCTTCCCGTGGGTTTCGTATGAGGCGACTAATGGATAAGGTTTCTTTTGCAGTGTTTCTATGTGCAAAAGTCTATCCACACGTCATTCTAGCCTAAAAACTGTATACTCCAAAAGATAGGTGACGATAGTTTGTAGTTGTACCAAGCAAACCTTCCTTCTGACTACACCGATAGGATAGGATAGAATCTAGAAGCTAATTTCTATGTTTGTATGAAGCCAGATTTTCGTTAAAGTTACAGTGCATCAAAAATTTCCATACAAATTTTAAATTAATCCTAGCAGTAAAACTGTATATTTTAACGAAAATGTGACTTCATACAAACATAAAAATTCGTTTGAAGATTGTTTGTGAAAAATTTTATTGACCGTAATTCGTTAATATGGAAAATATCACCAGACTTTTCGACATTTTTGCTTACGAAAATGCGTGTTTGTATGCAGCGCGCATTTACGCTTTCGGAATAAACTTCTCTTAAAGGGGGCTTCAAAGTCTCAAACTGAAGTTGGTCCCATAGTAAAAGTTGTTCAGTTTGATGGTCTGAAGAAGTGAGTAACGCATTTATGTTTACACCCTGTAATGTCGTTGAAAATTTAAAATATACTTATATCTCGTGAGTGTAATTTTGTTAACCTACAATTTTTATCATCATTATCTTCTCTACTAAACGACGTTCAGTGTTGGATTAAAACCTCTCCTAGATTTCCACAACGACCGATTTTGTACACCTTGCTTGTTTTTTATCAATTGCTATTATTTTGAAGTATTCTAAAAGAAATTATTGCAATACTATACTGCAATCGATAATCTCAAACGTTAGTTCTTTGTGAGTTGTGATATCTTACTACCAACTTTTACTTATAAATGTCTACGACACACAGCGTCTAGAATGTGAAGTAAAAATAATAGTTCTTAAATAATGTTTTTATTCTTCAGATTTACTTGGAACTAGCGGTGAACGCGACTCCGTACGCAGATCACTGATTTCAAATATTCACAACTTGTGACTGAGTAGACCGATTGCAATATATTAATCCAAACTAAGCCCAATGCTTGTTTGAAAACCTTATACAATCAGTTTTTTAGTTTGTAAGCATGCACAAAGAAATGGAAGAAGAGACAACAATCCTAAATATGGTCTCAAAGCATTCTATTACTTATCCTAAACGCCCCTAATGAATACTTTTGAATTTTTTTTCAATTAACATCCACGCCAAGAATGCAATTTGATACATACTCGTAGCGTAGCATATCATATGCTCACGATATTGACCTGGAGATACTAGACTCACAGTCTCATATAAATCTTAGAAATTTTTTGGCTCAATTGACACATACTTTTTAAACTTCTGCAAAGAGTTTTCAATCACTGCGTTTATTTCAATCGTAATAAGTCTCAGTGGAAAGTAGACCTTATATAGTCCAGGTTTAAAGTCGTAAAAGCTCCTTGTATAACATTGAATCGGATCGATATTTTTAACAACTGAATTTTGAAAAAGGAACAGGTGGTTATTCTTCAGATGTTGACAGTACCTACTTCATAACTGCGACGATGTGGAGTCAAAATTATAACTCATAGAAAATAAGTATGAATGCTGTAGAGCTTTGACTATTTATATGTGGACTGGATACGCGTGTAATTCTACTAACAACAATTTCTGCCACTTTTTGCGGGGGGCGAGGTAACATGAAAACCGCAACTTTGGATTTTATTCCCCATAACTTTAGATTCTAATTTTGAATGTTAAAAATCATGAAAAGTAGTCTCGTGTGAACCTCAAACGTTCTAAGTTCGAAGTTATTATTTCGCAATTATAGGCTGTTTCGTTTAGTGATAAGGTGTAAAATTGAATGTAAGTGCACAAGATCAATTGTGCTTATACCGTGGCAGAGGGGAAATGCTACCGCAAGGCTAGTCCTTATAATAATTAGTCAAAGCTGTAGAGTGATACTAATACGTCATATTTGATTATTAAACGTGCTCGTATTTGGTATGTTTATAGTCAGACAGTTGGCGGGGGTACTAAGGCAAATGAGGTACTTTTATTCGTTTAGTACCTCTTTTGGGTCTGCCATTTTTGGACCGCTGATTGTGCATTTATACCACGTTCCAAATAATGACGAAAAGATTTTCCGATTCCTATTTAGCTTTCTGGTTAATTCTGATTAGAAAATGTAATTTATTTATCTGAGAAATTTTGGACGTTACTAAAGCTGTTCTAAGAATAAGTGAGAGGAAGTGTTTCAAATCTCTGTTTCTGTAATTCAAAATAGCCTTGAAAATTCAGGAGGAGTGTAGTTCAGTTCTATATAATATATATCTATGGCTAATGACTATATGCCCCGAGGGGGTGTCAGAGTTATTCTGAAAACTCAGAAAATCCACGTAATTAGATAGTATGCATAGCATATGCTCACGACTATATTCCCCGAGGGGGTAGTTAGAGATATTCTGAAATATCAGAACATCCACGTTTCACCAGTAGTACCGAAACTCTGTCCAGTGTGACGGGGGATGAGCCCGTCGCCACTTATAATGGATAGTGGATACAATACATGCCTCGAAATTGAAGCATGCAGGTTTCCTCACGATGTTTTCCTTCAAAAAGCCAGTGGTGTTACAAATCGTACATAAATTCCGAAAAACACATTGGCACGAGTCGGCCTGGACGGGGATCGAACTATCGCCTCCTGCACGGCAGGCAAGGTTACTGGCCACTGGACCACCACTGCTATATACCTAACTAGCAGCCCGTCCCGGCTTCGCACGGGGTAGACAAATAAATTTTAAGACCCATTTTTCTACACCTTCGGTTACATTGTTCAAATTTTACCAAGGATCCCTAATTTTTTTCAAAATGAAAAGTAGCCTATGTCAAATTGGAAGAATGTAGCATTCTATTGGTGAAAGAATTTTTTAAATCGGCCCAGTACTTTTTGAGCCTATTCATTACAAACATACAAACATACAAAAATAGGTACAAATCTTTCCTCTTTATAATATTAGTGTAGACTAGTGTAGATTAATAGCTATAGATATACATTGAAATGCTTTTGTTTTTATACCCATGAAACAAATTCCACAATGAAAACAAAAGAACACTGTTCACGGTTGACGCATTTAATGACGCATTGATACATTTTTAAGTGAAGTGACATAATCGTGTCTAGGTGTTTTCATTAAAAAAGAAAAGTTCAGTGACATTCGGTCGACGGCGTCAAAACCTGAAAAAAATGTTGGTGTAAGATCTTAAGAGGATATAATTCGGAGCGCGCTCCATACAAACGTACTATGGTGATATTTTCAATACTAACCAATTAAACTCAATGACATTTTCCAGAATCAATCTAAAAACAAATTTCTATGTTTCTATAGAGTCAGATTTTCGTTGAAATGTATAGTTTTAAAGTTACAGTGCCTCAAAGATTTCCATACAAATCTTAAATTAATCCTAGCATTGAAGCTGTTTATTTTAACGAAAATCTGACTCCACACAAGCATAGATATTTGTTTCAAGATAGTTTCAGCAAAATTTCATTGACTTTAATTGGTTAGTATTGAAAATATCACCATAGTACGTTTGTATGGAGCGCGCTCCGAATTATATCCCCTTAAGTGTTTAGGTTTTTTTCTGTATTCCCTACGATGATGCATGCAAGAATGTAAAGCCAGTTGCTCACTTTTTTGTTAAATTAATTAATATATAGGGCCCTTCTTTATATGCTGACAGTTTTTTAAGGGCATGATCAGACCGTCAAACTGAACAATTTTCTCTATGGCATCAACATCGAAATCACGAAAAAAAATCTGCTCTTCCATACCAACCTGCAAACTTACTCGAGCCAAATGTATGGGACAGCAGTTTTTTTTTTGCCTTTTGAAATTGGTCTAATAGAGAACCCTGTATTATACAGTTCCAATGCTAGGATTAATTTAAGATTTGTATGGAAAATTTTGAGCCACGATAACTTTGAAATTAAATTACATATTTTAACGGAAATCAGTCATATGTAAAGCATAGATATTGGTTTCTAGATGGTGTCTAAAAAACATTTTTATTATATTTGCAAACATTTTCATTGAGGGCGTTCAGGATACGTTTTGGAATACATTGAAACCACTTTTGTATTATTTGTCTGATTGTTTGTGCACGCATTACCTGAATACTACTGACCCGATTTGGATGGAGTTTTCTTAGTTTGGATTAACTTATAGGCTTTATTTCATCGCAATCGGTTCACTCACAAAAAAGTTATGAGTATTTAAAGTCAGTTGCCTGCGCGTACGGATTCGCAGGCGCCGCTAGTCCAAAGTATATTCAAACTTTGTTTGTATGGAGCGCGCCAACGAAGACCATTCGACATTTCATACGTGTAACTAACTTCATTGATAATAGAAATCGTGAAACAGCTCGGTAACAATTGCAATGAAGATGTGTGTGAAAAGAAACATATTCAAAAATTACAATAGCAGAGACATGCCAATTTTCGTAGATCGGTCAAGGTAAGCGAGATCTTTTTGAATAGGATCTAATAAAAAGTCTAGTCTAAAATTTATCTTGAATCAAACCGACACGTCGTCTGCTAAGTGCTAATGCACTTGCGTTTTTTTGTCAGATTTCAGTTGTTTGATATTATTTAGTTAAATGAGGATTGATTTGACTGCGGATTGTTTGATAACGATGTCTGCTAGTAAAAGCCGTTTCAGTATTTACTTTTCCTTCCATTGCTAACCATTCAAAATGGCATTTACGAGTATGTTCTGGTATTAAACAATATTTTCAATGAGAACAATATGTCATTTTACTTTTACAGACTCCATTTGTTTATGTCACTTTCGTCTGTCCTGGGCCAGTCCGCATCCATAGTACCTGCAAATCTCCTTAATATAAAATTAAAGACTGCAAAATTTGTTCTCGGGCGGGACTTGAACCCGCACTCTTCCAAACCGAGGAATTGCGTTTTCCAATTTCGCCAACGAGCCCACTACCCAGAGAACGAAATTTTCAATATATTGCGTCTTTAAGGGACGTGGCGCCATCTATTGGCAGTTATTGCAAACTAACCAACTCGGAAGTCCAATATTACAATTTATACGATATAGAATACACGACCTGTCATCCTCCATCCAGTCGCGTCTGCCTCCTAAATATCGTTTGCGTGCTGCAACTGTCACTGCAAAGTGACTTTTGTCACTCAGTCGCTTCGCTTTACCATAGTATGATGACCCAACTGGTTTAATAACGTTTGAGGTTAATTAAGCTACTGATACTTTAGCAGCGTTACAACTACCAGGCAGATTTCCTTGAATCCCCAGATACATAGATAGGGTCCTCAATATGCTCACGGTTTTATAGGGGATGATCATACCATAGAACTGAATAACTTTCTCTACAGGACCAATTCGAATCCCGAACAAAAACTCAGCTGTTCCATATAAAACTGCAATCCTACTTGACCAAAATTTATATGGGTCCCATAGAGAAAGTTGTTTAGTTTGATGTTGTGATCATCCCTTTAAAAACCGTCAGCATAATTATTAAGTGGGATCATGCATGTGCCCATAACGCTAGCAGCGTTACCGCGATATATCGTTATAGCTATTGCACCGGAAACGATCTAGAGCGGGGGATACATTTCCTCTACCTAGGTCGACGGCCAATTTGAACAACAAAGCTTTTAGCTCACCCCTGTCAAACTCCTCCTCAACGTCGATGGAAACAAAAAGATTGCATGGCTGAATAATTGGCTTTTTTAAGTCAGCTAGTTCTGTGAAGAAGTCACCTCAGACCTCCTAGAAGTGAGACTGAGGTGGCTGGCGGCAAAAAAAGCTGACGCATGTAAAGTCTCACGGGAAGTATTTGCCTTTCTGCCAATTTGTATGTCATACTTTTTATGTGAAACAGAATATTATAGAGTTATAGAAGCGCCTGAAATACTATAAATAGCAATTGTGTATTATAGAGCACTCAACAATGTTAAAAATTTATTCAGGAGGACAATTTTAATTACCACTAAAATGTATTTATTCCAGTGACACAAATTTTCGCTTGTATTTAGGTTATTTACTTTCTTTAATGTGATTTATTACACTATTATTTAATTAACGGGTAACTTGGCTATGCATTTGTCTTCTGTTTTGCTTGTTATGACTGAAGTACCTCATCATCATCAGCATCTCAGCCGAAGGACGTCCATTTCTGGACATAGGCCTCCCCCAAGGATCGCCATAACGACCCGTCCTGCGCTGCCCTCATCCAACGGGTTCCCGCCACCTTCGCCAGGTCGTCGGTCCACCTTGTGGGGCCTACTCTCGTCATATTTAGGTCTAAATTCTAGACTAAAATATACAGGGTGAAATTGATATCATTAGCAATCCTTTTAAACTAAGAGTCTACCCATAAAACTAAACAACTGTTACAATAGGAGCAAACCGAACGGATCAAAAAAAAATCTGCTGTTCCATACCTACTATATTGCAATGCCTACTCGACTTACATGTATGCAACAGCAGATTTTTTTCCTCTGATCGGTTTGCTCCCATAGTAAAAGTTGATCAGTTTGATGGGTAGATTCTTAGATTCAAAGGTTGCTAATGATATCAATTTCACCCTGTAAGTTCATAAAAAGGAAATTCTACAAACAGATTTTCAAACAGATTTATTTCATGTCAAATATAAACTGGAACATTATTTGAATACAAAGCTTATCAGTTCAGTTGCACAATGAGATCTAAATCTAAGTAAATAAATACAATGTTTTATATATATTTTCCTACCTGATACTCTAGCTTACACATTCTTGACAGGTTTTATATTGATCTCACGTCTTTTGTCGTATTTTTTTCGTACACTTATTAAGTAATTGTGATAGAAAATTATGTATTGATTTCATATAGTTTCAGAGTGCTTACGAACTAAAATAATGGATACGATTTATCAGCCTATTGCAGAAGATCTTGCCTCAAACAAGCATGACCGTAAGTATATTATAGTACCTTTATTCAAAGCATATTGTGCTCTCGATTATATTCAGAGATTTTCAGAATATCCACATTTCGCGATAGAATTTGCAAAACTTTGTCAAGTGTTAAATGTAGGCAGGAATACCTATAACAATATTTCTAAGATCGCCGACATCGAATCGAAGATGGTCACTTGGACGCGTGGACTGATGACTTTGTGATGTAATTTTGTCCAGAGATTTTTTGCACAGAGAAAACCATTAGAACACATTTAAATTCCCTAGAAGTCGCGAATAAACTTACAGAAATTTTCCTCGGCCTCAGGTGTAGGCCGCAGGCTACAAATGAATACATGGAGAAAAATATGTAGTAGTGGCAAATTATTATTTCGTAGACTTTACTAGAAAAACTTTAGTTCCCAGTAGATTTTAGAAAATACAAAAAATTAATCAGCTGTTCCATACTAAACTGCAATGCCTACTCGACTCAAATGTATGCAACAGCAGTTTTTTTTTGCTCCTAACGATTTGCTTCCATAGTAGAAGTTGTTCAGTTTGATGAGTAGACTCTTAGTTTATTAAAAGTATGCTAATGATATCAATTTCACCCTGTATACGTCCCACTGCAGGTCACAGGCCTGCCCTCATGGTGGGTGTTTGGGTATCTCAGTCAAGATGTTTTCCTTAAGGGGATATAATTCGGAGCGCGCTCCATACAAACGTACTATGGTGATATTTTCAATACTAACGAATTAAAGTCAATGAAATTTTGCTGAAACAATCTTGAAACAAATATCTATGCTTGTATGGAGTCAGATTTTCGTTAAAATATACAGGTTCAATACTAGGATTAATTTAAGATTTGTATGGAAAACTTTGAGGCACTGTAACTTTAAAACTATACATTTTAACGAAAATCGGACTCTATACAAGCATAGAAATTTGTTTTTAGATTGATTCTGAAACTTTTCATTGAGTTTAATTGATTAGTATTGAAAATATCACCATAGTACGTTTGTATGGAGCGCGCTCCGAATTATATCCTCTTAACCGTTTGAGAGCAGTCGGTATTATACAACGTCTTAATCAATTAACGCAAAACTAGATAGTAGTTTGTTTAGAATCTAGAGCAGAATCGAATTATCATGGTTTCAACATAGGATTTTTTTTTTCAAAGTATTAAATAAGTTGTTTGTAAAATTTAAAATTTACTGAACTCGATCTCAACCCACCGCTCTGGGCACTCTCACCCTACTTACAACCGAAACAAGATTCATAAATAGTATCCGTAAATTCATTGCTGAAATAATAACAAATCATTATTGCATAAAATTTTAAAATGCGAATAACTTTCAATTTTAATTAGTAAAATAATGAAATTATTGTTTCAATGTAATTATTTAGTTATAAATTAGTTGGGGTTTGTGAGGTTTTGTGCTTATTTATTAACAGGTGGTATACAGTCACAATAAGTTATGAAAACTTGTTGGTACATGTCGGCATGTCGTCTATTAGGATTCGAACCCAGACCCTCATGATTGAGCGTCCATACTTCTCCGCATCGCCGACGCTCTTATGCGTTGATTTATCTTTTTAAAACCCACAAACGTTTTTGAAAGTTATAACATGACCGTCTATTAACATATATTTATTATCTGTTTGTTTTCATTTACAGATTCTATAGACATATGGACTATACCTGAAACGTTGAGTGGCTTATTTATAATAATAAGCATATATCTCTTAGTGGTTTTAAGAGTTCTGCCTTCATATATGAGAAAGAAAGAGCCGTTTAAATTGAAACGTGTATTATTGGTGTACAATGCTTTCCAAGTTGCCTACTCATTGTATTTGGTGTATATTGTGAGTATGAGTAATTGCTATTAATTTAATATCAGGCCACTTTTTTGGTATGTATTATACAACGTGTTAATAAATAAGCGCAAAACCTCATACACCCCAAAGGATTTATAACAAAATAATTAGATTGAAATAATAATTTCATTACTTTGATAATTAAAACTTAAAGTTATTCACATTTTAAGTTATCAGGCAACTATGCATTGTTATCATTTCAGCAATGAATGAAAACGCTAGCGTGCTCGTGGATACATTTTAAGAATCTTGTTTTGGTAGTAAGTAGGGTGAGTGTGCCCATGCGGTGGGTTGAGATAGAGTTCCGTAAATTTGAAATTTTATAAACAAATTATTTAATATGTTGAAAAAAATTACCTATGTTGAAAACATGATAATTCTATTCTGCTCTCGATTCTAAACAAACTTTCTAGTTTTGCGTTAATTCATTAACACGTTGTATAGGGTCCTTCTTAATATGCTGACACTTTTTAAGGGGATGATCAGACCATCAAACTGAACAACTTTCTCTATGGGACCAACATTAAAATCGCGAACAAAAAATATCTGCTGCTCCATACAAAACTGCAAACCGACTCGAGCCAAATGTATGGGACAGCTGATTTTTATTTCGCGATTTAGACGTTTGTCCCATAGAGAAAGTGGTTCAGTTTGATGGTCTGATCATCCTCTTAAAAAGTGTCAGCATATTAAGAAGAACCCTGTATATACAGTATGTATTATTTTGACATTATACACACATACAACATAATTAATACGACTCAATACAATTTATGGTAAAAGTTACATGTAACTTACTAGCTAAATCAAGCCCCAATTATTTGACTTTGGTCGAAATTTATTTTGATTTGTTTAAGACTAGATACGATTTGTGACTATACCTACTTGAAACAAATTAAAAATAGCACAACATGGCTGTAACATGTTTATAATCAATAATAGTTGAAATTTGAAATGTAACAAAATTATATTTTCAGTACACAAGGTATATTTTTAAACATGGAATAATCACAACGAGATGCCCGAGAGGAGAAGATTTACAACAAGTAAGTACGATTATTATAAGCGACTCCAATAACCATTAAAAGCAAAAGTTTGTTTAATTTTTTTTAAAGTTGACTAGAAATAGGTTATGGAAAAAAAATTTACTTCTAAACAATGTTTTTGAAAATATTATAATTAGAGTATGATGATGAGATGTGAGTTTATGTACGTTACTTCGCAACTAAGGCCCGTATTAATAAACCAAACGCCTTCGACTTCCTAAGCTTACACTTTAGTATTTAGTACCTATGCATCTGATGATTTAAGAGCTCGCAGGCGTTGGAGTTTGCTTTATTAATAAGGACTTATAGTTGTATCTAGGACTAGGAGTTTAGATGCGAAACCAAGAAAAGGTTTATCGAAATTAGTAGTGTGAAGAATGAGTAAGTGAGACTAAAGAGTGTTAAGTCCTGAAAACATTTGTATTTTCAGGTGATAAACGAAATCTACCCTTACTTCATAGCTAAACATCTCGACCTCCTGGACACTGTTTTCTTCGTCCTCCGAAAGAAAGACAATCAGGTCACCTTCCTCCATCTCTACCACCACACCGCCATGGTGTCCTGGACGTGGCTGCATCTCATGTATCATCCGACAGATCATTTCGTGGTAGTGGGTCTGCTGAATAGCTTCGTCCATGTACTTATGTATGCTTATTATGGAATATCCTCTTTGGGTCCGGAGTATGCCAAGTTTGTTTGGTGGAAAAAGCATTTGACTAAAGTTCAATTGGTAAGTTTATTTATTTGTATCTAGTATAAACATAGTGTCTCTAGACGAAAGTCTTTGTATACAGGATGTAAGTGACAGCATAGCAAATGCTGAAATGGTGAAGTCAGACCATCAAACTGCACAACTTTTACTATGGAGCCTACCTCAGGAAACGGTGGGACCGTTTCAGTATTTGCTAGGCTGTCACTTACACCCTGTATTGTCAGCGATGACATACGGAACAGAGACGTGGTCGCTCACTCAAGGCCTCATGAAAAGCCTGAAAGTCACCCAATGAGCTATGGAGAGGGATGTGTTCGGAGTTTCCCTGCGAGATCGAATCAGAAATCAAAAAATCCGCAGAAGAACCAGTATATCTGACGTAGCCCAAATAATTGCTAAACTAAAGTGGCAATGGGAGGGGAAAATTACTCGCAGAGCCCATGGCCGATGGAACCGAAGAGTTCTCGAGTGGCGACCGCGTACCGGAAAGCGCAGCGTGGGTAGGCCGACAAGGTGGAAGCGGGAACCTGTTTTATGAGGGCAGCGCAGGACCGGTCGTTGTGCCGATCCTTGGGGGAGGCCTATGCCTAGCAGTGGACGTCTAACGCCTGTGATGATGATGATGATCTCGTATAATAAGTTAGAGTCTGTAGGATTCCGCTGCAGGGCTAGGGCCTTAATTGGAAGCAAGTTCATCAATCTACTATTGTGGTGCTTAGAGTTGGTTAGTAATTAATGTGATGGCACCTGCAGAAAGGAAACAGAATTGGCGATTGTTCAACAAAATCGTTAAATAAGATACATAATTATGTTCACCTAGGAAAAGACAATATTTTTGGTGGTTCCTAGCTCATCCGTAAACAAATAAAACATAGGTAGGTAATGTTGCGGTTAATATTTTTCGTTGACGTGAATTGTAAATTTAATTACATATCCGGATGCGGATCAAACAACACTAAACTGTGTTAACGCATGTAATGACAATATAGTAACTATTAAGTAATCTGTATACCTTAAGTAATCTCTATACTTGATGATGATTTGCTAAAAATACACTAACAGGGAAGGTAGATAGTCTTCCTCTTCTTTTCGTGTCTGCATGAGTATATATCGCAAGACAATCACTCGTGCAAAACTCAAAACTCAAAATGTTTTATTTAAAATAATATCACATGGATAGCTTTCTGACGTCATTTTTGACTCTACCACCGCGTCGGAAGGTGTCCCGTTGTAGAGAAGATGCGGCCCGAAACTCTGTGCTGTAGTCAGATCGAGGGTGACTGCCCACAGTGCGCCAGACGAACTGAGGTTTCGTCACTCTAGGACGCTCTTTCCTTTAACCCAAGGGATATATTTAATTAATGAGAATATAATGTTCTTGTAATGTATGTGCAGCTGTTGGTATTCCAAAGAAAATAAAATAAAACGATAATACTAACTAAATTGTTTAGTAAAATAACGAATTAATTTTTAATTGCCATCTTTTTTTCAGGTCCAGTTCATCCTAGTCGTATCAGATCTCCACTACCAACAGAAGTTGAGTCCATGTCAAATACCATCGTTCTTCCACTACTTTTGTTTGATTAGCATTAGCTCCTTCTTCTTTCTATTCATGAACTTCTATTTTAGAAGTTACAGGTCCAGACGGAACAAGAAGAGTTTGGAAGTAGAAGGAAAGGAAATGTTGAATGTCGAATATACGAGTAAAGAAGGTTTAAAATCTTGTTGATGTTATAATTAGGTACTTGAATGAAATTTTTTTTCTTTTTTAAAGAGTTTATAAAAAAGATCTTGTACTAGTTGTGTGATACAAAGAATTAATTAAAAAAATACTAACAACAATGTTTAAAGTTTTACAGTGCAAGAAAGAGATAATTTTAAGATTTGGGAATAGAACTTTAATTTAATTTACAATGAAAGTAATACCTACTTATAAAGTAAAAAAACTGATTATAATAAAACAAATAAGATGCATAAATAAAAAAAAGAAGCTTTATCTTCAGATTAAGCTAGACACAAAAAATACTGTTTAGATTGAAACATAAAAAACAAAAAGGATTGTAGTTATTTTACGTAAAAGGTTAACTATATAATTATTCACATTCAATCATACGTATAAATTAAAATAAATATAAACAAATATTTCTATTCTTTATTTTTTTATGTTATGCTGTAATGTAATGATTAGCCACCAAGCAATGGTTGTATAGAGGCTGACTACCCGGGGGCGTCAGATGAATTCAGGTTTCATTACATTACAAGGAAGGCTCTTTCCTTGTACCGCTATCATTAACTTCTTGTACAAATCTTAACCTGTGGTTACCTCATCATCATCGGCGTCTATAAGTTATCTTCCCCACTACTAGGGAACCTACCCCCAGGGTGCGGATTGTTGTACTTCACATACGCATCAGAATTTCATTTTAGAAACCTTTATGCTGTTTTAAACAAAAAATCGCAAAAAACATCTGCTGTTCCAAATATCAAAAGTCTGTTATGCTATATTCGAAATTGCAGTTTATTATGAAACAGCTTTTTATTCTTTGAAATTTCAGGTTTGCTGGATGTTCAATTTGATATTATATCTTAAATATATTCCAAGTTCTGTAGAAAGTGATAAGTCTTTAGAAAAACTACATACATAAGTGCAAGCAATGTATGTAACTGTAAGCACCTCAAATAAAAAAGAAATAAAATGCAAACAACTAGCATTTATAATAGGTATTATGTAAATTTAAAATGCAAATTCTAGTGTATAAGCTAGAAAATACCGCACATTTTAACCAATTAGCGCCTAAAATTATACTTAAAGATGATGTTTACTGTAAAATTTACCATTAACATGCTTACTTCTATCAAAAAAAAAATTAAATACATTTTACAAAATTTTGGCAAATGCAAAGCATATGTCCACGACTATATTCCCCGAGGGGGTAGTCAGAGATATTCTGAAACCTCAGAACATCCACGTTTCACTAGCAGTACCGACACTCTGTCCAGTGCGACGGGGAGTGAGCCCGTCGTCACTTATAATGGACAGTAGGTACAATACATGCCTCGAAAGTGAAGCATGTAGGTTTCCTCACGATGTTTTCCTTTAATCCCTTTAATCCCTTAGCCGCCTCGTACGATACCCACGGGAAGAATTGTGGGAAATATATATTTTATATATATATTTGAAATAAATACTTAAATATTGGTCGACGATTGAAGCCTGAATCTTAATTGAATAGAAAATTAGTATCATAATGCAAGGAAAATATGTTCATATTTATTCACAGTGAAATTTGATCTCCGTAAGAGATCCGTCGATCCAGTAAGAGATACGATCGGTATACATGGATCTGGTGCATCTGGAACTAAAGGTTACAATGAGAACATTTTAATTCGACTTTTATCTGATTTCTGAGAAGAAATTGTTCATTACATTGACAGACACGCTGTCTCATAAAATTCAAATATTATACCCTAGATATTTAGAAGCCATATACAAGGTGAAGTTGATATAATTAGCGTCCTTTAAACTAAGAGTCTACCCATCAAACTGAACAACTTTTACTATGGGTTCAAACCGATCGGAGCAAAAAAAATCTGCTGTTGCATAAATCTGAGTCGAGTAGGCATTGCAGTTTAGTATGGAACAGCTGATTTCTTTTTTGGCCCCGATCCTTTTAATCTAATGATGCTACTGATATCAATTTCACCCTGTATAAATATGTCAGTCTAACAATTAATACGAATCTGAGGACTCCTCACATCACATACAACGTGTTAATGAATTAACGCAAAACTAGAAAGTAGTTTGTTTAGAATCGAGAGCAGAATCGAATTATCATGGTTTCAACATAGGTTTTTTTTTTTCAAAATATTAAATAATTTGTTTGTAAAATTTAAAATTTGCTGAAATCGATCTCAACCACCGCTCTGGCACTCTCACCCTACTTACTACCCAAGATTCTTAAAATGTATTCACGAGCACGTTAGCGCTTTCATTCATTGCTGAAATGATAACAAATCATTTCTGCCTCAAAACTTAAAATGCGAATAGCTTTAAATTTTAACTGTCAAAATAATAAAATTATGTTGCAATCTAATTATTTTGTTATAAATCAGTTGGGGTGTATGAGGTTTTGCGCTTATTCATTAACACGTTGTATATGAATATCCATCAAGGCGTTTAGGCTACAGGAGTGTGAAAGGAATGGAGACACATAATACTCACGCCACTATCCCTATTTTACTGACTTATGTACACACGGCGACACATCAAGCTATACAAAACCAACGTAAGCTGGCCGCGCGACGTTATACGTTACTCGACCAACGCGCAGCCAGCTTATTTTGGTTTTGTATAGCTTGATGTGTCGCCGTGTGTACGTAGGAACAACTGCTCTTAAACGGTGAAGGAAAACATCAAGGAAAACTGCATACGCTGAAGAATTGGGCACGCGTGGTGGACTAACGTCCCTATACCCTCCCTGGCCTGTGCCCTGCAGTAATAAAGCACCAGTAAAGTAAAAAATGATGATGAATCCTGACAATTCAAATTAGCATACGTTGTGGAAAGTTGAAAAATCGAATAATGTTATGTAAATACATAATCATTGTCTAGTAAAGTCTAGACAATTATCATTTATTTATAGTTTAAATGCAACTATTTTTAATTTGAGAATTTATAGGGTTTACAAATATTTATGTCATCTAAATTTTGGTTAGTAATTCCACAAATCGGAGGAAGGAAGGAGAAGGAGGATAAATCATTGTGTCCCCCTCTCCCCCTCCCCCGCTCCCAGCTGTTTTTGGAGATGTGAATAAATTCACGGCCATAGTACTCGTATACCTAAGTATACAGGGTGTAAGGAAAAGTATCATTTACCTTTAAACCACATACTCTACCCATCAAACTGAACATCTTTTAATTTGGTACTATGAACATAATTATCAACTAAATTTTCCTTTTACTTCTCCAAGTACATTTTATACTGGTCAACTATTACTCGTTAACTTATAAAGCCTACATAGTTGTGATAGTTTTTCTTTTAACTTCGCTCTACGAGGTGTTAGGAAAAGTAACCTTTAAGAGGATATAATTCGGAGCGCGCTCCATACAAACGTACTATGGTGATATTTTCAATACTAACCAATTAAAGTCAATGAAATTTTGCTGAAACAATCTTGAAACAAATATCTATGCTTTATGTTCAATTTAAAGTTATTCGCATTTTAAGTTTTGAGGCAAAAATTATTTGTTTGTTTTATTTTCATTTTATTTATTATGGACAACCAACAAGTTAAACACTAATACAATTTTATGTTACAGTGGTACACAGTAGGTGTATAGACTAAGTGCCAACTTAATTATAGGCTACCACGTCATTCAAAATGCGGAAATGGACTATATTACTTATCAAGTAGATGATTTAATTTAATAAAATTTGTGCGCTTAACTAGTGCAATAAATGACTTTGATTTATTTATTTTAATTATTGCCAAAAGTTTTAGTCGTAGGTAGAAGATAAACAAAAAACCCGACTGCATATAAAGCTTGTTTTTATCTTTTCAGTTAATAGGTTTTTTATGCAGTCGGGTTTTTTGTTTATCTTAATTTGATAAGGTATTGTACTGCCTTTGCAGTCTATTTAGGGTGCAATGATAGCCCAAGTTTGTCCTTGAGAATTTTTCTTTAAATAGTACGTATTTAAACTGGCGTGGCAATCTGTGAGGTGTATTAAATGTAATGGCTTGAAGAATCTTACAACAATCTATATTTCCCTTCAGTAATTTATACGGAAAGACGCTGTCCAAGAGATATCTTCGGTTTTTGAGACTATTTAGTTTGAAATGCTTTAAACGATTAGAGTAGGACGGGAGCTTTGTTATCATTTCAGCGATGAAACAAAGCGCCTAGTGTGCTCATGGATACATTTTAAGAATCTTGTCTTGGTAGTAAGTAGGGCGAGTATGCCGGAGCGGTGGGTTGAGATCGAGTTCAATAAATTTTACAAGCAAATTAGTTAATATTTTGAAAAAAATTACGTAAGTTCTAAACATGATAATTCGATTTTGCTCCCGATTCTAAACAAACTAATTTCTAGTTTTGCGTTAAGTCATTAACACGCTGTATTAAGGAAATACTCTCTTCAATGTAAACCTTGTGACTGATAAAATTATAAGTATCAAACTAATTTAAAAAACCATTAAATATGTCGACTAATCTTGATGTCTAAAGTAATAGTACAACATACTTAAAATAATATGATAAGGAAGCTAGGTACCAGATTAGGTAGCTGGCTGGGCAATGTATGTGAATTTATTATACATGGTCCTTTTTAATATGCTGACACTTTTTTAAGGGGATGATCAGACCATCAAAATGAACAACTTTCTCTATGGGACCAACAGCGAAATCGCGAAAAAAAATCAGCTGTCCCATACATTTGGCTAGAATATGTTCGCAGTTTTGTATGGGACAGCTGTTTTTTTTTTCGCGATAATATGTGGTTTAAAGTTTAATTATACTTTTCCTTACACCCTGTTTACCTTCTTAATATGCTGACACTTTTTTACCGAATGTTATTATATGATCAGACCATCAAACTGAATGAATTTGGCTCAAGTGGGTTTGCACTTATGTATGGAATAGCTGATTTATTTTATCGATGTTGGTGCCAAAGCGAAAGTTGTTCGGTTTGGCGGTCTGGTCATCCCCTTAAAAAAGTGTCAGCATATTAAGAAGGAAGGACCCTATATTTAAAGGTCTGAGATTGTCTGTCAGTGAGTCACGCAATTTTGTTATGTATCGAGTTGCTGTCAATAATCGTCCAAATTACAAAATGTAGGTACCGTAGGTACCGTGCGCTAAGTAATATAAAAGTTTTACACGGAAACAAAATTGCGTGACTAACCTCTTATTTTGTTGACTTTACTTAGAAAATGACAACCTCCAAAACGGGTCATTTTTGTACTACCGAATGTTATATGTATATGTCATAAAAATATAGTATATGTCATAAAAATATGGTAATAATAGTTTGCATAAACATATTACTAAAACTTTATATTTCAACGATATATTTTGTACAAACGAGATTTCTTGAATTTCATGATTGATATTTTTGTTCCAATTGTACAAAAATGGCGGAAAAAAATCGGATCGGTTTTAGTGGAAAGATCGTTTTTTTTGTATCACTAACTGCGCTATTTGTAATTAGTTCGAGTTGTCATAATATTACTTTGAATATTTTGTAGAACGAAAACTACTTTATTTGAGGCTATTTTTAGCCGACTGCGCCAGAAGGAGGGTTATGTTTTTCGAGCGTATGTATGTATGTACGTATGTTTGTATGTCTATTTCTTTGGCACGGCCTACAGCCTAAACGGCTTGATGGATTTTAACGTATGAGGTGTCATTACATTCGTAAAAATTGTGAGAGTGACATAGGTTATATTATTTTAATATGGCGTCTGCGAAATAAAAAAGAGAGGGGTAATCAAAATTTTTTTTTTGTTAAAAATTACAATATGGGTATGAAATGAAAGCTAGTGAACATACGATTCCAAAAATGTAAATATTATAGTACTATTATGTTACAGTTTCGACACAAGACGAAAAAGTATGAAATAAACCAAATTATTAATGTTATTAGGTAGGTATTGCAGGCGGGGACAAACCACCCACCAACCAAAAATCTTCTTTGTCCCCGTTTGCGATACGTACCTAATAACATTCAAATTATATTAGCTCAAACAAAGCTGTTATAGCTGATTAGTGATTATAGAACATGTTTTTCTCTTTTCAGTTAATAGGTTTTTTATGCAGTCGGGTTTTTTGTTTTTCTTATTGCAATTGGATTGTATTTTTTGTATAGCAAAGCTATCACATGCATATCTCAATTTAGCCAAATGGCCCATACATGTACGCATGTTGCATTTGTTGTTGTAACAATAATTCTTGTCGATATAACTAAAATAAACAAACATACATTGTAGTTTCTTGCCAAGAATTATAGTTAGAACAACACAAGTACAACAAAATAAGAGGGTTCTCACAGAAAACATTGTTATCTGTGTACCTATCGCGCTACCTGTCTTAATTGAAGCGAAAACGAAAGAGGCCCTGCAAGTGCAATTTCAATGGATACCTACTCAAATCATTCATCCGCAGGTTTTCGCGCCACTGCCTGCGCCTGCGCAAGCTCCACTGAAGAAAACACCAGTTACCTTCCGTTCGCCGCGTCAATAGGTCGTGTACCTTTCACTTTTCAAATTCCGAACTGACCGCGAGTGTTTTTATTTTTAATATCTTTTTATATCCGTCAGAGAAAAGCGAAGGTTCGTATATTTTGTTTTTCGTAGAGATATAAATAACAGAAAAGGGTAAATAAATTGTAAATTGCTTCATATAATGAAGATGTGCAATGTTTTCTGCTGAGTGTGTAGGTTACTGCAATTTTGCACTGTGATCTTTTTACAACGCATTATTTAATATTTTGTAAGATCTTTAACAAAAATGTATTAATATTATGAAATTACCTATTATTTACTTATATTGGTAGAGTCAGTCCATTTCAAAAGATAGGGCAGAATATACAGAGTGTAACAAAACACCCTAGTAATACTTAATGAGGTGCTTCAGACCATCAAATTTGAAAAACTTTCACTATGGAGCCAACATCGAGAAAAAATAAAAAAATCTGTCGTCCCATACAAAACTGCAGTACCGACTCGACTAAAATGTATACATGGGATAGCAGATATTTTTTATAATTTTTTTTAAATAAAAATCAGCTGTCCCATACATTTGAGTCGGTTAGGTACCGCAGTTTTGTATGGAAAGCTAATTTTTTTTCGCGTTTCCTGAGATAGGCTCTATAGTGAAATTTGTTCAGTTTGATGGTCTGTGTCCACCGTTTCAGTATTTGCTAGGCTGTCACTTACACCCTATGTACTATGGTGTACCTACGTCCTTAAATCCAAAACATCCTAGAAACAAGTAAATAAATACATCGTAGTTTGAACTTTGGACTGTGATATTATTATACCTGTAAATATTTTCTGCAAACTTACGTAATTCTGTGTTTACATAAACGACTGTCAAATTAAGTTATTATAATATTCTTAATAAGTTATTCTTATATGCTTACGGTTTTTTAAGGTAACCGGTTTGATCAGACCATCAAACTAAAAAACTTTCTCTATGGGACCAACATCGAAATCACGAAAAAGTCTGCTATTCCACACTAAATTGCAAACCTACTCGACCCAAATCAAATGATTTTGGTCGAGTAGGTTTGCAATTTTAGACACAAGATTTTTTTCGATATACCTATAGATGTTGGTCAGAGGAAAATATGCTCATTTTGATGGTTTGATAATCCCCTTAATGAATGTCGTTTCACCTTATATGTATTTGGGAAAATTAAAAAATCTAGCAATGAAAATAATAGGTACCAATGTAGTTATTCTTGAAACTAAAATATAATAATTACAAATGCAGTGAGAACCGTTAAAATGTAACAGTAATTTGTCTGAGATGATATCATAATTTCTGATTTATTCATGTATTGTGTATGATATAAAAATAAGGAATTAGTGATAAGCGAAAAATTGTTTTCTTCATCTATAAAATTATCACGTAAACTTCACTCCAAGAAATATATCTCTCCAAAAAAGAGGGAATTTGACATCATCGCAACGTGATTGGCGGTCACAGTTAAATTCCTTGGTCTCTTCGGGCCTAAGAGACTCCTTAGACTTAGGAAATCTAGGATTAGGATAGGACTCTAGTATAGGAACACCCACGCATGCCTGTCTGTTAGAACCATCCTATCTTTAAAATAGGTTAAAATAACTGTCGTTCATATTTTTTAAATCATCATCAGCCTATCATCGTTCACTGATGAACATAAGCCTCGCCCAAGGCGCACCCAAGGTGCTTCTCTGATCTGATATCACATCAGAAATGAAATGATACATCAGAGAACTAAAGTGGTTGACATAACTCAAGAAATTAGCAAGCTGAAGTGGCAATGGGCTGGTAATATCTGCTGAAGAACGGACAACCGATGTGGTATCAGGGTTCTAGAGTGGAGACCATGGACTGACAGGCGTAATGTGGGACGCCCTGCTGCCCGCTGGACAGACGAACTACAAAAGGTAGCGGAGAGCAAATTTTTAAATATAATATTAAAATAACAGCTAACTGAATTTTTGCTTACAATTCTGAATAAGATAACTGTTTTGTTGCAAATTTTTTAGATTTATTGAAAAATTATTCAAATTGTAATACCTAGTGTGTTCTGTTTATTCAGAAACACTGTTCATCCTAGTCCACATATTAAAATAATAACTCGCTTTGCCATTTTCACGGTCCAAATAGAATAATGTTTAATTATTCTCTGAAATATTAGCATTTAAAAGCCTTGCGCATCAACGTAACTTTGATCTTCATAGTAAGCAGTATCGTTTCTGAACTCGGTACGTCCATTCACTTTCGCTAAGTTATCTGTCCGATCTTATATCATTCATGACTTAATGTTATAGTTTCACCCAATTATAGTTAATTTGAATCAACACTCGTGTATAATAATAGGTATAATGCTAAAATAGTTATTATTTCCTTTTATTTTCGCAATTTTTAATGAATTAGTCTGTGTCGTTGAATTAAGCATCTGAATTACGTAAGACGTGTTATGTGAGTTATTTAATATCAATTCATCATGTTTTGAACTTTCTTTGGTGTTGCGTGTTTCTGAAATTAAACACGAATTTAAATGGTTGTTCTTAAAATGAGCGTGAACTTTGGTTCATCCATTGGAGGTCTACGATACGATGATAAAGTATTTAAATTAAATTAGATTATGTGAGGGGTATAAAAGCAAAAGCACTTCAGTCCAAGATATCCAAATTTTGGGTTGGATTTGGATACAATGTCATGATTTTAAGTCTTCTAGAAACATTAATAGTCTGCTTATTGGCTGCCGTTTTAGCTTCTGAACTTAATTGGAAAATACTTTCAAAGACAATTCTGAAAATATTGCCATAAACATATCCAAAAAAAAATGCGTTGACTGATGCGCCTTTGCCGTCATGCCGCCACTATACCGTCATGTATTATATTCTATGTTATATTAATAAGAACAAAGAAATAGCAATTTTTCATAATCAGAAACTTGAGAAACTGTATCTGTATCTTGAATACAGTAACTGAAGGAGGAGCTTTCTATCGTAAAATGTTTGGTTTTCATAATTAATTTAAAAAACATTTCGGTCACGGAACTCTATAATTCTTTAAACATTGTCGTTGTCATAAATTCTTTACTTATAAAAAAGGGAAAAATAAGACTAAGCAAAAAAGAACAAGATTTTAACTAAACATAAATCAAGGTTTGATTAACCTTTACCTTAGTATGTTTGTACTCAATTTGAATCTCATTCTAGATTGTTTGCAACAGAAAGTGGGACAAACGTGTTTATGTAACTGACTAAAGATATACCTAAAGTCATAAATCATTTCAGCGTTTCTGCAACTTTCTTCAAAGAACCTATTAATTACGCATAAAGTAATGAATAGGCTTAAAAAGCAAAAGGTTTTGTGGAACAGTTGACAATGAAATGGTATAGCGATTTGTACCAAATACATTCTTGGATAACGGTTAGTCGTGACAAATGATCTGGCCTTTGATCAGTATTAGATCAGTAATTGTGTTGAACTCTTCTTTGTACTGAAAATGTAATCCAAGATAGTTGACTTTTATGGAAATACCTATACGGTTTGATGAAAACCGATCTCTGTTTTCGATTCAGGATAGATTGTTTTGTATAGTCTGTTCTGTGTCCTATTTTTGGACAAATGTCTCTTATCTGTCTTCGAGTGGTATTTATAGTGAATATATCTTCAGGAAAGAAGTAAGTTATCTTGTCACCATTGTAAGAGAAGATTCTTCTTCTTAGTTGTAACCATGACTGAGGGACGTGACCATCGGGGGCCGCTTGTGCCACCACAGATCTCCAGGCCGGTATATGCTTTCCTGTAGTGTTGTCTTGACAATTTCTTTCAAGAGATTACAAGTCTTAGAAGATTCAGTCTCGTAGTTCACTATGTGCGCCCCATATTGACGGCCCGATAGCACAGTCTGTAGTGAACTGCTTGCTGTGCCGAGGGTCGCGGGTTCGAATCCCGTAAGGGACAAATATTTGTATGATGAATATGAATATTTGTACCCGAGTCATGGATGTTTGTATCTATATATGTATTCTATATCGTTGTCTAGTCATCATAACACAAGTCCACACTAACCCACTTTTAGTAAACTGTTTTGCGTATTCGTCTACCTGCATCAGTAAAATTCTGAACACAATTCTCTTGTATTGCTGTGGTTCATTAGTTTCTATTCTCAGTATTGTTTTGTTTTGCTTTCAACGGTTATTACTATTTGCCAAAAAAAGTACCGATACAATATTTATTTTGAAAAAAAAAATAGCTCAAGTTCAAATAAGTCGTGTCGTGAAATTAGTGAGTGAAAGGCTGTCACACTTCTGTAGAAAGGTAGAGCCAGTAGGGACAAGCATTTACTTTGCTGGGACTTTGAAACAAAATTTTGTGCTCAAATTGTGGACATAAAAGTGCTTCATTTGTGTTCATGGAGCTTGTCATTGTCTGGATGGTGGCCGAGGGAAGGGAAGTAAAGTGTGGATCGTCACGACGGGTCTATATAAAGTCCCGGGAGGTACGTGGAAGCGAGTTGCTTAGGTCAGAGGAAGGTTGCATCAACAAATGGAGGCCTATACCCAGCAGTGGGTGGATTCAGGCTGTGGATGATGTTGATGATGAAAGTGCTTCATGGAAAAATGATTATTTAAGGATTTTTATCACGTACACATTATGCATATTTAACGGATTTTAATATATTATTATTTAAACATAAACATTACAGGTGGACAAAAGCTGTAAAGAATGTGTGAAATATTACAATGTTTGTTATTATTCAGGAATGCATTGTTTCAATTCATTAATAATTATGAGAACAGATTAACCTCAGGTAGGGTTAATGCGAAATTACGAACGTAATAAAACATGCTATTCATCGCATTGGGTAACAAGCCCTTACGACATAGGTAATTCTTCGTCTTAATTTTAACCTTGATACTACATAAATTTCAGTGAATATACTTAATCTATATACAGATTGTAACAAATAACCCTAGTAATACTTAAGGGGGTGCTTTAGACCATCAAACTGAACAACTTTCTCTATGGAGCCAACTTCTAAATCGCGAAAAAAAATACAACCTTGATATGTTACGTATTTAATTTTACACCCTGTATAAACTTCCGCATGGTTACTACCGTAAGGCCTGCCACATACATCTTGGAGGCACTGTTACTTTGAATTTGAAACTATAAATAAATAAATAAAGAAATAAAACTATACATTTTATTGAAAACCTGACAAACCACGAAGATTTGTTTCTAGATTGTGTTTAAAAAATATATTGACTTTAATTGATTAGGATTGAAATTATAATCAGACTTCGTTTGTATGGAGCGCAATGAAAAAACAAAAACTCAAAAGTGTGCACTCATAACTCATAAGTGGACTATGCACTAACAGAATAGTCCTATACTGACACGGTCCCAATACGCGAGCAGATCATTTTGTAATTGTAACATCGATCAAGAACTCTATTCATCTCCGTCTGTAAAATTTCGATCCATTTTCACATTATTGAACCGCTAGATTTTGCGGTTTTTAAAATACATCTTGATGGATTACGATTATCTAGACAATATACAGTTGTGCAAGTTCTCTAAAATTTTAAAAACGGTTATCTAAAAATGTAGGTTACTTTTTTACACGTTAGTAAAATCTTTTTGCATTTTTAACTTGTTCTTTGTGATGCTATTTATATAGGGTTCAACTTAATACGCTGACGCTTTTTTAAGGGGATGATCAGACCGACTGATCAAACTGAACAACTCTTTTTCTTTAAATATCCATTACCAACTATGTTGTGTCCATGGTAGAGTATTCATATAAAATATTGCTTTTATAAAATGTATTTACTTTCATCGTCTAAGGAAAAGTCAAATGTCGTTGGCCGATTCATTGGATAAGCTTAAGATTTCTAGCATTAAATAACTCTTTATATCAATTTGTGGTCATGTATAAAACGCGTTTTATGGTAATAGGAGTACTACTGGATATCGATGTTAAAGTCGATAATCTGGATATCGATGTGATTTCACCATGTTAGGAAGTTTCGAACTAGAAAACAATGGACTGATAAATGAATTTCATTTTTTTCGTTTCAACGTGTTAATAAATAAGCTCATACACCCCAACTGATTTATGACAAAATAATTAGATTTGTTATCATTTCAGCAATGAATGAAAGCGCTAACGTGCTCTTGTATACATTTTAAGAATCTTGTTTTGGTGGTAAGTAGGGTGAGAGTGCCGAAGCGCTGGTTTGAGATCGAGTTCAGTAAATTTTAAATTTTACAAATAAATTATTTAATATTTTGAAATAAAATGACCTATGATGAAACCATGATAATTCGATTCTGCTCTCGATTTGAAACAAACTACTTTCTAGTTATGCGTTAATTCATTAACACGTTGTATAGGTATATATTTTGTATACAGGGTCCAACTTATTATATGCTGACAGTTTTGTAAGATGATGACCAGACCATCGAACTGACAACAACGTTCTCTATGGGACCAATGTCGAAATCGAAAAAAAAAATCTGCTGTCCCATACAATTCGGTCGAGTAAGATGTCACAGTTTACTATGGAACAGCTGTTTTTTTTCGCGATTTCAACGTTGGTCCCATAGAGAAAGTTGTTCAGTTTGATGGTCTGATCATCCCCTTAAAAAGTGTCAGCATATTAAGAAGGACCCTATATATTTCAAATATTTTCTAGAACTAAAGAATACTTATTTAGATTTCTCTCACTATTTTCACACTTCTAAAGTTTGAATAAGGAATTAAAGTATACACCCTATTTTAATTTATTCGCAGATTTGTTTTCATCAATCGCTCTGTCTACAAGCCATGTACCAAACTTAAACTCAAAATGTTTTATTCAAAATAATATCACATGGATAGCTTTCTGACGCCATTTTTGACTCAACCACCGCGTCGGAAGGTGTTCCGTTGTACAGAAGATGCGGCCAGAAACTCTACAACACGCATCTTTAAAAAAAAAATACAAAGTACACTTACAAAATACAATACTGAATTACATACAAGTCAAGACCAGATATTTTGGTCATTCATATAATCATCGAGTTTATAGTAGCCTTTTTTAAGGACTTGCTTAACATGGCACTTAAACTTTTTGTCTGGCAAGTTTAGAATATCCTCTGGTATCTTATTATAATAGCGTATACCACACCGCTATTTGGACGACTGGTCTGAATAAAATATGCTAGTACCTACTATTCTTATTAGACACGTGGTCATAGTGCTTCAGATACGAGTGTGTTAACCGTGGGTTACGTTTGGGTGTGTTTGAAGGGCGAGTCATACATCTTGTAAATATTTGTAAAGCAATTGAATAATCGCTTCACTGACACCTTGCGGAACAAATAACTTCTACGACAGAATAATTGGCACGCATTTACTTGGATCTGTCTCATACAGTTCATAGCAACTGTCACGCAAGTTGCCTTTACTAAGTATACCAGGGTTTTAGGTCATACATACATTATACATCATTGTAAAAATTTCAAGGGTGTATTCAAATAATGGAACTAAACAACTTTCCCTAAGAAACATCGAAAACGAGATCAATTTTGTGTTTCTCCCATAAAAAAACAGCTGAATGCAACGTCCAAATATTTTTCTCGTTTTTTAACTCAATGTAAAGGAAAGATATTAAATATGTTAAGTTTCTGTATCCGAACGTAACCGTAACATTTATATGGTACCTAATTTTACAATAGTTGTAGATTCGCGATCGTTATCCCTTTCGGGATGGTTAGAAAATTGCTACAGCTACCAAGCATACAGTTTTAGAATTGGTTCACTATTACGTAATAAATTCTCTAAGTAAAAGTTTAGAGTTCTCTGTAGTAAAGAGAACTCGTAAATAAATTTACATGGGTTTGTGGAATCAATTTGTGACTGTATGCATTTCTTATTTTGTGTTCCGTATTTTCATTCTGTTCCTGTAAATAAGGCTTAATATGTTTTTAAAATGAAATTGTATTCTATTACCTACTTATTTAGGCTAGTGCAATTTTATTCCAAATACAAATCACAATTTTACATATGAAATAAAAAAAAAACTTTCTAAGATTTTGATATGTACCTATAATCGTAAATTTTCACAAACAACAATAGGTTAGTTAAATTACAAGTAGATTTTCGAGTTTAGCAATAAAACTAAAACAAAACACGAATTATCAATTAAAAAGAAATAAAAAATCGTTAGAAACGACGGTGTGTTGAAAAAATGGCACGCGAAAAAATTGCATATCCGCTCTACGCCTTATTATAGTTTTGTCATATCCTGAGCTATGTGTGGCAGTCTTTCAGGCATTGTATACAATTGTTTAATACAAGCATACTGCTTAATGTGATTATTTGACAACTAGGCTAAATATTTCGCCGATGAAATTATAAACTACGATTTTTCGCTATAGTCGAACATGTTCGCGACCGACGGTCCCACGGGGCGCAGACTTGTTGGGAGAGGTGACGTATCACCACAGATTATACCAAAGAGTTACTACGTAAAGATACATCACCCCCTTATAAAAGGATAAATTCCCACGCTTTAATTCCCCTCTTTCTCGCTGCGATATTTTATTCTAATCGAATAGTGAGACCAACGCTGGCGTTGGACGAAAGTGTATTACTTATCGTGGTTCTGGTCGAGCGACGAAGGCCTGGTATCAGACATGGTATGGTAGCATCGAGACTCTAGATTCTAGAGTCCCATCGTCTGTGCCCGAACTTGTTTAACTCATCGAACAAACAGATAGCAACATTCAATTTCTTCACCCTTTAGAGAAAACATCTTCGTTTAGGGCAAAGGCTAGAATTGTTTTCTTAAAGAAAAGGGAGATATACAATAAACATACATATGCTCATGACCGCATTTTCATTACTCAGTAACAAGCTTTGCTATAACCACAGAGTACTATAATTACTACAGTAACTATAAATAATACAAACAGGTTCTTACAATAATTGTAAATATTTAAATATAGTTTGCTAGCTAAGCCTATATTGAATGCGTGTATCTCGGAAATTTTGCCATAGAAGAGTTATTTTGGAATTCTCTGGAAACCATTTCATTTCCGGGATAAAAAGTATCCTAGATATTGTTTAAAATATGGGTAAGTTGTCACCATGCTGTAAATTTCATAAAAATCTTTCTAGTAACTTCTGAGTCATGCATGGGACGGTCCAGGACAAACATTTCAGTTCCGACCTCTGTGTCGATTAATGCCCACACCAATTAAATATTTCTCCAAATATATACAAACATGGCCTCGTTACAGATTTATAAAATCCCTTCAAATTGCATGTAGCAATGTTAACTTTAAGCCCTTTTAAGATTTCATGGTCACTCGGATATTAATCCATTATGAAACCCTAATTGGGCTAAATGAAAAGTTACTTAGTCAGTTATTGATAATTATTTAATATTTAATCCATCCATCCAACACAGTCCTTGATCAATTCGTCTTCAGACATAGCCCTCCTCCATAATTCTCTATGACGTTCTTTTCATCGCTCTCTGCATCAAGTTGGGACCCGCATATCTCTTACTACCATTGAACCTTCTTTCTGGTGCGCAATCTCTACCTCGCGTGGTTTCTCTATCCCTCTACTCCAGTGTTTTTCTGGTCCAATGCTCAGCATTCATACGCTGTTCGACCCATCTTCACTTCCAACGTTCTACAGGGTGAAATTGATATCATTAGCATCCTTTCAAACTAAGAGTCTACCTATCAAACTGACTTTTTCTATGGTAGCAAACCGATCTGATCGTAAAAAATATCACCTGTAGCATAGCATAATATGCTCACGACTATATTCCCCGAGGGGGTAGTCAGAGATATTCTGAAACCTCAGAACATCCACGTTTGACCAGTAGTACCGAAACTCTGTCCAGTGTGACGGGGGGTGAGCCCGTCGCCACTTATAATGGACAGTGGGTACATACATGCCTCGAAATTGAAGCATGCAGGTTTCCTCACGATGTTATCCTTCACCAAAAAGCCAGTGGTGTTACAAATCGTACATAAATTCCGAAAAACTTATTGGTACGAGTAGGCTTGGACGGGTATCGAACCATCGCTTCCTGCACAGCAGGCAAGGTTACTCGCCACTGGACCACCACGGCTTTCACCTGTTCCATACTAAACTGCAATGCCTACTCGACTCAAATGTATGCACTCACTTTTCTAGACTCTCAGTTGAAAAGGATGCTAATGATATCAATTTCACCATGTATACTGGTTACCAGGTCCACGACCTTTGATTTTCGTTTAATACACTAATTGCGCTTATGATGCGCAGCGTGATACTCAGCATTGCTCGTTGCGCGACTCTGCATTTTTCGGCCTACTTTTCTGTCTGTGTATTGGTCTTCATGCCGTAGGTCGGTACCGGGAGGATGTATTGTAGTTTCAGAGCGTAGTATGTGTTTTTAAAATTAAATTTTCACAAAATTCTTCCTTATGTTGCACAGATCTCACAGACAAGCATCCTGTTCTCAGATACTTTACACGTGTTTCTAATTAAACATAATTGCAATACGCTAAGCAAAACCAGCAGGAAATAGTTATGTTTTAGTACACTAGGTCTCCTTTTGTACCTTTGAGTTACTATGTATAAACAATTTTATAGAGGCAAAATAGTTTTTGTCACTACTCACAGCACCTGCGTTAAATCTGTTTGAAAAATTTTAGCATTCCGCAAGCGTCTCCTGAAGTTGGTAAACTGGTAAACGTCGTTCTAAGGATAAGTTTCTCAATGATCGTTTCAATGTTGTTCTTTTATATTGAAAGATGTCAGTGAAATAATAGATAGCATCGATCAAAGATAAAATAGTTTTCTTAGATCATCAACATTGCATGTTGATCTGACATCAACATCTTGACTTAATTACTCACAGATATGAATTCAGCGATATAATCTTAGCAAAAATGTGCTAGTACGATTTTCGAAAACCAAATTGTCTGTGGAGAATTAGCTGAGATAATTTTTTGGACGTACTCATCATGGGCTTTTTGCCATTTAGCTAGATGTTTCAAGCAACTATAAAAGGTATTACGACACGTAGTAGGTACATCCTACTTCTATGATTACGACAATCCTACTGACATTATAAATGAGAAAGTTTGGATGTTTGTAACTCCATCATGCTGAACGGATGTACCAATTTCAGTACATATACATATAAACACACAGTTTATATACTAATACCATGAAATATTATATTATAATTTTTAGGGTTCCGTACCCAAAACGGAACCGTCCGTCCGTTCATCCGTCCTACCTATTTAGGGTGTAACTTTTGAACCGTAATAGCTAGACAGTTGACATTTTCACAGAATATGCGTAATTACGGCGGATTTGTTAACAAATAACATAAATGTCAAAAAAATTAATTTAAGGGGGGGGGTCCTCATACAAGAAACTAGTTTTTCTCAACGTTTTTTCTTCTCAATCTATCGTAAAAACGGTAATACATACAAGCGTCAAACTTGGTGTAATTATAGAGCAAACTCTACAGTATAATAACAAATAATAAAAACTGGCCAAGTAAGAGTCGGTCTCGTGTTAAAGGTCCAGGAAAAAAAAGTTTAGTAATTATGTTGTGTGGTGGTGTGGTACGGAACCCTCAGTGCGCGAGTAGCCCAAATTGCACTTGACCGGTTTTATTAAAATTATGGCTCTATCGTAATTATGATTTTGAAAATATCTAGTTTAAATAGCAAAAGTGCTTGACATTGTACGGTAATTATTATTATGGTGATCTGAAGGCCATCAAAACACCAGCCCATGAAATGGCGGCACCACGTGGCCACTTAACCCGCGTGTCAAAAGAAAGACGTTTACTCGTGAGTTTTCAAACCACGAGACTCCTACTATGATACTCGTACATGTGAGTTTAATCAATGCCAACAGTCGAGGTTATGAACATTTTATTTTTATTCTAGAGTTACGAGAAGTTTATTCCGAATGCGTTAATGCACGCTGCATTCAAACGAAGTCTAGTGATATTTTCAATACTAACAAATTCAAGTCAATTAAATTTTTCAGAAACAATACGAAGAATCAATCTCTATGTTTGTATGAAGTCAGATTTTCGTTAAAATATACAGTTTAATTCAAGGATTAATTAAAGATTTGTATGGAAATCTTTGAGGCACTGTAACTTTAAAACTATACATTTTAACGAAAATCTGACAACATACAAGCATATAGATTAGTTTCTATATTGTTGTTGAAAAATGTCATTGACTTTAATTGGTTAGTGTTGAAAATATAACCAGACTTCGTTTGTATGGAGCGCACCAACGGTAATATACCCTTAAAACGTTCATACACCACAATACGGAACGCTCTACTCAATCATTACGAATAACGGGCTAGTTACAGTGTCCATTAAGAACGCATTATCACCTTTCATTCAATATGGTGACGGTTACTAATTACATACTCACGCTTATGTCGCATTGGAGTAGGCAGAGACAATAGATAGTTACTAATTAAGTTCACGCATACGCTTAGTTTTCTTGGAACTTACTTTCATACAACCTTTTGTTGCAGAAAAAGTTCCTTCCTTTATTCTATTTCCATCTTTGACTATTTATATGTGGACTGGTTACGCGTGTAATTTACTAACAAACATTTCTGCCACTTTTTGCGGGGGGCGAGGTAACATGAAATCCGCAACTTTGGATTTTATTCCCCATAACTTTAGATTCTAATTTTGAATGTTAAAAATCATGAAAAGTGTGAACCCCAAACGTTCTAAGTTCGAAGTTATTATTTCGCAATTATAGGCTGTCTCGTTTAGTGATAAGGTGTGAAATTGAATGTAAATGCACAAGATGAATTATGCTTATACCGTGGCAGAGGGGAAATGCTACCGCAAGGCTAGTCCTTATAATAATTAGTCAAAGATTTCCATTGTAGGTAATGTATTAAGATGTAAACAATTATAAACTAACCTAAAAACAGAACGTAATTAAATAAAAACAAAAGTAGGTAACTTTGATAACGTGTTAGTTATACATGGTGTTATTGTAAACTGTTGCGTTTCTTTAATGGGTGATTGTGTCCATTATACTGATCAACTTTCCCTAAGAAAACTATAGGAAATTCGCAAAAAAAGATTTCGACTTTTCATACAAACGTTCGATTAGCTGATTGCATTTAGTATAAAAATAGCAAATAAATATTAGAGGATTTCTTAGTATAATAGGTAAAATCACCCCTTAAAGTAACGCAACTGTTTACCCTAACACCCTGTATTAGTTTGCAGTGTTTTGTTATGTTTATCTACACACGGCGACACATCGAGTAACACAAAACCAATATAAGCTAGCCGTGCGTAGGGAGAATAAAGTATAACGTCGCGCGGCCAGCTTATTTTGGTTTTGTGTAGCTTGATGTGTCGCCTTGTGTAAACGTTGTTGGGATTTAAGATAAAAGGATTGCAGGCAAGTATGATACTTGGTTGGTTAATAAGAAAAACTTGTATAACTACTACATAATTCTAGTAAATCTATAGTCGCTTTTACTAGAACTATGTAAATGTAAAAATTTGTCATTTTGGTAGATTTTTGCTAAGAAAATACATTTTTAAAAGCAATTATTCTTAAATTGACAGCCTATTTAAGAAGGGTCAGATCAAAAGTACCCGAAACCGACGAGCCTGTATGAAACGACTTATGACTGTGGAAGAGGCAAAAGAGGTATGTCAGGATCGTAGTCGATGGCGATCAATTGTCTCTGCCTACCCCAATGGGACACAGGCGTGAGTATATGTATGTATGTATGTAATTATTATTTGTTGCTAAAATAATTCTGATAGATGTAAATGTGACTAAAATCTGTTTTTGAGACTAGAATTATAACGACAATAGAACCATGTTTTATTGTTAAGTATATTTATACGTGCATTTCAATTAACTGACCAAATCCAAAGGAACCTCTCTCTCATGACTTTTTTAGACGCATTAATAAATAATATATAACTTTATTTGCACCAAATATACAAAAATGCAGTAGCGAAAAGGGCATGATGCAGGCATGCCCTTCATTAACATAAAACGGCATAAATTTTTTTTAAATTATAATTCAAGTCCAGTTAACTTTCTGTTCGACTTTCACTGCTCTGATTTAAATTAACTTTTCACAATGTTTTACGCATGGAACTGGTTATCGCCAATATTTGTGACCTAATTTGATATTTTTGTATCGTAAAAACCAAATTACAATTACAAAGGTATGTTGAAAAAAAGTAAGTTGGCCGGCACGGCAACGCCTCTACTTGTAATATGCTTTTAATTAATTACTAGAGTAAAACGAATTATTTTGCTGTCGCACACTCAGGTAGAAAGAAAAACAACAAAATACTATGAGCCTCTTGCTTTAGTTGCGTTTTGTTATATAACCGTGAAATCTTTTTTTTAGTCTCGGTTTATGTCCGATCTCACGAGTCGTAATTGTAGAGCTAACTTTGAAAGTAAATTCGTTCTGAGCTAATCGCGAACAGCGAATCGCGTTTTTGTAAGAAATCGGTTAATTTATGAATGAAAATTATCTCAAAATTACCGAATGTTTTGTAAAATGATGTGGAAATTAATGATAATGAAATCCATCCAAATAATGCAGTCCATGCACACACTATTTTGAGTTTTTCGATCGACGAATATTTTACAATCGGATATTAGAGGGCGTTACACACATGGAATTGCTATTAATTTATAATTCATCAGTTTGTATACTGGAAATATTTTTGCTGTTAATCGAGATAGTAGAAAAAAATCTTTAACATATCACATCTTTTAAAAGAGGAAGTTTAAAAATCTAATTGTTTAAATTTAAACAGTACAATCCAATATTGTATACATATATACTTTATAAATGAATACTTTGTTACTTGTACTAATGATTAAAGTAATAAAAATTGCTAACAATACTTTCAGTAGAACTAAAGACTCAAAATGTACATTGATTGAATAGGAAAAAGCGAAAGACTGCGTTAATTTTAAAGTAAATAGATACTGATAATTTGCGCAAATAAGCGCTTCAATTGAGATAGGTAATTGGCTAATTTCTAATATTGTATGACTATAAGTGATTTGTAAATCTACAAAAAGAGTAAATTGTATATCGCCATCCAAACTATCTTTCTTTTCATGAAAATAACCTTATGTTTTTTTTTGTAAAATTGCAAATGGAATTGGAATTGATCACTATTTTAATTAGTTATTTATTGGGTATTTAGTTGGATATTCGATACTTCTCTCTTTTCCAGTCTGAAACAAAAACGAACGAACAACATTAAAGTGTCAGTGTAAATAATAATATATAAATATCTTGGACATTGTCACACAAACTATCTAGTCACATTTAAAGTACCAGAATCTAGCCTGAAGTTGTATTATGATGACTAGACAATGATATACAGGGTCCTTCTTAATATGCTGACACTTTTTTAAGGGGATGACCAGACCATCAAACTGAATAACATTTCTATGGGACCATAATCGAAACAACGAAAAAAAAATCTGCTGTCTCATACATTTGGCTCGAGTAGGTTTGCAGTTTTGTATGGAACACCTGATTTTTTTTCGCGATTTTGATGTTGGTGCCATAGAGAAAGTTGTTCAGTTTGATGGTCTGATCATCCCCTTAAAAAATTGTCAGCATATTAAGTTGGACTCTGTAGAATACATATACAGATACAAACGTCCATGACTCGGGTAAAAATATTCATATTCATCATACAAATATTTGTCTCTTACGGGATTCGAACCCGCGACCCTCGGTACAGCAGGCAGGTTTACTACCGACTGTGCTATCGGGTCGTCATGGTGTTACATGCATGTCTACAATTTTTATTCTATCAAAAGCTGTGGTGAGAATTTGATGTAATTCGGACAAACACGAACGAGTGAAAGTGACGTCGAATTCAGACGTACGAAAATTACTTCTAAACAACCCATTACGTAAAACCGAGGTTGTGTTACCGTACAATATTCATAATTGTTATATCGTCCTATTCTAATATTGATTTAGCTTTTAAGAATGCATTACTAAATCTTTAAATGGTGCTTACGTAAATATTGAGATATTTTGAAACAACATTCTTTATTCAGCACGTAAAGGTATATAAACCAACTTTGGCTGTTCTAAATCGAATAGAATAGAAAATTATAAATTAATGAAATCAATTATTATTCTTGACTAAACCTTAACCTTGTACTAAAATTAAAACGTTTGAAGTATAAGTTAGTGGCAGAAATATTGAATAAAGAGAACTAAATTAGTTCAAAAATGCGGTAAGAGTAAAATGTTAATCGCATACCTCTCAAAACCGGTTTACAGTGTCCTTTGATGAGTGAGTTTTGATGTTGGTCCCATAGAGAAAGTTGTTCAGTTTGATGGTCAGGTCATCTCTTTAAAAACTATCAGCATATTAAGAAGGATGAATAAAAAAGTATATAAAAAACACAAGTTTATAATTACTAAGATAACTTTAAGGGTGTTTTCAGATAACGGAACAAAACAACTTTCCCTGAGGAACATGGGCATTATGGGTCCAAAACGAAAAAAAAAACGTTTGACATCCCGTAGAAAATCGAACGGCTGATCCTTACTTAGTATTGTATAGCCCAGTCAAATTGTTTTAACAAACTTACACTTACTTGAGGCGGTTTAAACAATTTAATATACCAAAGTAAAATGATTGACGGAATGATTCAACGCCGCTCTAGTTAATCTCGTATTCTTGCAACTAGACCTAATCTAGTAGGTATCCATCTGGTTTCTAATCCTGTCAAATGTTGCCAAACACCTGGCAAGATAGATTAATCAGTTACTCAATTTCAAAGCAAAGTATGTGGGTATTTTGTATGAGAATAGGTATGGGTTTGCTACAATTTTCAATTACTGACACTCAGTTGCAGAAATGTTCATTAAAGTTAATTCTCAATTTAATCTCTTTCTAGCTTTTACTACGTCAACGAGACAAAAAGAGATTTAAGTGGAGTGTGTGATGCGCTGTAATTGGCTTGGCATTTGACTCCCTAATGAAAACAGACGATCGTAAAATATCATATCGTGGACACTATAAGATTAAGTAATAAAACCGGTCAAGTGCGAGTCGGGCTACTCGCACACCTAAAGTTCCGTACCACACAACATATTATTAACTTACAAAAAGTTTTGTTTTCTCCGGCATCTCCTTTATTTGTTGTTATACTGTAAAGTTTGCTATGCAGGGTCCAACTTAATATGCTGACACTTTTTTAAGGTGATGATCAGACCATCAAACTGAACAACTTTCTCTATGGGACCAACATCGAAATCACAGAAATAAATCAGCTATCCCATACATTTTGTTCGAGTAGGTTTGCAGTTTTGTATGGAGCAGCAGATTTTTTTTGCGATTTCGATGTTGGTGCCATAGAGAAAGATGTTCGGTTTGATGGTCTGATCATCCCCTTAAATAAGTGTCAGCATATTAAGAAGGACCCTATATAATCACACCAAGTTGGACGCTTGTATGTATTACCGTTTTTACGATAGAGCTAAAAGAAAAATCTTTGATAAAAACTAGTTTCTTGTATGAAGACACGCTTTGATTTTTAAATTTTTCTCATTTTTATTATTTTTCAGCAATTCCGACACAATAACGCACATTCTGTGAAATTTCACACAACATATCTATCTAGCCATTACGATTCACAAGTTACAGCCCTAAATAGGTAGGACAAACGTACGGACGGACATATGGACCGACAGACAGTCCCGTTTTCACCTTTTGGGGTATGGAACCCTAAAAACTAAGCTACATATCGCTGCAGTTGCTGCCCGGTTTACCAGGTCTTCGGTCCAGCGAACCTGGCTTAGAGATGATGAGGAGTTATAATCTATGGTACTTATTATACACCACTAATTTATAATTACTAGCATAATTTTAAGGGTGTATTCAGACAATGAAACTAAACAACTTTCCTTAAGGAATATGGGTCGAAAAACAAGATTTTTTATTTGATCTCCCATAGAAAGTTGATCGGCTGATCCGCACTTTTATATGGAAGGTCCAAAAAAAATTCTCGTTTTCTACCCATGTTTCTTAGAGACAGTTGTTTAGTTTCATGGTCTGAATACACCCTTAAAGTTATGTTAGTAATTAAATACTAGTGGTAAAGAAATTAGGTAGGCGGTTTCAGGGAAAAACAAAGTGGAGAATGTGAAATGTCTTGTACCGAGTAATGGTTTCTATCCTCTTAATAATGGTAATATCATAATGTCGCGATCTTGTCATAACATATTTCAATTCAATTTTTGTTTAGTGGCATCCGATGTGTTATCACAATTCAGCCAATGTCTCGTTATGTGGATAGTACATGAAGGAAAATGATCAGTAGTATTTATTAAGTCTAGAGTGGCAGTTGTGCCAATGTAAGTAGGTTATAATCTCAAGTGATTGTTTTAAGGTTAAAACACAAAAGAGTTCACAAAATGGTGGAGCCACGTGCAATCCCAACGCGCCGATACGCTCGCGTCCGTACTCCGCCAGAATTGCAGCGCGACTCCATAACATATTTCGTTAAATATGTTTTTTGCAAGAAATGAAAGACGTTTGATGTCAAAAAACTATTATGTACCTTTCATGTTTGGACTCTAGTCTTGATCGATGAAAATATTGCCTCATAATACCATCTCGCCTGCATCATAATTGCAATGTAATTTAACTTCTAACGACCGGGTATATCTCAATGACGCGATGACACGCAAATCGTTTTTTGTTACTCATACAACAAACCAAACGATTTTCAAACGTAACTCTATAAAAATACGACTTTCGAATACTGCATCTAAAAGTTGTTAAAACAGCTTTTGAATGGTTTTAAGTAGTGTGGTATTGTTTTGTAGACTAAGTTTAAGGTTGTATTTAAGCCTTGATTGAATAGCTATGAAGGTTAAAATATAAATTAGTTTTGATGTAAACAAGAGGAAAATTACCTCGTAATGTTTTTCACTGCCATTTGACTCTGTACAATTAATCTCACGGAAACAAAAGGCACGTCATAACGTAAAAGAGCAGTTTTTTTCAAACAGGTACCTTCTGTTTTTGGCACGTCCGAATACTTTAAAAATTCATATCTCAAACAAACACAGTTGGTGAAAAATTTAATATTTTAAATAAAAAGTTTATTGATTGATAGTAAAATCAATCAGAAAGTTAACTTTTGTTTCTCTATGGGACCAAAAACGAAATCGCGAAAAAAAAACGGCTCGAGTATGTTTGCAGTTTTGTATGGAACAGCTGTTTTTTTTTGCGATTTCAATGTTGGTGCCATAGAGAAAGTTATTCAGTTTGAAGGTCTAATCATCCCCTTAAAAAAGTGTCAGCATATTATGAAGGACTCTGTATATTTACTTATATTATAGAAAACACAGATTTTGGTTTGTAGATTGTGTCTAAAAATTTGCATTGACTTTAAAATTGGTTAGTATTGAAAATATAACCAGATTTCGTTATTATGGAGCGCGCAGCAAAAATATCCTACTAATCTCCTTCACTGCGCCAAGATGTCATAATTCCCCATGTTTAGTAAAAGAAGGCTCGCTCTATTCGCATTGTGATAAAATACGACACAGTTTTTATTGCATGTGCCTTGATAAATAAGCAAGATTATTCAAGATCACAATGATCTAGTTTTCTAAATATACCTATATGAATGGTTACATAATATCTAATTCAAATTAGTTGACTTACGAATTCCGACGAAACCTGAATGTAAAATTGCTAAAAATTAGTTTTAAAGCAATATACCTTATATCAAAACACTAGAGTCACATTTTCACTGACTAAAATAAACTATCTTGTTTATTATGTAGGCTGTTTATATAACACGCCCTAGAAAATCTACATTATTACGCAATTATTTCCGTTATAACATCTCATCTAACTCTTACTTTTAGTAAGAGGTAGTTCCGCAACAACATAACCTACTAAAAAAAAAGTTATCTTAGAGGCCAACCGGCATTTTTGTATGAGGTCTGGCATAGTACAATATGATCACTTTTTCTATAGTCAAATATGAGTACAATTTAGGTAGAATGTGAATCCTATCCTACTTTCCTATTAATATTATAAATGTCAAAGTTTGTGACGATGTTTGGATGTTTGTAAGATTGTATGTTTGTGGCTCAATCACGCATAAACGGCCGAAAGGATTTGGATGAAATTTGGAATATGTTCTGGATTCACACATAGGATACTTTTTTAAATTCCACGCAGACGAAGTCGCAGGCAACAGGTATAAATATATGTATATAAATGTTTCTGGATTGATTTTCTCATGTTTGGACGGGGGCCGCAAAATCATGAAATTTGACTATTCCATTGAAGTTAATATGCCGTTTCTGTTCAATGGTATTTGTCTAAAATGTCATAATAGGACACACATTATTTCCTTATGTTATGACCTAGACTTATACAACGTGTTAATGAATTAACGCAGAACTAGAAAGTAGTTTGTTTGGAATTGAGAGCAGAATCGAATTATCATGGTTTCAACATAGGGAATTTTTTTCAAAATATTAAATATTTTAGTCGTAAAATTTAAAATTTTCTGAACTCTCTCTCAACCCACCGCTCGGGCACTCTCACCATACTTACCACCAAAACAAGATTCTTAAAATGTATACATGAGCACGTAAGCGCTTTCATTCATTGCTGAAATGATAACAAATCATTTTTGCCTCAAAACTTAAAATGCAAATAACTTTAAATTTTAACTATCAAATTAATGAAATTATTGTTTCAATCTAATTATTTTGTCATCAATCAGTTGGGGTGCATGAGGTTTTGCGCTTATTCATTAACACGTTGTATAGTTTACTCAATAACTTTTTCCCGCTACTTTGTCCTCTCCGAAACAATAATTCAGCCAGATTGCATCATGAATGCTATGTCATTATATTATTTTAAGTGGTTTTGAATTTGGTAGGTACTTAGTTTTTGGTAATGCTCGAACAGACAAAATTTAATAATATTATTAAGTACGTCTCTTGTTTTTTGGGTTCGGGGTTTTCCTTTACTCTACACAGAGTGTATGTTTCTGGTGTAAAATGATATCATATTTAACATTAAAGAAATATATTTAATCAAACCGGTATATGTGGATAACCCAACTGATTTAAAGTAACCTTCGCTATTACCGGCCCACTTTTAAGTTTCACTTTCACGTAAAATTACGTAACATAATTATATCAGTCTACAAGTAGAGTAAGTTGTTATAGCTGTTCTTTTTAGACTTGATTCAATGTTAAGGTAAATCTGAAGCAGTTGCTGTTGGTGGTTTATTATATTTCTTTTAAAGATTTTTGTCGTTTTGTGTTATGTAACGTTCCTTCGCGATTTCGTTGGTTTAGTGAAAGTTGTTCAGTTTGATGGTCTAAAACACCCCTTTCAATATGTGTGTGTTTTGTTACACCCTGCATTATTTAAAAAAAAAACATTGTGGTCGGGGAGAGGAAGATGGGACTTTGGGAGTGACTCGAGCGCGCCAGATGAACTTAAGGGGGATACCTTACATCCTGTTGAGTACATCCACAATTTATAAGCCTTTTATATAGGATCGTGCATCTAGGACAGCCGATCAGAATTGTAAAATTAAATCAATCGTCAGAAATACTTGAGCGTATCAGATTAAGATAAAGCGGGTTAATTATATGCTTATATGCTGAAATGTATGCATTTCAAAATTCTGACGATTAGAGCGTGACATAAGGAAGTAGGAGGGTCAAAAAATTGAAAAAAAAGGTCACCTTGACATTGTCATGCGCGGATGAATTTTTTTTTATTTTGAAGGAAATAATGCAAGAATAAAGGAATAAACTTAATTATAAAGAAAAACAAAAAACCTGACTGAGCGAAAAAATATACCTGAAAAGAGAAAAACACAAATTATACTATAATATACACAAACAAAGTTGGTATAGCTGATTAATGATTATAGAGCTTGTTTTTCTCTTTTCAGTATTTTTTTTTTTTCGTGCAGGTGTGTTTTTGGTTTTTCTTAATAATTAAGTTTATTTCATTCGTTTTACTCTTGTGGCAAACTAGTACCAAAAAAGTACTATAATATACGGGTGAAACTGATATCGTTAGCATCCTTTTAAATTAAGAGTCTACCATGATTGGTAGATTTGGAGCAAACCGATCGGAGCAAATAAAAATCAGCAAACCTGTAGACGCTCTACGAAAAGTAAAACATCTTGTAACCTTTTATTCTTTCTATGATCTAATCTTCAAAATCCAACAGGTCTCCACGACACGCTCGAGTCACTACACATTTAGCATCAAGCGCTGCTACTATTAATATTTAGTTTGTACTTTTTTAATTTTAAAATATAAGTCATTGTTAGCTTATTTGGCAGATCGTTTGTCATATTTCGTATGAAAGACATGCCAATTTATCGATCATATAAGCTAACAAAAACTTATCCAGAAGTGGTAAGAAAGGCCCTAAGTGTACTTAATATTTAAAATACAAATCTATATGAATTCTTATCAGGTACTAAATTAACCAAAAAAAAGTTTACAAATGTGAGTTATTTCTCTAATATTAATATTTATCGGCAAAGCAATGTTTTGCGAATAAATTGTTTGTATGACGTCTCTATTGGTTTGTAATCCAATAAAATCTCGTATAGAAACAAAATTATTCATATTTGCTACTTACAATATGAAGTAGGTCATTAGGTTACATATAGAAATGCCTATACCCATCACTTTAAATAATGTTTGGTTTGCCCACTTCGCAATCCTGCGTTCTCAAATACATTTTGTACCTTAAAACCTTTGAACAATGACTCTTTTAGTATGATATTGATAGTTTAAATTCTAGGTTCTCATGAGAATTTATGCGTCTTTTGCGAAAACCTCTTAGCTAGTGAGTGTTGAAACTATCCGTGGTGAAGTAAAGATGCATAAGTTAAATATTAAATTATCTCGATTATTCGCTTTGCTATTTTCGCGACATTCATTATTTAAATACACACTCATAAAGGAATCAATATGTATAATAATTATCATTGATCTTAACTATTATAAAACTGAAACAGAAGTGTGTCTATACATTGAAGATATGCACGAAGTCCGGGATAGGTACCTAAAAACCAATTACGATATAGTTTTTAGGTACCTACGGTTTTCAATGTCATTTAGAGAATTTCTTCCGGAAGATTTCATCATCATCATCACATCGCCTTTGCTTATTTATTTATGGACTAGTTACGCGTGTAATTCTACTAACAAACATTTCAGCCACTGTTTGCGGGGGGAGAGGTAACATGAAATCCGCAACTTTGGATTTTATTCCCCATAACTTTAGATTCTAATTTTGATTTTTAAAAATCATGAAAATTAGTCTCGTGTGAACCCCAAACGAGATAAGTTCAAAGGTATTGCTTCGGAATTATAGGCTATCTCGTTTAGTGATAAAGTAAAAATTGTATTTCATGCACATGATCAATGATCTTGTACGGTGGCAGAGGGGAAATGCTACCGCAAGGCTAGTTCCTATATAAGTAGTCAAAGCTCATATCCTATATACGTCCCACTGCAGGGCACAGGCTTACCCTCAGGGAGGGTGTATGGGCGTCCACCACACGTGCCCAATGCGAATTAGTATACTTCACATACGCATCGGAATTTATTCTTCAGCGTATGCAGGTTTCCTCACGATGTTTTCCGTCACCGTTTGAGAGCAGTCGGTATTACGTACTTAAGTTTGAAAAACTCATTGGTCCATGGCATGTCATCCATCCTTGCAAATTTGAACCAGGACCTCAAGATTGAGTTTCCATAGATCTCCGCAATGCGTTACCGATGCCCTCCGGAAGATTGTGTATAATGTGATATTTACCAATATTATTATAGTCCATATAGATCCCACGATTTTACTTATATTATTGTAGATGCCACGCGGGGCTGAGGTAAGTCGGTAGTTCGATTATAACATAATAAGACAATAAGTCACAAAGAGCATAAATTACAATTTCAACATTAATTAGTAACCTTAAAGGTATTTCCGGAAACAACGATTTCGTTTCGTTTACATATATCCGATTATGAAATTAGAAATCAATGCTGAAATTATGTGATATTTTGATAAATACTAATATCAACAGATTACTAAAAACAAATAAATCTCATAACATTTTTAATCTTGAGAATCTATTTGATCTTTCTTTCTTGGGGTCAAAATTGATTCTGTAACTTAAGGAAATTGATATAAAAATGAAACGTTGTTTAGTTCTGAATTCCGGAGATGCTTTTAGAATTCGTTTTGAGGGTTTCGTACCTAAAGGGTACCAATGGAACCCTATTACTAAGCCTACCCTAGGCGCTCTCCATCCGTTCGTCCTAATTCTAAAGGCCTGTACCTATCTTTTGAACCGTAATAGGTAGAGCTGCAATTTTTACAGAATATATAGTACAATTTAAATTTGCTAACACATAGTAAAAAAAAACAAAAAGTAAAAAAATTAAGGACATGTAAGAAACGTGTTTTTTTAAGGTTTTTTGTTTTTGCTCTATCTTTATTTACGGAAATACAGTCTAGCGTTAAACTTGGCGTAATTATAGAGTACACTCTAAAGTAAAACAATAGTAAATTATGATACAAGTGAGCGAAGTTGGTAATTACAGTCGAGACGGGATTGCAGCACGAGCCGCAGGCGAGTGCTGTATATACTAGCCGAGGCTGTAATGACCGACGCTCAGGCGTTTTATCCGACGTTTTTCAACACACTTACGAGGAAAAGTAATAACATTTAGTTAAACACAACAGTTTTAGACAAATATTTGTGAAAAATGGCGCGGGGATTTTTTTTCGCAGGCCGTGCCTTTGGTTGGAATAGCCATGCATGCGCAGGTGGCAGAAGAGCCAATGACTTAGCTGACATGCAACCAACGACATTATTGGCATAACTAGGTATTGTAACTAGGTAACACAATTATAAATTCCTGTAGTCAATGACATTCTATGCGCATGGACTCACCACGTCATACAATAACAAAACCAAAAAATTGCACATGTCTCTAATGTCACCTTTGTATGCATCAGTTATGCTCAGCTGTCATACATTGCTGCTGATATTCCAGTTCTTTCAAATCCTTCAAATGCATTCGGTTACAAAACAGTAATGTAAAACAATTAAGCGTGACTTAGCGGTCCCGTTAATAGCGCACTGATGCGAAGTCCTTGTTTATAAGAATATCATTGCCTGTAGTCTAGATTTTTGTCAAGAATCTAGTTATGCTAGTAAAAATCTAGACTAGATATTATCTAAGCTAGATTTGACCATGAAATATCAGTAATTCTATTATTTAAAATTACTTTAAAACCGGTCTGTAGTGAGATCTACTTTCAGGCTTGGGGTTTATTAAACTTGATCTTCTAGCTGTCTAACTGAGTGAGAATATTATGTGTCGCGGGTAATGACATTGTCGCGGGTAACTTGCGTTAGGATTCTGCAACAGAAGCTATTATTGAGGGTCAAGACGAATCCAGTTGTTTTTACACGAATATCCCCAGAAACAAGTCATTCTGATGATTTTAAGTCAGTAATATTATTATCAATAAAACTCTTTTATTATTACAGTTTAATAATTGTTTATTATTAGTTTGTATTGTTTAGTGTATCAAAATACACTAATTCCGTTTAAAGGGGTGGTTCAGACCATCATACTGAACAACATTCACTATGAAGACAACAATGAAAAAAATCTGCTAGTTTGAAAATTATAAGTTATTGGCGACCCGCTCCGGCTTCGCACGGATATAAGCGATCAAATTATAGCTTTTGTTGATCACTGATAATGTAGCATTCTAATGGTGAAAGAATTATTCAGATCAGTCCAGTAGTTTCGGAGCCTATTCAATACAAACAAACAAACAAACAAAATATCAAATCTTTCCTCTTTATAATGTTAGTGTAGAAGACAAGACTTTGAAACATTCATAGAAACTAGATTAAATAATTTGAGAAAGAAAATGTAAGAAGAAGAGAGTTTTTTAAAGTTTTTTACTAATAGACCAGCGGCCGTAGTATGATCCCCACGATAAGATTATATGACGCCTTTAATCTCATACGTTCTTGCGTAAATAGAAAGAGAGCTAAGACCCGATACTGCTATATCACGGCTGCCAAACTACGGCTGCAGGTTTGTACACTGCACAGTAGTACGTATCGAAACTATTCCTAAACTCCTCCATATGTCTCTAAATACAGAAGACTATTCAAAAGTCATGTTCTTTCCGTCACCATACGGTTTTCAGGTCAATACCACAGGCTTCAATACGACAAATTATTTAAAACCACTAAACGTGAAAACCTGAGACCTAAAACCGCAGAGAGGCGTTTTTAGAAAACCACAATCGAAGTTACCTAGAATACAATATTTTTAAGAACCTAGGAACGGTTAAGTTCGTAAACGGTTTGAGATATTTACTGTACCTACATGGATTGCATGTATATAGGTATATGGTACGCGAGCCGAATCAGAACAATATTTTATTATATTCTATGCAAATAAATCATAATCGTATCTTCTATGCTCATATACTGCCTCCGTGGTCTAATGGTTAAGAGCATTGGGCTCTTGGACTCTCATATCACCTAGAGATATGTCACTTTGTGCGTTTTCCCAAAGTTGATTACTATCTCTGGTGGTAGGATAGTAGTCGTTACATAAAAACTACATCGTAAGGTGGTTTGAAAAAACTCGGACACCAGGGCTTGCTGTCCACACGATAAGAAGAAAATAATCATATCGTATGGTAAATCAATAAAAATTTAACATTCACGGAAAAAAAAAAATTCGTAGTAAATGTGACAACTATTTATTTATTTTAGCAGACTTTACAAGAAAATAAATGAAATAGGTCCAGTGCATCCAAGATAGCTCCGTGATTTTGACAGATCGTTTTAGAGCTATTATTTTACTTTCTGTAAATGTTTCAGCCGTAAACCTTAAATTTTATGTTAAATGTTAATTAATCTTGTGCATTTTAGTGTATTATAGAGTTTAGATGGCTCAAACAGCTTTAAAAAGTACTATAAAATCTCTAAAACCGCGTGTCAAAATCACAGAGCATCAATCATATGGACGCAAGTTAATAACGGAGTCACAGTGCTCGATGTTTCTAGTTTAATTTCATTGTCAGGGTTCCGTTATTAATATTAAAATGTATTAGGTGGTAATGTTCAGACGGTTAAGGTTGCAAACTTAGTAGTTTCACCTAGATGTGAGTTAACTGTAGAAAATTATAATCTTTCTGAGATTTGTTTAGACTTTTTCTTCAGGATCCGGTAGAGGCTCGTACTGTAAAATATTCACATTTTACTAGAAAGTAGCATTTTTTCAATCAATAAGTCAGCCTCACATATGGTTTTAATTTTATACAGGCTGTACTAAAACACCCTAGTAATACTTAAGGGGGTGCTTCAGACCATCAAACTGAACGACTTTCACTATGGAGATAACATAGAGAAAAAAAAATCTGCTATCTCATACAAAACTGCTGTACCGACTCGACCAAAATGTATGAGACAGCGATTTTTTTTTCTCTCGATCTTGGCTGGCTCTAGTGAAAGTTGTTCAGTTTGATGGTCTGAAGCACCCCTTTATGTATTACTAGGGTGTTCTGTTACACCCAGCCGGTTTTATTTTATTTATTTTCAGCCACTACTTTCTAAACCACCCGATGGGTATTATGTTACGCCTTGTTCCTTGCATCTATCCATGTATGGGCGCATCATGAACCAATTAAGAGTCGAGAGAGAGCAAAAATCTCAATTGCCCCCAATGATCATGAATTCAAATTATATGGATTCATTTTTCACAATTATTTTCATAATTCACAAATTAATTCCTTGGTTCATATCCTGCCAGTGAACCGGTTAGTTCTTCCGGACGAATTGCACATATTGTTTATTCGACCGTAATAAGAACAACTGAATGAAATCCTGTCTGCAAGGACTTCATTAGTTTCGGTAAATTGCTACAATATTTAATTAGTTTGAACTTGTTGTTTCAAGGGAACTTAGGTACAAACTACTAAGACGTGATGACTCTCGATTTATTATTTGATTGCTAGGGCTTGGTCACTGATCAATAGCTACCGTGACCTGGGTAGATCTATTGTAGTCACCCTTGTCCTGTAACCCTTGACCTAAATATCATTTCCTAGGCCCACAGATTTTATGAACCGTGTTACGCTTTCGGAGGGGAGATTCCTAATGTTACTAGGTGTTATAATACGCTAGTAATTATAGTAGTACTCTGTGGTAGGTGTAACTACGTATCAACCTGGATGGTGACTCCTGCTGTGAATGAGCACTTCGTAATCGCTTTTCAATCACATCGGTTAGTAGGCGGAGAAGCCAAGGACCGTATTTTTTTTTACAAAATATTTTTGTTGCCCTGTGTAACCTCTAAAATTAAATTGTGTTATATGTCAAATTCAAGCCCAATTCTTAGTTTTTTCACACTTTTGATTAATGTACGAGTTTTAATAGGCAAAGTACGCGATTTTTCTTGCTTTTGTATGTGGAAAAATTTTGTACGTCCGGTAACCCTGCGAATAATATAAAATAAAATATAAATACAGTCAAAGGATTGGTTAAACGCTGTGTAAGCATTATTTAGTACTATTAGTAAAAGCCATTTTACGATGATGCTAGAATGCGACGCGCTTCATTGCGTAAAAGGCGCTTATTGATAAAATACTCGCATATATTTGGTATGTAAATATTAGTTGATTCAATATGGTATGTGTGGTATTATTTGTTTTGTCTGTCGGACCTAATAATTTGCCTTCTATCATGATTTGTAAAGAAGATCGATGTAAAATGTTCCAGCCTTCAATCTTCATCGTGCACTGAGAGAAATATCTTGTACCTATACTCCATTCCTAATAGCAACGAAACAGCACAGAAACAGTGATTTAAAACACGTACTCTCACTTATTCTTAGAACAGCTTTAGTAACGTCCAAGATATGTTGGATAGTATATCTTTCTCATAAATTATCTGATCAGAATAGGCCAGAAAGCTATACAGGAATCGGAAAACCTTTTCGTCCTTATTTGGAATGAAGTATAGAAACATTTTAGTTGAATTATGTAGATTTTAGGTAAATCTACCAGAATTAGATTTATAACAACAAATGAGGTAAAGTTATACGATTTTTTTCTCGTAAAGTCTGCTAATTTTAGTTGCTTGTTGTGTATACTATACGATAACGATCTCAGTCAGGACTAGTCTTAAAAATGAGCCAAGATATAAACAACAGATTGTTTTGATGTTCAAGACAGCAATTTTTGAACATTTTTGTTGTCATTTGTCATTTATCCAATGCATAAACGGACTTGACATACAAAACGCGCAGGGCGCGCGCCCAATACGCAACGCTATCGCTATACGAAATTGTTATACATGTGCATTCGGGGTCTCTTTATGGGACCAACAAAATCTAAATCCCGAAGAAAATTATTTATACCATACATTTGGATCGTGTAGGTTTGTAGTTTTTTTATGAAACAGCAGATTTTTTTCTCGAATTAGATGCTCGTTCCATAGAGAAAGTTGTTCAGTTTAATGGTCTGATCATACCCTACAAAAACCGTCAGCATTATTAAGAAAATTCATACAATTTTTCAATGCGGCCTCGTTCGCTTTCTATACAGGATCCTTCTTAATAAACTGACACTTTTTTAAGGGGATGATCAGACCGTCAAACTGAACAACTTTCTCTATTGGACCAACATCGAAATGGCGACAAAAAAACACCTGTTCCATACAAAACTACAAACCTACTGAGTCAAATGTATGGGACGGCAGATTTTTTTTTCGCGATATCGATGATGGTCCCATAGAGAAAGTTGTTCAGTTTGATGGTCTGATCATCCTCTTAAAAAGGTATCAGCATAATGAGAAGGACCCATTAATCAAGTCCCCGAGAGCCCTTAATGTTATTGGGGCTTTAAATAGCTGAATTACGTAATTAAACTATTTGATAAGTATACCTAATTGATATTTTCAATGGAATAAAAGTACCTAATCAACTACTAACGATTTTTAAAGACAATCAGACAACATATAATTACCAAAGGTTATTTGCTGTGAAGCAAAAATAGCTCTTATTTCAGAAAAGATAAAGTCGGTTAACGGTTGTAAATCGAAGGCGGGAGGAGGAAGTAAGGGAAAGTGGCCCGTTAGTAATACAGGATGTTTCAATCTGTGGTTTTATAAAGTAATGAACTATAATGTTCACCTGCTTGTCGAATCACTCTAAGTGAGAGTGTTTCAAGTTATAATAATAAGAGAAATTTAAATAAAAAAAATATTTTATTAGGTAGAAGCATTTTGGATAAAGAAAGGAATTTTAACAAAATATTCTCTCAATTGATCTTGATCGCCACCCACATCTTTACACATCAACATGGTAGCTGTACAGTCTGCAACTAGAGTTGATTTGCATTAATTTCATCACCTGTATTTCTATGGTAATGAGTAAGGTTCGGAAAGTGTTTATCAAATTTCGTTGTTACTGTACCTAAAAAATCCACCAACAGAATCGGTTGGATTTTTACCTTGCTCGTCGTTTCGCTTCCTCGCACAGTACCAGTGGACACCATGTTCCATACATTCTCGTTGCCAATCATTTACAAGGAAACGTGTCTCTTAGTCACCTCGTCCACATACGAAATTCACTAGAAGAAACTGTACAGTACAAAAAAAGACATTAAGTTAAAACAAGAGTCTACAATTGAAAACAATGTAAACTGCACATTACATTTATTTAAAAGCGTAAAATAATCCGAAGTTTAAATCAAACACCCTTGATTTGTATATCAGCCCCTGTAACTGCCCCCTTCTCTCGATGGGGGGAGGAGGTCCTGAGGTGGGGTACGGGAGGATTCAAAAGCTCAGTTGCGTCCGGTATTTCGGTACGAAAGCACGTCAACGTCAAATTCCGTGGCATAATGTGCTAAATTAAAATTATTTGAACCAAATATTAAATTCAAAAATATGTGGTGTAACTGTTTGTGAGATAATTTGTCTTCCATTATGGATTTTCTTGAAACGGAAAGCTTTAGTTTGATGTTTTAGGTAAATATCGAACTGAAATAATTTGGCAAATATCAATCTTTGTTATATAGAGATTTTAGTTAATGTTCGTCAATATGGCGAGCTGAAAACTGTGGCCTGTTTTTTGTGTTGTAACTTAATACGAGCTAAATCAAGCTTGTAATGTTTAACATAAAATATGACCTTTACATTGGCTTTCGATAATTTTTTTCTTTCCTCTTCCTTTATTGTGATCAGCCAGTAATTAAGTAAAATCTTATGAGTCAAAAATGGTAATAAAAATCTGTTTGTGTACTGTAGGCCCTACCAGAACTGGGAAAACAGAAATCTCTTGGAATTTATTCAGTCTATCACAGTCGATTTTCGCCGAATCCATTTGACCTAGAAAGCTGACATTGGGCATTCAAGCACCAGAAAAAAATAGTGATCGAAGCATTTGGTGTCAGGACATAACAGGATTACGATGCGTTGATTTGATTAACACATTTATTAATATTTCCCACGGTTCACATATTTACTTGTTTTTGGACGTAGGAATATTCATCTTTCATAAATTGAAATTAGTCTTGAATCAAAATGTACCTATGGTTTTGTTTATGAACCAGTTATTTTTCAAGATTGTATACAGGGGTTTTCTTAAAATGCTGACGGTTTTATAAGACGATGATCACAATCATCAAACTAAATATATTCAACATCAAAATCGCGAAAAAAAATCAGCATTTCCATACAAAGTTGCAGCTTTGCAACCTACTTGACAGTTTTTTTTTTCGTGATTTCGATATTAGTCCTATAAAGAAAGTTGTTCCTTTTGTTTTTTATTTTTTTTTATTTATAATTAATGGACTTCTTGCTTGTGCGTTAGCACCGCATTTCCGCAAGTGTCAAGTGGTTTGAGGGAGTATCTATCCAATGTCGAGGATTGTTTTTGAGTAAGAACACAACTGAGAAGGATTGCGGAGCCTCGCGGCAGGCTGAGACGCGAACCGCGCGAACACCACGCGAAAGACAAGTGTTCGGGGCAAACCCTGCACCGTGACTCGTTTTTTTGTCAGATCGTATCCTTAAAAACGTCAGCATTATTATAAAGAAATACCCTATAGTTTTTAGAATATATATTAATACCAATTAACAGAATAAACATTCAGAACACACACAAAAATAGCAACCTAAGCTCTTTCTCTATTTTGCTTTGGTCACAAAATATACTAAACGAAAACAAATTCGAAGAAGCAATTGCGGTCATGGACATAAGAGTTCCTATTTGGGTCACTGCCTAGTTTGTGACGTACGTTGCTGTCATCGTATTATTTGATCTAGCCATACAATAACCCTTGTTCTTCTTATCGTGTGGGCAAGCCCTGGTGTCAGAGTTTTTTCAGACCGCCTTACGGTCTCTGACGTCGTTTTTTTATGTAATGACTACTACCACCAGATATAGTAGCCGGGACCAACGGCTTAACGTCCCATCTGAAGCACGGAATCATCTTTCTTTCAGACAATCAGGTGATTCGGCCTGCAATGTCCTAACCAACTGGGGAAAAAAGCACAAAGTGTCATCATTAGGTGTCCCCCTTGGGAATCGAACCCACGACCTCCGTGTCAAGAACACAGTGCTCTTAACCATTAGACCACGGAGGCAGTTAATAACCCTTATACGTACAAAGAATATAAAACTACATTTGACACTATCATCGATAAAACCAACACAAGAATTCGTTGTTTTCAGCTTCAATTTTAAATTGGAACACCTCTATACGTACTTTACGTACGTACGTACGGGCGGTCCTTCTAATAAGGACGGTTTTTAAGGGAGTGATCAGACCATCAAACTGAATAACTTTCTGTATAAGAATGAGGTCGAAATCGCGAGAAAAAAATCTGATATGTTCCTTATAAATCTGCAATCTTACTCGGCTCGTTTTTTTAATCGCGATTTCGATTTTGGTTTCACAGAGAAAGTTGTTCAGTTGGATGTCAGATCATCTACTTAAAGAATCGTCCGCATTTATTAAGATGGACCCTGTATACTGCTCCATGAACAAGCAACAATCATGTGAGCAATTTCTGAGCGTATTGTGATGTCGAAGGCGTCGCCTGTCTTCCGCCGCGATATGATTTTAATTGACTTCGAAAAATAAATCAACAATATATTTTTAGTTAAATCTACCAGAATTCGAATTATAACTACACTTTTTTGAGTATAGACTGCTAAAATAAATAGTTGTCAGTCAACACAGATACCAGGTAATAAATATTTTTCTCCGTGTAATTGACGATTCTTTCATATAACATTTTTAGAAGCTATCTTCTAGTTATTTGAAAGACATAAAAATTAATGAAAAATATAGCAATGATCTTCAACATCTCGGCTTTATTTGCTAATGATCATACTTCTTATTTTTCCATATATAATTCATATAAAACCCGTGTTCAAAGGAAAGCCTGAATATTTGAAAAAGTATGTAGGTATTACGTACGTGCTTTATAAGTTAAAGTCACTTTTACTTGCGACACACCATTATGTACAGTCAACAAAAAAAGTTTTAAATAGCAATTTTAATTCATAATATTGTCTGCACTGTATACAATATTATGAATTAAAATTGATATTTATAAATTTTTGCATACCAATATTTAATAATGAGTTTAGATAATTTTATAATTTGGTGCGAATTCTTATGATTTTCGATTAGAAGGCACCATAGTGATATAAGGAAGTACAATCCTGTCAAAAATAGGTATACCTACTAAAATGGCATAGTTTAGTCACAGATTATTTAATAGTTACTACAGTAAGTTTAGTAGAGGTGAGGTGGCTCTGAAAGGGTCAAGGTCGTTCAGTGGGGGATACGTCCTAATGTAAAAACCTACTTTGTTATTGGATTCTATTATCTTATACTAAGTCAAAGTCAATATAATTTATTCAATATAGGAGCTTGCAGCACACTTATCAAACGTCAAATCTTTTTTAAAGCTACCACCGCGTCGGAACGTGTTGTCGCTGTATTTCAATATAAATTCTTAAGCTAAAGTTATGTATACTATAATACATAGTCTATTTAATAAAATAATTGATACTATACAGTAAAGTAAATAAACTACAAGCTAGTGACCTCAGACCGAAGCATTTTGAAAATTTAAATAATCATACAGTTTATAATAATTATGCTTTTTTACAGAGGACTTTTTTGATCGGAGTTTTAAACATGTTTACTTATGTAAATGTTTCTCTTATTTCAGGTATCAACGACCCAATTGAACAATAAAATGCGGGAGAGCCTCTCATGACATCGGTTTGGTAGAGAAAACAACACGTCGCGGCAGGCATAATGGCGCTGTCAAATAACTCCTTTTCACATACGTACAATCGTTTGTTTGTAGAATTAGCTGGTAAGTTTCTTTCAATTGATATTTTATATATAACAGAGCTCCTATAAGAACTCTTTTTACCACTAGCTGAATTGATATCTCAATGTCAATGACTGCTAACTAAATACTTAGGCGCTAATATAAGAGTTACAATGGATGCATAGGAGCGCTAGCGAAATTTTCAAGTCATAAATCAGCGCTAAACGAGAGTTATAACAGGGGTATACAAAGTGTTCATGAATTAACGCAAAACTAGAAAGTAGTTTGTTTAGCATCGAGAGCAGAATCAAATTGTCGTGGTTTCAACACAGGATATTTTTTTCAATATATTAAATAATTTGCTTGTAAAATTTTAGATTTACTGAACTCGATCTTAACCCACCGCTCGGGCACTCTCACCCTACTTACTACCAAAACAATGTTAAGTTTGCTGAAATGATAACAAATCATTTTTGCCTGAAAACTTAAAATGCGAATAACTTTAAATTTTAAGTATAAAAATAATGAAATTATTGTTTCAATCGAATTATTTTGTTATAAATCAGTTGGGGTGTATGAGGTTTTGCGCTTATTCATTAACACGTTGTATAAGAACTCTTTTTTGTACTTGCTGAATTGATATCTTAATGTCAATGACTACCAACTAAATATTTAGGCGCTAAGATACTCGTAAGTGTTACAATGGGTGCATAGGAGCGCTAACGAAATCTTCAAGTCATAAATAAGCGCTAAACGAGAGTTATAACAGGAAACGAGAAGGTTGATCCTGATTCTCATATCCAATCCTCTTGGTCTTGCATCCAATATTTTGGACGTTACTAAAGTTGTTCTAAGAAAAAGTGACAGGAAGTGTTTCAAATCTCCGTTACAGTAATTCAAAAAAGCCTTAAAATTTCCTGGTATATAAGGTCTAACATTTAGCGGAAACTATTTTAAAGGGATGATCAGACCATCAAACTGAACAACTTTCTCTATGGGACCAACATCATAATCGTGACAAAAAAAATCTGATGACGCATTTGGTTCGAGTAGAAATGCGGTTTTGTATTGTATATGGAACAGATGATCTTTTTAGCGATTTCAACTTTGGTCCCATAGAGAAAGTTGTTCAGTTCGAAAACCATCAGCGTTTTAAGGAGAACCCTATATGCTATTCTATGCTTCATCAGTAACAGTTCACATTTATGCATCAAGAATTTAGTCCATTCACATGACGGAATGCATCATGCCGCTTAGTAAATAATGTATTTCTGCCAATTAATTATTAACACCTGTGGTTCATTGTATTTATAACAATAAACGATGTTATAAGTATTGAATATCATCATGCCACCTGTTCTTTATAAATGCTTCCTATAAATGGACCACCGTATAAATAAAAAAACTGGTCAAGTGCGAGTCGGGCTACTCGCGTACCGAGGGTTCCATACCACACCACCACACAACATAAAAACTATTTTGTTTTGTCCTGGTCCTCTAACACGAGACTGACACACACTTGGCCAGTTTTTATTATTTGTTGTTTTACTGTAAAGTTTTCTCTACAACGTGTTAATGAATAAGCGCAAAACCTCATACACCCCAACTGATTTATAACAAAATAATTAGATTGAAACAATAATTTTATTATTTTGTAGTTAAAATTTGAAGTTATTCGCATTTTAAGTTTTGAGGCAAAAATGATTTGTTATCATTTCAGCAATGAATGAAAGAGCTACCGTGCTCATCTATGGATACATTTTAAGAATCTTCTTTTTAAGTAGTGTGAGTGTGCCCGTGCGGTGGTTTGAGGTCGAGATCAGAAAATTGAGAATTTTAAAAACAAATTATTTAATATTTTGAAAAAAAATTACCTATGTTGAAACCATGATAATTCGATTCTGCTCTCGATTCTAAACAAACTACTTTGTAGTTTTGCGTTAATTCATTAACACATTGTATAATCATACCAAGTTTGACGCTGGTTTGTATTTACTTTTTTACGATAGAGCGAGAAGAAAAACGATGATAAAAACTAGTTTCTTGTATGAGGACCCCTTAATTTTTAACTTTTTGACATTTTTATTATTTGTTAACCAATCTGCCGTAATAACGCATATTCTGCGAAAATTTCAACGTTCTAGCCATTACGGTTCAAAAGTTACAGCCCTAAATAGGTAGGACGGACGGACGGACAACGAAGGCTTAGTAATAGGATCCCGTTTTCACCCTTTGGGTACGGAACCCTAAAAATACGCTAGTAAATAAAGTAGTAGAATAAATAAATTACCATAAATATCAGCACTGCACATATGCAATAAATTTAATTACGTGGAATATTAACCTTACCTTTTAAATAAGGAAATATGAGATATATGAACTAAATTACCTTGAAAAACAGGATGGTGTTGCATTCTTAGATGATTTGATAATAATATTTCTGAACTTTGTTTGGAAAATTATCATTTATAACGATTTTTTGAAATATTTAAAAAAAATTTACGAGAGCCAAACTATGACGTGCTTGGACATTGCAACATTGTCAAAAATGATTAATCGAATTGAACCAAATATTTTGCAAATCCAAATGTTTTGTTAAATGCTTTATAAATTATACCAAATGTTTTGTTTGTAACCGAACTTTTATTGACCCAATTTTAGTGACTACGGAACTATTAAACAATTAACCGGTATTGAATTTCGTCGTACGGACGGACGGTGTGATACAATATCATTAGAATACTTATAAATTTTTATATCATTATATTCTAATGATATAATTAATTTTTATAATCACATTTGCAAAACTGATGATTGTGAGTTAAGAATAACTCTACCTACTTAGCAGGGCTATTGAATTCATTGAAGCCCTACAAGTGGATTATGTTTTAAAGGGATGTGCCCCTTTGCATTTTCTTTGTTTATTCTATTTAAAACTCAATTAATAATAAATAGAAACCAGTCCCCAGCAGAGCTGCGGAATTAAATATAAATATAGAAGCCACGTTGCAATTTTTGCCGCGAGCGGTTATCATTCACGTGCTGTTCGCGTGGTTCGCATTTTTGCTTGCCACGAGGCTCCCAATCTCTTCTCAGCTGTGTTTTTGAGCAAACACAATCAAACTAATGGACTCTATCGGAAATGCAGCGCTAACGCACAAGCAAGAGCCAATAAATAAATAAATATAAAAGTGTATTCATAAGAATAACATTTCGATGTTTTTCTAGAAGATAATATTAAAATAGGAAAAACTGATGTAGTAATTAGTTAGTAACGGATAGATTGACGTGCATGGAAAAGTTGATGAGCGATTCATGATTGATGTCCATTATGTGGTAAAGCTATTAGTCCTAATAGATCTTGAGAAATAAGGCGGACCTTATTGCGAAATATGGTTACAATGAAATTTTGATTTCCTTTAATATCTATCTAAATAATATCCTGTATAATGTCAACACTTTCGTATGCTCCTTGTAGCAGAGCATATCTACAGCGCTAGCAACGCAACTCGATCTCAACCCACCGCTCGAGCACTCTCACCCTATTTACTACCAAAACAAGATTCTTAAAAAGTATCCATGAACACGTTAGCGCTTTCATTCATTGCTGAAATGATAACATATCATTTTTGCCTCAAAACTTAAATGCGAATAACTTAAAATTTTAACAATCAAAGTAATAAAATTATTGTTTCAATCGAATTATTTTGTTAGATATATATTTAGGATCCTTCTTAATATGCTGACACTTTTTTAAAGGGACGATCAGGCCATCAAACTGAACATCTTTCTCTTTGGGACCAATGTCGAAATCGCGAAAAAAAACAGGTGTTCCATACTAAACTGAAATCTTACTCGACCCAATTGTATGGGACAGCTGATTTTTTTTCACGATTTTGACATATTGGTCCCATAGAGAAAGTTATTTAGTTTGATGGTCTGATCATACTCTCAAAAAACTGTCAGCATATTAAGTTGGGCCCTGTATAATTCAGTTGTGTGTATGAGGTTTTGCGCTTATTCATTAACACGTTGTATAACCTTAAAAACTAAATTTTATCTCTCATACAATGTTGTTTACGAATAAATATCATTTTCTTATATGTCACAGTCAAAACTCATAACCGGTCATGTCATTCAATTCATAGTTTTTACCGATGTCCTTATTCATAATTATATTTTCGAGTAAAAAGTTCCAAGTTATCAGTCTGATTACCCCTTAAAAATCGTCATCATATTAAGAATGAACCTATATTTGAGACGGTGTAAGGGTTTTCTTTATCGCAGCAACACAGTAAGTTAAGCAAACCGTAACGTTGCAAATTTTACTGCAATGCTACATCGTGCCGTGCGGCAATATCATCCGCTTACATAACATGAATGCGAAGAGACAGCCAGCGCAAGTATGAGTTTTACAGTATATCGCCATTATATGTTTTATAGTATATCTAAGGCGCGGTTTCTATAGAAGAGACGTGTGGCAGTGGCGGATAGTCAAAGTAACACAATTATACACCTTATAGTACGTAGCATAGCGTCGTTTGGAGAATTACGCCCGCGCCTCCAGGCGACGTCATCTGGAGGCGCGGGCGCGATTCTCTTTTAAGACAAAAACGACGCTATGTACTATAAGGTTTATATTGTGTTACTTAGATTATCCGCCACCGCCACACGTCTCTTCTGTATAAACCGTGGCTAATACGTCCCACGCTGTGCCCAAAGTTGTCGCATACAAATTTACCCGATTTTGATGTTTCGATAAAGATGAGCTTGAACCCTGAGGATATACAGGGTGTAAACTTAAATGCATTGCATATCGAACAGGGAACGCACTCTGGTCGAGCGACTATTATTATCTATGGAACAGATGATTTTTTTTCGCGTTTTAGATTTTGGCTCTATAGTGAATGTTGTTCAGTTTGATGGTCTGAAGCACCCTGTTCGATGTGTAACGAAGTCGTGAGTATAACTGTTTATTGATTATAAATATCAAACGGTTTTATAAACGATGATAGGTTTTTAAAAGTCAAATGATGTCTTTAAACGCGCAGTATGACTATGTTTAATTACAAAATGCATTTTATATTTTAAATGAGTACTGTTGTTCTGATAGAACCTATTGTAGTAAATAGTTATAAGAGGATAAACCTGTAATTCCAAGAATAAGGAAATATTAAAACAGAGTTGTTTGGCTCGTCCTTTATTATTGTCATTAATTATACGCTTGGTTTACGACGTACAAAGGCTAATGTATGTTCTATCTATTACAAACTGGTTGGAGGTTACTTTATTATAAAACTTGCATGTTTTTCATTATACCTGGCTGTATGAATAACCTGTAAATTTTGCGTCCGGTATAAAACAAGCAAGGCTGCTGGAGGGTCCCGAAAAATGAAGAAATTGATGAATGGGGAACTTGCACAGATTTATATTTTAGTATAAAGATTTAAGGCTTAAATAAAAATACCAAAAACAAAAATGGTAAAATATGCACAAATCATTTATTTATTGCAAATCAAAAGTTGACTCACTGCCATAACGTGACGTCACTTCTTTTCATGACGCGTGAAGCTCATAACAAATCATTCGCTATAATATGTTGTCGTACTCTTCTAACGCACGCAAGTCGCTAATCGCCTCGTCACTTTCCGCTGATTTGTGTTTGAAATTACGTTCCGATCTGAAATCAAAATTTGACTTTTAAAATTCCGCGCCAAAAGGCTCACTGCCATAACGTGACGTCACTTCTTTTCATGACGCGTGAAGCTCATCACAAATCATCCGCTATAATATGCTGTCGTACTCTTCTAACGCACGCAAGTCGCTAATCGCCTCGTCACTTTGCGCTGATTTGCGTTTGAAATTACGTTCCGATCCACTTAACTTATAATAGAAATATTCAAAATAATATCACATAGATAACTTTTTGATGTAATGTTTTTGAATCTACCACCGCGCCGGAAGGTGTTCCGTTGTAGAGCAGATGCGGCCAGAAACTCTACAATATTCTAATAAGTTGGGTGAGCTTGGGGCAAACACGATAGAACAGCAATGGTCGCAGTGTTACATGACGAACCTTGCTTGCAATAGCCCACTCAACAATAATAACAAATACCGTGACCTTCTCAAACATTATTGGCGAGACGAAAGCACGCCGCCTCAGCCACATAGAAAGAATGTGTGAAGATCGGCATGTTGGGAGAGCATATCTAAGTCGACCTACTAGCCGACGTCAGTGAGATGCTCCAGGTATCGTAGGAACGACGTAGAGGTGGCTGTGACATACGTGAGCTTCCATCAGCCAGCTACTGGCGAGGAGTCTTGCAGTATCGAAAATTCGTTCTCATTTCGGAGACTACGACCCACTTTGGGTCGCTGAGCCAGAGGGGTTAGTTAGCGATTGGGATAAGATGTAAGCATTATGTATCATCCTTGAAACGTCATTCCATCCTGAAATCTCTAACATAATGCTACAAGTGAGCCTTGGTACAAATCAAGACCAAAATAATAAGTTATTGGTTGGTCGAGGAAGTCTTCAAACCACACTTAAAGGGATTATGATCCAGAGTTTACGTTTGTACGTAGGGATAAAGGTACAAATTCGTAGCCGACCGCACGCAGCAGCAGACGACGTATCGACGACACGTCGTCGCAGCGACACGTTGTTGTTGCGCCATAATTTCAAACCCATCCGCAGATCGCAGCAGTAGACGGCAACGCCGTATTACTCTGTCAACTCTATCTATACTGAAATAGGTAATACTTTACATTGCACCCTCCGTACCCGCCCGTCGTATTGTGAATAGAGCATGAGGCTACTGATCTGCGGTCAGGCGACAGTATCGTTGGACAACGTGTCGCTAGGGAATTTCATAGAAATACATACAAACCAGTAGTGTTGCAGCGACGTGTCGTCTGCTGCTGCAGCGTGCAGTTGGGCCCTACAGTGTGTTTATACAGAAAGATTTCCTTTTCTTCGGATACAACCATTTTCTTCATTTAAATTAATATAATTACTTACTAAACTAGATCTTACTCTTAGATTGAAATTTCAAGTTGTTCAATCATATCTTTTTCTAATTTACAGATCCCCGCACGAATGATTGGTTCCTGATCAAGAGTCCGATCCCAGGCCTGACCATTATAGGACTATATCTATATTTCACACTGAAATGGGGACCTCAGTACATGGCCGACAAGAAACCATTCCAGTTCCAGAAGACGCTGGTGGTGTACAATTTTATTCAAGTTCTAGTCAGTTGCTGGTTATTCTATGAGGTTTGTAATCTTCTTTACATTTTAAAACACTAAACACATACATGCATATATACATAAACTCACGCCTTTTTCCCAGAGGGGTAGGCAGAAACTATAGATCTCCACTTTGGGCGGTTCTGACACACCTCTCTTGCTTCCTCTAAGTCCATAAGTCATACATTCCCTTAGATTTCGGCTAATTTTAACCTGGCATCCTCTCCTAGGTCTGCCTCTACCAATGTTTTCTTCCACACATGCCGTATATATCTGTTTCGTAAGTCGACTTTCATTCATCCTTCCAACATGTCCAAACCATAGAAGCATTTTCTTCTCTACTTTAACCACTACATCTTCATTCAAACCACAACGTTCCCTAATTACAGTATTCCTTATTCTATCCCTTATAGTCACACCACACATCTTGCGTAAAACCCTCATTTCCACTGCATTTACTCTGCCATATGATTATTAATAGGATGAGGTACATTTTTGATTCAGCACATCAGTAGGACCAACAGAAATCGGTTTCGTGGATCTCTAGCAGGACAAAATAGTAGGTCCACGAGAAAACGGCGTAAAAAAAAGTCGTAAATGAGGGAAGCAGTACTATTCAGGGGAAGACCTGTAATCTTCCGGTTTTGGATAACCATCTATGAAAAGATGGGTCTATTCTATAATATGATTTTTGTATTAAAATGTTTTATATTGTCAATTTCAGGGTCTTGATGCAGGCTGGCTCCGGACTTACAGTTGGAAATGCCAACCAGTAGACACTTCAAACTCACCAGAAGCTATGAGGGTATGTTGAAGATACCTTATTGATATACACCATTTGTTTTGAAATATTAACAACATTTTAAGGGTGTATTCAGAAAATAACTAATCAACTTTCCCTAAGGAACATGGGTCGAGAAACGAAAAACTTAACAAGTTCTGATTAAAATTATTTTTCATGAACCCAATTCTGCTAAAAATAATAACTAAAAATGTGGTCTGAAATTCATACTCTAAGACGGTGTCAGAGTCTCAGCAGTTCATTGATAGAAGAATTGTAAAATTGCGTATAATTATTTCTCCTGAGTTTTGAGATTTGATTTCGATACCTTTCTAAACTATTAAAATAAATAAAATGGGGTGTCAAAATTCAACCAAGTATGCCTCATGTAATTTATGGATACTCCGTAGGCTCAAAGGCAGTATTTAAATTGTTTTTCTCGTCTCGTTTCAGGTAGCAAGAGGCGTCTACATTTATTTTCTGGCGAAAATATCGGAACTGCTCGATACAGTCTTCTTTGTAATGAGAAAGAAAGAAAGGCAGATCACTTTCCTCCACATGTACCATCACACTGTCATGCCGATGATCTCTTGGGGGGCCACTAAGTACTACCCTGGAGGTCACGGAACCTTGATAGGGGTCATCAACTCATTTGTCCACATCATTATGTATACGTACTACATGCTGGCTGCAATGGGCCCACAGTACCAGAGGTTCCTGTTCTGGAAGAGGCATATTACGACATTACAAATGGTAAGGATACTTTGAGTTTCTATGTTTAAAAAATCTGCATTTCAATGTTGTGATACCTTGAAATTTAGACCATGAATTTAGTACATTTTTGATCTTTCTGTCGTGCGATCAAGCAAATAGCTCATCCTATATACAATCAACACCTAACATGGTGTTGGTACATAAAAAACCAAATAAGATACCAATCCACAACTTTATGTTGACTTGAAAACGAACTATACTATAACCACACCCAAGGTGGTTGGGAATCTTTTTTTTAATATTTTTTATTTAGCCTGTTTTGTGTCTTACTGCTTAGCAAAGGCCCTCTTCTCCTCCAATATAGCATGATATGCAATGCGATCTCCGGCAACCCTTCAGGGAAGTATTCAAGTAGTCACTCCATCTTCTCGTGTCTTTCTCGATATCGGCAACCATCTTGTGGAACCCATTCTGTAACTATCCTGGTTGGCTATCTTCACTTCAGCTGGGCTATTTTAGGCCTATGTCTGCTATACCAGTATTGGAGTGCAGATGTGTTTCTTACCCGATCGGTTAATTTCACACCTAAAATGCAAGTAGACGTATTCGTCGACGTATTGTATTTTAATTGTAAGTGAAAATTTCATAGTAAAATTCAGTACGTACCACAAAAGGAAATACTGTCAAAAGTTTACGTGTCTAGCTTTTCTTTGATTACATTTTAATAAAAACATATATTTTTTCAGCTCCAGTTCTGCATTGCGTTTATCCACTCCTCTCAACTACTGTTCTACGACTGCGGCTATCCTCGTTGGTCCGTCGTTTTTACTCTGCCCAACTCTATCTTTTTCTACTACCTCTTCTACGATTTCTACTACAAGGCATATGGAAAACCCAGCGATAAGAAAAAATTAAACGCCGACAACTCAAAAAAACAATATGAAAATGGACATTCGAAACCAAATGGAGTTAAAAATGGCCATAAACCAGAAAACGGCCGAGTTGTCAACGGAGCGACGAATGGCTTCAAAAATGAAATCCATGAGACCAATGGTCATGAAAAGAAGGAAATGTAAAAGCAAATAATCAAAAGCGATTTTGTGATCAATTCAGTGTAAATAGCATGGTTAAGAAAGTAGGCGTTTAATATTGGGTTTGATCGTGTAGTAAAAATGTTAAAGAAATACCATTTAGTACTTAAGAGTTAAAGTTACCTTCAGGGCGTTGTTTATTCGATTATTATAAATCGAATAAAAATATCGTTTAAATAATAAGAGAAAATATTGTGGTTTTCGAATATCACGGCTGATAAACTGGAAAGCAGCTCATGCTTTTACAAATTTTTAATTTGTTAATTTTGTAAAAGCTTGCAACTGCAATCTATGCTGACCATCCTTTTTTTAGGATTTTCAAGTCAAATAAATTTGTAATAAAGAAGAATAATAATGAAATTTTAAGTAAAGCTGTTACCTTATATAGTTTTAATTAAGTTTTTGTAACTTATATTTCGTTTAGGTAGAAAATAACTGTGTATATACACATTGGTAAATTATGTTAAGGAAATATGCTATTACCGCTAAAGAATTATGCTCAATTTAAAATAGACATTCAGAGAAAAAAAGGATCGAATGTTTTGCTTACTGTTAGTACCTATTTATCATCCAAGTTTTCTCTGAATATGATTAATGTAATAAAATGGTTTAGTCTAAACCATTTTACCTACTAAACTTTAGTAGTTGTTTATATAAAATACAATATTATATTCTTCCAAAGCGAGACACAGGACTCTCTGCAGGTTAGGTTAGGCTATAAAATAATGAGGTAGCTTAAACAAATTTTAAATGACTTTTGTACAGTTTTAGTGAAAATCGATTCATGCAAGTTTTAATGTTAATATTTTCTTAAAATTAGTTCAAAATCTGTGTTGTCAATTAAATTTATAAAGTGATAGATAACATTTAGGAGATAAAATGTCTTCCAATGTATTTCGGTGACGAGTGAAATTCTGGTTTCCTACCAAGTTTGTCTGAGTTATATGGAAACATTGTCTTGTGATGAGACATATTTAAAGCTAGAATAAAAATCTGAAAATGGTTATTGTTTTAAAAACATACACTGCCTTATGATTTTCTCTGTTATATTGAGCTATAGTCACTTCCGCTGGATCAAATCTAGCATAATCTAGACGTAAAGTAACTCCGCTAATCTTGAATATATTTCGACTTTTTCAAACTTTGGGCTCGGGTTTATGCTTTATAATAATAAATGACAACTTTTACTGGTTAAATGTGGCAAAGTTCATCATCTTATTTAAGAGCTGCTCTTGCGGGTGGAGTATTCGCCAATCCATTCTTTTTTTTGAGTTCTTGATACGACACGTATGTGGCAAATTTGGTCAATTCAATCATTATGATTTGGATCATCGTTATTTTTATCTCACTTGCGTATCGTTAATATTTATTTATGCACAGACGTTAATACTGAAAACCGTTGACCTGACTTCCCAAAGCAAGCATTACAGAATCCTGATTTTGAAATAAAATAACCATATTTGTTTAATTTACAAATTGAAGCAGATACAGTACAAAGTTTAACTAAATAAATATATTTTATTTCTTTAATTCCTCAAAATGGTGAAAATTACGTATTACATAATTTACCAAAAAGTAGTTTTTCGGAAAGTAGTAAAAGTAGTAAACAGTTTGTAGATGGAATCGTGGCCAATAAAAAAGTTAGACGGTTTTTAACATTGGATTGCAATTTATAGGTTACAATTTTTGGAATTTTGGAAGCTTGCTGATTTTTTATTAATTTAACGTAACGAACAAATTGAGACATAAGCAACCCTGTATATCTATTAAATGTTAATAAAATTCTCATGCTCTTACTAATTTACTTTGCCACGCTGTTATTTCAGTATTTTGGGTGTAGTTGCACAAGTTTTATTAATAAAGTTGTAATCGTACTTAACCAAATTCGTATGTTCAATAAAATGTCATTACAGAATGAACAAGTAATTTTCTTTTTGCATTTCCTCATATTCCATATTAACATTTAAATTGTGACTATTTCTACAATTACTAAATTATTGTAACAATGTTTGTAATCATCCCGAAAAGGATTACAGTCGTAAGTCTTTCATCTAAAAAAAATATATTTTCATTTTTTCCTATACATTTATTCTATGATACAGTATTAGTAAAGGGTTTATAAAGAGTCCTTCTATTTTATGCTGACAATTTTAAAATAATCAGACCTTTTGGGACTTAAACCGAAATCAATGAAATATGTACAAAATCATCCGTTTCATACAAAACTGCAAACCTATTCGACCCAAAAGTATGTGACAGCAGATTTTATTTTGATATTAGTCCTATGGAGAAAGTTGATCATTCCTGCATTTAAAAATTTTCTACTAATAAAATTCTGTCAGAAATAAGAAAGAGAATACGTTTTACATTAGTAATTCAATGATATTAGTAACGACAGTACTTTACTACGTTTGATAAGTGTGCTGTAAGCTCCTATATTGAATAAATTATATTGACTTTGACTTTGACTAATATAATGTTAGTAAATACGATTCATTGAAGTTATGACAGCCAAATAAGCAGGGTGCAAGAAGACCTCTCATGAAAACCCAAAAATACCCTTTAATATGAACAACTTTTGGTAAGTATGTGACTACCTATCAGAACCATAATAGAGAAATTACACGCTACTCTACTATAGCATATTTTAGCAGTAGGTATATTTAATTTTAGTATGAAATAGAAAATTATTTGTTATTAATATTGGTCCCATGGTACAAGTTGTTCATAATTGTGGATACTTTCACCCTTTTGAGTTTTAGGGAAAGGTTTCTCACGACTGACCATAAGTTTTCTGAAAAGGTATCATATTTTCTCAGACCAACAACAACAACTAAGTTATCATCTATTCATTAAAAGTTCATGAACATCATACAGGGTCCGACTTAATATGCTGACAGTTTTTAAGAGATCAGACCATCAAACTGAACAACTTTCTCTATGGGACCAACATCGAAATCGCAAAAAAAAACAGCCGTCCCATACATTTGGCTCAAGTAGGTTTGCAGTTTTGTATGGAACATCAGATTTTTGTTTTCCGCGAGATCCGGTCATCCCCTTAAAAAACTGTCAGCATATTAAGTCGGACCCTGTATTTACAAATGCGAATCTTATACTATATTAATACATATTTTCATGCCATCAACCTCATATCCCACTTAACAGACATCTACGACTTAATTTGATTTTTTCTTCTCTGCCTATAGAAATTAAGGAACAGAAGCAAAAAGAATAAAGCGGACACCCTGACGCTTGTGATATAATGTATGATGATAAAGACAAACTGTACCTGCGAAATGATGTACACACGGCGGAAAATGATGTACAGACACATAGTTCACAGTGTACACACGGCGAAACATCAAGTTACGATAACGAATATAAGTTGGCCGCGCGTAGGTAGAGTAATGTAAAACGTCGCGCGGCCAACTTATATTGGTTTTGCGTAACTTGAAGTGTCGGCGTGTGGACACTATTAGAACACTATGAATACACAAAGCGTAGCAGCATACAGGCTACCAAAGCTAATAGTAACCGCAAATTAGTTTTTTTTTCTTCAAAATAGCGGTGATCGATAATACCTATAATACACAGGGTGTAAGGAAAAACATCATTAACCTTTAAACCATATACAGCGTCTTAGGGTAAACAATTTCATTAAATTCACGTGTCGTTGTACCCATGATAATGATTAACTTGCCCTAAGAAACCTATGGGAAATTTGAAAAAAAAAATGTTGGACTTTCCATACTAAATACAATCAGCTGATGGAACGTTTCTATGAAAAGTATTTTTTTTTGCAATTTTCCTATAATTTTCTTAGGGAAAGTTGTTAAGTATAATTGTTACAATCACCCCTTAAAGTAATGCAATTGTTTACCCTAACACCCTATTTAGGGTACAACTTAATATACCGACGAAACCCTAGAAAGAATATAATTTCCTTGTACTGGAGCTCTTCGGAGTTCGTAATTTTGACGTCAAACGCCTTTTATTTCGGTTAGTAGTCGGTCACTTGCAAAAATCATAAGAATAAAGAATCTCCTTGTTCTTAGGTAACGAAATATGTTATGACATGATCGCTTACTACTTATTTTGGAAGTATAGCACATACCGGCATTACTTTACTACCATTATTTAGAGGAGAGAAGCTATTACTTCGGTACAAGACGTTTCACGTACTACACTGCGGCAGCGTCCCTGATACAGCCTACCAAATTTTTTTCACGGAGTCAAAGTACAATACATATCATATTTGATTTACAACGACATTAATTAGGTTTTTGACTTTGTTGAAATGTTGAGAAGTTTTACCCAACCAAACCCTAAATATTATTTAGATTCCGTCTTTATATTTAATTTAACATTAAACAAAACAATAAGCAACTTATTTTAATTAATTTTATTAATTCTTTTAATTTTATTGAACTCGCAAAACTAATAAAATTTTTATGAAATTTAACCTTACCTCTTTTCGTAAAATTTCGTCATACATAGTACAATATGGTCGGTTTTTGATAGATAGATCCAATGCCAGATTCACATCGACAGACAACAAACGAAGTTAGTGCCTAATTAAATTTCACAATGTTATTGTTTCCAAGTACTCAATACTAATTTAATTTGAATTTAATTAATACAATTATAGTTTAGAAATACCTAAAGGTTAAGTTTTAATAGCTTAGATTAGAAAATTCAATAAGACATCGATCCAACGTCGATTTGATGATCGCAGTCTAACAAAATTAGCTAAAACTATTTTAAGGGGATGATCAGACCATCAAACTGAACAACATTCTCTATGGGACCAATACCGAAATCGCGAAAAAAATCTGCTATCCTATACATTCGGATCGAGTTAGGTTTGTATGGAACAGCAGTTTTTTTTTCGCGATTTCGACATTGGTCCCATTGAGATAATTGTTGAGTTTGATGGTCTGATCATCCCCTTAAAAAGTGTCAGCATATTAAGAAGGACCCTATAATATCGTCAGAATTCGGTATGCCAAGTTTTTTTTTTCGTCTTCATTTTATATTAGAAGACATAATTTTGAATTTTAAGAAACCAATTTAATTGTTATTGCGATTCATCGAGTTTATCAATTTACATTTAATTTTTAAATTACTTTGATCTGTAATCTCTAAATACAAAAATGGTGGATTGAAAATAATTCGATCTCCATGGAGAAAAACTACTTACTGCAGTATTAAAAAAAAACCAGCCTTCTCTTTCTAACTCTATGCTAGAAACAGAAACGGCAACATCAAATGTCAAATTCTGACATTGTGAATGTATTTTTTTTTCTAAATGGCCAGTTATTTTATGTTGATTTTCAGTTTACCAAGGATTTCACAGGTTTTCCAGTGACGTCACTGGACGGACCGAAAAACGACGTTATTTTATTAAAAATTTCAGTAATCCTTTAATTTTAAAATCTCTGACATAGAAAATATTACTATTGAGACAATTATCTCGAAATGGTTTTCGATTCAGCCCTCCAAAAAAAAACTTGAGATACCGAATTTCAGCGACAGATACCTAATCTTCAGCATGTGCAGGTTTCCTCACAATTTTTACCGTTCACTGTTTGAATAGTCTTTATTTATAGGTATAAAATAAATTAATTTTTATTGAATATTTATTTATTTAGAGTCAAACGGTAATTTACAGAAATAAGATACTTAATTCTACAACACAATACGTGCAATAATAATTTCATGCCATAATGTTCATTCTAAATAGCTTTTAAAGAAAAATAAAGCTTTATCAATTTTTAATAGAAACATTAAAATTATGTGTTTACAAATTTGACATCCGTCTCGCAGTAAACATTACAAGTAATATTTCTAGCCACCGAGACAAAAACTTTAAAAATGCTGTATAGGGTTCTTCTTAATATGATGACGGTTTTTAAGAGGATGATAAACAGACATTGGATCAGACCTTCACACTTAACACTTTCTCTATGAGACCAACGTCGAATAGGGAAAAAAAAATCCTGTTTCATACAAAACTGCAACCCTACTCGACCCAAATGTCAACGACGTAGAGAAACTCGGCGTAAGGGGAACTCAAAGGTTTTCGTGATTTCGATGTTGGTTCCATAGCGAAAGTTGTTCAGTTTGATGGTCCGATTGTCCTCTTAAAAAACCATGAGCATAAATTAAGTTGGACTCTGTATAAATATATCTAATGGATTTGTTCTACGAGCTTGATACTGTATGTTTAAGTTATCAAAAACCTTGTGTTTATTTGTATCTACCCTCATAACCAATTTCATCTTACTTTACATAGGTAATAATTTACAGTATTTAATATCGTTTACTAACTGTGATAGAAATAAAAACTTACTTATTCGACCCCTATATTAGGAAAGAGTTATGATTAGAATAAGCTAAGAAAAAGGAGATCATAATTTCTTACTTATAAACTCGTAACTATAATACGTTGGTGGCTTTGACTATTTATATGTGGACTGGTTACGCGTGTAATTCTACTAACAAACATTTCTGCCACTTTTTGCGGGGGGCGAGGTAACATGAAATCCGCAACTTTGGATTTTATTCCCCATAACTTTTGATTCTAATTTTGAATGTTAAAAATCATGAAAAGTAGTCTCGTGTGAACCCCAAACGTTCTAAGTTCGAAGTTATTATTTCGCAATTATAGGCTGTCTCGTTTAGTGATAAGGTGTAAAATTGAATGTAAATGCACAAGATCAATTGTGCTTATACCGTGGCAGAGGGGAAATGCTACCGCAAGGCTAGTCCTTATAATAATTAGTCAAAGGTTGGTGGCAACGTCGCGGTTCATAGATAAACTTAAGGAACAAAACAGAAATTTGTCTATGATACAGACCGTTTACGCCAACGTTATAAAATAATCCGGGTTTATTAGGAGACATTTTGCTTATTCTTAGTTTATTCTTGGTAAAACATTTTATACCATGTTTATTTGTACCACAGTAAGTGTATTACTTCATGCTTTTTTATCAGAGAATATGATTTACATTCGTACATACGATTTATTGAATTAATGACATCCGAGTAGATAATTGTTCTAGAAAGGCATAATTTTCATTGATCAACATCTAAGTAATCTATCTATTTAACTTAATATTATATTTACAAATCAATTTATTAAACTATTATCAATATATCTTTTCCTTTCCATTTGCCATCACAGAATTTTCATTGGTTTCATTTGTTTTTTTCTTATAACTCTGCCTGTAGAAGTTAAGGAACAGAACCAAAAAGAAGAAAGTGTTGCAAGCTACAAAGCTGGAGACACCTTTAGCTGGTGGACAGTCGGACACCCTGACGCTTGTGACATACTGTATGATGATAGAGACAAACTGCACCTGGAAAATGATAAATTACACTGTTAGAAAACACAACATAAAAGACGAACCTCATTTCGTCGTATTTGATTTACCTCAAAATGCGGAGAGTTATCAAAGATTAACCTCTTATGTCGCTTCGTACAACTCTCACAGAAAGAGATGGGGTAGCTTATTCTGTGCTGGGAACACAAGGCATTCTGAACTGTACCTATCTGTCTACCTCGAAAAGAATTGACGGTCATCAGCTAATGTATCTAATCTATAGGTAGAGTCCTTAATATGCTGACACTTTTTAAGGGAATGATCAGACCGTCAAACTGTACAACTTTCTCTATGGCACCAACATCGAAATCGCGAAATAAAAATCTGCTGTTCCATACAAAACTTCAAACCTACTCGAGCCAAATGTATGGGACAGCTGATATTTTTTTCGCGATTTCGATGAACGTCCCATATTGAAAGTTGTTCAGTTTGATGGTCTGATCATCCTCCTAAAAAACTTTACTGTCAGCATATTAAGTTGGTCCCTGTATACAAGGTGTTACAAAAATAAAATTTAACATTTAAGGGACCATCAAACTGAACAACTTTCACTATGGGACCAATATCGAAAACGCGAAAAAAAATCGGATGTTGTATTGTATACTAAACTACTATTATTATACTAAACTACAAATCTACTCGATCTAAATGTATGGGACAGCATATTTTTTTTTCGCGATTTCGATTTTGGTTTCATAGTGAAAGTTGTTCAGTTTAATAGTCTAAACAACCCCCTTAAAAGTTTTAAATATTTTATTTTTACGTTTGTAACCATATGTACAGGAACGAACTCTGATATTTATTACATTAGATCTTATAGAACGAAACACAATGAAGTTGTGTTGTTACCGCTGACAGGCGTGGATAGACTTATTGCTGTTGTAACCACACAATACGTGAATTATATGGACAACTTTGAATGACAGTACACAAACCAGTTTATGTTTTTTCTATTAGTCTCCTTTAGAATCACGACCAGATAAATAAAATAAATATATTCTGAGATTCAGACTTAACTTCGGGTAAAAAAATACGTTTAAGGGGATATAATTTGGAGCGCGCTCCATACAAACGTACTATGGTGATATTTTCAATACAAACCAATTAAACTCAATGACATTTTGCTGAAACAATCTTGAAACAAATATCTATGCTTGTATGGAGTCAGATTTTCGTTAAAATATACAGTTTCAATCCTAGGATTAATTTAAGATTTGTATGGAAATCTTTGAGGCACTGTAACTTTAAAACTATACATTTTGACGAAAATCTGAATTCAATTCAATTCAATTCAATATAATTTTATTCAATATAGGAGCTTACAGCACACTTATCAAACGTCAAATCTTTTTTAAAGCTACCACCGCGTCGGAACGTGTTGTCGCTGTAGAGAAGATGCGGCCAGAAACTCTACAACATAACACGACTTAATAACTATTACAATATAAATTCTTAAGCTAAAGTTATGTATACAATAATACATAGTCTATTTAATAAAATAATTGATACTATACAGTAAAGTAAATAAACTATAAGCTAGTGACCTCAGACCCAAGCATTTTGATCATTTAAATAATCATCCAGTTTATAATATGCTTTTTTACAGAGGACTTTTTTGATTTGAGTTTTAAACATGTTTTCGGAAAGATTCAAAATGGTCTCGGGGATTTTATTATAACAACGTATACAGTGACCCATGAAAGACGTGTTGACCCTACTAAGCCGAAAGTGTGGAGAAATCAGTTTATTTTTGTTTCGAGTGTTGTAATTATGGACATCACAATTTTTTGGAAATAACGACAAATTTTTTCTTACATATAAAATGTTTTCATAAATAAACTGTCCATAAACTGTTAAAATATTAATTTCCTTAAAAAGGTCGCGAAGCGAATCACGACAGCGCAGACCATATATAGCTCGAATTGCCCGTTTCTGTAGGATAAAGACTGTCTCAATGTCTGCAGCACGACCCCACAATAAAATACCATAGGACATGATACTATGAAAGTAACTGAAATATACGAGTCGGGCTGTTTCAATATCAGTTAGTTGTTTAATTTTTCTGACTGCATATGCTGCAGAGCTTAGCCTACCAGCTAGAGTTTCAATGTGGGAACCCCATTGCAGCCTAGAGTCAATCGTTATTCCCAAAAACACTGTATTATCAACAAAATCTAGACTATCTCTGTTCAAAGTTACTTGGTTATCTACAATTGGTACCTTTGGCAAAACAAATTTTATACATTTCGTTTTTTTTGCATTAAGTGCGAGATTATTTGCGTTAAACCAGTTCAAAACTTGTTGAAGGGTATCATTTACGTCGTCAAGTTTTTGGTCCTTCCTATTTACTTTAAAAATCAGAGAAGTATCATCAGCAAATAATACTATGTTCGACAAGTTTTGTACCATATGTGGCAAATCATTTATGTAGACCAAAAAAAGGAACGGACCCAAAATTGAACCCTGGGGCACGCCTGTTTGCACATGTGATCCAGATGATTTAGATCCGTTCACTAAAACTTTTTGGACTCTGTTTTTTAAGTAGGAGTCCATCAAATCAAGAGCTGAGCCATTAACTCCGTAATGATTTAGTTTTAACAGCAAAGTTTTATGATCAACGCAATCAAATGCTTTGGAAAGATCGCAAAAGACGCCTATCGCATTTTGGTGCTCCTCCCAAGCGCTGAAGATGTGCTGAATCAGAGTAACTCCTGCGTCTGTAGTTGAGCGTCCTTTGGTAAACCCGAACTGCTGATCATGCAGCAGTTTATTTAGATTGAAATGAGACAGCATTTGATTGAGAATAATCTTTTCGAAAACCTTGCTGAGAACTGGTAATATTGAGACAGGTCTATAATTGTTGGGATCATGTCTATTGCCTGATTTAAAGAGAGGTACGACTTTACTATGTTTCATAAGATCGGGAAAAGTACCTTGATCGATGCAGATGTTAAATATTGATGCCAAGTAAGGTGACAGGACACCAATGACAGATCCAAACAACTTAATCGACATACCCCATATATCTTCCGAGTTTTTAAGATTAAACTTTTTATAAACTTTAACAATTGTATCAGGGTCAACATGCCTAAATCTGAATTCGGAAGTGCATGCATTTACATTCTTTTGTAGTATTGTCTCGGCCAGAGCAGATGAGGAACCCAATGACTCTGTAATCTTTACTGGAATGTTAGTAAAGAATGTTTCAAATTCCTGAGCTACTCCCGCCTCTGAACTGATAATACCGTGATCAGTTTGAATAGTTATGTCTGGATCACGTGGTTTTGTTTTGCCTGTTTCATGATTTATTACTTTCCAAACGGCTTTGATTTTGTTATCTGAACTCTTAATTTTTCTGCTAATGTGTAGTGATTTTGCTGTGATACAGACTTTCTTGAATGTTTTTTTTTACCGTCTGTATTTCCTGTTTATTTACTCTCTGTATACTATGTTTTTTGGTGTAAAATAAAGTATAATTTATTGAGTGATTGATTGCTTTTATGGGGACCAATTAAACTTTTTACATTTTGTTTTTATTTGGCAGCAAATCCGCCATAATAATATATGACAGGGATATAAATTAATTTAACGTCGCCTTATTTCGTTTATTTTCAAATACTGCCTTCTTCAATTAGCCAAAAAAAGTTATGACATGGATCAACTAGACTGATAATGTGATGTGATGAACCTATTATGATTTGAGCTATTGCAAGTAAGGGTCGTTATGTAACACTGAGACCAGCGCTGGTCCTTTGTGTTCGCTCCAAGCTCACCCATATTTTACGCATACCTCCGAACTTATGGTATTTCCTTTTCATTCTCGGGAATGCAGGTTTCCTCACGGTGTTTTCCTTCACCGTCGAGCTAGTAAATGATAAATACCGCCGTACATAATTTCCGAAGAACTTAGTGGTACAACACTTCAAACAATGGATTTGACATGATGGCGTTCGCAAATGCGCACTTTGTGCAAATTGTCTTTGACATATGGTTAGGGTTGACTTACCACGCATCGTATGAAAATCATTTACATTTCGTTACTTTTTATTGTTCGTTCTGTTATTAAAAATAGTATTTCAGCTAAATAATTACTGAAAATGTGAATTTAGCGTGGTTTTTCAACGTTTTTTATGCACTGAAAAGACTCAATTTTATGTAGTCAAATACTATGGGTGCCTGACTGCATTCCCTTGCTCGGCTTCCCTCAAGTTTCCCAGAAAGTGTGAGGGGAGGTGGGGAATCTGAAGTTAGAGGGGGCGGGGAGTGCCCGTTCTGTATTTAGTTTTTATGAAGTTTGACCTTAATTATATGAGTCGTTACATCCGAAGGGATTTATATATACTATTACCTATTCTGTGGTACAGGCAAGGAATCGAACTACCGCCACATGATTGATCATAGCTCTCTTCCGTATGGGCTATAATTAGTATAATGTCTTTTAGATGAAACAGGTTTCAAACCCGATTTGTGTATTTTAAAAAGTTCAAAGGATGGTCTTGGGTTTACGTATGTTTTAAGTTATGTAAAAGTTAAAACACGACTATAAAATATCAATTTAATTATTACTAGGAGTTTTTGGTTTTATTTAGGGTTCCGTAGTCAACAAGGAACTCTTATATTTTCGCCATGTCCGTCCGTCTGTCTGTCCGCGGCTTTGCTTAAAGACTCTTAGTACTAAAAAGCTGTAATTTGGCAGGGATACATAATATTAATCACGCCGAAAAAGTGGAAAAATAAAACCTTGACGAAAATTTTTTAGGGTAGCCCACGTAAAGTGGGTATGAAAATTATTTTTCGATTTAGGGATACGTTTTCACATAATGTAACAGTAGACCAACTTATAAAATGTAAGTAGGCACCTACTTGTCAGACGTTATTAGCCGTTACCTCAATTAATATGGAAATATCAAACAAAAAGCCCCCTTCTAAGCCTGCATATTATGACGGGTAGCTACGGAACCCTATACATTTCGCGTGGCCCAACACGCACTTGGCCGTTTTTTTTATATCCAGCTCGTCCATCAACATCTCGAATCACTTTTCTAAGTTATTCCTATTAGGGCCTCTATCTTATCTTAAAATAATCGTAACAAGAAGAACGGATAGTTCAAGGTTGCGAAGTTGATGTTGACCATTTCTAATTATTTATTTTTTTAAGCCCACGTGTCTACTGGAAACTTAGACCATTTACCTAGGGACCATGCACGAAGCCTCGCGGTACCATTCCCTTCTGTCATGTTATACAATCAATTGATCATGTGCATTTATATACAATTTTATACTTACTTTATCACTAAACGAGACTTGTCTTGTTTGGGATTCATACGAAACAATTTAGCAATAAAAATTAGAATCTAAAGTTATGGAATAAAATAAAAAGTTGCGGATTTCATGCTACCTCGTCCCGCGCAAAAAGTGACTGAAAAGTTTGTTAGTAGAAAACACGCGTAACTCGTCTATGGTTAAATGATCTAAGACTGAAAAAGAATCGGTGCGTACCGCAGATATAATGGACGAGGTTCCATAGGAATCAATACATTACAAGAAATCTGTCTGCCTCGTACGCGCCGATTCCAAATCCAGTGGACACGTATCTTCAGGGCGCTCGCGTTTACATGACATGAAAACTTTCATCAGCTTTCTCGCCAACTCTATTTACTAGGCAACAACATTCAAATTCCTCCAAATCTCCTAACCCCACGGTGACCACACGGCCCCGGGCATGATAGACATGACGTAAATAAAACATGTATCTTACCAGCTGGAACTTCGTCATGTATTTCTTCCATGTTAAATTCTTGGCGACATCCGGACCCAACGCCGCTAGACCATAGTACGTATACATGAATGTGTGTACTAAGGAATTCAGGAAGCCAATAAATAATAAATTATGCGATGGCCAATACTTCACGAATGCCCAAGTTCCTGCCATCATAATGGAGTGATGGTAAAGGTGTAGGAATGTCACTTGTTTGTCTTTCTTTCTTAGAACGAAGAAAACGGTGTCGAGAAGTTCGGTTACTTTTGCAACAAAATACATGTAGATGCCTAGGATGATCTGAAAGTTGAAACATCGATTTTACTAATTTGGTTGCTAAGATTAACTGTCAGTTGCACGTACGTTCATTACAGTTAAGGGAATATAATTCGGAGCGCACTCCGTACAAACGCAGTCTGGTGATATTTTCAATACTAACCAATTAAAGTCAATGAAATTTCTAGAAACTAATCTCTATGCTTGTATGAAGTCAGATTTTCGTTAAAATGTATAGTTTCAAAGTTACAGTGCCTCAAAGATTTCCATACAAATCTTAAATTAATCCTAGGACTAAAACGAAACTCTGACTAAATTCTGACTTCATTAAATCTATTCTAATATATTCTAATTCAAGAGATTTAATGGAGGATTAACTTTAATGAATGTACAAGCAACTGACCGTCATAGTTAAAACAAATCGTAAGCTAGTATAATAAGGTGTTATCAAATAAACACTCAACTGGAAAGCCTCTAAAAAAATTGAATGGATCAACATCTGGTATTATACAGAATGTTAGGGTAGACAGTTGCATTACTTTAATGGGTGATTGTATTCATCATACTGAACAACTTTCCCAAAGGAAGAAAGCGAAATTCGCAATAAAGAACTTTTCATACAAACGTTCGTTCAGCTGACTAAGCCATTGTATTTAGTATGGAAAGTCCAAAATTTGATTTGCTTATTTCTTATGGATTCTTATGAAAACCAGAAATGACTATAAGACTGACATGATTGTTTTTTTTAGAAATTTTGTGTACTTAATATTTAAGAAATTAAAAAAACGGAATTAATGGGAGCACTGGAGTCTCGGTTCTCCTTAATATTAATCAGATTATGTCTTCATATTTAACATACATACATAAGTATTCTCACGCCTGTCTCCCACTCGGGTAGGTAGAGACAACGGAACGCCACCTGCTACGATCCCGAAAAACCTCTCTAGCTTCCTCCACATTCATTAGTTCTTTCATGCATGCTCATTGGTTTCGGTTAGATCTGACCTGGCCCCTTTTAAATACGAGGCCAATTTGGTACGTATTATGTCCTTCTAGACCGTCCACTTCCAAAATTTCCACTTACGCTTGCCGTATAGATTGCACTCGTCAATCAGCTCTCATAAAACCATCTCAAAATACCTCATATACAAATATAACTAATAACTAAATAACATTTTAACTCACCTCTTTTCGTAAGATTTCGTCATTCATAGGACAATGCTTGGCCACTAGGCCTGTTTTAAGCAAGCTTCTGAAATACTAGAACAAGAAATAACATTATAATTATTGAAGTATTTTCAATATCAAAATGTTAATAACCTACAGTATCACATTTTAACATATTATTGAACCTTTTGAAATAAAAATCGACTCGACTCGTACCAATGAGTTTTTCGGAATTTATGTAAGATTTGTATCACCACTGGCTTTTCGGTGAAGGAAAACATCGTGAGGAAACCTGCATGCTTCAATTTCGAAGCATGTATTGTACGCACTGTCCATTATAATTGGCGATGGGTTCACCCCCCGTCACACTGGACAGAGTTTCGGTACTACTGGTGAAACCTGGATGTTTTGAGGTTTCAGAATATCTCTGACTACCCCCTCGGGGAATATAGTCGTGAGCATATGCTTTGAAATAAAAATAAAGCAACAATTTAAGGAAAATTAACCTTTTTTTAGGGTTCCGTACACAAAGGGTGAAAACGTTACCCTATTCATAAGCCTACGCTGTCCATCTGTCTCCGTCCGTTCGTACTGGATTCAGAGGGCTGTATTTTCTGAACCGTTATAGGTAGCCAAAATAAACTAGGGTCGCCATACAAGAAACTAGTTTTTATCAACGACGCTAAAACGTAAAAAAACGGTAATACATGTAAGAGTCAAACTTGGTGTGATTATAGTGCCAACTCTAAAGTATGACATAAAATAATAAAAACTAGCCAAGTGTGAGTTTGTCTCACACTAAGGGTCCCGGAAAAAATATTTTTTTTGTTAGTTAATAATATTGTGTGCTAGTATGCTAGTAGTGCTAGTAGCCCTCGGTGCCCGAGTAGCCCGACTCACACTTGGTCGGTTTTTTTTCATTTTGTTTTTAAATGTTTTGCTTTACCTTTAGATTTTACCTAACTTTATTCAAAATGTAAGTGTTTGTTTAAATGTATTGGTATATTGGTTTGTTAATTGATGTTTTCTTTGCTATGTTAATTAAATTTAAGTTACTAACATAGATACTGTAATTTCTAGAAGTGGAAACTGTTTTGGCTAATGAATTTCGATTCAATAGGTGCAAAAATGAGCGAGTTATTGTGGCGGGGCATACAGACAGACAGAATGGACGAAAGTATAAGGGTTCCTTGTTTGACTACGGAACCCTAAAAAAAAGGTTAAATGCACAATGAAACCGGCCAAGTGCGGGTCAGATACGCATGGAGGTTTCCGTATCACCATACCAGAGTTACCAAAAGAAACGTGTTTTCTCTAGGATTCCTCAGAGCAAGTTCGTTGCAAACTTGACCGGTTAATATTATTATTTGTTATACCTTAGAATGCCTACGTACGCACTTTATTACTGGTTTAACTCTCATACATATGTATAACCGTTTTAACGATAGAGCAAACACACAAAAAAAGTTGCAAAAAACACGTTTCTTGTTTGTCCCTTAGTTTTATAGGTATTATTATTGTTTGGTTAGCAAATCTTCCATAGCAACGCAATATTCTGTGAAAATTTCAACCGTGTAGCTATTATAGTGTAAAAGATTCAGCCCTTTATAGCTAGGACAAACTAACTGACAGACGGACAGCATAGGCTTAGTATAAGGTTCCCGTTGTTGATGTTTTATTTTGTTTAAAAGATGTGTGTTCTGGTCACATATTCTCTACAACGGAACACGTTCCGTCGCAGTGGTAGAGTCAATATAAAAACCGGTCAAGTGCGAGTCGAGCTATGCGAGGGTTCCATACCACACTACCACACAACACTACATATTAACATAAAAAATCTTTTTTCTCCGGGTCCTTTAGCGTGAGACCGACTGACAATGGCCGGTAGTTGTTGCTTTACTGTAGAGTTTGCTCTATAATCACACTAAGTTTGTCGTTTGTATGTACTACCGTTTTTACGATAGAACGAGAAGAAAAAACGTTGATAAAAAGCAGTTTCTTGTATGAGGACACCGCTTAAATTTTAACTTTAACTTGACATTTTTATTATTTGTTAACAAATCCACTGTAATAACGCATATTATGTGAAAATGTCAACTATCTAGCTATTATGGTTCAAAAGTTACATCTCTAAATAGGTAGGACGGATGGACGGACAACGTAGGCGTGGGTCCCCTTTTCACCCTTTGGGTACGGAACCCTAAACAAAGCTATCTTTGTAATATTATTTTGAATGTTGTTGGCACCTTTTGGGTACAGAACCCTAAAAAGGATCGTACCTCAGATGATGAAGGTAAATAATGCAAAGATTCTTTATAATTATGTGAAAAATTACTTACGAATTGTACTAAATATGCAGATACTGCAACTTGCACAGCATTGTAAACAATAAGAGTTGTTGTTAGTTTAAATGCTTCCCGTTTCCTCATGAACTTTGGTCCAATCTTGAGGACAAAGAGAAGATATCCACCCAGGATCATCATGACTGGTCCTATGCTCTTCATCAGTGGTAGTTCGTCTATTTCGTCATCTGGATAATTATACTAAATTTGTTATTCATCATCATCAGCCTATACTGCCTCCGTGGCCTAATGGTTAAGTGCATTGGGCTCTTGACACGGGGGTCGGAGGGGTCGGTTCGGTGGGTTCGATTCACTTTCACTTCATTCTAAATAAGGACGACGAGATTTTCCGATTCCTAGTTAGCTAAAAGCTCCTAGTTAGCCAAATAAGGACGACGAGATTTTCCGATTCCTAGTTAGCTTTTAGGCCAATTATAATTACCAAATGTAATTAATTTATTGGATACATATACTATCCGACATATCTTGGACGTTACTAAAGCTGTTCTAAGAATAAGTAAGATGAAGTGATTCAAATCTCTGTTTCTGTAATGCAAAATAGCCTTAAAATTTCGTTGCTATTTTAATGGAGTATAGTGATATGTCACTTTGTGCATTTTTCCCCAGTTGGCTAGGACATTGCAGGTTGAATCACCTGATTGTCTGACAAGAAAGATGATTCCGTGCTTCGGATGGCACGTTAAGCCTTTAGTCCCGGCTACTATCTCCGGTGGTAGTAGTCGTTACGTAAAAACCACGTCTGAGACCGTAAGGCGGTCTGAAAAAACTCTGACACCAGGGCCTGCTGCCCACACGATAAGAAGAAGAAGATCAGCTTAGGATCCTTCTTAATATGCTGACACTTTTTTAAGGGGATGATCAGACTGTCAAACTGAATAACTTTCTCTATGTGACCAACATCGAAATCGCGATAAAAAAATCAGCTGTCCCTTACATTTAGGCCGAGTAAGTTTTGTATGGAACACCTGATTTTTTTCGCGATTTAGATGTTGGTGAAAAGCCGTGTCGTGCACGTGTAGAGAATTCATAGTAGAATGTAATGCTGCCCGCATTACATTATTAACACAGCAAAATAAACACATCATTATATTATTTCCCTATCACGGTATTTTGAAAAAAAAACGGATATACGTGTTTCTATTTTTACAGATTTTTTTAAATAACTGATTGTAACATTCAAATCCGACACAATATCTTTTACAGAGTTGGATAAACTCATTATAATTATTACGTATATTAGGTATACTTACATTTACTCTCGCTGAGATCCCAAATGGGATTTTTCAATCCAATCACTGACACCATTTTCTAATTTCCGTACTAGCTTCCCTGCAACAAATAATTTTAACTTTAAATTTAATGTCACAATTAACACTTTCTTACGAATACTGCGGGAAAATGTTCAAAAATGTATCTAAACGAAGTTGCATTAGAAATGCTCGTTAATGGATTGGAATTCAATACAGTTGGGAATATAACCTGTTCATAATTGCAGTTGATTGACAAGATCATACCTTCTATAGTTGGTTCGTTAATGACCTTTTTTGATGTATAAGACCATCCTTCGCATAACAATAGTAATGTAGTTTAGAAGATAGTGAACAGTATTGTTTCGGAAGTAACTATGAACTGTCAGAACATATTATTTGACCATAGAAATATTAATTTACTACGTAAAACCAATTTGACATGATTTGAATATACAGGATCCCCGTTCAGGCCGACTCGTACCAATGAGTTTTTCGGAATTTATGTACGATTTTAACACCACTGGCTTTTCGGTAAAGGAAAACATAGTGAGGAAACCTGCATGCTTCAATTTCGAGACATGTTTTGTACCCACTGTCCATTTAAAGTGGCGACGGGCTCACTCCCCGTCACACTGGACAGAGTTTCGGTACTACTGGTGAAACGTGGATGTTCTGTGGTTTCAGAGTATCTCTGACTACCCCCTCGGGGAATCTGGTCGTGAGCATATGCTTATGCTTATGTATTTACAGGGTGTAAGTGACAGCCTAGCAAATACTGAAACAGTGAATTCAGACCATCAAACTAAACAACTTTCACTACGGAGTGCGAGTCGGGCTACTCGCGCACGCGCGAGTTCCTTACCACACAACCTCACATAATATTAAATTATAAAAAAGGGTTGTTCTCTCCGGAAACTTTAGCGCGAGACCGACTCACACTTGGCCGGTTTTTATTATTTGTTGTTGTACTGTAGAGTTTACTCTATAATAACACCAAGTTTGACGCTTCTATGTATTACCGTTTTTACGATACAGCGAGAAGAAAAAACGTTGATAAAAACTAATTTCTTGTACCCCTTGATTTTTAACTTTTTGACATTTTTATTTGTTAGCAAATCCGCATACTAACGAAAGTAACTGAGGTGCCATCTGAAGGAGACCAATCTAAAGAACCGGAAAAACTAGGGTTGCCACCTCTCAGTCTACCACAACTTCGCAACTCTAAGGGTTAAAAATTAATTATTCGAACCTGGCAACCCTAGAGTTGCGGCAGACTGAGAGGTGGCAACCCTAGTTTTATCAGTTCTTTACATCGGTCTCCTTCAGATGGCACCCCAATTACTTCCCAAACAAAAAAAATTGTACCATAAATCATCATGGTAAAGGTACTTGCGGCAAGATTTTGCGCTGGTTGTGGCATTGTATGAACCCCGGTATAAACTTTCACTTAAATCACATTTCGTTCACCAAACAAAAAGGTGCATAATTTTGCGGTCGGATCTTAGTATATATTCCGTAATGTATAAGAACTTTGTGGGTCCAACACAGAATCCTGTTTTTTTCAAGGCGATAAAATTTGCAAAGAACCTAAAAAATAACGTAGCTAATAGTACTAAGATGATTAAACAGTTGACTACAATTCTTTATCGATGTGCTCAAGAAATAAAGTATAATAGAAATAGCCACCTTATCGGTTGCATAATTGCATATCCATAGAAACGAGGTTTAAATACTTGTTTTGAAAATACGCTAGTTGTAGAATGGGGAACTTGCACCAAAATTATTATGAGAAATTATCTTAATAATTCAATAATAATAGTTGTGAATTATTGAAAGATTAATTCAAAAGTTTTTATTTTGAACGAAATATTTCAATTATAAGTTACGTAGATCGGAACGTAATTTCAAGCACCAATCAGTACAAAGTGACCAAGTGATTAGCAACTTTAGTTTTGTAGTAGAAGAGTACGGCAACATGTTATAGCGGATGATTTGTGATGAGCTTCACGCGTCATGAAAAGTAGTGACGTCACGTCATGGCAGTGAGCGTTTTATTGCGAAATTTGAAAAGTGAACTTTTGATTTGCAATAAATAAATGATTTGTGCATATTTTACCATTTTTGTTTTGGTTATATTTAGGTATGTAAGCCTTCAATCTTTATGATACACTAAAAATATAAAACTTTGCAAGTTTTCCATTGTAGCAGTACCTTTCTTCGCGAGAAAGCATAATTTTACAACCACTATGAATATTAATAATTGATATGTGAAGCTGAAAATTTACAGATAATATTTCATGATTTAATAGTTTATTCCCTCTCAACATTATTAGTGAGAGGAGGCATTTACCCTGTAGTGGGATTCTACAAGATTACTTAGTTTTTTAAATAGTTTACTATTAGGTAACAATCACAAGTAGTTAAGAGTAAACCCTAAACAATAGAACATAATTTTCATCACCTCAACAATAGGAAATAAAATAATTATGAATAAAAATCCCATGTTAAGGGAATATAATTCGGAGCGCGCTCCATACAAACGAAGTCGGGTGATATTTTTAATACTAACTAATTAAAGTCAATGATTTTATTCTGAAACAATCTAGAAACTAATCTCAAGCTTGTATGAAGTCAGATTTTCGTTAAAATGTATAGTTTTAAAGTTACAGTGCCTCAAAGATTTCCATACAAATCTTAAATTAATCCTAGAATTGAAACTGTATATTTTAACGAAAATCTGACAAGATACAAGAATAGAGATTTGTTTCTAGATTGTTTCCGCAAAATTTCATTGACTTAAATTGTTTGATATTGAAAATAACACCTGACTTCGTTTGTATGCAGCGTGCAACGCATTCGGAATAAACTTCTCTTAAACAAGTCCTCTGTAAAAAAAGGTTACTATAAACTCGATGATTATTTGAATGACCAAAATGTCTGGTCTTATCGGATTTTTGTAATTGTACTTTGTATATTTTGTTTTGTTTAAAAGAAGTGTGAAGTTTCTCTACTTATACAACGTAACACCTTCCGACACGGTGGTAGATTCAAAAACATGACGTCAAAAAGTTATCTATGTGATATTATTTAGAATAAACAATTTTGACTTTGACTTTGAATATTTTATCTCCTAAATTAATTCGTAATAATTACCTAGTTGAAAACGACACAAAATTGAATCGCGCTATACGGAACTCCATCATGGGCGATTCCATCATGCTCTTGGCCGGTTTTTTGACATTATTTGACGTGACATTTATACATAATAATACAATTGTAAACTTCGTGTGGATGTACATTCAATATATTTGACGTAATGAAATAAATTGAAACCATTTTAGACTTTTCTGTGTTTGTCTGTCTGTTTGTTTGTGCACGCACGCATCACTTAAAAGTACTGAACCGTTTTGGATAAGGTTTTCACAAAAGTATAGGGCTTACTTTTCTAATTAGCTCTACGAGTACTAACTAAGATGGTGTATCGTTATCGAATTGAATCTATAGATACATATAATAACATTTTTAAACTTAGCGATTATGTACATTGAAGACTTTGATTAATTATTTGTCAAGATAGAGCCTCACGCTTATAACGTACTAAAACAAACTTGGTGTGCGTGAGGCGTCATAAAACTTTTCCCTGTGTGCGTGTATAGTGATAAACCAGGGACTTTTTAATTACCAAAAAGATTACCGATTGCCGTTTAGAAATTGTTGTAAGGTACGAAATTACTTATATAAAAAACCTAAGTCTTAAACAACTTACTAATTAATAAGCGCAAAACCTTATATACCCCAACTGATTTATAACAAAATAATTAGATTGAAGCAATAATTTCATTATTTTGATACTTAAAATTTAAAGTTAACTATTCACATTTTAAGTTTTCAGGCAAAAATGATTTGTTATCATTTCAGCAATGGATGAAAGCGCTAACGTGATCATAGATAAATTAAAAATATATTGTTTTGGTAGTAAGTAGGGTGAGAGTTCCCAAGCGGTGGGTTGATATCGACTTCAGTAAATTTTTAATTTTAGTAACAAATTATTTAACATTATGAGAAAAATTACCTATGTTGACACCATGATAATTCGATTCTGCTCTCGATTCTAAACAAACTACTTTCTATTCATTAACACGTTGTATATAGATCACAAGACGCCTTAAGAAACCAACAAAACAAAAAAATCTGAAATTTTAAATCTCGAGTTTACCGTTTTTTTCCATACTGCCATGTTCTTCAACTTAGTTCAATACCCATACGTAATAGTAAGACAGTCTAAAGTTGTCATACAAAGGTATAAGACCAATCAAAATTGACTTTTTCATCCAGTCTAGCTTTGTATGGAAACCATAAATGGCTACAGCTATACGTCATTTGTTTATTTAATAGACGATAAATATTGAATAGTGTTTATATAACAATTTCAGATTGAGAATATTTTCGTTTTTCATACTTTTTAGAGCGTGATTTTGGATTGCTTAGTTAAAACCCTCCTGTATAATGCATCATCTTGTGCTATATCTTTCCTCAATTATAGCTATGTAGATTTCAAACCACACGAAATAATAAGTTTTCTAATTTATTTGACAACTGTTGTAACTTATTGACATAGGGTAAATAATTCATATTATAACGATTCGTTTACTTGTACCCAAGTTAAGGTGATATATGCCCCCTAGTGCGCTCCATACAAACGAAGTTAAATAATTTTTAATATAGGTTTCTTCTTAATATGCAGATGGTTTTTAAGGGGATGATTACACTATCAAACTAAACAACTTTTTCTACGGGACCAATATGAAATCGCAATAAATACCATAAGACAATTCGGTTTTTTAAAGTTTTTTTTTTAGGGCTGAATCTCATTTCGAGATAATTGTCTCAATAATAATATCATTTTTTGTGAGAGGTTTTAAAAAGAAAGGATTACAGATATTTTAGATTTTTACAGATAGTTATCTAGCCCAAGTGAAGGAAAAGGTTGATGTCGAGTCGTATCAAGAACTCAAGACACTAGCGGAAAAGAGACAGGATTGGCGAATACTCCACCGACAAGAGCGTAGCTCTTAAATAAGATGATGATGATTAACGAAGGTAAATCAATAACTGCTAAATTAAGGTGCAGAAGAAAGTGCTTAACATTGCTGGTTTTCTTGCTCTTTTTTAAAGTTATCGTTTTGTAGATAGCAGAGTTTGTGTATCCCCCACTGAACGACCTTGACACTTTCAGAACCGCCTCGCCTCTACTATAATACGTCATTTTAGTAGGTACTAGAGTTAATCCGCGACTTCGTCCGCATAAATTATACACCAGATTTTAAGTCAGATCATAAGTTATAAACATAAAAAGATTCATCAATCGGTTCAGTAATTTTTGCGTGATGCTCGCACAAATAAACACACAAACAAACAGATAGACAAAAATTTTAAAAAAGGTTGATTTGGAGTCAGGGACATCTGAAAACCATATCGTTAACTATTTTTTTAAATATCTTCAATGTTTCTGTCACAGTTTTATAACATTGTAATAGTTAAGATACCTATTTTTGAATGGTTTGTCCTTCATTATGTCACTATGGTGCCTTCTAATCCAAGGAAACCCAAACACGAAAAGCATAAGAACTCGCACCAAATTTTAAAATTATCTATATAACTAATTAAAATGGTCTTTTAAAATTTTTTAAATTAAATTATTAGATCATAACATTATCCACACAATGGTATGTGTCGCAAGTAAAAGTGACTTCAACTTATAACGTAATACAGACTAGTTAAAATATTTAGGATTTACTTTGAACTCAGGTTTCATATGTATTTTATAGAGAAATATGAACAATGACAAATAAAGCCGAGATATTGAAGATCATTGCTATATTTTTCATTATTTTGTATGTCTTTGAAATAACGAGAAGATAGCTTCTAAAAACCAGCAAAATATTGACCGGCCCTGCGTTTACCTAGCGAATTAAAGAAAGATCAAAGTAAATAGGCAATTTAAAAAATTAACAGAAAATGTACCTTGTCCTAAGAAGTAAGCCGCACAAAAATACTGAAAAAATGTTTGTAATTTAACTGAAAACCTTCTGAAGTTTGCTATGTCAATAAAATGTAGACTATAAAGGGTCCAACTTAATATGCTGACAGTTTTTTAAGAGGTTGATCAGACCATCAAACTGAACAACTTTCTCTATGGGACCAATGTCGAAATCGCGAAAAAAAAAACATCTGTCCCATAGAATTGGTTCGAGTAAGAATTGAGTTTAGTATGGAACAGCTATGTTTTTTTCAAGATTTCGACATTGGTCCCATAGATAAAGTTGTTCAGTTTCATGGTCTAATTATCCCCTTAAAAAAGTGTCAGCATATTAAGAAAGACCGTATATTTATTAGAATGAATCAAATATTAACGGCCTGTTTAATCACTTTTGGATAAGATATTGTTTGCTCATTCGACAGCTAATATGACATATTTTGTATTAAGAATAAGTCAAATGAGCTGTCGGATAAGCTAATAAGAACTTATTCGGATGTACAAAAATGTGACTTCAATTTCATCAAGATTTTTTTTGTGTAACGCCCTACGAATTTTATCCGATATTACCCGACACCAAAAACCTATTCTAAGAGCTCGCGGACTGTATAGTATTTGAGATAGGTATTTTCGAACTACTAATACTAATACTTTTACAATTTTTTTTTAGATAGGTGTTATTGACGACGCTTGTGCTGGCCGCTATATTTTTCTGATTATTATATTATTGCTAAATTGTTGTTGTTTTACTTCCAACAATAAAGTAGAGTAATAATTATACAATTTCGAACTTACCTTTTAAATCCCCAAAGCAATAAGACTGCTATAATCAAATATCCTTTCAATGTTTAACGTCAGTTTTCAGCGAAATATAAATGTTGACTTTTGTAAGTCTTTGATTTTTTTTTACTTCAGTAAAATAAAACCAATTTAAAAAAAAATGATGACCGCTTATCTTCAACACACAATGCAAAGTGAATATTATGATGAATGCAGAGTTGTATTTATTGTATTAAGAATTTATCGGACGTTAGCGACCGGCTGCGGATACTGAGTGAATTTTACTTTTTTAGGTTTGTTGACGTGCGAGGTATAGTAACGAATGAGCTGTCAGTTAGGGCAAACGCAGACGAAGAATTAGTCCGCGTGTCCATGAACTCAGACCGCATTATACACGGTTAGTTTTTTTAAGGGTCTAAACTATATGAGATAGAGAAAAACGCTCTTAGGACCGTGATCTAAATTTTAGAGAAAATAAAAATGGTATTTTAAAAAATATAATAAAATCTTAATTCTATCTGCCAGTTGCACGTATAAAGTGAATCCTCCATTAAATCTCTTGCTGTCACTTTTTGTCTTGTTGACGCAGTAAAAGCTAGCAAGTGATTTAATGGATTTAATGAACGTACGTGCAACTGACCGTATATCTATCTACAGGATGAAATTGATATCTTTAGCACCCTTATCAACTAGGAGTCTAGCCATCAAACTGAACAACTTTTACTACGGGAAGCTACTTTTAATATGGGAGCAAACAGATTAGAGCAGAACAAAATTCAGCTGTTGCATACATTTTGAGTGGAGTAGGAATTGCAGTTTAGTAGGCTTGCTCCCATAGTAAAAGTTGTTCAGTTTGATGGGTGGTAGACTCTCAGTTTAAAATGATGCTAATTATATTAATTTCACCTAGTGTTGACACTTTTTACACTTAGGATACAGTTATAGCAAAACATCCTTTTGCAAATTAATATGTGTTTATCTTTCATTTGTTGTACATTTAGATAAAATCTGTTAAATAAGTATTTAAGCTTGCACTGATGTAACAACTGTTGATGAACCAATAAAAAATAAAATAAAAAATATTTCCATATAGTTTCCTATATGTGCACTAAGTTTCTTTGGAAACTTTTTAAGGTTTGATATAAACTTTGACTATTTATTATGTGAACTAGTTACGCGTGTAATTCTACTAACAAACATTTCTGCCACTTTTTGCGGGGGGCGAGGTAACATGAAATCCGCAACTTTGGATTTTATTCCCCATAACTTTAGATTCTAATTTTGAATGTTAAAAATCATGAAAAGAAGTCTCGTGTGAACCCCAAACGTTCTAAATTCGAAGTTATTATTTCGCAATTATAGGCTGTCTCGTTTAGTGATAAGGCGTAAAATTGAATGTAAATGCACAAGATGAATTGTGCTTATACCGTGGCAGAGGGGAAATGCTACCGCAAGGCTAGTCCTTATAATAATTAGTTAAAGGATATAAATGATAAAATTTTTCGGTGTTTTACCATAAGCGTTAGGTAAATGCTAGGTTTTACCAATGACGATTTCTTCTTATCGTTCTTGAGTAGGCAGGTTTCCTCACGATGTTTTTTCCTTCACCGCTGAGCTAGTGATAATGACAAATACAACCGTACATTTTCGGAGAACTTTGTGGTATATGCAGGTAAAGAGTTTCGGTACTACTGGTGAAACGTGGATGTTCTGAGGTTTCAGAATATCTCTGGCTACCCCCTCGGGGAATATAGTCGTGAGCATATGCTATGCTATGCTATGCATGCATGCTATGCTTGTGGTATATGCACGCGGAATTCTGATTCGGAACTATACAGGATCCAACTTAATATGCCGACAGTTTTATAAGAGAATGATCAGACCATCAAACTGAACAACTTTCTCTATGGGACCAACAACGAAATCGCAAAATAAAAAATCTACTGTTCTATGCATTTAGCTCGAGTAGGTTTGCAGTTTTGTATAGAACGGAAAATTTTATTATCGCGATTTTTATGTTACTGCTATAGAGAAAGTTGTTCCGTTTGATGGTTTATCCCCTTTACATTTTTATTTGTATTTTTGTAACACCTTGTTTAAGTATAGGATTTTGTATAGATTTGCCCCCTCCAGAATTCCGTTCGGAATTACGTGTATGTTGTTTTTTAATAGACGATAAATATTGAATAATTTGTCCATAACAATTTCAAATGAGGATATTTTCTTGTTTCATACTTTTTAGAGCGTGGTTTTTCAGAAGTCTGATTTTTAACTAATCAATGTATAAATGCATCATCTTGTGATGCAGACATTAAAATATACATTCAAATTACATTGTTATTTTTCCTCGGAACTGTGTTTAAAACTGCTTCATCTGCATAAAAGATAAGTAATTCCATATTATAAACGACTTTGTAAATAGTTGTCTATAATACCTAAGTTGTACCTACCTATAATATTGTTTGAGGGATTTGGAGCCTTGACAGGCTTGCTAAGCCTGTGCCACTTAGAACATCGCTGGTCCTTTGTAAACGCCCTTTTTAATGTTCCTCACAAATCCCCACTGCGGCCAGAAATCGAAGTAGGATTTTGATCTGGACTGTATGGGTATCTCATCTGGTGTCAATACCTGTCTGCCTAGATGAGTACTGCGTTTGTACACCAGCATAGGTAGCATGGCACCGTGATATCCGCTATCACACCTTCGCTCTCTTTCTATTTGCGTACGAACGAACGAGATAAAAGACGTGATACAGCCGTATCACGTGTAGCATGCTACGCATGCAGGTGGCCACAGTCACATACGAGGTGCAGAGGAGTTTTCATCTCCTTCTTGCAGAATCTGCTACCTACATATAACATGATACTCTTTCTTTTATTGTGGTACTCGTTCCATATAAGGTTGAAAATATATTCCTATTTAAGACATAATCCAACATAATAATATGTTGGACGTTACTAAAGATGTTTTTGATGAGTGTAAGTGTTTAAAAGCATGACAAGAGCCGTGGTGGTCCGGTGGCGAATAACTGCCTGCAGTGCAGGAGGCGATGGTTCGATCCCCGTCCAGGCCGACTTGTACCAATGAGTTTTTCGGCATTTATGTACGATTTGTAACGCTACTGGCTTTTCTGTGAAGGAAAACATCGTGAGGAAACCAGCTTCAATTTCGATGGATGCATTGTACCCATTGTCCAATACAAGTGGCGACGGGGTCACTCACCGTCATCCTGGATATGCAAATGTTCTAAATCTGTTTCTATAATTCAAAATAGACTTAAAATTTCGTTGCTATTTGTAATGGAGTGTAGGTGGTGTGGCATGCCCTCTGATCGCTGGTCCAAGTAGAAAATATGTAGATGTATAAAATGATGATAAAAAATCGAAAGTTTCACCAATCCCGGTCTAGTCGTTTTTACGTGACAAACTGACAAAATGTCAAAAAATCTTAGTTAGTCACCTTTTTAGGGTTCCATAGTCAACAAGGAACCCTTATAGTTTCACTATGTCTGTCCGTCTGATTTTTAGCACTAAAAACTGTAGTAAAAAGCTGTAATTTGGCAAGGGTATATATAATAATCACGTCGACAAAAAAACACTTTTTAGGGTACCTCCCTTCACATGAGTGGGGATGCATTTATTGTCACGTTTATCTCTTGATGTGGGGTGTCGTTCAAACAATACTGCGGGTGTGTGAAAACCATTTTTCGATTCAGGGATCCGTTTGCGAAATATTAAGCTTTAAAGTGCATTATTTAGATGTAGTTGTTATGATTTTCCTACTTGTACGAGTAAAATGGCTACAGAGCCCTATCATGTGCGAGTCCGACACGCACTTGGCCGGTTTTTTTACAATTAAACTTGTACAATGTACCTATACTGCATAGTATCGTGACGCAGATTTCCAAATTACATTGTTATTTTTCCTTGGAAAGGAAGGTTGTACAAATAATTACCTACTTGAACAATAATATTCTGTTTAAAACAGCTTCATCTGCATAAAAGGTAAGTAACCTTTTTTCACATTTTAAACTAAATAATTAGACAATTCGGTATGTCAAGTTTTTTATTGGTCTTCATTTTAAAATTTTTACGGATAGAAAACATCATTTTAAGAAACAAATTTAATTTTTTTGCGATTCATCGAGTTTACCAATATAAATTTAATTTTTAAATTACTTTGATCTGTAATCTCTAAATTCAAAAATGGTGATTCTCTTCACCTTATTCGTAATTCGAACACCATGGAGAAAAACTACTGCTTTATTTAAAAAAAAACCTGCCTTCTCTTTTTAACTCTATGCTGGATACAGAAACAGCAACATCAAATGTCAAATTCTGACATTGTGAATGTATTTTTTTTCAGAATGAGTTATTTTAAGTTGAATTAAATTTTACCTACGATGGAGTTCACAGGTTTTCCAGTGACGTCATTGGACGCACCGAAAACAGACGTTATTTTATCAAAAATATCTGTAATCCTTTCATTTAATCTCTGACATAGAAAATATTATTATAGAGACAATTATCTCAAAATGGTTTTCGATTTAGCCCTCCAAGACTTACCGAATTGTGGAATTGCGTTCCTTGCCAAGTATGTGTGGTGTTACGCTGAGAGATAGAATGAGAATTAGTGTGATTAGAGATCGATGTAAATTGAAAGAAGATGTTATGACAAGAATAGAGAAAGATATGCTTCGTTGGTTTGGTCATGCGGAGAGGATGAGTGACATCAGATGTACGAATGAGATATACAGTGCTAATGTGAGTGGAAGTGTCGGCAGAGGGCGCCTTCGTAGGACGTGCTCTGTATGGGTAGATACTATGTAGTTTTGCTGAACTAAAATTGTTTCACATTTTCCACCCGTAATTGCTCTTCATTTTTATCTTTCGTTCATTAAAATTCGGGGGTTTTTCAGAAATATTTAATCATTTTTCGATGACAATTTCCGTCCGTCGTGGGTTTTTTTGGTTAATAGAGTTGTTTGCGGTTGACTAGTATAACTGTTTATTTTATTAATTCGCGATCATGAGCAGGTATTATGTTGTTTCTGAGTATTAAAGTGATCTGCAAGTCTGTACAGAGTCCTTCTTAATATGCTGAAATTATTTAAGGGGACGACTAGACCATCAAACTGAACAACTTGCTCTATGGGACCAACATCAAAATCAACAAATTACAGCTTTTTAGTACTAAAAATCTGACAGACGGACGGACATAGTGAAACTATATGGGTTCCTTGTTGACTATGGAACCCTAAAAAGGTCACTAACTAAGACTTATTGACATTTTGTCAGTTTGTTGGAGTATCACGTAAAAACGACTAGACCGGGATTGGTGAAACTTTCGATTTTTTATCATCATTTTATACATCTACATATTGTCTACTTGGACCAGCGATCAGAGGGCATCCCACACCACCTACACTCCATTACAAATAGCAACGAAATTTTAAGTCTATTTTGAATTATAGAAACAGATTTAGAACATTTGCATATCCAGGGTGACGGTGAGTGACCCCGTCGCCACTAGTATTGGACAATGGGTACAATGCATCCATCGAAATTGAAGCTGGTTTCCTCACGATGTTTTCCTTCACAGAAAAGCCAGTAGCGTTACAACTCGTACATAATCGTATCGTATTTTGCGTTAATTCATTAACACGTTTAATTTATTGCATAGTGCCTTAGAGTATGTATAAGCAAACTATAGAGCGCTCGCATCTGTCATCTGACACCGAACGTGAGTAAATTTTTTAAAGTAAAGTGACGGATGCGCTAGTTATTATGCGCAGGTCTTAGATGCCACCAAGCCGTGGTGGTTCTGCATTTAGTAACTTGCCTGCCGTGCAGGAGACGATGGTTCGATTCCCGTCCAGGCCGACTCGTACAAATGAGTTTTTTGTACGGTCTGTAATACCACTGGCTTTTCGGTGAAGGAAAACATCTTAAGGAAACCTACATGCTTCAATTTCGAGGCATAATGTATTGTACCCAGTATCCATTACAAGTGGTGACGGGCTCGCTCCCCGTCACACTGGACTGACTTTTAGTCCCACTAGTGAAACGTGGATGTTCTGAGGTTTCAGAATATCTCTGACGACTATATTCCCCGAGGGGGTCCCCCAAAATAGTCGTGTGCATATGCATATGCTCCATCTTAGAGGGACCGTTCATAAATGAAACTTAGTTATACGTGTAGAGTGAAACAATACTACCAAATAAAAACGGTCAATTGCGAGTCGAGCTACTCGCGCACCGAGGGTTCCGTACCACATAACATATCATCCTACAAAAAAGGTTTATTTTCTGCGGGACCTTGAGAGGAGGAAGCGTGAGACCGATTCATACTTGGCCGGTTTTTATTATATCTTGTTATACAGTAGAGTTTGCTCTATAATCACACCAAGTTTGACGTATGTTTGTATTACCATATTTACGATAGAGCGAAAAGAAAAAACTTTGATAAAACTAGTTTCTTGTATGAGGACCCCCCTTAATTTTTTTACATTTTTATTATTTGGTAACAAATCCGCCGTAATAACGCATATTCTGTGAAAATTTCAACTGTCTAGCTGTTATTGTTCGAAAGTTACAGGCCTAAATAGGTAGGACGGACGGCCGGACAACGATGGCTTAGTAATACGGTCCCGTTTTCACCCTTTGGGTACGGAACCCTAAAAAAGTACTAGCTTTCACCAGTCCTTTTACCGTTCAGTGATGCCAGTATCGCAAATTTTGAGATATTTCAGTTCAGTCTGATTTACTATCAATTCACATATGACCAGATAATACATTAAATTATGCTACAGTCTCTCGAAACGCAGCACTACGTCCAAATACAGTCATGTTGCGTCGTAATTGACGTCATAATAATTATGATGTTGGGTCAATGTTGGGTGGTCAAGAAAAGTACCTCAATTTCTCACAACGTCAGAAAAACCGGCCAAGTGCGAGTCGGAATCGCGCACGTAGCGCTCCGTGCCACCGTACAATAAAAATGTTTTCTACGGGACCCTTAGCGCGAGCCCGACACACACTTTTATTATATTTTGTTTTACCTTAGAGTATGCACTATAATCACACCAATTTCACTCTTACTATGGCCATATTTCCGTTTTTACTATCAAGCATAAACAAAAAACCTTGAAAAAAACACTTTTCTTGTATAGGGCCCCCTTAATTTTCTACTTTTGGTATTTTCGTTAGTAAATCCAAAATATTAATGTGAAAATGTCAACTCTCTACCTATTGCGGTTCAACAGATACATCCCTATTAAGTTAGGACGGACGGACAGACAGCATAGACTTATGAATAGGGCCCCGTTGGAACCCTTTGGGTACGGAACCCTAAAAAAGGAAAGACGACAGAACGAAGAACTTTAGAATAATTTGTATTATTGGCCATATAGATTTAAGTGAGTTCGCCTTCGATTTCAGAACTTCGCACCACTAGACGGAGCCCCATGCTTGAAAAAACGAAAATTCTCATAAAAGTGTTTAAAGATTTTTACGAGAATTTTGTTGCAAGGCCTTTTCTGTTGATTTATGGATAACCTACTACATAATTTTTTATTAAAGAGTTCTTCCATCCTATGGTTGTCTAGAAGAAGAATCTGTTAGAGGTAAAATCTATTTATAGTACAATGACGAAGACACTCCACGTTATGCATTAAAGAAAACCCAAAAATGGCACATGTCTCTAATGTCACCTTAGTATGCATCAGTTTCCATACATTGCCGCTGACATTACAGTCCTTTCAAATGTCTTCGGTCACTAAGCAGTAATGTAAAACCATTAAGCATACTTTTGCCGCCCTGGAAAGCAAACGTGCTAAATAAATCTCAACTGAACCATGAATGGACCGCGTGCGAACGACAACACTGTTAACCTTTGACTATTTATATGTGGACTGATTACGCGTGTAATTCTACTAACAAACATTTCTGCCACTTTTTGCGGGGGGCGAGGTAACGCGAAATCCGCAATTTTGGATTTTATTCCCCATAACTTTAGATTTTAATTTTGCATGTTAAAATCATGAAAAGTAGTCTCGTGTGAACCCCAAACGTTCTAAGTTCGAAGTTATTATTTCCCAATTATAGGCTGTCTCGTTTAGTGATAAGGTGTAAAATTGAATGTAAATGCACAAGATCAATTGTGCTTATACCGTGGCAGAGGGGAAATGCTACCGCAAGGCTAGTCCTTATAATAATTAGTCAAAGCTGTTAACACATTCGGTATTGCGCTATTCATTTGACAGCCGTTAGAGCCGGGATTTGCGAATTTTTTTTCGCGCGAATTTATTTCGCGTATCTGTAACATACGCCCCTTTTCACATAGGATGACTTCAGCACAGTTGAATTGGATTGCAATTTAATTAGAACTGAAATTGGATTAGGATTGAACTTGGATGTTTTAAATTAGCGCAATCGCCCTCCTGTTAACCAGCGCACTGATGCGAAGTCCTTGTCTATAGAATCTCATTGACTTCACGTAATTATTTATTATTATGGTAAACGTCGAACATGCAAAATTTGATTTTCAAAACATCTTAAATAAGTATCTAATACCTAATTTAGAACGATGATACGGAAGAGATCTAGCGGCTCAATCGTGAGGCGGCGGTTCGATTCCTGGCCTGTACCACTAAGTTCTATGGAATTTATTTACGGTTGTATTTATCATTATCACTAGCTCGGCGGTGAAGGAAAACATCGTGAAGAAACCTGCATACACAAGAATGGAAAAAAATACTAAATTTCCATTTAGTAAAATTTGCGATATTTAATGAGTAAGGTACTGTACTTTGCCTTCATGCGTCGGCTGCGTCGCTCATTTTTTCCACCTATAAAAAGTGGAAAAAATGAGCGACGGCTATAAATTATGGCTATTAAGGAAGCATAAGCATATGCTCACGACTATATTCCCCGAGGGGGTAGTCAGAGATATTCTGAAACCTCAGAACATCCACGTTAATAAGTAATAAGCCAAACTACTAAATTGAAAATAAAAAAACATATCTGACCACCCGCCGTAGTATGAACACAAGCGAGCGATAGCGGGTACAACACATTCATCTGTCAAATTTAGGTAAAATGCCCATACGTTTGATTGCTACGCGCGCTTAAATCTTTTCTTTTTGACAGCTTTAAATGATAGTTTATCCACCTCAAAATTGAACGCGATAAATTAATATGCATGATATACAATTCTGAGAAAGCCTTACGTTAATGCTGAAAAAATTGTTTCTGTGGTCCAAGTTGGTGATGTCGTCAAGTTGTTCATAATGTCCAAGTTGTTCATGTTGTCCAAGAAGTCTTATTATATTAAACTTTTCTACGTTTTTTATTGAGTACAAGTTGTCCTAAATATTCATGTCGTCCAAATTGTCCTATTCTTTCGTGTTGTTCGAGTTATTCGAGTTGTTCATGTTGTTCATGTTATCCAAGATGTTCATGTTTTCTAGTTGTTCATGTTGTTCAAGTTTTCCATGTTGCCCAATTTGTTAATGTAGTTCGTATTGTTCATGTGGTTCATGTTGTTCGTGTTGTTCATTTTGTCCTAGTTCAAGTTTTCACGATCAAACATCTTGTGACAGAAACAGATCGTATAATATTTTGTTGTGTTTTAAAACGTCAGTGCGAAGATAAAGATGTGATATACGTATCGCTATCGCGGGTCGGCATACTGGCCCCACAGATCCATAATAATATTTCCAGTTACAGTTGAAACTTTTAAGAATTAAAATACTAAACGTAATTTTATTCATAAATAAACATTAAAAATTACAAAAAAATTAGGAATACTTTTTAAAAGAATTTGTTTATTGTTGCCGTATTTGGCATAAAAAAATATTTTTAAGTAATAAAAATGTAAACATCAACATGTACCTACCTGCATAAATTATAATAGATACGTGTTAAAAAAACGTCTTCGTGAAATGTACTGTTTTTTTCTTAGACCATTTAACTATGGACTGGACGAGTTTCGCACTTCTTGCGGGAGACGAGGTAGCATGAAATCCGCATCTTTGGATTTTATTCCATTACCTACTTAATCTACTTTTGATTCTAATTTTATTGTTAAAAATCATGAAAAATGTTGACGTCCACGTAAAAAGGGCCCATTTGTCGGGATTTGAGTTAAGGTTAGATTCGGCAAATCAGTCACAAGATCATAAATGGAATGATAAAAAAGCTATGTATTAATATAGCTTTTTTAACCACAAATAGTCTCGTGTAACACGAGACTGTATGAAGTTATTGTTCCATAATTACAGGCTGTCTCGTTTAGAGATTAGGTAAACAGGGTGTAAAAAACCCTGTTGGAGCCTTTAGGGGTGCTTCAGACCACCAAACTGAACAACTTTCACTATGGAGCCAACTTCGAAATCGCGGAAAAAATTAGCTGTAACCCATACATTTGAGTCGAGTTGGTACTGCAGTTTTGTTTGAAACTGGTGTTTTTTTTTTCGAAATTTAGATGTTGGCTCCATAGTGAAAGTTGTTCACTTTTGATGGTCTGAAGCACCCCCTAAAGGCTCCAACAGGGTTTTTTTACAACCTGTACAATTGTACTTATGTAAATGCACATGATCAGTAGGCCTACCATGAGTTTGCACTGTAGAATACTACAGTAAAACAACCGTAGTAAACTACAGTTTTGGTATTAAATTTCGGTTACATTGGGATCTTATTATATCATACAAAATTGACGCCGCAACTACAGTGTTGGTCTTGTACCTTGGCAGCGGGGAATGCTAAAGCGGGGCTGGTCCCTAGTTTAATGGTCTAAGTACATAATGGATGTAATAAGAAAAACTGTCTCACTAGACTAGTGAATCTAGCGAATTGATCCAGTTAGAACGAAAAATCTCCAACTCTTAGATCAACGTTACTTTGACTAGACTCATGCCGTTAATACTGGATCAAGAAGCTTGTAAGGTATTGTCATATCAAGGGAATATAATTCGGAGCGCGCGAAACTAATCTCTATGTCTGTATGAAGTCAGATTGTCGTTAAAATGTATAGTTTTAATGTTACAGTGCCTCAAAGATTTCCATATAAATCTTAAATTAATCCTAGCACTATAACTTTTTCATTTTTCATTTTCATAACTGAATATTTTAACAAAAATCTGACTTCATACAAACATAGAGATCAGTTTCTAGATTGTTTTTGAAAAATGTCATTGACTTTAATTGGTTAGTATTGAAAATATCACTAGACTTCTTTTGTATGCATTTACGCATTCGGAGTAAATAGTACACTATAGAAGCGAAACCATGGTTAAACCAACACGAGATTGGTAGTTTCTATAGTGTACTATTATTATCTATTTAAATGGTATTAATGGAGTTAATGGATACTGCGTACTGGTTATAGAGTTAAAAAAATTCAAAAATCACAATTGATTTGATGTCATTGAGGAGTTCCATTGTTCATCGAAGCGTTATCTAGACTAGATTCATACAGAACAACATTCACTATGGAGCCAACCACAGGAAACGCGATAAAAATCTTATGTTCCATACAAAACTGCTGTATCTACAGACTCAAATGAATGAAACAGCTGCTTTTTTTCGCGTTTTTCGCAAACTGGAACCGATTATTTCTTTTCCAAACATGCAATCAAAGGAAAATAAATAAAGGACAAAAAGTAAAAAGTTTGTATTATCTTACATTAACCAATTTCTAAATAATTTAAGTTTTATAGCGCATAAATAAAAATATTACTATCTCTAATATAAATTAACCAAATACCTAAAAGCAATATTTTATTTTTATTGTACTTTTTCAACTAGTTTATGTCTGCTAAATCCATTCGAGTGTTTTGTATCATTCGTTTCACTGTTTACACCATTTTGATTATTTTTCATATTTTTAAGATACGCCTGAATGTAAAAATTTGAAAATAAGTAAATAAATAGAGATGCGTTTACAAAAATTGCTCCGAGTACTGTGTAAGACGGAGGACATCTTGAATCGTAGTTTACGGCCGCCTGAACTATTATTGCCATAAATTGTACCTGAAACATAGATAATATACATTCAAGAGACCATATTATTTTAAAGTTCGTATCATCAAAAAACAAAACAAAATTAAATCACTTTAAAGTTGAAGTAGAACAAAAAACCGGCCAAGAGCGTGTCGGATTCGCCCATGATAGAAAAAGAAAAATTTTTTGTCGGTTGTTTGTCTTAACAAATCTATTTTACTTTTTTTTTTTTCGAAACTGGATGAGCTACAGTTTACACTTACCTTAAGCTATAAAAGAGGGGTGGGGGAGGGGTACGGGTTCGTACTATTTTTAGCATTATAACACAATTTAGTTTCTATGGGAGTTTTGTTCCATTGGACAAGACCTATCAATATCCAACGACACCCCACAATTTTTTTGGGTTACAGTTATCTGTCTTCATACCAAATTTCAATTCAATAGGTGCAAAAATGAGGGAGTTATTGAGGCGGAGCATACAGAAAGAATGTACGAAAGTCTAAGGGTTCCTTGTCTGACTACGGAACCCTAAAATCGTAAAATTTATCATCAAAGAACTTACCAATTGCATTTTTGTGATATACTTCTTCCACCACAGGTATTTTGCCAAACCAGGGAACGTTGAAAGGCCATAGTATGAGTACATGATAATATGGACGAAAGAGTTGACTGTACCAAGAAACACAGTTGTATGGCTTGGCTCGTATTTGAGTACAGTCCACGTGAGCAGCATCATCATGGTGTGATGGTAGATGTGGAGGAACGTAACTTGGTTGTCTTTCTTGCGAAGAACAAAGAAGACCGTATCAAGAAGCTCGGAGATTTTGGCCCAGAAGTAGAAACAGATACCGGTTGCAACCTGGAAATTGAAAATAGATATGTTTAAAAACCGGCCAATTGCGAGTCAAGCTCGCGCACGGAGGGTTCCATGCCACCATACAGTATTACCAAAACATTTTGTTTCCTCCGGGACCCTTCAGGCAAGCCCGACTCATACTTAAGAGGTACCCCCGACCGAACGACCTTGACCCTTTCAGAGACGCCTCACGTCTACTAAACTACATCATTTTCGTAAGTATAAATATTATATATGACTGGCTCTTTCATAATGTCACTGTGGAGCCTTCTAATCCAAGAAAATCTAAATCGAAAATCATAAGAATTCGCACTAAATTTTGAATTTATCTAATTCACTCATTAAACACAAATCCTTAAAAAAATTTACTATACAGCATTTTTAGATCTTAATATTGTTTTGGCTGCATAAAGAGAGGAAGACCAAAGAAAAGATGGATGGATTGTGTGAAAGATGGCATGTGTAGAAAAGGAGTGAACGCTGAAATGACGGCTAAAAGAGATGAATGGAGGAAGACGACATATTACAGATTTTTGCCAATATTTAGGAATTCCTTTGAACACAGGTTTCATATGTATTTTATAAAAAATACTAAATATACTTCATAGTAAATAAAGTCCAGATGTTGAAGATCATTGTTATATTTTTCATTAATTTTTATGTCTTTCAAATAACGAGAAGCTTCTAAAAACCAGCAAAATATAGCCCGGCCCTGCGTTGAGCATCTTAAGGGAAAAAAATGTATACTGAGCTAACTTTTCTTAAACAGACCGACCTCCGATTAATTACCTACAGATAGATATCCAATTAAACTAAAATGTCATTAACATAAATGTCGAAATTTTATTTTAGATTATACATAAACTACACAAAGAAAACAATGAAACTAGATTATTCAAATTTTAATTGTTAATGAACTTAAGGCGATACCTTGATCTCCATCATGATCGTAATGCTTGTATGACAAGTTCAAATTAATTCAATGAAGCCGAAAAGACGTCATTAAAATGAATCAAGGTAATTGAGACCTAGGAATTTCGTAACTTTAAAAAATCCAGCCAAGTGCATGTTGGGCCACGCGCAGGGTAGGGTTCCGTAGTTGCCCGTCACAATATACGGACTAAGAAGAGAGCTTTTGTTTTATACTAATCGGCTTAGCGGGTAATAAAGTCTAAAAAGTACATTTTACAAGTTGGTCGATTATTACTCGTTAACTTGTAAAGCCTACTTAGCGGTGATAGTTTTACTTTTAACTTCGTTATATACACTACTGCCGTAAATTTTTTCACGTATCCAGAAACAACCGTTTAGCTGGCGACAGACGACGCCAAAAAAAATTGCACTTTGGTAAATTTTTAAAAGACCTATCCAACAATTTTTAAAACACCTATCTAACGATCCCCACGCCATGGGATGGACGAGAAAAAAAATTGCATCTCCATTTCTTGTGTAGGGTACCTCATCCACACAAACATTTATTTTTCAAGATTTATCACTTGATGTGATTAATATGTATCTATACCCATATCAAATAACAGCTTTCTAGTTTATTTGACTCGGTTGCGATTTGAACCCGCAACCGGCCAAAACGTGGCCTAGCTTTCGTCCAATTAAACTAACCGAGCCATTACGTCAGAGGTCCAAATTTTTCAACACTATTGTCTTTTTAAGGGACTAAGCGCCATCTACTGGTGTTTTTTTCAAAGTGTGATGACAGATCTTCTGTAGGCCTCGCATGCCACCCTCGAGAAAACGAAATAAATCGAGATGTGCCTCCATGTTTATTATTTTACGTATGGCAAAAATAGCGCGCATGACGTTTTTCTCGTTTAGGCTTTGTCGTGGATGGCATGCTAGCCATACAGGTGTAAAGAATCCTACGTTGCAAATTCAAAATTTTCTGTGTAGTTTGATTTTCGTTGAGATTCGAAAATTGAATACCTAATAACCGTACTAAAAATCTGTAAAGTTTTCAAAAATAGGTAAACGTACGTCACAATAATGGGATTCTCATTATTATAGAGTTAAAAGGCAAATTCCACCGTCGGGACTAATCACGTCTGGATAGCCTAAACCTTCGTCACAACAAGATATATTCATAATAAATACTAGAGTTAACCCGCTACTTCGTCCGCACAAATTATATACCAGATTTTAAGTCAGATCATAAGCTATCAAACAAAAAAAGTTTCATCAACATCGGTTTTGTAGTTTTCGCGTGATTCTCGCACAAACAGATAGATAACAATTCTGAAAATGGTCGATTTGCACTCAGTGACATTCAAAAACGATATCGTAATCTTTTTTTTGTAAATATTTTCAATGTACAGACACACACAAAAATTGGGCAACGGATGAGGACTAAAGTGATACGAATATTATGTTATTTTATTTAAATTTAAATAAATTGTTTTTTATATTAAATATGGGGTCCTTCTTAATATGCTGACACTTTTATAAGGGGATGATCAGACCGTCATACTGAACAACTTTCTCTATGGCACCAACATCGAAATCGCGAAAAAATCTGCTGTTCCATACCAAACTGCAAACCTATTTTAGCCAAATGTATAGGAGAGCAGATTTTTTTTTTTGCGATTTCTATATTGTTTCGATAGCGAAAGGTGTTCAGTTTGATGTTCTAATCGTCCCCTTAAAAAAGTGCCAGCATATTAAGAAGGACTCTGTATAATAAAGCTATTCTTACCAGTTTAATTTCTTCTTTCCTCACCATACAGTTTGTACGGAAGATACCGGAAGGCCATGATATCCATACGCCCTGAAATGTAATAACAGGTTTTGTGAGTTAATCATTATTTCAACTTCTTGTTTCGGAAACAGATTGGAATGCCACCACAAAATACTTAAAGTCATTATCACTGATTTGGTCTAAGATATGGAATATATTTAATAATTACTAGTGGCGCTCACGACATCGTATGCACAGACTAAATAATAATTATGCAGGGTGTAAGTGACAGCCTAGCAAATACTGAAACGGTGAATTCAGACCATCAAACTGAACAACTTTCACTATGGAGCCACACTCAGGAAACGTGAAAAAAAAACAAGCAGTTTTATACATTTGTGTCGAGTAGGTACAGCTGTTTTGTATGGAGCAGCAAATTTTTTTTTTGCGTTTCCTGAAGATGGCTCCATAGTGAAAGTTGTTCAGTTTGATGTTCTGAATTCACCGTTTCAGTATTTGCTAGGCTATCACTTACACCCTGTATAGATGTACTCATAGCTTTTGATTGAGTGAACCGATTGCGATGAAATAAACCAAGATTTTGTGAAAACCTATTCTATTACGTATCCGAATAATTTTTTGCTAATATTTCCAATGTACGTCCAAGCCAAGTTTACAATTTTATTATCTTTACATGTATGTAACATGTATTATTTATTTTCTTTTTGTTCCAATAAAATGTTATTAGACTCTTAAAATTTTTTTACATACATATTAAATACCTTATCATACGTCCACGTCTATCTTATCCATGTCTTAATAACAATTTAAGTTTTCACTAGTGGGCGCCCCGGCTTCGCCAAGGCGTTTTAGATATAAAATATAGCTTATGATCATCACGGATAATGTAGCATTCTAATGGTGAAAGAGTTATTCAGATGGGTCCAGTAGTATCGGAAAAAATCGTATCCTTCCTCTTTATAATATTATAGTGTAGATGATTGATTGAATTTTATGTTAATTACGTTAAACCTTTGACATACTGGAGACTAGTATGCATAATACGTAGCTCTGTGAGAAATTGTGAAATCGTAGATAATTTTGTGAAAAATACTAAGATAATACTTTTTTAAATTCTCCACGATTTTACGTAAGATTCACAATTTTACATAGAGCTCGAATTGTTACCCTGCCGATAAGTTCCCAAAAACGGTTTCATTTGACAACTCATATCAGTTTCTCTACTCCTGTAAGGTATATAGTAAGTTTGTAGTAGGAGTCACGTTGCAGGTTCCGACCCGAGCACTTGTCTCGCGTGGTTTTCACGCGTCGCGTTTTAGCCTGCCACGAGGCTACGCAATCCTCAATCTCTCCTTGTTCTTGATCAAAAACAATCCTTGAGATTGGGATAGATAATCCCATTAAACTACTTGACACTGGCGGAAATGCAGTGCTAACGCACAAGCAAGAGTCCATTAATTATAATAAAAATAAAAAACTTTATAGTACTGACACAGATTACTATAATTACTACCGTAAGTACTAACATAGTATATCAATGTCAGTACTATTCCAGAATAGTATAGACGAGACATTCACACGTTTGGTAACCTCAATCGTAACCCTCACCCCGACTCGAACTCGATTGTCAGAAATGTCATCCATCAGGTCAATGTTGAGGACAGCAAGGTCATCATCAAAGAATCAATTACTTTTAACAAGTTAAGTAAAGTAGCATGCCATTTTTGGTATCCAAAAAAACCGAAGTGAGTCCGAAATGGACAAAAAAACCGGCCAAGTGCGAGTCGGACTACCGACGGTTCCGTACCACCACACAAACACAACAATTCATTAAAAGTTCACACAACAACAAAAAAGTTGTTTGTGCAAGATCGACTCACACTTGGCCGATTTTTATTTTTATTGTTATATTGTAGAGTTTGCTCTGTAATCACACCAAGTTCGACGCTTGTATTATCGTTTTTACGATTGAGCAGGAACAATAAACGTTGAAAAATAACAGTTTCCATGATCCTTTAATTTTAGACTTTTTTTTTTATACTTATCATAAAATCCGCCATAATAACGGATATCATCTCAAAATATAAATCCTGTTATAGGCAGACGAATGGACGAACTACGTAGGTTCTGTAATAACGTCCCGTTTTCACATTTTAGGTACGGAACTCTAAAAACAGAATTATATTAGGTACTTACATAGCAAAATACAAAAACAGATACAAGCACTTGCATAGCATTGTACGCTAGAAGAAGATTGGTCAGTTTGTAAGGTGGTCTTTTCTTCATATAATTTGGTCCAATTTTCAGAACAAACGCCAGGTATGAAACGGTGAGCAATAAGACAGGAACAGGCGATGACATCATGAACCATTCGTCGACGAAATCTTCTGCAAAAAAATAGTAAAAAATTTCTTAGCAGGTGAATGGACTTAAAATCACACGCATACCACGGATAAATAAAAATAAAATAAAAATGTTACCATAAAAGTACTATAATATATATATTCGGAATCTGCTATTTACTAGCTTTCATTTGATACCCATGTTGTATATTTTTGCAAAAAAAAATGTGTTATTCCCCATCTCTTTTTAAATTTGCAGAAGCCATCTTGAAATAATATACTCTATGTCACTCTCAAAATTTTTACGAATCCAAAGACACCTTATATGTTAAAATCTATCGAGCCGTTTAGGCCGTAGGGCGTGCCATAGAAATAGACATATAAACATACATGCATACATATGCTCGTAAAACATAACCCTCCTTCTAGCGCAGTCGGGTAAAACTAGTGTACTTCGCTTTCTTGAAAATACATAATTTTATCTTGTGGTTGGAATCTTCTGAAAAATGTTAAAAAAACATCTGTGCCAGAAGGTACCTACCGCTCTTCCCTAGGAAATGTAACGGATGATTTTGAACATTAAACAGGGTGTAAACGGTGCGTTACATTTATTGAACAGGGTGCTTTAGAAGTTTAGACCATCATACTGAACAAGGGTTAAAAGCCCCCATATACAAATTAAGAATAATAAAAAATGTACCCTATGGAGCCAACATCGATGTGGCACAAAAAATTCTTGAATTCGAAAAAAGTTTTGTTTAAAAAATTACGTTGACAATCCATGTGTCTATGAATACAAAAACCTAGAAATTTTATTTCATAAGGCCCGCATCCGGAAATCCGTAACGGAATTATGATTCTGAGGAGAGTATGAAATTAATCATGTATTAAAATCTATCTAAAATGTTTTAACTGTTAAACAGTCTTACACACACACACAAACACATACACATACCATCACATACATAAACTTACGACCGTAATCCCGTTCTAGGTGGTCAAAAATGGTTTTAACTAAGAGTTATTTTGTTAAAACACGTTTTTTCAATTATTCAGATAGTTTTAACTGACATAATTTTTTAATTACCAGTGACCTTAGATCATATAACTAGGGACCAACCTCGCGTTAACATTCCCCTCAGCCAAGTTACAAGATCAATTGATCATGTGCATTTTCGTACAATTTTTTACCTTATCACTAAACGAGATAGCCTATAATTACAGAACAATAATTTCAAACTACCTAGTCTCGTTTGGGGTTAACACAAGACTATTTTTAACAATCAAAATTGGAATCTAAAGTAATGAAATAAAATCAAAAGTTTCGGATTTCATGCTACCTCGTCTCCCGCAATAAGTGTCAGAAAAGTTTGTTAGAAAGTTACTCGTACTTAGTTATTTAATCCAGTGCATTCGAGTTTTAACTGAGACTTTCAGCAAACAATAGAAACCAAGAAAAATGCGGTTTAAATATGACTTACACAGTAGTTAAGAGGATATAATTCGGAGCGCGCTCCATACAAACGTACTATGGTGAAATTTTCAATACTAACCAATTAAAGTCAATGAAATTTTTCAGAATCAATCTAGAAACAAATTTCTATGCTTGTATAGAGTCCGATTTTCGTTATAATGTATAGTTTTAAAGTTACAGTGCCTCAAAGATTTCCATACAAATCTTAAATTAATCCTAGAATCGAAACTGTATATTTCAACGAAAATCTAACTCCATACAAGCATAAAGATTTGTTTCTAGATTGTTTCTGTAAAATTTCATTGACTTTAATTGGTTAGTATTGAAAATATCACCATAGTACGTTTGTATGGAGCGCGCTCCGAATTATATCCCCTTAAATGCAAAATTAACGTAAATGTCAATGCTTCGTGGATTCATCAATAGGCCTTCGTTGGGATCATGGGCAGTATCATGTTTAAAAAGTTTTGGAGAGTTGCGTGGTCACTTTTTAATGTAAGGTTAAACATTTACCAGAGACCTCGTACGTAAAATGTGTCACCACGAGAATGCAGAAAAACAGAGTACTTACTCAAAAAATAACGATCTTTTTATTGACAATGCTAGCATATTCGTTTCAGAAACATTATGGATTATTTAAAAAAAAACAGAGTTTTTAAAATTAATAACGTTGTTTACATAATAGTACAAATTAATATTATACAGCGTCCTTCTTATTATGCTGACACTTTTTTAAAGGGATGATCAGACCGCCAAACTGAACAACTTTCTCTATGGCACCAACATCTAAATCGCGAAAAAAAAATCACCTCTTCCATACAAAACTGGAAACCTACTTGAGCCTAATGTATGGGAAAACAGTGTTTTTTTTCACGATTTCTATGTTGGTTCCATAGAAAATGTTGTTCAGTTTGACGGTCTGATCATCCCCTTGAAAAAGTGTCAGCATATTAAGTTGGACCCTATATGTTAATTATTGACAATTACATACAATTTATAACATTCATAAAAAAAGGAAAAATATGTACGTTTATATAAGAAATGCACTAAAAGGTACAAAAAAATCTTCAAAACAAACCAAATGAGTCCAAACTTTTTTTTCTAGTTACCATCGAAGAGTTGCACTATCTGTTTCCTTGATCCAAACTTTTGTATTTTCAGCCGAATTGTGAAAGTTTCAAATTGGCACAACACTTAGCAGTAAGTTAAAATCGAATCCCTAGATTTTATCACATTCTTTGTTAGTTACAATACAGGTGAAGCTAATATAAGCGTGTTAATAACAAATACAAACAATCCACTTACCTCGTCCCTTAAAATCCCAAAAGGATGTTCGTTCCACTGTTTCATTTGCCACGATTTCCATATTTGTAGATATTTGTGCAAATTGTAAACAATATTTACTCTTTATGTTTACCCCACCGTTTCTAAACAAGAACTAATTCAAAATATCCAAACTTCACGAAATTTAAAACAATTTCCTTCGATAAAACTAGCCAATAAAAACAAAAGAAATTAACTAATAAGTCAACGTTTAAAATGTGATTAAGATTAGGTAAAACGCATAATTAACTAGTGCCTTTAAATTACTGTTTAATTAATAATTATTGTAGAAGTACTAATTTGACGAAGACAGGCGCCTATAGCAAGTCTATGGCGGTTACTATAGTCGATCAGGTTTCGGCGTCGCCTTATAATATGTCGGTTCTTTAAGTGATGTGCCGAGTCTGTATTCGAGTACTGATTCGAAAACCATACACAGGGTGAAATTCAATGCGTTACTTATCAAACAGGGTGTTTTAGAAACTGTACAACTTTCACTATGGAGACAACATCAAAATAGCGAAAAAAAATCTGCTGTTCCATAGAAAAAGTCAATGGCTATGCGACCCAACTTTATGAAACATAAGATTTTTTCGCGCGATTTCGTAGTTTTCTATGGGGCCAAAACCGAAATCGCGTAAAATAAATCAGCTGTTTGATACAAAACTGCAATCCTACACGATCCAAAAAACTCGATCAAAAACCAGAATATTATGACATTTATAACCCATCCATCGTAATAAGTACTAAAATTAAGTACTTGAATATTATGGAATATCGAACACTAACACTCTATATTCGAGTACTCAGTTCGAGTCCGTGACTCGAGTTCCGATTCAAACATTTATTTAAGAGTACTAAAGAATTCGAGTACTAAAAAATATCGACTCAGGACATTACTATTCATTACGTACAATACAAATGTATACAAAAACTACCCAGTATTGCGGTTATATCCACTTGCTAATGGTTCTAACACAAAAAGATACATGCGTGGTCAAAAAGGTATGAAACCACCTTTTATAATTAAATAATTTTTCTACATTAAGTTAAGTAAGTATGCCTATGCCTGTAGAATCTCCGCCTTCTCTCACAAATATGGGTAAAAGAAAGAACAAGCTCATTGAGGATTGGTGTAGGCAAGTCAGTGGTCAACTTGCTATCAAAGAATTTTCAAGCCACTTTGAAATAGGCTTCTGAGCTGGCATTTCCCGTACAAGTACCTCGGCACATGGGTTAATGACAAATTTGAATCAGACGACGAGATTAAAACCCGGATAGAAATAACCCGTGCGTCATTTACAAAGCAGGTATTAATCGAACGCTGAATTACGACTCGATCACAGAATAGGTAATAGTATATAGTTCCACCTACAAAACGGCCACTCCCCGCCTCTCTCCACCTCACCGCACACTTTCTAGGGACACTTTAGGGGAGCCGAGCAAGGGAATGCAGTCAGGCCCGCGCACCCGTGGTATTTGACTGCATAAAACTAACTCGGTATAAGAATGCTTTAGTGTTACGGAATTTACCATTATGGAAGCTGCTCGCCAGAAACTAGAAGCCAAGTAAATTTGATTTTGCCTAAGAATGCTGCGAATTATGTGGGTTCAACGAGACACCAACGTGGACCTTCTACAAAGAGCCAGGAAGTCATGGGAGCTTTTTTTAACCATTAAACGGAGGAAAGTCGCTTGCCTTGGTCATATCTTGAGGAATGAGCTGTACCAGTTGTTCCGGGCTATCTTCTTATCTTATCGTGTGGCCATGGGCAGCAAGCCCTGGTGTCAGAGACCGCCTTACAGCCGCTGGCGTGGTTATTATCTAACGTCTACGACCACCAGTGATAGTAGCCACCAGTCGAGCCCAACGGCTACGTGCCATCCGAATCATGGAATCATCTTTCTTTTCAGATAATCAGGTGATTCAGCCTGCAATGTCCTAACCAACTGGGGAAAAACGCACAAAGCTACATATCACTAGGTTTCCCCTGTGGGAATCGAAGCCACGACCTCCGTGTCAAGAGCCCAATGCTCTTAACCATGAGATAATGCAAAATAGAGGGTAAAAGAAGTGTCGGGCCAAGAATGTCGTGGATCGCGAACCTGAAACAGGCATCGCCAGCTCAGAACGTCGAAGAGCTGCTTCATTTGGCAAGAGATAGGCAGGGATATGCAGAGCTAACTGCCAACCTCCAGTAGAGAGATGGATGGAGGATGGAGAGGAACCCGAAGAACTGGCTTAACGAATATCACCGCCATCCGACGGAATCATACGTTCATCATCATCTTATTTAAGAGCTACGCTTTTGTCGGTGGAGTATTCGCCAATCCTGTCTCTTTTCCGCCAGTTTCTCGACATCATTATTTTCCTTCACTTGGGCTAGATAACTCTGTCTGGGTCTTCCTCTGCTTCTTTTACCCTGTATCTTCCCTTCCAGTATGGTTTTAAAGAAATTGTCGTTTCGTATCAAGTGTCCGATCATTTTTCCTCTCCGGTTTTCTATTGTTTTTAAAATATTTCTCTTTTCTTTAACCATTCTTAACACCTCTTCATTTGTTATTCGTTCTGTCCAACTTACTCCCTCTATTTTCCTCCAACACCACATCTCAAAAGCTTCCAGCCTGTCTCGATCTCGTTTAGTTAATGTCCACGTCTCGCGAACATATAGTACAATGCTACATGTACACTTTAAACATACGTTTTAATCATCCGTTATTCTTAGAAATAAAATTTTAAAGGTGACGTTGTCTGTACATTGAAATAACATGAAATAAAAATTGTTGGGGATATAATAGGATTCTTTAAATATGTTTATCTGTTTGTTTGTTCACGCTTCTCTAAAAATAATTTAACCGATCAAGAGTGCAATTTTTAAATGCCACCGGTGAGCTTTAACGGTTTTTACATCATACAAAAGCCTTCTCATACCCATGAGTTCAATAAGAGTGGGAAGGGGCACTCGTATTGAACTTATGGGTATGAAAATTTAGTCACCGGTAAGATTAAAAAATGCGATCTTTGGAAAATTTGTGAATATTGGCCATCTTACTCAGCCGGTGACTTTCAAAAATCGCACTCCAGAACGCAGTTTTCAGAAAACGTAGGGTTTAGTTTTGAGTACATTGGAGTAAAATTAGTAAATTAAAAGTAAGATATAAATATATTTAAAATTATCACGTAAGCATAAGAATAATAGTGTTATTAAACTATTCTTATGACGTAGGTACAATATTTCAGTGACCTGTCTATTGTTTACGTACCAAGAATACCAATCAAATTAGTTATTTTTTTAAATTTTCCTTATACATCATTTTGGAAAGAACGATCTACGTTATTTCATTAAGATTAAATGACGTTTTCATAATGTTAGCAATTAAATCTACAAAAAAAACTTGTTTTGTCAGCAAAATATGATTATATTCAATCATCATCAGCCTATAAAGGGTGTAAGGAGAAGTATCCAACCTACAAACCACATACTCTACCCATCAAAATGAGCAACTGTTAGAACAAACAAAATTCTGCTGTTTCATACATTTGACTAGTTTAGGTATAGCAATTTAGTATGAAACAGCAGATTTTTGCTCTGACAGGTTTGTTCCCATAGTAAAAATTGATCAGTTTGATGCGTAAAAATTAATGATAATTTTCCTTACACCCTGTATATCCACCACGTGTTATATTCAACTGCATGTACAAAAATACTCAGAACGATCCTTTCCAAACCCGTTCTTGACCATAATTTTATGTTATTATTGTTTAACTTAAATCCCAAAATAATCAAAGTATTTTTAGCAACATTTGTAAGTCCCAAAATATCTCATCTTGTTGTCTCTTTTACTCTGCTAACAAATGATAAAGAAGAAAATACGTATGTAATTTCGACATACCTGCATTTCGAACCCAAGGCTCTGTATGGGGTCTGGAAGTTTATTAACCTGGATATAAATAGCAAAGCCCCCAAAAGCAAGCTATTAATCGTTAAAATTTTTTTTTGCTTATGCAAAAACTTTTAATGATCAATAGGTTCTACCAATAATATTTTATAAATTGTCATTTTTCAGTTTAACTGCCTCCATGGTCTAATGGTCTCATTTCTGCCACTTTTTGCGGGGGGCGAGGTAACATGAATTTCAAACCGCAACTTTGGATTTTATTCCCCATAACTTTAGATTCCAATTTTGAATGTTAAAAATCATGAAAAGTAGTCTCGTGTGAACCCCAAACGTTCTAAGTTCGAAGTTATTATTTCGCAATTATAGGCTGTCTCGTTTAGTGATAAAATTGAATGTAAATGCACAAGATCAATTGTGCTTATACCGTGGCAGAGGGGAAATGCTACCGCAAGGCTAGTCCTTATAATAATTAGTCAAAGGGCTCTTGACATGGTCGTGGGCTCGTTTCCTACGGGGGACACCTATAGTGATACGTCACTTTGTGCGTTTTTACCCAGTTGGTTAGGACATCGCAGGCTGAATCACCTGATTGTCTGAAAAGAAGGATGATTCCGTGCTTCGGATGACACGTTTTATCTGTTGGTCCCGGCTACTATCTCTGGTGGTAGTAGTCGTTACATAAAAACCACGTCAGAGGCCGTAAGGCGGTCTGAAAAAACTCTGACACCAGGGCTTGCTGCCCATACGATAAGAAGAAAAAAAAACGGAGGTTGTTTAACTATGTTTACACCTTGTGCTTGTTCATGTATATTATACTATGTCGCAGGACCCTTACAAAACTGCAGTATCGACTCGACTAAAATGTAGGGGACAGCAGATTTATTTTTTATTTTTTCTCGAACGTTTTTCAGTTTGATGGTCTTAAACACCCCTATAAGTATTACTAGGGTGTTTTATTACACCCTGTTTTGTGATACAAAAAAAATATAAAACTGTGCAAGTTCCCCATTCGGGCAAAATTATATGAGACTTATGTTATTGGTCCGATAATCTTATCGTATTGGTCTGTTCTGTCTGCCCTTCGGTATTATACCATAAATCCATAAATAAAACAATGTACGAGTAGGTATCTACAATGTATTATGAACATGATGGACAAAGAAGGTTAATGGCGTTAATGGTGACTTTTTACCGCGTGTAAAATATTCACGAGGTCTCTTTTTTACCCGACTGCGCGACGCAACGGAGGGTAATGTGTTTATCAGCCTATGTATACAGGGTGTAACAAAATACCTTAGCACACCCCGGATACTGCCTACAAAAAACATAGATTGAAAAGATGACGCAGTACAACAACTTTAGCTGCGTGTGGTACATGAATTTTTCTTAAATAAAACGCATTGACACCCGTCTATTCAAAAATAATGTAAATCCTGAAAACATAAATTCTAGCGCGTTAATTGTGGTGTCAGTCCAGGCTACAGGTAACCGCCGAGGTAACCAGACGGCAATAGAGGGGGTGAGGAAAAAGTTGGTGGGAGGCAGGGAGTGTCCATACTGTATGTAGTACCATACTCTTTCTTATACTGTGAATCTAGTTATACTTAAGGGGGTGGTTTTGACCATCAAACTGAACAATTTTCACTGTAGAGCCAACATCGAAAACGCGATAAAAAACCGCTCTTTCATACAAAACTGCTTACATACAAACTTTTCTCTTACGCTGAAAGATGGAGCCAAGAAATGAGAGAGCGGGCTAGCCAGTTATGAAATCTTATGTAAACAAAAAGGACAAAATAATATTGTTTGTTTCGGTCACCGTGGCCGGTTTTTGTATTTGTCAAAATGTCAAGCTTGGGGAATTTTAACAAACAAAGTGGACGTTCGTTTCGGACATAGACTTATACAACGTGTTAATGAATTAACGCAAAACTAGAAAGTACTTTGTTTAGAATCGAGCGCAGAATCGAATTATCATGGTTTCAACATAGGTAATTTTTTTCAAAATATAAAATAAATTGTTTGTAAAATTTAAAATTTACTGAATTCGATCTTAACCCACCGCTCGGACACTCTCACCATACTTACTGCCAAAACAAGATTCTTAAAATGTACACGTTAGCGCTTTCATTAATTGCAGAAATGATAACAAATCATTTTTGTCTCAAAACTTAAAATGTGAATAACTTTAAATTTTAACTATCAAAATAATGAAATTATTGTTTCAATCTAATTATTTTGTTATAAATCAGTTGGGGTGTATGAGGTTTTGCGCTTATTCATTAACACGTTGTTATATGTTTCGGATGAGAATATAATTTTTCGGTGTTTTTGTGATGAGAAAGCATGTTTGAGACATATCTTATCTTAAATATGATAAAACTGTTACAAAAATGTGTCTGTACATTGAATTTGTACATGAAAAAGATTACGATATGGTTTTTAGGTTTCCCGGACTCCAAATCTACCTTTTTTTAGAATTATTGTATGTCTGTTTGTTTGTGTTTTTGTTTGTAACAGCAACACGCAAAAACTACTGAACTGATTTTGATCAAACTTTTTATGATCTGACTTAAAATCTGGTATAATTTGTGCGGTAGAAGTAGCGGGTAAACGCTCGTATTTTATAATTTTTAAAACCTATTTGTAGTGATTAATGAATAGTGCGAGAAATTAAAAATGAACATATTTTTATCAATTCTTACTGAATCGAATTTGATGTGAACTACCTGGACCTAAATCCGTCATGGCCCTTTGATTATGTTGAATAAAATAACATAATATTATAAAGGCAGTTGGATTGGATATCAACGAGGCATAAAGATAAGTCATTAAAGTTGGCGAGGTGAGATAAACAAAATCAAATATTTCACGATTTTATTTTTTAATAAAAAATTCAAACGTTCATGGTAAAATGACGGTTTTGTAGGGGTTTGGCTTGATGTGCACACCTATTTTTTTTAGTGTTCCGGCCAAAAATTCCGAAACGGAACACTTACGGATTTATCTCGGTGGAAGATGAAAGGCACTTTTATAGTAATCAATGACCCACTCACAAGTCAAAAACTATTGTTGGTAAACTGGTCTTAAGTTACTATGTCTCTCAATACTTAGTTATTGGCAGTTTATACTGGAATTCACTATCATCGCCTATCATCATCATCATCATATCAGCCGATAGACGTCCACTGTTGAACATAGGCCTCCCCCAAGGATCGCCAAAACGACAGGTAAAACGACTGGTCGTGCCCTCATCCAACAGGTTCCCGTCGCCGCCTTGACCACGTCGTTTTCACCTATGTCCATTGATATCTTATACAAGGGTCCTTCTTAATATGCTGACACTTTTTAAGGGGATGACCAGACAGTCAAACTAAACAACTTTCTCTATGGCACCAACATCGAAATCGCGAAAAAAAAAACAGATCTTCCATATAAAACTGCAAACTTACTTTAGCCAAATGTATGGGACGGCTAATTTTTCACCAATGTCGAAATCGCGAAAAAAATCAGCTGTCCCATACAATTGGGTTGAGTAACAGCAGTTTTTTTTTGGGATTTCGACATTGGTTTCATGGGGACAGTTGCTCAGTTTGATGGTCTGATCATCCCCTTAAAAAGTGTCAGCATATTAAGAAGTACCCTTTATAATTGAACTAGATTCACAATCGACGTTCAAAAAATGGCACAACCAAAAGAGCTTATATGAGCTCTTTTTTGTACTAGCTGACTATAAACATGACAAATACCACTAAGTTTATAAATCAAATACAACATATTAGTGCCAACCAACAGCATACATACTTAATTTGTGTGGGTTATTGTGTCAATGCGGACAAAAATTTGCTAAGATTTTATATGAGACTGGGGTCTAGTATAAGAGGTCAATGCCTATGACCCATGAAAAACCACTATACGGGACACTAATTAGCTCGAGTCCCGAGTCGCACTCGGCCGGTTTTTTAATTTCCGGTTGTTTGCATTACCTACCTACTCCTCTTATTTATTACACGGCGCATTAAATTTTATAATTATTTGCAATTTCGTAAATTTACCGAACGTAAACCTTTAACATTAACAAAAAACATGCGTCAGAAACCCAGACGACTGCAAAAAATTAGTTAATAAAACGAATAAAAACCGGCTAAGAACAAGTCACATTAGCGCACCCGAGGGTTCCGCACCACACAATAATACAGGGTCCAACTTATTAATATTCGCAATCTTTAACGCGAGCCCGACTAACACTATTATTTGCTATTTTACTTTAGAGCTCGGACTATACAGGGTGAAATTGATATCACACTGAACAACTTTTACTATGTGAGCAAACCGATCGGAGGAAAAAAGAAATCAGCAGTTCCTTACTAAACTGCAAGCCTACTCGACTCAAATGTATGCAATACCAGATTTTTTTGTTGCTCCGATCGGTTTGCTCCCATAGTAAAAGTTGTTCAGTTTGATGGGCAGCAGTAGAAATGGGCAGAAATGGCAGCACCGACGGATTTTCTTGGATTTGGTTTATTATCTTTCGTTACTTACCTACTTTCTTTTAGTCGAGGGTTTTTCCAAAAAAATATTTAAATCTTTTTCGATTACAACGTTTACATCCGTCGTGGATTCAAGTCAAGTCAAAATTGTTTATTCAAAATAATATCACATAGATAACTTTTTGACGTCATGTTTTTGAATCTACCACCGCGTCGGAAGGTGTTCCGTTGTAGAGAAGATGCGGCCAGAAACTCTACAACACACTTTTCTTTAAACAAAACAAAATACACAAAGTACAATTACATAGATTTTTTTCAAAATTTTTAATTTTGCTTTTGAGAAGAGAAGTCAACAAACTTCAACTTCTGCAGTTGCGGTACTGTGTACTTAAAACCGAATACTAACTTTTTATGCTAATTAAGATGAGATAAAAAGTAAGTGGCTTTTCGGTGAAGGAAAACATCGTGAGGAAACCTGCATGTTTTAATCTCGAGGTATGTATTGTACCCACTGTCCATTATAAGTGGCGACGGGCTCACCCCCCGTCACACTGGACAGAGTTTCGGTACTACTGGTGAAACGTGGATGTTCTGAGGTTTCAGAATATCTCTGACTACCCCCTCGGGGAATATAGTCGTGAGCATATGCATATGCTGTAAAAAGTAAATGCTACTCCAAACGATGTCTGGAGCTTTTCTGAAACCCCCATCTAGATTGATTCAGTTAAAAAACAAACGTATTTACGTAATTACGTAACCTCAAAACCCCACGCCAGTTTACAATTTTATTGACCGACTGTAAGAAAGGCCTCCTCCTTTTCTAAAGTCGGAGGACTCGTAAGACTTTTAAAAAGAAGTAGGTTCTATGTTCGTCTGTGTGTATTTGTTATGTATGTTCATCGATATTTTCGCCAATTATGGACCAATTTTAAAACGAGTAAGTTACAGACTGTATAATCCCACTGCAGGGCAAAGGACTCCTCTCACGAATAAGGTTGCGAGGGAGTGGCCATACTCCACCACGCGGGCCTAATTCGGGTTGGTGGTGGCAAGTTAGTGGTCAACTTGCCGCCAGAGACTTTTCAAGCCGTTTAAATAGGCCTCTGACTTAATGGATGAATGGCTTAATGAATAGTTATAGCGCCATCTGAAGGAAATATCCGAGAGCAACTGCTTAACGTACTTTCGGAAGCACGGAAACGCTCGAGATGAAATACCACTAAACGGTAACCCATCTAAAGACTGACTGGACCTGGCGTTGCTTAACTTCGGTTATCGTTTCCAATACCTAATCCACTACGCAAAGAGCGCTTCATTTAGATCAATATTAAGTCATTAGTTTATTACCTAGTTCGTTATTTACCATTCATTACTTTATCTACATCTACACTAATATTATAAAGAGGAAAGATTTGTACCTATTTTTGTATGTTTGTATGTTTGTAATGAATAGGCTCAAAAAGTACTGGGCCGATTTAAAAAATTCTTTCACCAATAGAATGCTACATTCTTCCAATTTGACATAGGCTACATTTCATTTTGAAAAAAATTAGGGATCCTTGGTAAAATTTGAACAATGTAACCGAAGGTGTAGAAAAATGAGTCTTAAAATGTATTTGTCTACCCCGTGCGAAGCCGGGACGGGCTGCTAGTTGTTTATATTTTTGTCATCGTTGCATGAGTCATTTATTAATTATAGAATATTATAAAACATTAAATGCCAATAGGTATGCCTATACTCAAAATATAACTGCAATATACAGGGTGGTCCAGACGAGATTGATATTTTTTTTAGTTTGCCTACTTGGGGACCTACCAGGAGAAAAACATACACCCGCCAGAAAAAAAATCGGTACCGACCGACCCGATTACACGAAAAATTTTATCTCTATCTTTATCATTTACAATAAAAAAAAAACAATAAAATTGTTCTTTTTTTTACCTTTCATTAATTCTAATAAAATTATTCATCTTGTTGTCAACAATCTAAAAATTTTATAATACATCTGGTCTGGACCACAATGGACATAATTAAAAGGAAAGAAAATAAAACATTAACGTATTCATTAAAATTTATTAGTTTCACTTTCAAATAACATTATTTGTACTATTTGTAATTTTGAAACAAAATAAAGCTTATGTTTTCGCCGTATTAATATTTGCGAAGTTTTAGGGAACCTCAAATCAGTACCAAATAATTTGTCCCGATCCCAATACACTAAACAAGCAGTAGCGTTTGATTCACAGATGCACCGCTAACATGAAAACCTGTGTTGCTGCCGCATTCACACCTTGTCATTAGACAATGCAAAAGGCACTAACAAAAAACAAGGTTCGCGATTACCACCGACAAGAGCATACTTATTTAATAAGATGATGATTATGATGTTATTTGGTAATTCATATCTCTCATATTGAAAAGAATTTAATTATTAACACAATTTTATGAATTACCTAGCGGCTTCGCCACATCTGCCGAATTTACGCGTCTACTAGAAAAAATGGCGCGTACTAGACGTGTGACTGAATATCCAGTCACGCGTATTTTCGACTGCGTAATTTCGGCAGGTGTGTCATCTCACTAAATACTCATAAAATTTATTGTATGAACCAAATGCGATGAAGTAAAGCCTTAATGATAATCCAAACTAAGTCCTATGCTTTAGTGATAACTCCTTTCAAATAGGTTCTATAGTTTTTAAGTGATGTGGGCAAAAATAAACAGACAATAATTTTATTATTAGTCTCGATGCATTCCACTGCGTATCGTAAACGCCCCCAATTAATATTTTTGCAAATTTCTTCAATGTATATGCACACCACTAGTTTACAATTTTATTATATTTTAATAGATTGTTGTTTTTTGTTCACGGTTGGGTTTTGCATGCATTGTGTACCTAGATTGAGTATCCTCTCACATACCAATAGCCCGTTTTTTTATCGGGCATATTTCCGTATCAAAATAGCCCTTGGAATCCACCCACCCCCGAAGCATCTACCTTTTTTTTTCTTGCTCTATGTTTTGATTGAACACAATACCAATTTGAAATGAACACATACACACACAGTGCTGGGACAGTTTTGGAATGCACCAGCGATTGACTGCAATCGAGTGTAAAACAAAGCTTCGAGTGTAAAACAAAACTTGATCATAGAGCTTACTTTTAATACTGTTTGTGTGGTGTTGGTTAAGTTTATTATTTATAATTATAACCTCTGTTAAATCATAAGCGCCTATAATGTTTGAAAAGCCGAACAGCATCAAAGAAATTGAATTTACTATAATATGAAAGTTATTGCAGATTACTATTGTAATTCATTTCAATTCAACTACCTACATAGAAACTCATGGTAGAAATTTAGAACATTACATATGAACAAGAGGGCCGGGCGTTATCTTTGGGCAACTTTGGATCAGGAATGGAAATGCTATGGAGATGAAATGCAGAAGTGTATCGACATCCGAGATATAAATAAATTTTGTTTATATACCATTTTATAGATCAATTATCACAGGCTTAGCTGAAATACTATTAGTATGGTTTTCACATCAGCGATTTCGACTAGGTTAAACAAAGGCACAGAGAGCTATTATTTTCGAATGGGCTTTTAAAAAAAAAGGCGAATTTCTCAATTCGACTTTATTTTTTGTATTATGCAAATATACTTTATCGGGACTCGAGGCTCCATCGCAGTATAAAACGTTTCATTATAAAACCAATCGAAAAAAAGTCGTGAAAAACTTAAGATGCACTTTTTACAATGCTTAACTAAATTAGGTAGGTAAAAGAGCCAGTTCCTTTGCCAAGATAAATGATATCTTAACTAATGTCAATTAAGGACGTTTGACGTTTTCTTTTCATAAGTATTAAGTGAATATCGAACCTCCACCATATGAATAGATAATAATAGTACACTATAGAAACGAAACTCCTGCATTAAATGTCAAAATACGCATACAAATGTCAAGAAACGCCTACCAATCTCGTGTTGGTTTAACGTTTAACCATAGTTTCGCTTCTATAGGGTACAGTCGCCATCAGATTTATCGTAGCATACAAGGTGTTCAAATATTTCTAAGCAGTGCTCAATAAATTCTTTACAGTAAATGTTACCAATTATATCTAACCGTGTATATTGTCATAAATATCGAAACAACTTATTTTCAATTATATCTTTTAAATCTATAACAAAGGAGTAAGGTCTTTTTTCCTAAACTGCTCAGATGTTTATGATCACCTGACTGCGTAGATATATGTGATGTTCTAGGCGCTCAGATATTTTTAATTGTTTATGTGTAAAGAAATTATTGAAAATTAGAACTGCTTAGAAATATTTGACCATCTTGTTTGCTACGATATATCTCATGGCGACTGTACTATTATTATCTATTCATATGCCTCCACTGCTGCCCCCAATTGAATTTTTTAATTCTTAACATTTCCAAAAACTTGGAATGTTACATTGTAGTTATTGATGGTTTTAAATCTATATCAAGACATTACGGATGTTTTATGTTTTTAGTTATTTACGTCACTGCACTTAGAATAGGCTTCGGGTTTCGGGTAACATCGGTTATGTTCGTATAATACATAAGATCGCGGCAAATGACAATATTTTGAAACTCAAAGTAAATAGGAAATTAAAAAAGAAATTTGAAAACTACCTTGTCCTATGAAGTAAGCTTGCCTTACAAAATACTGAAAATTTTGAGTAATCCTTCAAATAATTACAAGAAGTGTGCTATTTTAGGACAATGTAGACTATAAATTTTATTCGAATAAATCATAATTATTTAAGCCTATTTCAAATTTTTTTTTGAGAAACGCCCATATCGAATACGAAATATTAATTTTACCCGAACAAACTATCAAAATAATTCGCAGCATCTTGATAAATTTTAAAGGATAACTGATAGGTGACATTCTTTGTTTTTGGAAATTATATGATTGAGGGGAGCACTAGAGGCTCGATACCCTCTTAATGATTCTTATAAGTATTGAAACCCTTTTGAGGTTTAGGCATTATTATTATTATTCGGTATTGATCAAAAATCATGTAAAGGTTAGCAAATTTTTACGAGGGAAAATATCTAGTAGTAATCTTCTTCTTATTATCGTATGGGCAGCAAGCTTTGGTGTCAGAGTTTTTTCACATCGTCTTACGGCCTCTGACGTGGTTTTTATGTAACGACATCTACCACCAGAGATATTAGTCGGAACCAACGGCTTAACGTGCCATCCGAAGCACGGAATCATCTTTCTTTTCAGACAATCAGGTGATTCATCCTGCAGTGTCCTAACCAACCTGGACCTGGACCAAACTGAAAAAATGCACAAAGTGACATCTCACTATGTGTGGGAATCGAACCCACAATCTCCGTGTCAATATTACTAATACAATAGTAATTTATTATACTATTACTACTTTAGTGACCACTATTTAGGTATATTAGCCCAAATAATGCCCACTGGGTTGAAAACGACCTAATACAACTTATGTTTGTATTTGGGTCTTTGGATCGAAAACGACCCAATGCAACCATGGGGTCGTTTTCGATCCAGTGGGCATATATGGGTTAACAGACTTTACATGAAAATTTGTTGTTATATCGTAAGTAGGTATTGTTGCATGGTAGGTAAATCAACTAGAATTAGATTTATAACCACAAATTTTTCATTAAAATTTTCTGTTTTCTAGTATAGTCTGCTAAAATAAATAGTTGTCACATTTACTACTAGATATTATTATTCGCGTATGTCAAAATTGACATGTTCAGTATCAGCAAGAGAGTAAGTAACCTATTCCGGGCGCTATTGAATCTGAAATTTATGGACCGTTAAATACATTGAGTATTTAGTTTTCTATTCTTTTCGGAACCGCCACCAAAGAACATTAAAATTGCACCGTTTTGACATTAATAATGTATGAGCGGTACATTTTCCTACAGTTAGTATTTGAAATTTCACTAAAATGTTTAAATATAAACAAACGTTTGTTAATAAATAACAAAACTTTTTGCAATTAATAACCAAATGTTTTAGTTATGTGATACAAAAGTTTTATTTTTAAAAACATTTTTGTTCGCACAAAGTTGGCATCAAATAAATAGTACCTAGCTATTATTGCGGGTATGAAGACGAAAAGCCAAATGTTGATCTCTGTTGTTGATTTGGTACAAATGGTTTTCACGATTTGAATATAAAATTTCATTTATAAACTTATTTGAAGTACAAACATCAAGTGCCTGAAGTTGTAAGTAAATATACGCTGATGAAATTTTATACAACTACAAACTAAAACTACTGGCCTCTCACGATTGAGATGAAACAAGGTGGCAATGTCTACATTATTCTATGAATAGTAATGATAACAAATCACCAATTATTATAACAAAGCACCAATTTAATAGTAACATTTGTTTTGATAACAATTTTATATTTTAACTAGAAAGGAACCTTAATTTACTCATGAAAATAACCCAGTTCATTTAAAAATTAAATTTAGCAATTGTAGGTAATTTTTACAAATTCTGTTAAAAATGTTCCTACAATAAATTGTACACTTAAAAAGATAGTAGTTGTAGCAAAGTTTCTAACCACCTCGAAAGGGTTTATGGTCTTGAGTATATCTATTTTAACAGGTTACATTTCCAAGTTTTTACAAATAATGGCGTTATTAACTATTTATTTAATTCTCAAATAAAATCATGTTCCACACGGAGAAAAATATCTAGTAGTTGACAAAAAATGTTTTAGCAGACTATACTATAATTTCATAGTCGTTGTACCTAGTGTTTTATTTTACGAATTCTGCAAGATTTGAATAAAATGTACTTAACATTTTAACCATTTAGCTTAGCTTGCACCAACATTTATTTTAGTCTTAAACGTATTTAGTGAAAGCTCTGCTCCACAGACGAACAATGTTTCGCTTACGCTAGTAGACGAAATGTCAGTGTAACCGCGTATGAGACAGCGATAGTCATAAATTCCTTGACAATTTTGTTAGTTCGCCTTTGTGATAGCAACTTTACTCACTTTTACCTAAAGGGGATCCTAGAGAACTGATGCGGTTCACCAGGATCCCCTGGGAGATAGGGCTAGGGGATCCTGGTGGCCTAAACCATTTATATGGTGGCCGTAGTACAAAAAAGTGGTAACGTCGATAAGGACAGCAATAAGGTTGCGATCTCCTTTTTTTAATGACAGTACCAGCAAAAATACCAGCCAGAGCAGTGAGACAAAACAGATCAATAAATAATCGAAATACTATTTGCGATCCTAAATCAAATAATTGAAACAAAAGAACATCTAGTAAAGTCTGCTAATATAAATAGTTGTCACAACTATATAGATATATTTCTCCGTGCAATTACACAAGAGTGATCATCAGTTCTATGACATGTAGTAGCATAACATTGTCTTCGTTAAAATGCTTAATCTACCAAAGCTGATGGTCCCGAAGCCACAGGGGTCGAGGGAAAGACTTGAATGCGTAAGACTTATTCCTATTGGGTAATTTATTTTAGTGTGGTTAAATGTTTGCCAGCGGGAATACGTCGTAATATTTCCGATGTACGATACAATTTGGTATTGAAATTCACAAGTCAAAAAATAAGATTCATTTGATGCATTAGAAGCGAAATAAAAAGTAAATTTTATTGGATACAAGAAAAAAAATCATACTCCATTATAAAGCCATTATATGACGAAAATTTAAGGCTATTTGAATTACAGAAACAGAGATTTGAAACACTTACTCTCACTTATTCTTAGAACAGTTTTAGTAACGTCCAAGATATGTCGAATTGCTAATCAGAATTAGCCAGAAACATAAATAGGAATCGGAATATCTTTTCTTCCTTAAATGGAATGAAGTATAAGGTGATTACATCGACTTGATTAAATAAATAAATCACCTAGAAAGTAATTGACGTAATTAATGATGAGTAACAAAATAGCTAATCATGCTAATAGAATCTAATGACTGAGTTAGTAAGCATTATTCCATGACAAAAAGAAATGCGTAATGAAAAGAAGATGGTTTGTTGGCTTCACCGATATTAGAATTGAGATCTTAATATTATGTGCCATGTCCTATTAAAGTTTCTTTAGACATCTAAACTAAACCGTTGTCGTTTGTAAAATAAAAAGAGGTTATAGTATTCCTATGGACGGAGAAAAATATCTAGAAGTAAATGTGACAACTTATATTGGCAGCATTTACAGGATTTTTTTTATTATATGAACCGCCAAGTTTAAATAGAATTGGGCCGGCTATGTCTGTCGCTTACACCCGGAACGGTGGGCCAAAGATTTAACGCCTTGGAAAATGGACGACGCCGTCAGGGTCGACCCCCGAAAGAGATGGAGAGACGACCTGGATACTTTCGACGAAGGTTGGATGGAACTGGCTCAGGACAGGGATGCATGGACGGTAAAGGAGAAGGCCTTTGTCTAGCAGTGAGATGAGAGGCTAAGAAAAAAAAGAAGTCGATTGTAGTTTAATCTACCAGAAATAAATTATACAAAAGTAAAAATAAACATTTAAAACTTTTAAGGTGGTTGTTAAGATCATCAAACTTAACAACTTTCACTTTGGGGCCAACATCGAAATCGGAAAAAAAAAACAGCTATCCCATACATTTAGCTCGAGTAGATTTGTAGTTGAGTATGGAACATCAGATTTTTTTTCGACATTTCAATACTGGTCCCATAGTGAAAGTTGTTCAGTTTGATGAACTAAACCACCTCTTTAAATGTTTATTTGTATTTTTGTAACACCTTGTATAACTACAAGAAAGTTTTCTAGTAAAGTCTGCTGAAATAAATAGTTGTCACATTATCCTACTAGGTATTTTTCTCTGTGTGGTATTATAACGTTAATTTAACAATATTTTGCATGAGCACTGGTTTTATGTACCAGACTTTGACTACGAAGCGATGCTGGATGCTAAGAAAGGTCAATTGCTCGGAGTAAGAAGAATACAACTTCATACTAATAATTTTTGTGTCCTACATGCGCCAAATTACTATGTTTTCGGCAGATCCCTCATATAAAATACATGTGAATTTCAATACAATTTACAGCAAAACCAAGTATGCTATTCCGCTGGCGTACGTTTAGTCACATTCTGTTTATATACAGCAAAGGCAAATTTTTAACCAATTTTATTGACTTACATTATTAATTAAATTGTGCGATTGGCAATCATTTTTACAATAAATGTTTTTATAAAGCGCATTTTTTTCTCACTGGTACGATTTTGGAATTTAAAAAGATTTCAATTCTAAACTACGATATGATGATATTTTAGTAGTAACTTTCTGCAAAATTTCACAAAAGTTGTAAGTACCTAGTTCATTTGTTCTCAATTCGTTTTTTAACATTCCACAGTATTGGTATTTTTAGTTGGTTAAAAATTAAGCATTCCAGTGGCACCATTTTTTCTATTCGTTAATTGAATACATTTCCAAATCCACCATTCAAATTAGCATCTTATGAATTGACGCCGATCGAATAGAATTAACATTTTCCTAATTAAAAACTAAAATTATTACCATTAGGTAGCTATAACCAAAACGCACTTATAACTAAACATCCCTCTTTAATAATAATCTTAATACTTTACTAAATTAAAAATTTCCATCTTCATCACATACATCAGTCTCAATATAACTTTCTTCTAACCATAGTCTTTGAAAATAAAAATCATTTCTTTATTATACTATCAAAGTCGTATTCAGGACCTAAAGGTGCTTTAGCTATACGTCTCGTTAGAAAAACTTTGCCATCTGTCGGGCAGTCACCACAAGGGTCATTGACTTCATATGGTATCTCTTCTAGATTGGGAATACCTTTGCAACAATCTCCACACATCCCATTCTCTTTTTCTTCTGATTTATCTTTTGTGACTCCATTTGGTTTAGTGACACCGTTTTTATTGATACCATTGCGGGTCCTTTCGAACTCTTCTTTGATCTCCTTCGCCGCATCTCTTTGTTTCTTGTAGTTTTTAGAATAGAAATTGAGAAATAGAAACATAAACACTGTGACGTTAGCGGAGATGAAGTATGTGAAGCCAGCAGCGTATTGGCAGCGTGGAGAGAAGTGAGTGACTGCGCAGTAGGCAAGCATCATTGTGAATTGCATCTGAAATTAACAAAGATAATTAAAAAATGGTTTCTAAGCCAGTCTGGATCTAAAAACACCATGATATAGTTAGGGAAAATTACTAAGTGTTAATTTAAATGCGTCTATAAAAATTGTCACATTTAATTTGATCAGTTTGAAACGTATTTTGGTACATTCACGTAGACCAATACATAACTAGTATTGCGTGACTGTGACAACTATTTATTTAAGTAGGCTTTACTAGAAAATTTTGATGTTATGAGTAGATTTTAGTTAAATCTACCAGATTTTGATATATATGTATAAAAACAAATTTTCTCTCTGCCTGCTAATTATGTCAGATATTTATCGCGGTGTTATTAAAAAAATTTTTTAAACTATTTTGCACCTGATACCTATAAATGAAGCCGCAAAATAAAATTTGGAAACTATAAATTTAGGAGGGGTCGTTATTATTAGTACAGTAGAAATTAAGCGCCTACGATACACTAAAGCGCAAATGTTTCGAAAAGAAAATTGTCTTAGAGAATAAAAATGGAGTTCAGAAAAACATCAATTTTGTATTTTCCTTTAATTCGATATAAAGGTATTGTCCAAAACCATTGGTTTGCTCCGAAGCACGCAGGCGTTCAAAATGAAATCGGTACTATTAAAACGGTTACTCAAAGACACATCCTGCCTGTACATTAACTTCGGTGATCCGAACACTAGGGTCTCCTGCGCCGAAATTCTAACAAAGCATGTTAAACGCATCCAGGAACGCGAGTGATGTTATTCCTAAAACAGGGAGCAGGAGATCCGGCTAAAGAGTTCAAGAGCATGGGACTACTTACAGTATGGACATTTCCTCCCACCCCCAACAATTAATCAAAGTTTGAAAAATATGGTTCAGTTGCTAGAGAAAGTTTTCTGGTGTTGCTTACATATACAAATTGCACAACCTTCATTATGGAGCCAAAATCTAAATCGTGAAAAAATACAGCGGTTCGGTGCAGACTTCACATAACATAACATAAAATATTCTTTATTTGAACTCCAAAAACATACAGCAACAACACAGAATAAAAAGAACGTAAGAGTACAAATGGCGGTCATCTAAAAAAAAACTTGCTATGGCAGTGTAATATAAAAGATATAAAATATATAACTTATATAATTTGTATGAGACAGCGTTTTTTTCGTGATTTCGATGTTGGTTCCACAATGAAAGTTTTAAGTAATTTTGACGGTCTGATCATTTCCTTAAAAGAAACGAATCTAATAATTGCACCATATAATTCCTTACCAATTGCATCCTAGTGACATATTTCTTCCACCATAAATACTTCTGGAATCTTGGTCCCAGGCCTGACAGTAAATAGTACGAGTACATAACAACATGGACGATCGAGTTTAACAGTGCTAGTATAGCCCCTTCACCACCTGCTGCAAACTTCAGGTAGCTCCAGGAGTAGAAAGCCATGATGACGTGGTGGTAGACGTGGAGGAAGGTGATCTGGAAAAAATATGCGTTTGCTTAAACTTTTAAAAACATTTGATCAGCTGTTTACATTTCGTATGAAAAGTCCAAAAACTGTTTTGCGAATTTCCTATCGGTTTCTGGGAAAGTTGTTCAGTATCATGGGTACCATCACCCCTTAAAGTAATGGAACTGTTTACCCTAACACCTTGTATATCACCTTGAATAGATAACCTTGCTACAGTTGCACGATTGGGCATGTAGGCATTTGTAGTAACATTCTGACTATCCCGAAATAATATTATGCTTGTATACTTATTTGTAATAGTATTCCAAGTTTTGGGTACCTACCTAATGGTTTTCAGAATGCCGTCAAATCCCGCAGGGGGCAAATAATTATGAATACAAATATTTTCTAGCGAAATAGGCAAATAGGTTTTTGGGCATATTTTTAAACTAACTTGCTTTTGGCCGCAAGTTTTTTCGCATAGAAATTATAACGAGCACTTCCATTCTAAATATTATAGAAATCAGTTCGATACCTATTACTATTTTTTAGTTAGATTGCCACGCACGACAAACACTATAAAAGTGAACTTTAAATAAAAATTGAAAAGAAAAAAACAAGTCCAGTAGTCTAGAATTCTGTTAAGTAATATCGAGGCGACTTTCACAGTCGGGACCCATTTTTGGGAAAATTTGATCCGGACTAGAAAAGTTTAAAGTCTTCGAATTCTAGACTACTGAACTTGTTTTTTTCATTTCAGTTTTTATTTAAAGCACACTTTTTACACAGACGGGTTATTGAATTTTTAAATTTACTTACTTTTTTATTCTACACTTTTTCGTTTTTTTTCAACTTTGAATCGTTATAGATCCTAAATGGACATTCGAAATGAAAAATTATAAGAGAAACCTAAAGATGATTTTCAAATACCTATTCAATGATACCCTAGTTCAACTTATTTTTTTAATTTTTTACATGATGGCGTGTGGTTGTCGACATTTTGAATTAAATTTACTGTCATGTTTTCAGTGACACTCGCTAGATTAAGACAAATCGATTGACGAAAGAATGATCAAAATCACCCCACGCCAGTCTTCTCGTGTGCCACAAAGGAACAAACTTATATACATACATACATAGGCTGATAAATACATTACCTTTCCTTTACGTCATGAACAAGAAAACAGTCATGCGCATACGCAAAGTAGCAAAGACAGAGGCACGTCTCGATTTTTGTCGTTTTCTCTGGGGTGGCATGCTAGAGGGGCAGGACGTTCGTGCAGATTCGACAGAAAATTTGCTTTAAAAGTTATAAGTAACATAATAATTCTGTATTACCTGCTTATCCTTCTTTCTTACGACGAAAAATACAGTGTCAAGAAGCTCGGTGAATTTCGCGAAGAAGTACCACCAGCCTACGTCCAATAACTGTAAACATAAATTAAATAATAATAGTTATGGATGTCAGCGTCATTATTATCATCATCAGCATAACTGAGTACTACATCAAAAGGTAAATACTTCATTTAAGGTGCGATTTAATATTTTTAGATAAGTAAGTTATAGTCTGTAGAATCCCACTGCAGGGCAAATGCCTCCTCTGACGAATAAGGGTGAGAGGGAGTGGGCCATACTCCACTACGCGGCCCAGTGCGTGTTGGTGGAGGCAAGTTAGTGGTCTACTTGCTTTTAGATAATTTAAAGGCCGCCTTAATAGGCCTCTGACCTGGCTTAACGAATAGTTACAACACCATCTGACGGTAATATGCGAGACCAACTGCTTAAACTACCTTCGGAAGCACAGAAACGCTCGAGATGAAATAAACGGTCACCCATCCAAAGACTGACCGGACCTGGCGTTGCTTAACTTCAGTGATCGTTTCCAATACCGAAACCCCACTACGCCAACGAGATTTAGATAAGCATTGAAAAATAAGTCCTTCATTCTGACGCATATTTATTCTCGGGAGGAGATCTGTGTCCCACTGAATTATACAGACCTGTCACGAATAATGGTAAGACTGAGGAATATTCGGATTCAATATTCGTGTAGGCAAGGTGGTGTTCAATTTGATTTCAGAGTTAATAAAGCTTCTTTCAATAGACCTCTGACTTGGGTTGACGTGTATTAATTTGTGAACGGTAGCATCCGGGACCGAAAGCTCAACGTACCTTTCGTAGCTTGCTCGAAATGAAATTCTTCTAAAACTGTCACCCATAAACGCATCTTACAGTATTGCGTGAAGTAGCACCGAAGCTCAATCTAGGTATAGATCTACTACGATAATAATATGACCCGCGCCTTCAAAGTGTTTATAAGACTCACAATGCCTGCACATGTTCTAAGACGGACGTTATACAAAAATCGTAGTAGATATCTACTAAGCAACGAATAATAAACTTGGTCTTGAGTTTTGAAAGTTGCAAACATTTTAAAATTCATTTATCAGCCGATTGAAAGCCACTGCTGGACATAGGTCTCCCCCAAGGATCGCCACAACGACCGGTCCTATGCTGCCCTCATCCAACGGGTTCCCGCCGCCTTCACCAGGTCGTCGGTCCACCTTGTCCACCTAACATCTTAAAATTGGGAAGTATAATTTCAAAGGAAGATAAAGTAATTACCATGGGATTTTGGGTATGGGACGGATATCTGCACCCTGCATACATTATTCCATCTCTAAAGATGTTTAGCTTGAAAACCTGGAAAAAATATTTATTTCAAATTTGTAAACAATTATTTTGCCAGCGGGAACGATGAATGAAATACATTTTCAATTATTTACTTTGCATACATGAACAAAAACAATATAAAATAATAATTAGTAGAACACGGTGATTTCTTTCAGAAACCGAATGACTAAATAGAAAGTTTCTTTTCTTAAGAAATTTATCAAAATTAAACGTAGGTCTAAATAAATATATAGATAATCATGAAAAAACTATAGAAAATTGTGTTTTGTGCCTTATCTATTCTTTTTACTATCGTTAGCATTAAAAATTGTTATGCATACAGGGTCCAACTTAATAATTCTGCTGAGTTTTTAAGAAGATGATCAGACCATTCTTCACAGCTTTCTCTTTGCAACCAACATCGAAATCGGGAAAACAAAATCATCCGTCCTAGTACATTTGGGTCGAGTAGGTTTGCAGATGTGTATGGAAAAGCTGATTTCTTTTTCGCGATTTCGATATTGTCTGTCACTTTAATAGTCTGATCATTTCCTTAAAAAACCGTCAGCATATTAATAAGGACCATATACAGGGTTAAATTGATATCATTGTCATCCTTTTAAACTAAGAGTTTAGATACCCATCAAACAGAACAACTTTTTCTATGGGAGCAAACCGATCTGATAAAAAAATCTGCTGTTGCATACATTTGAGTAGAGTAGGGATTGCAGTTTAGTATGGAAAAGTATTTTTTGTGCTCCAATCGGTTTGCTCCCATAGTAAAAGTAGTTCAGATTGATAGGTAGACTCGCTTACTCTTAGACTTTAAAGGATGCTAATGATATCAATTTCAGCCTGTATAGGAGATTTGGGTCTTCGTATGCGAGAAGGTTCAAAAACATTTACCTTAACACAAATCATGGCCGCTAGTAAAACTTGAAAAGCATTATAATAGCTGATGAGTTTGTTCATCCTCAGCGGTGGACGGTTCTTCATAAATCTTGGTCCGATCCTGATGAAGAGTAGGTATGCCACCACAACTGACACTATCGGCATTGGACTTGACATCATAAACCACGAGTCTACCATCGCACCTGGAAAAACATTTAAAGAGGAGGTTTAGAGTTTAGACCATCAAACTACTGGTATATAAAAACCGGTCCAGTGCGAGTCGGGCTCATATAATATGAAAATGAAATATGCTGACACTTTTAGAGGATGATCAGACCGTCAAAATTTACAACATTCTCTATAGCACCAACATCGAAAACGCGAAAAAAAAATCTTCTGTTCCATACAAAACTACATACCTACTTGAGCAAAAAATTGTATGGGACAGCTGTTTTTTTTCACGATTTCGATGTTGGTCCCGTAGAGAAAGTTGTTCAGTTTGATGGTCTGATCATCCCCTTAAAAAAGTCATATTGTCATCTAGCACATAAAAAAGCACCCTGTACATTACAATACTTTAAGCTTATAAAAAGTATATGTCTAGAATGAGCCTCACACTTCTACCGTATAAAACAAAAGGGGCCAACTTTCTTAGGTTGGTGTGCGTGAGGCGTCATAAAAAATATATCTGTGTGCGTGCATAGTGACACCAGTAGGGCTAGTATGATTTCTCTACTCGCGCGCGAGGCGCCTTCCCTGCATACAAAATTACCCTTTGTCGCGCATTTCAGTTGCCGCGACTGGTACTATGAAAGAAGGCCGAGTCGCGCGTAAGTAGAGAACTCATGCTAGAGGGTCAAGCGTTGAGAGATTCCGTTTTTTTTAACGCTTTCGTAGGTTCGACTGTCGATCTTGACATAATAACTAATCAAGACTATAAGGTTCATCTCAACAGTTCATAAGTTCATAACCATTCCATAACATACAAACAGAAACTCAAAACTCTGGAGCTTAAGTAGATTCACAACAAAAAATTCTTACAATAAGTTTACAGTATAAAAGTTGTCGTACTTACTTTTCCCAACCTTGAGGGAATCCAAATATCGGTCCACTTTCTCTAAGTAACTCATTTTCGTTTCTTAATCTGTGAATAGAAAAAAAACTATTAGTTGACAAATTTTTGTAAAGCCACTTTGATGACGTCTTGTAATTTTTTTTTTCAATTTTAAATGGCTACTAATAAAAATATTATTGTAAGATGCCAATTACAATTGAATACGAACTCTTTTTCGATAAACAATACAGAGGAGTTTATTTAAAAAATATTACTATGTATCAAACCAAAGAGATTGTATTTATCTTAACTATTATAAAACTGTAACAGAAGTGTCTGTACATTGACGATATTTACATGAAAAAGATAACTATATGGTTTTTGGGTATCCCGGACTCCAAATCAATCTTTTTAGAATTTTTATCCGTCTGTTTGTTTGTTTGTATGTTTGTAACAGCATTACGCAAAAACTACTGAACCGATTTTGATGAAACTTTTTTTGTTTGATAGCTTATGATCTGACTTAAAATTTATTTGTGCGGACGAAGTCGCGGGTTAACTCTAGTGTATTAATAAAATTGTAACAATAAAAAATTATACAGGGTCGTAGTGTAAAAGGTTGCATTACTGTCTTACACGCTATAACTTTTTTTTAAATTTCTATAAGTATTACAGTTTGAAAATACAACTTTTGGCTTCTGCAGTTGTTTTCATTAATCAATTATTGTCCGAAGCTCCGAAAATGTTACAATAGGTATTATTTTGCAGCAGTTATTACCAGTGCCGTAAATAGGCTTCTATGCGCCCGGTGCGAGCTTCTATATCTGCGCCCTCGAAAAATGGTCTCAAGGAAGTAAATTAATTGTATTAGGGCGGGCATACGAAGCAAAAGTGTACCTAAATGTTTTTAGGTAAGAAAACTAATGCTGTGAAAACGTCCCTCTAGGAAAGACAAGGGCAAAGAAACAGAGCGAGCGAAACGAGCTCGAAGTTTTAAACACCATGACTCAAAAAGGTGGTATGAGTTCCATTAGCCTATGAATACCCAAACCACTATTCAAAAGTTGGAGCGAGCGTAGCGAGCTCGAAATTTCACATACCGATACTCAAAACGGTAGTGGGTGGTAAGAGTACTTTTTAGTTCCATTAGCCTGTGTGTGTGTGTGTGGTTATTACACCTTAACCGCGTTAAAAACTAAAACGAAATGGTGGAAATTGTTTGATGTCTGGACTGTATTCTGTTTGACAGGGGCTGGACTGGTGACCGCTTTGCAAACTGTATTTGATCCGAGATTGCCGAGAAATAAGAGAGCGATACAAAAATGTATCATACAGTATCTTAAAATTAACACTTATTTTCTATAAATTTAATGTTGCCATTATTACACGCAACAGAAAAAGCTTCGTGTTTGAAACGCATACGCATGTATCTGACAATATCAAGATGGCCTTATGGTCAAGCATGACTAACCAACAGTTAAAAGACTGAGCATTTGTTATGTACGAAAAAAGGTAGGTAGGTAACTATTTCAAAAACTTTGATTGTTCATATTAAATAGACTGTCCTTATTAGTAGACGCACTGCTCTAAACACGCTCTACATAAATCACAGACTTTTTTCAAAAGGTTTCATTCCATTGAAATCTATTCATTGTTTTAGTATAACAGTTCATCCGTTCAAATTAGGAGGTTTAGAAAAACATGGCACGCACTAAGATTTACATTCAAAATGGAAGAAATCTTGAAAGGCCTTTCTCTGCGCCTATTTAATGCGACTATTATAGTCGCAATGTTAAGTTTAATACTTAGCATTGACACTCTCAATTGTCTTTGATTAATTTCTAAGCATAGAAATTAATCAATGCTTCAATTTGGAGTGTATTGTGACCACTTTCCATTAAAAACGCCCACGAGGTAACTACCTAGTATGTTGCAGAAGTAGAGAATTTGGGCAGTCATAATTAAGAATATCTCTGATTATTTCTTCGTATAAACCAGTCGTAATCATATGATACGCTAAGGAGTGCAAAGTCAGGTAACCTCCGCGTGTGCCTTACTTTTGGTCCCTTTGGATGAGTCCGGAGGGAGTATGTATGGGCCGGTGCACCCTGGGCGTTTGTCATTGCAAACGGGAGATAACAATAAGAAAAATGGGCGTTTGTCAGTGACTTCTCATTGTGGGTCTTACTGGCCTATGGCGAATAACCTGACATGAGTGGACTTTTCCAAAAGTATCCCTTTGATTAGCAGAGGGCACAAATGGAGAAACAATTTAAACTACATTACCGTACAATTGTCAAACACATGTGATATTTAACAAACTCCATTTCAACTCGAAAATTAGCTAAATCATCGATGATGAAGGGAGCCATTATTTTAAAATTAGATTAGAATGTTATGCTATGGTATTAATAAAACAATTAGTCGAAAATCATAAACTGTATATACATAAAAGTTGATCTTAACTGTTTTATTCAATACCCCAGCAAGTCTAGACTACCTCTTGAATACTATTCGCACAATTTATTACTTGATTTATGTGCACGAGAAATAGCTTTCTGCATTTGAAATCCCATCACAATCAAAGACATCACATGCTTCGATCGCCTCAAAAGAAAACAACCGTCTAACTTAACACCATTGCCGATGCCGTAGACCTCATTTTCGATTGCTTTGATACAAAGCATTTCACAAAGTCTCCTGACAAAGCCCTTACTTCTACATCACATATTTGAAAATGGCTTGCATCGCGTGACTTCCAATTTACGAGTAGAAGGAACTGTTGTGTTGTGAAGAGTTTTTGTTAAGATTTGCTACGGTGACAGGTGACCTATTCTAGGTTAAGAATCAAGATTCTAGACCTTTGTAGTATCAACCTAGAAAGTTTGAGGTCAATGCAATTCTGTAGTGTCACATTGTAGCGAAATGGATGTTATATCTGACAATGGAGGACAAAAGGTCAAGAACGTAGCAACTGCATTTCTCATCAAATATTTAATTATACAAGGTGTTACAAAAATACAAATAAACATTTAAAGGGGTGGTTTAGACCATCAAACTCAATAACTTGCACTATGGGACCAAAATCTAAATCACGAAAATTGTTGTCCCAATCTGACACATAACCCACACAAATCAAGTATGCATGCTGTTGGGTGGCACGAATACGAGTATGTTGTTTGGTATTACTGTCACCTGGTACAAAAAAAGAGCTCCTAGGACCTCTTTTGGTTCTGCCATTTTTGGATCGTAGATTTTGAATCTAGTTCTGTTCTATACAATGTGTAAGTGACAGCCTAGCAAATACTGAAACGGTGAACTCACCATCAAACTGAACAACCTTCACTATGGAGCCTACCTCAGGAAGCGCGAAAGAAAATCTGTCCCATATAGTTGAGTCGGGTAGGTGCAACAGTTTTGTATGGGTCAGCTGATTTTTTTTCGCGTTTCCTGAGGGTGGCTCCATAGTGAAAGTTGTTCAGTTTGATTGTCTGAATTCACGGTTTCATTATTTGCTAAGCTGTCACTTGTATCAACATTATTCAGTCAACATCAATAAGCGTTATTTCTAGATACCAATATTGAACACCTGAGTTCGTCTGGCGCACCCTGGGCAGTCAGCCTCGATACGTCCATTGCTGATTGGCTAATCTTTCCACTACAGCATGGCAGATTGTCATGCGATATGGCTCTTGCTGACAAGAAAGTTAATGCAAACTATTTTATAATTACAAGGTGTTACAAAACACCATGTATACCTAATATTTATAGGGGTGGCTTAGTGGTTTAGAGTGTAAACCACCTCTAAGGTTTAGACCATCAAACTGATCAACCTTCAGTATCAGAGACAATGTCGAAAAAGTCGAGCAGGTACTGCAGTTTTGTATGAAATATCGGATTTTAATCTTCTTTCTCTATGTTGGCTCCATAGTTTGATAGTCTAAACTAATTGTAATAGTGTTTACTTTGTTGGCACTCCTTAATAAATATAAAATAACTTAAACCAGTCTTTTAAATATCAATAGGGTGTTTTGTTACATCCTGTATCAGAGTGAAATTGACTTCATTAGCATCCTTTTAAACTAAGAGTCTACCTATTAAACTGATCAACTTTAACTATGGGAGCAAACCGATCGGTAAAAAAAACAGCTGTTCCGTACTAAACTGCAGTGTCTACTCGTCTCAAAAGTATGGGACAGCAGATTTTTTTTTGCTCCGATCGTTTTGCTCCCATAATAAAAGTTTATCAGTTTGATGGATAGACTCTTAATTTAAAAATGATGCTAATCATATCAATGTCACCCTCTAGAATAAGACCGCCTTATTTTGTGTCTCTTGTATTTTGTTCCCTGTATTTTACTGTTTATTTTTGGTGTAAAATAAAGAATATTAGATTGATTGATTGATTGATTGATTAATTGAATAATAGTTATTCGACAAATAAACTTTCTATACCTGCAAAGTAGAAGCCTTTCATTTTATTAACTGTTCCTAAATATAGATATTCGATATTCTATTCTAAGGTTACTTCTAATGACAGCCACAAATAATGTCTAGGTAATCGCCACATATAATGCCTACTCGTACATTAGAATAGAAACACTATAAAATTTATGATACGAGACAGTGACATTTACTAATTGTACGTTTATTGTATCTATCAGTCAATCAAAAGTCGGAAATATATAATTTTGTTAAATGTACTTAGAAATTTTAATTTCTGTTTAAGTACCTACCTACATTGATATCGATTTAGGGTTGAACCAGATGAGGTCAGCATGGAATCGAATTTTTGGCCGCTCCAATCTTTTCTGTTACTCAGGACCGTCATTTGCTAGGGCGAGAAAGATAGTGGGAATGCTATCGCACGCAGCAGCACCGGCAGTGCTGCGACCTTTCTCGCTCTAGCCAATGACAGCCCTGAGCGACAGAAAAGGACAGAGCGCGAAAAAATTCGATTCCGTGCTGCCAGATGAGGCTCAACCCTTACTATTTATGTAAACACTAGCTATTGCCCGCGACTCCGTCTGCGTGGTCACACAGGACAGAGTTTCGGTACTACTGGTGAAACGTGGATGTTCTGAGGTTTCAGAATATCTCTGACTACCATCTCGGGGAATATAGTCGTGATCATATGCTTATGCTTATGCTACATATTTTATGTGTTCAACATTGTATCTAAATCTATTCAGCCGTTTATGCGTGATTGTGCCACATAACATCCAAACATCGCTACAAACTTTCGCATTTATAGATAAACGACCTTATGCTCGTGGAACGGTCACAATCTTTGCTACCAATAACTTTTCAAGCAGTGACTTGACTTTTTCCAATCAAAATTGACTTTTTTATCTGGTCTTATATCTTTGTATGGTATCTTTAGACAGTCTTACTATTAAGTATGGCTATTAGTTCAGAATAAAAACCGGTAGCCTCGAAATTGAAAAATTTCAGACTACTATTATTTTGTTACGGCGCTTGTTGTGATCTGTATGACTTGGGTTTTTATATTATTAATTTCGTACCTTACAACAATTTCTAAACGACAATCGGTAATCTTTTTGGTAATTAAAAAGTGCCTGGGTTACAGTACTATAAGGAAACAGAGAAAAACCTTAACACTTTAGATCTGACAGCGAACACTTTCAGATTTTAACGCTATCTACCCAATGTCACTTAACTTATTTTTCAAAACGCCTTATTTGTAGGCGTTAGAAATACATTTCTATATTTAGCCAGTAAAGAACGACATGTAATAAAATTTCATTTACAAAGGAAACCGAGATTAAAATCGTGCAGGTCAAACAAATGGGTTAAACGTTTGAACTGTACGGTCAGCAATTATTACGGTCAACGGTTTCAAAAGTTAAAGCATGATATGTCAGAGGGCTAGTCAGAGATATTCTGAAAACTCAAACCATCCACGCTTCACTAGTAATATCGAAACTATGTCCAGTGTGACGGGGAGTGAGTCCGTCGCCACTTGTAATGGATAGTGGGTACAATACATGCCTCGAAATTAAAGCACACATGCATCCTCACTATTATATACAACGTGTTAATGAATTAACGCAAAACTAGAAAGTAGTTTGTTTAGAATCGAGAGGAGAATCGAATTAACATGGTTTCAACATAGGATTTTTTTTTCAAAATAATAAATATTTTGTTTGTAAAATTTAAAATTTACTGAACTCGATCTCAACCCCCTGCTCGGGCACTCTCACCTTACTTACTACGGAACAAAAGATGCTTAAAATACTTTCATTCATTGCTGAAATGATAACAAATCATTTTTGCCTCAAAAGTTAAAATGCGAATAACTTTAAATTTTAACTATCAAAATAATGAAATTATTGTTTCAATTTAATTATTTTGGTATAAATCAGTTGGGGTGTATGAGGTTTTGCGCTTATTCATTAACACGTTGTATACAAGTTATGTTTTTCAATGTTCTTATAAATGGTAGTAGGTATACAGGGTCCTTCTTAATATGCCGACACATTTTTCAGGATATGATCAGACCATCACACTGAACAACTTTCTCTAAAAAAGTGTCAGCATATTAAGAAGGACCCTGTACGTAAGGATTTTTAGTAGATGTCGCTCTGGTCTCTGCCTTCCCCACTGGGACAGAGGCGTGACTATGTTTTATACTGACATGATTTATTAGCGATTAACTTGGATATTCTGAGTTTTCTGTATATTTCTGACTACCCCTTCGGGAAATATAGTCGTGATCATATGCTACGCTATGCATAATTTATTACTTTATTAGTACCTACCTATTTGCCCACGGCTTCACTTCATTTTAGTTTTGTTTCCGGGACAAGATACTTTTTTCATGCTTCAAGAAAACTCTGGCAAACTTCATAGAATTCAATTCAGTTGTAGGTCTTCGAGACATATAAAGTAAACAGATAAATAAGATTATTTAGTATGGATATGAAGCGGTTTGTTAGTATTATACTATCTTTGCAATATTTAACACGTCTCGTTCAAGTACGAATTTTTGAGTGTTTTGCCATCGTATCTTCGTGTTGTAGGCAGGTCAGCGAAAAATAAAAACGTCTTGAAAATTGTTTTGCTTACCTTACCTATCGAATGTAACAAATTGTCGCGTGACTAACAATCGTCTAAAGTAAGGGTAGCTTACCACTTACCTAATAATAAAATAGGTTATTGAACAAATCTTTAAACTGTAAACCTATTAGACTAGAAAACGAATTTTGTACTGAATAAGAAATTCTTTCAAGATATCTTCGAGTAAAATTAAAATTCATAATTATTTTATTATTAATAAAACTCATTTAGAAACTGAAAGCCTTTGGGAAATACTTTAAATACTCATAACTTTTGATTGGGTAAACGGATTGCGATGAAATAAACTTTAAATGTTAATCCAAAATAAACTATATGCTTTTTTGAAAATCCTATCTAAATCAGTTCAGTCGTTTTGAAGTGATGTGTGCACAAACAAATTCTAAAAAAACAGCTTTAATGTATTCTATTACGTAACCCTAACCCCCCTCCCAAATACAAAACCAACATAAACTGGCCGAGCGAAGTTATGCGTTACGCGACTTACGAGCAGTCAGCTTATTTTGGTTTTGTATAGCTTGATGTGTCGCCGTGTGTACATCCACAATATTTTACGTTACTAAATATAAAATTGCACAGTTTTTCACTTCACAACAGCTGTAAGAAACTTCTCAATTATTCAAAGTCTACGATATTGTAATTAAACGACACCCTTATGTCATAGATGATAAGATTCAAATTGTATCTGATAACAGAGGTAGAGAATGTGCGGTTGGCTACAAAGCATAGACGTTAGTGCCAAGTTTCAAACTGGGACAGATTTCAATGGACTATTTCTATTATGAGTCTGGTTAAAAATGCTAGGATAAATTCATAATGTGCATAGCAATGCAAATTCAAAACCAGCATAATAAACATTGAAAATGTCAAGGAAGAAACATAATTAATTAGAATAAAACACGTGAAAAAAAGTCATAAAACCAAAACATATTAAATAAAACGTTTTCTCATAGATCGTAGGATCTATGACTTTTCCACCGAAAGTATAAATTTATGGAATGCTTCAAAACAATGGATTATTTGATGTTGAAGGAAAACATCACGAGAAACTTGTATACGTAGACTAAACAAGAAACTTTGATGCGTATTGTACTCGAATGGTCCACCAATCGGAATTCTGCAATCTTCACTCCCAACGGGTAGGCCTGTGCCCTGGAGTGGCTGACGATGAAGATGATGAACGAAAATGAATGCATGAAAAGAAGAATTCTTAGTGTGCAACACTTTTGTTTTTATACACGTTTGGGCCCATTTATAATAGAAAACAGAACAGAAGCTTTGAATGAAGGAGAGTAAGGTATCATTTAACAATCGAAACAAAAATCTGCTGCTCCATACATATTGTCGAGTATTCACATACATTTGGGTCACACACCCTGTTCAATATGACTGTAACAGTATTAATTTTACAAAAATCTCGTTTTACTGTGGATTAATAATTGAAAATTCTCACAATGTTTTACGAGGACAAAAAGACAATATTTACCAGTTTACTGCAAAATTGTCTAAAATAAATATTTCAGGTAAAGAAAACAATGCTGCATTCAAACACAGTTTGTCGCAATGCGACTTGAGTTGGATTCTCTTTAATAAGCAATAAGTTGCACGGAAATCTATGTTACTTCAGACCTCCTTTTATTGGCTAAAGGTGTACTTACAGGGAGTGTAAAATTAAATGTGTTCCATATTGAACTGGGTGTTTCAAACCATCAAACTAACACAATGGAGGCAACATCGAAATCACTTAATAAACTTGTACACTTAAAAAATAATACAAGAACCTATTAGTTGAAGTTTCTGGCATGCTTTTTTCAAGTAAATTAATAAATAACGCGCACAGGCATTTATACATGCATTGTAATGATCCCAAGTAAGCTACTCGGCTTTTTTATAGAAACCATACAACAGAGCAGCACAAACATATATTATACATACACAATACTAAACACATATAATTCGTAAATAAATTGTATTTAGGTAGAGCACAATTTTTACGACTTATACGTATAACAAATCTGGTTAATGTTATCATTTTGACAAATCTCAATCATACTTACATAAATTCATGACCATAATCTCTTTCAGAATGGTTAGAAACTTTACTTTAACTATCCTCCTTATAAGTTGACCAACATTTTTGTTACAATTCTTGTAGCCTCTTTTTTCAGCATATTGGAAGGTTACAGAATGGAATTACGGGTTAAGTGATTATAGGGCCCTTCACTCAGAAAATTCGTTATTAGGGTTCCCTAGTCAAACTTACTATACTTTCGCCCATTCTGTGTGTGTGTATGCCCCGCTTCAATAACTCGCTCATTTTTGCACCTATTGAATTGTTTGGCATGAAGATAATGGCAACAGTAACGCAAAGAAACAAAATTTTAGATACTTTTAATATTATTTAACTACCATCGACAAGCAACAATTATCACCACGTTTTATTAGTTTCGATGGCTTTGCTATCAAATGACAATTTAAAACGGTTAGTAGGTAATCAGGTATTTGAAAATGAGATACGCCTGTATGTGTCATGGGCGGATTGCCGCCTATATTGCATAAAGTTTACTAGGAAGCGGACAGACAGACTGAGCGGGTAAGGGAGCGGGAGCGGTAGCAGCGGGTAGGAAGTGGAAGAGAAAATAATAGGCGATAATATATTCCTCTCTCTCTTCAGAATTTTTCCGACATATTTGCGCTGACCTTAATATACACCAGCGCGGAGATTACTACCACACGTTGTATATTTGGCTGTCAGTGCACTCTAGTATCGCACGATGTTTTCCTTCACCGTTTGAAAGCAGTCGGTAGTATGTACATAAGTTAGAAAAACGTTGGTTCACACGTCCATACATTATTCTACGCGCGGCCAGCTTATTTTGGTTTTGCGTAGCTTGATGTGTCGCCGTGTGTACATGGCATGTCGTCTGGCGTTGGCAGTGTCATTTGAATCTAATTTATTTCTGTAACTGAAAAGGTTACGAAAGACATATATATAAATAATGTTGAATGAACGATACACGATAGATACAATAGATATCGCAACAATGCATCGCTTAACAAATGAGTTTACGCATTTAATTTTGAAGTGATGACATATTAAATGGGTCTGGGCCATTGTATACTTATAAAACAGTGCCGTGACTGACTGCCAGACAACGGACAACCTAAACCGCTGAAGATAAAAACATGAAATTTGGAAAATACAATGTGTTAATGAATAAACGCAAAACTGGAAAATACTTTGTGTAGAATCGAGAGCAGCATCAAATTATCAAGGTTTTAATATAGGTTAAAATTTTTCCAAATATTAAATAATTTGTTCGGTTAATTTACAATTTACTGAACTCGATGCCAACCCACCGCATGGGCACTTATTACCAACACAAGATCCTTAAAATGTATACATGAAGAATATGTACAATGTAGAAATAATAACAAATCATTTTTGCATTAAAATATAAATTCGAAAAACATTCAATTTTATTTCATAAAATAATGAAATTATTGTTTCAATGCAAGTATTTAGTTATAAATCAGTTGGGTTGTATGGGGTTTTGCGTTATTATTATTGTGCAAGTTATAGGTCTGACACTATTGTTTATCACACAACTGTGTTCTTATTGCAAAATAAATATGTTTTCAGGGTGAATAAATTATAATGCTAATATAGCCTAAAGTGCAAAAATCTCAGTCGTAGTCGCTATAATGAGTCCATAATATTGTCGTTTTTATGCTATTATCCTATTTGTACGTTCATGAAGTTTACACTGATTTTATTACCGTAATAAATCATAATTAATAGTCCATGCAGAGCGCCCGAGCGCGCTGCATACGAACCGTAGTAAAATGAACATTTTCGTTACACATTTTAACGAACATCTGACAAACGACAGGCATAGAGATTAGTTTCTAGATCGTGTTGTTTTTTGGGGGACACCTGACTAGTAAAAATTAGTAATTTGCAATTTGCTTAATATTTTGCTAACGGATCCTTAAATCGAAAAATGGTTTTACTACCACCACAAAATGTTTAAAGACCTATCCAACGATACCCCACGTCATGGGATAGAAGAGAAAAAAAAAATTCATCCCTACTTTTAGTGTGGGGGACCCAAAAAAATATACTTCAATGACTATATTTTACCACTTTGTCGGCGTGATTATTCTGTATATCCATGTCAAATTACAGCTTTCTTGTACTAAGCATCTCTGAGCTAAGGCGCGGACAGACGGACGGACATGGCGAAACTGTAAGGGTTTCTTGTTGACTACGAAACCGTAAAAATTTCATATACTTTAATTGGTTAATAGCGCGGTAACGATTATATCTTCAGTTCTGAACAAACTTGTCTAAACAATAGAATATAAAACTTAATTTTTGACCAACTGGAATTACAATGTTGTATTAGTAACACAACACACTATGTAAGCGTGTATTTTGAACATGTGCCGTTAATTATTTCTTTGTATAACATAATTAATACAGAGCTATATAATTAAATAATTTACTGTAATATGAATATTAATATTATAATTAATATTGCCTGCAATAATCGATTCGTAATAATTATTTTCTGTAATTATCAATATCCAATACTGTTTATTGAAGTTTAAGGAAATGTAATTCGGAGCGCGCTCCATACAAACGAAGTCTGGTGATATTTTCAATACTAACCAATTAAAGTCAATGACATTTTTCAGTAACAATCTAGAAACTAATCTCTATATTTGTATGAAGTCAGGTTTTCGTTAAAATGTATAGTTTTAAAGTTACAGTGCCTCAAAGATTTCCATACAAATATTAATTTAATCCTAGCACTAAAACTGTATATTTTAGCGAAAATCTGACTTCATAAAAAAAAGAGATTATTTTCTAGATTGTTTCTGAAAAATATCATTGACTTTTATTGGTTATTATTGAAAATATCACCAGACTTCGTTTGTATGCAGCGCGCATTTAGGCGTTCGGAATAAACTTCTCTTAAGCTTCGAAACCGTTATTCGCGAAGTAAGTTGACTTCGAAGTGGACAATGAATACCGGAGAGCTATTTATACAAGACTAGCAACCTGCCTTAGCTGCACCGGGGTGGGACCTATACTATAGTAAATACATACATACATAAACTCACGACTGTATTTCCCTATCGGGGTGATCAGAAACATTGCCGCAACTACGAACTGTCTGTATAACAACGTAGATGTAGCAATGCTTAAATTTAGAAATGGGTATGAGTAATGTATGGAGAAAAATATTTATTTTGTTGATCGGCCAGTAATAAAACTTACATAGGTTTTTAGAGGACCTTTCAAAATACAATAAAAAATCAGAGTTTCTCCGCCTCATCAGGACTCTTACTTGGTTTAACGACACGTAGGTATTCTGCCATACATGGCGGCAATATCCGGGATCCGGGACCTAACGTGCCTTTCAAAACTTGGAAGCGTTCAAGATAACCACCGACGAGGTACTTGTTGAAGACTTGGTGTTCGAAACGATAATCGAAGTAAAGGCAGGTTTAGATTGATACATCAGCAATACAAGGTGTAAACTTAAATACCACGACCACGTTACATACTTAAAGGAATGTTACAGACCATCAAACTGAACAACTTTTACTACGGGACTAACTTTCAAAACGCGAATATAAATCAGCTGTTTCATACATTTTTTTTATTTTTTTGTCTGGATTTCAGTTTGTTCTATAGTATAAGTTGTTCTGTTTGATGGTCTGAAGCACTCCTTAAAGTATGGAACGCATTTAAGTTTACACCCTGTGTTCAGTTTATGGCGCCTTAAAATAACGCCTGTAACTGGAATGGATCGGGACTTGATCATTACGTTATTTCTTTGATAAGTATTTATTATGATATGCTACGATGCCGCAATTGTTACTCAAAATCACGAATCTGCTAGAAGAAATATCTTCAGAGGTAAAACCTAGCGTTTTGTACTTGTCTGGTCTGCTGTATTCATAACATTCGATTGAATAATTAAGTGTTTTGGGTTCCGTACCCAAAGCGTGAAAACAGAACCCTATTGCTAAGCTTACGTCGTCCGTCCGTTCGTCCGTCCATCTGTCTGTCTCTCCTACCAATTTAAGGCTGTAACTTTTGAACTGCTAGACAGTTAAAATTTTCACAGAACGTGCGGTATTATGTGCGAATTTACTATCAAATCATAAAAATGTCCAAAAGTTCATCCAAGAAAATCATCCAAGAAACTAGATTTTTCTTCTCGCTCTATCGTAAAAACGATAATACATACAAGTTTCAATCTTGGTGTGATTATAGAGTAAACTCTACAGTAAAATAACAAATAATAAAAACCGGCCAAGTGTTGGCCAAATGTCTTGCGCTAAAGGTCCCAGAGAAAAAAAAACTTGTTAGTTAATTTATTGTGTGGTGGTGTGGTAAGGAACCCTCAATGCGCGAGTAGCGCGACTCGCACTTGACCAGTTATATGTTGCTGTTGTTGTTGTTGTAAGAAAAAAGCCTACGTGATATAAGCTTGTTTAAAGAAATTCACGAACGGGTATTTTCCTAAAGGGACGGAAAATTATTCAATTTATTCCTAGAAAACTGTACAAATTTTTTTTTGTCCTTGTTCCAAATGACAACAAATTGTTCCATTTTCTTTGCAGGCCGCCTCTACCTTGCAAATGTCGTTCGTAATGACATTGTATTCATACCTAAGAGGAAGGATCTCTTTCTCTTTAAGACTAGAGTGAGCCATACCAATTGTAAAGTGTCCAAATTTTTTTTTGACGTTTAGGTTTGAGTGTGTGGTGTCAAGTAGTATGGACAAAAGGCACCAAGTGACATATGGCCTTATGTTTACGGTCACTTTTCACACACACTAGCTCAAAAAAAAGTGGACAGCCGCATAAACAAATATCTATAGTTCCATCTCCTTCTACTATTAAAGGTATGTCATAAGACAAAAGAGACCAACTACAATCGTAAATTTATGCGGACTCTATGGAGATCCTTCCTCTTAGATTCATACACTAAATAAATGTGTCATGAATTTGAACAAAATTGTATTCAAAGAAAAAAATTTACATCCAAAGCATCATCACCATTTACATTACATCACATCATGGAAATCAGACTGTTTTAACTAGTGTAATTAGAATAAATTTAAAAAAAGGCAAAGGCTCATAAAACCTCATAAATAGCTTATTGTCAACGTTTCTCACAGAAAATACAGAAACCAAAACATCCATGATGACCTATTATAATACCTACTACTCTACCACGGCACTATACGAGCAATGAACTTTGACCTGGACTGAAACTGTCAGAGGGACGAAGCCATAGAACTTAGCAAACCATGCTAGCCTATATTTTAAACGTACCTAGAGAGAATCTACATTTTTTAATGCTAGCAGTGGCAACTTAACATGCAATCCTAGGGCTACCTTTTTAAAGCATTTTCAACAAAGCTTAAAAAAATCCGAAGCTGCATTACGAAACCAGCACTAATGTTATTCTGTAAAGCACAAATTGGAAACACGAAAGGGCGAAGTCAAATTTGCCGTGAGATGACAAATTGGTGAGACAAAAGACATCGTCCGATTTGGTCCAAAATGTGAATGCCGGCCAAAAAAAAACGGTTTAAGTGCGAGTCGGGCTACTCTTAGACAGAGGGTTCAGTACCACACAACAATATAACTTAGGAAAAAGTTTTGTTTTCTCCGGGACATTTAACGCGAGACCGACTCACACTTCGCCGGTTTTTTATTATTTATTGTTATACTGTAGAGTTTGCTCTATAATCACATCAAGTTTGACGCCGGTATGTATTACCGTTTTCACGGTAGAGCGAAAAGAAAAAAACGTTGATAATAACTAGCTTGTTGTATGAGGACACCCCTTAATTTATAACTATTGAACATTTTTATTATCTGTTACCAAATCCGCCATTATAACACGAATTCTGTGAAAATGTCAATTGTCTAGCTATTACGTACGTAGGCGTAGTAATAGGGTCCTGTTTTCACCCTAAAAACAATATTCTGTTAGGACTTGCCCATCTAAACATTAATTATTATAGCACCAAAGCTGTAAGTCCATTGTCCTTGGTTCCTTGGGTCCTTGTTATTTGGGTTGAAAAATCTATCTTTTCATACATTTTCGATGAAATTAGCTAAGGTATATAGATGATACATATGTATGATTTTTAACATTCAAAATTAGAATCTAAAGTTATGGGGAATAAAATCCAAAGTTGCGGATTTCATGTTACCTCACCCCCCGCAAAAAGTGGCAGAAATGTTTGTTAGTAGAATTACACGCGTAACCAGTCCACATATAAATAGTCAAAGCCCCCGACTGACCCCGATGCAAAAAGAGTGGTGATATTTATTATTATTATTAAATTGGAGCAGTGCCTGTTATAAATATTTTTGGGTATCATGTGAGGTGACTAAGGGAAGTACTTATTCGTCCTGTAACCATAAATACGCCAAAGATGAACATCGCGTTAGCTGCTAACTTTGAATATTTGTAGCGAAGTTTCTGACTTCTCTAAAATAGAACATGGTCGTCAGTATGAATGTGAGTAGACCTACCAGGTAAAGACACTAAAACCGGTCAAGTTCGAGACCGATTCGCGTACCGAGAGGGTTCCGTACCAACATATTTACCAATAAAATAAATGTCCTTCGGGATCCTTGGCGCAAGCCTGACAAACACTTAGCCGGTTTTTGTAGTTCTAATATAAAATATGCACTATTAACATATTAATATCACACTGAAATCGACGATTTTACTGTATTACTGTTTTTACGATAGAGCAGAAACAATAAACGTTGAAAAAACACGTTTGTTGTATGGGGAGTTATTTGTGATTTTTCTCGTTATTTGCCAGTAAATTCAAAATAATAACGCACATTCTGTGAAAATTGTAACTCGCTAAGTATTATGATTCAAGCTAGGATGGACGGAAAGACAGAGAGCGTAGGGTTATGAATAGGATCTCGCTGGCATCCTTAGGGTACGGAACCCTAAAAACTGAATGATTACTTATTCCTTAAAAAGGTAAGTGAATTAAATAGATTGGGGTAGACAATATTAGGCCTTACCGACAAATTGAAGTGCATATAAATACCTAATCGAACCTTTTACCTGAATTGAAATCAATTTAGACTTTATGTAATCGTAGAGTAAATACGGTTTTTCCGCAAGGCCTCAATTTTTATTTACTTATACATTTGTACCTAAAAATCATGGTAGTTATTTTTACAGCATAACCATATGCTCACGACTATATTCCCCGAGGGTGTAGTCACAGATATTCTGAAACCTCAGAATATTTCACCTGTAGTACACAAACTCTGTCCATTGTGACGGGGAGTGAGCCCGTCGACACTTATAATGGACAGAGGGTACAATACATGCCTCGAATTTGAAGCATGCAGGTTTCTTCACGGTGTTTTCCTTCACTGAAAAGCCAGTGGTGTTACAAATCATACTTAAATTCCGAAAAACTCATTGGTACGAGTCGATCTGGACGGCGATCGAACCATCGCCTCCTGCACGGCAGGCAAGGTTACTCGCCACTGGACCACCATGGCATTTAGTTATTTTTAAGTTTTTAAATATTATAGGGAAATGACATAGCTTTGACGAAGTATAAAATCTCTCATTAGTTTTAATTCTATCTAACAAAACACCCTAGTAACTCTGAACGGGGTGGTAGACTATCAAACTGAACAACTTTCAGTATGGAACCAATATCGAAAAAAAATAAAAATATCTTCTGTTTCATATACTGCAGTACCTATTCGATGTATGGGACAGCAGATTTTTTTTCGATATAGGCTCCGTAGTAAAAGTTGTTCAGAAAACTAAACCACCCCGTTCAATATTATTAGGGTGTTTTGTTACATCCTGTATACACCATGAAACTGAACAACATTATCTATGGGACCAACATCGAAATCGCGAATAAAAATCTGCTATCCCATAAGTTAGGGTCAAGTAGCTATAGGACAAGGTGTTACCAAAGTAAAAATAAAGGGGTTGTTAAGACCATCAAACTGAACAACTTTCACTACGGGACCAACATAGAAATCGCGAAAAAAAACAGCTGTCCCATGCATTTAGCTCAAGTATGTTTGCAGTTTTTAATGGAACAGCAGATTTTTTTTTTCGCGTTTTCGATGTTCGTGCCATACAGAAAGTTGTTCAGTTAAAAAAGGTAAAAATCTAAACTCTCCTCAATACTATTTTCTTAACAAATCCTCTTACAGATTTTTCTGGTGTAGATTTTATTTCACGTTGGCACTTCAAGGTTACGTAAACGTCTACGGCGCGCGGCGTAGAGTCTACGTGTTTTACTTATGTTACGTATTTCCCTTGGAGATTTAACATCAGTAGCTTAGCTACCATTTCAACTTTATTGGTTTCATATTCGCAACGAGAGCATTTTAATCAATATGCCTTGAGTCACGTAAGGATCTGCATAATTTTTCTTTGATAATTTCTCATTCGTTTCCAAATCTGAATCGGCATTTACAATTGTGAAGCAGAAATTTTATGGTTACATTAATCCTAGTGTAAAATTTATCAATATTACCATAGTGGAGAAAAGTAGTTTAATTATAGGTTACCAAATTAAGAATAAACATTTTCAGATTCCTCCAAATATTAATGTTATTATGGTTCTGTAAAATTATAGCTGTGTAGAATTTATAGGAGATTTCGGTTATGATTTTACTTCCATGGTTTCATGTCACATAATACTTTAAGTACCTTAGTACCTGAATGATAAAATTCGAAAAAAAAATCTACATTCTGTAAATTTTCATGCCTAAAGTTACTTAGTTAATTCATTCATGAAATTTACTTGAATTTCATAATAAGAATGAGTTATAAAATCTTCATCGACTTATTTATAAAATCGAATCTAAAATCGATTAAATACTGTATCCAATTATTGATTGATACATTTAGAAAAAATCTTTTCTACTAAAATTAAAAACAAAACAACTAATCAGCTGATCTCATCTAGCCATCTGGCCACACAGAAAACCTGAAATTTATTTAAAACTACATTTACTAATAAAAAAACCTAACTCACCGTTCGATTTTCAAACCCAATAGCCGGTAGCACTGCAATAACTAACCGAAGTTTTAATTTTAACCAAACGACGACCGTGCGATTGCGACGAAGCTTAGCTCGGCACTGCGGTACTATCGACCGGGCGGCATATAAAATAAGCGGATAGCACGCAATGTTAGACATAGGTTCTTCAAGATATATTGTCCTAGTTTTCAAAACTAATAATATTTAACGAGATTACTGTTAAACATAACTTCCAAACCACACCTTCGAACAAATGCAAAAATTCCGCTAAAAATCAATGCCCCGCTTATGAAACAGACGGACGAATCTTCGGGGGGTGCAAAAGAAAAACGTAGTATAAGACTATGTCTGAAATGTTATTTGTGAATCAGTTTTGATATTTTATGTGTCTGACTTAGGGTAATTTTTAGGGTTTTGTAAGATAAATATTTCCTTAATTTGTGATTTGCAGGATGTAAACTTAAATGCGTTATACAACGTGTTAACAAATAAGCGCAAAACCTCATACACCCCAACTGATTTATAACGAAATAATTTCATTGAAACAATAATTTAATTATTTTATTAATTAAAATTGAACGTTATTCACATTTTAAATGTCATATTAAAATGATTTGTTATTATTTCAGAAATGAATGAAAGCGCTAACGTGCTCATGTATAAATTTAAGAATCTTGTTTTGGTAGTGAGGTGGGTGAGAGTGCCCGAGCGGTAGGTTGAGATCGAGTTCAGTAAATTTTAAATTATACAAACAATTTATTTAATATTTTGAAAAAAATTACTTATGTTGAAACCATGACAATTCGATTTTGCTCTCGATTCTAAACAAACTACTTTCTAGTTTTTCGTTAATTCATTAACACGTTGTATAATTGGGGTGCTTCAAACCATCAAACTAAACAACTATCAGGAGTGCGATTTTTGAAACTCATACTTTGAACTCAGCAGTTGAAAATGTCAATATTACTATGGAGATATCCTTCTTTCTACTGTTGATTTGACTTTCAAATATCATACTTCAGGAGTGTGATTTAGAAAGTGAAATCAGCAGTAGAAAGATGCATATCTCCATAGTAATTTTTTCATTTTCAACTGCTGAGTTCAACAAATGAGTTTCATTATTCACACTCCAGTACTGAACCAACGTCGAAATTGCAATATAAAATTTTTTTGTTGCATTAAAACGTCAATGGCTACTCGACCCAAATGTATGGAACAGCTGATATTATTTCCCGATTTTAATTTTAGGCCCATAGTAAAATAATATCACTTTGATGGTCTGAAGTACCTCCTCAAGTATTTAATGAATTTAAAACATCCTGTGTTCAGCCTTTCGCTGTGGTTTCGGGGCAAAAAAAGGCCAGCCCATCACCACCTAATCCTAGCTGTCGAACGGCAGACCTCTATCTAATGCTGTTGCAATTTTGTGCAAATTTCACATAAATATTCTGACAACACTCTTTTGACTATACCACCCCATCCGTACGTGTTCCGTTGTAGAGAAGATGCGGCCAAAAACTCTATAACACTCGTCTTTTAAATAAAAAAAAATATACAAAGTATACAAATAAATACAAAATTATGGTCTAATAAGTAGCTGGTTATTATGGTATTTCTATTTCTATTGAATGAAATACATTGCAAAACATTGTTTAGTCCAGGCATTTTGGTCATCAAAAAAGCCGTGGTGGTCCAATGGCGAATAACCTTGCCTGCCTTGCAGGAGGCGATGGTTCGATCCCCGTCCAGCCGACTCGTACCAATGAGTTTATCGGAATTTATGTACGATTTGTAACACCATTGGCTTTTCGGTGATAGAAAACATCGTGAGGAAACCTGCATGCTTCAATTTCGAGGCATGTATTGTACCCACTGTCCATTACAAGTGGCGACAGACTCACTCCTCGTCACACTAGACAGAGTTTCGGTACTAGTGAAACGTGGGTGTTCTGTGGTTTCAGAATATCTCTAACTACCCCTCTCTACTCCCCCTTTGAGGAATATAGTCGTGAGCATATGCTATTTTTGTCATTCATAATCATCAATTTTTTTAGGAGACTTGCTTGTCTGGAAAGTTTAGAATATCCTCTACTATCTTATTATATTAGCGTAAATTGACATAACCAAACAAAACTATTCCCATGGGATAAATAGAGCAATAGTTTGTGTTAGTTCGTAATTTCCCGGCCCTTATTTTATTGGGTCAATTACTTTGTCTATTGTCTTGGGACCAGAGGTCAGCTCTTATACCTGTAAGAATGACATTCATTAAAAAATAAATGAAGAAATTCGAGACAAAGTGTGTTGGAAATTAGGACAACTGTTACATTTCACTGTTGTAGTTTAACGCAACATTTCCGATAACCGTGAGCCTAGCATGCACCCCAACGAAAACGACTAAAATTGACCACTGTCTTTGTTAGGTACGCTTATTTAGTCGCTTTGTCGTTGGTGGCACCTACTAGCCCTAGTATGCCACACACGATAAAGCGTCTACATAAAATAAACAGTTAATAATTATTATGAAGCTTGGAAACATTAAAAAAAAATGTCATAATGACTTATTATTGCGGAAAAACATTTTCACTAAAATACAAGAACGTATTCAGAGGGCGGGATAGGTGAGATTTATCCCTCCCCACTTTAAATCTGATCATTTGTATAAGCCCATATACAGTGATAAAACATTAAAACGATTACTTTCAGGAACATTTTTTTTCAATGAATATCACGGGGAATATCAAATTAAACAACCAGTCAAGTGTGAGTCGGGTTACTCGCGTACCGAGGGTTCCGTACCATTCCACCACACAACATATTAACTTACAAAAAAGTTTTGTTTTCTCCGGGACCTTAGAAGAAAAAACATTATTATAAACTAGTTTTTGAATGAGCCTCCCTTTATTTGAATTTTTGGTCATTTTAATTATTGGTAAGAAAATCCGCCATAATAACGCACATTCTGTGAAAATTTCAACTAGCTATTACGGTTCAAAAGATACAGCCCTAAATATGTAGGATAGACAGACGGACGGACGGATGGTCGTGTCCCGTTTTTACACTTTGGGTACGGAACCCTAAAAATGAATGTGAAAAGCGGTCACGTTTTTCCAGAGTTTCAGTAAGGTAAACCACGTGTTAGTTGACAATGACAGGCTGGTACAACGCATTGACTGAATATGTCACGTAACAAAATCTGATAATAATATACAGAGCAACAGTTTACAAGCTATAGAATTACATTATTCTCGCTCGCCTAGTTTTATAGAAAAAATTGTTATACAAAATTATGTTGCTATAAACCCAGATTTAAATTAAAGATCCTGCTTTTTATTCTTTGAAAAAAAAAACAATATTGAAAACATAATACTTCGATTCTGCTCTCGATTCCAAACGAACTACTTTCTGGTTTTGCGTTAATTCATTAACACGTTGAAGTATTAGTAAAACGTACTAAAACATGGCGAATTTTTCAATCCTGCTACATAATCTGCTAAGACCTAAATTGGGGGCCTAATCCTGCTAAAATCGCAGGATCGTACTAAATCTGGTCACACGTGGACCACCAACTGAACAACTTTCACTATGGACACCAATATCGAAAAAAAAAAAAAAAACGACGTTTCTGAAGTCGAGTCGGTGCTACAGTTTTGTACTTTGCCTTTTAAAAAAATTTAATTTCGATGATTTCTCAGTTGACAAATTAATTCAATTTAATGAGCTAAACCACCCCATTTAATATTACTAGGGTCTTCTGTTACACCCTAAACAATATCCCTAAAAGAACTCTCTAAGATATTAAAATTGACCATTTTCTGAATAGCTACATTTCTCTTCTTCTTTTCGTGTCAATTGTTCTACGGTGGTGTTCTATATTTTACTGGCTAGGTGATAACGTCCAGTGTAGCTTTATTTAGGTCTTCTCTCGGGTACAAGGGACAATTTGAAACCGGGGGACATTTTGGGAAAGGGACATTTTGAAATTAAACGATTCCAGCGGGTGTACCATCGACTGGATAGCTAGGTTCATTGCAATCACATTGCGTTAGGCCAGGGTCCCTGTACCATTGTATTTTCGCCACACATTTCATTAGCCATGCCCAAACTTAGTCCAGTGTGATAGGTATTAAGCCGGTCGCTACGTTTTAAGTGGACACAATACGCTTTTCGATATTGTTTTCCTTTACTGAAAAGTCAGGCGCGGTACAAATCGCACACAGTTCCTTAAGGGGATATAATTCGGAGCGCGCTCCATACAAACGTACTATGATGATATTTTCAATATTAACCAATTAAAGTCGATGAAATTTTGCTGAAATAATCTTGAAACAAATATCTATGCTTGTATGGAGTCCGATTTTCGTTAAAATATACAGTTTCAATGCTAGGATTAATTTAAGATTTGTATGGAAATCTTTGAGGCACTGTAACTTTAAAACTATACATTTTAACACAAATCTGACTCTATAGAAGCATAGAAATTTGTTTTTAAATTGATTCTGAAAAATTTCGTTGAGTTTAATTGGTTAGTATTGAAAATTTCACCATAGTACGTTTGTATGGAGCGCGCTCCGAATTATATCCTCTTAAAATAATTGGTACGAGACGACCACGGGAATCAAACCGCGCATCGCCTCCTGCACGAAAAGCTAGCTTATTTACCAAAAGAGTACCACAGCATCGTTTATTTAAGACTTTAGTATGAAAAAACTGACATAGTTATATGAACAAAACTAGGCTCGTTACTTTTGGCTTAATTATTCTTAATCATCAAATAATATAATCATTTTCACACAGATAGCTTTAGATGTAATTTTTTGACTCTTCCACCGCGTCGGAAGGTGTTCCGTTGTATAGACGATGCGGCCAGAAACTGTTATCGTCAAAATATTATGATTACACCAAATATGTCGTTGAGTAAAGTTAATAACATCGATTGATATGATTATTGGTCCGATGACATTTTGAGGGGTTCCCTACGTTACATTGAAAGTCAACACTTGACAACAACATCTATTGACGGTAGTAACTATTGAATAATCTGTGACTGTAGTGCGTGTTAGTTAGTGTTGGATCAGATTAGCACATAACCTTGAGGAATGTCCAAATAAAAAGGAGGCCTAGGACCATTAGTGGGTTGATGAACAGTGCCGTAAAAAGCCTTTTATGCGCCCGGTGCGAGCGTCTATAACTGCGTCCTAGAAAAATGCTCCAGGGTCAGACACTGGGCACCTGAAGTAAAGGGCGAAAGCAACAGGATAACCTATAGTTTCTTTGCTATGCAAACTAATTCTGTGAAATCGCCCCTCCAGGAAAGACAAGGGCCAAGAAACTGTTCGAGCGAAGCGAACTCCAAATTTAAATCACCAGGACTTATAAAAAGGTTTTAGTACTAGTGCGTAGGGCCATTAACCTGTGTATGCCTGAAAAATTTATCCGAAGGCTGAAACGAGCGATTAGAGCTCGTCACACACCTAGACTCATAACGGTGGCGGGTGGTATGAGTTCCATTAGCCTATACACGATCAAAAACCACTCAAAGGCTGGAGCGAGCGAAGCAAGCTCGAAATATCATAAAACAAGACTCAATCTGGCATCCACATCTGTATACGAATACAGACTTATGAAGACTAATTTGGGATAGGATAGCAGAGAAGCGACAGATTCTAACTTCTACAGGATATATCAGATCGGAAATTTTCTGGGTAGACGAATGCTTCTAAGTTCAAATCGTTTATACAGGGTCTTTCTAGATGATGATCAGAACATCAAACTGAAAAAAATTTTTTATATAGGACAAACGGGATAGGATTTCGATGTTCGTCCTATAGAGAAAGTTTTTAAGTTTGATGGTCTGATCATTCTCTGATAAAACCGTAAAAATATTTATAAAAAAATGTTGCCTAATGGAAATGGATGGCAAAAGTCTACCCATAAGTATTCCCATTTCCTTCTCCAATTCTCCTTATACATACATACATACATAAGCTCACGCCATTGTCCCATGGGGGTAGGCAGAGACCACGGACCGCCACACGCTACGACTCTGGCACACCTCTTTAGCCTCATTCACATTCATACATCTTTTCATGCACTTCCGTCGATTGAGGGTGCTACGCACTTGTCCTTTTCGGAAAAGATCATTGATTTGATCATGGTATGTTTTCCTCGGACGGCCTCTCCCAACACTTCCGCTCACCTTTGCTTGGTATATTTCATTCGTAAGTCTTCTTTCATTCATTCTCTCTACGTGACCGAACCATCTAAGCATACCCCTCTCAATCCTCTCTCCTTATACAACGTTAAAATACCTAGAAGTTATAGAAATGTCAAGTATCTGCCACATACTTTATTCATGTAAACCTAGCTAAGTATTACGTTACCATGGTAAACCAGACTCCTTGCCAAAAACACCTTAGTATCGAGCAAAAACGATGACGCCGCTTTGCACGCTATCGCGGTTGTGCTCCGGCTTGAAGGTAAATATATTATGTAGCAAGGGAATACCGATAACGAATTATTGAACGCAAATCGTGTCCCCGAAGTCTCTGATGTACTTCGAACAATAGCATTGTATTCCAGATGTACTTGACTCTCGGTTTTTGATAAAGTAAAGAATATTTCTTTGTCTGGGTTTCTATTATTTGTGTATCGCGAATTGTTAATACTTCCCAAAGCTAGAGTACAAGTTTATTTATTAGCCCAGTCCAGTAGGTTTTGTTAGGAGGGTTGGGAAGTCATTTTGAATGGGACTTTTTAACTGTATCCGGCACCATTTAGTGACAAAGAGACAAACTGATTTTTTTAAATTCGCCACTCAAAATCCGAAAGGCTTGTAACTTAATAAAAATAATACCAATGCACTCATTTTAATTAGATTTAACAATATAAATTACTTTTGAGCAATTAAATAGCCATTAAATATTTAAAAAATAAGTTGTTCTTTTGAAAGTACTTACTAATGTATTTTTTAAAGTTTTGCATTCAATATACAGGGTCCTTCTTAATATGCTGACACTTTTTAAGGGGATGATCAGACCAACAAACTGAACAACTTTCTCAATGGCACAAACATCGAAATCGCGAAAAAAAAAACAGGTCTTTCATACAAAACTGCAAACCTACTTGAGCCAAATGTATGGGACAGCTGATATTTTTTTCGCGATTTCGATGTTGGTCCCTTAGAGAAAGTTGTTCAGTTTGATGGTCTGATCATCATATTAAGTTGGACCCTATATAGCCGGATTCAACCAAACTTTGATTTATTCAAGAGTATACAAGGAATATATACATAAGAAAGGACATATTCCTAATAATATCTAAAGAAAGAGGTCCTTGTTTCGGTACTTATTGCAATGTGAGGTTTTAATTTGTTATATGTCACTTGTGGTTTTAAAATCAAATGACATGACAAGGACGGACTTAGTCCACCACACATACCCAATGCGGATTAGAAGACTTCACATACGCATCGGAATAAACACAGAGAAATGACACGCATGAAGAAAGAAAGCATTGCAAAAAAAAACTACAAATTTGTTTAATACGAGTTCTTTGTTACAAACGGTAAAAATTACTACTTTAACATACCCATTGTTTATTTTTAATAGGTTACTTACCTATAGCTATAACAAAAATATTAACGATATACATCGATTTGTACAAAATAGTTATAAAATTACCATAATACAAGGGTGTAACAAAACATGTTAGTAGTATTAAGGGGTGGTTTAGACCATCAAACTGAACAACTTTCTATGCAGGCAACATAAAAAAATTTGGTGGCCCATACATTTCAGGAGAGTAGGTAGGTATTATAGTTATGTATGAAACACAACACCTGATTTTTTAATTTGATTTCTATGTTGGCTCCACAATGAAAGTTTATTCGATGGTCTAAACAACAACATGATACGCATGTTTTAATAAAACCCTTAATAGAGTTCTGTTTTAAAATGATGACAGTTTTAAGGGGTGGTGATCAGACCATCAAAATGAACAACTTTATCTACGGGACTAGATCTAAATCGCAAAAACACACTGCTGTTCGATATAAAACTACAATCCGTCTCGACCAAAATGTATTTTTTTTTCCATTTCGATGTTGGTCTCATTGAGAAAGTTGTTCAGGTTGAATGTCTGATCATCCTCTTAAAAAACCGTCAGCATATTAAGAAGGACCCTGTATAATATTTGACACATCACAAATTAAAACACAATATTGTACTTGATATGACTTCAGTTGAATATCACACGGCCCCTATTCGGTGTTGACCCACGGCACACCTTGGACACTTAGGGTCGATTCACACCAGAAGAGCATTTACTTATCTTATCACTAGTGAATAAAGATGAAATTTATTTGGAGCGATACGGGCAACGCGGCGCCCGCCGCGTCGGCGACGTGACAAATAAATTTAACCTTTATTCACTAGTTATAAGATTGCCGCTACGAGCAAATGCTCTTCCATGCTCTTCTGGTGTGAATCGACCCTTAGCTGTAATTTCATAGAAATAGGAAAAATTGAATAGAAGATGTAAGCATGTGCGATACTGAATGAGTGCGAGCGAGACAGGAATACGCAATTACATCTTACGCCACGACCACACCAGAGGGGGTGATGTAAGAAATTGGTGGGGAGCAGGGAGTGTCCGTACTGTATGTAGTACTAGGTACTCTTTCTTATACTGTGTCCACGGTGCGGTGCAGTCACCTTGCGTGCACCTTTCCTTATAAGGGCTGAGACACATTTCCGCAGTCGTCGCCGACGCGTCAACGGCGGACTGCAGACAGCGGGCCATTTTTGTATGGGCCCTTCGCCGTCGATAGCCATCGGTAAATGTGTCTCAACCCTTATATGTAAAGGTGCATGTGTCTGAACCCTAACCGAACTGTAATGTACAGCCAGGGACATATTTCATAAAATGACAATTGTAATTTACAATGACAATTCAGAGTACATTGCTGAGACTGTTAGGATATTACCTACCTACTACATGTTTAACAGCAATGTATCCTGAATTGTCATTGTAAATTAAATTAGTAACGTTTATTAAACAGGGCCCTGGTACACGCTTAAGAGGAAAGGGTCTGCAAGAAATTTAAAGAATAGGTATTTAACACATCTATTGCTCGTCGTATTCCCTAGCAACCGAGCTACTAGTGCGTAAGTGACAACTGCAGCGCGGACTGATTTTACGTACATTAAAATGGTCGAAATCACGATTTCGTATTCCCCTGCTTCCTCGTCCAAAACTAAACCGATTTTAATAACTCTTTCAAGAATATCATAAGAAAGACTATGGCTATGTCTGTATATTTTCCTTTTATTTTTTATGTTCGTCAAATTTATTGCTGGATGACTGAACAAAGCGGTAAAAATTAACAACTTTTCGTCATCTTCGAAGGCTCCTAGTTCGTATAGTAATAAATTTATCGAAAAATCAAAACAAATCGACATGGGAGAGGCGACATAATATTGTGTGGTAATAATCTGTATGCTCTAGGTTCATTATCCAGGGAGGAAACAGAGAAAACAGGAAACAGAAAAAACAGGAAACAGAGGAAACATCCTCTTAAACGATGCCAAAACAATAGCTCCCGCCCCGTACACTGACAAGTCACGCAGTGCCGCCGTGTGGGGTGTCCCTTAAGTTGCATAACATTAAGAATCATATTTTGAAAATCCATCACAGACATAAAGATAACGTTAATTCATAAAACAATTCAAATGTTTAATATGAAAATATATAGTATAATTTGACATTTAGAACTATACATGTGAATTCATAACTTTGAAAAACTCGTTGGTAGACCCCAGATCTAACTCAGTCGGTTAGGCTAGCAAGCATAGAAGCGGCGAGCATGTTAGGTTTCTTGCGACCACAGCGCACGAGCCGAGTGAGCGTAGCGAGCGTGCCGCGGCAGCGGCCAGCGAGTAGTGCTAGGACCGAATTGCTACGGTTTACCTAGTCCACTCGAAAATATAAGTTTTCTCAACCCCATTTAAAGGGGGGTTCACCTCGCCATCACATATTTGTGTATTAATTTTAAGCTTTTTAAACGTTATGCATATTTATGATATTCAGATAAAAGACATGCTTTTTAAAAGACATACATTTCAAATTATGGATTTTAATGATTATGTGCATTTGCGAACGCATTTTGGATGGATTCTAATATAAACCCCGCCGTGTGATATCCGCCTTACTTGTACAAATTCTCTTATGAACTTCAATTTAAATAGGTAAGATATTCAATTTAATTCTAATTTACAGGTAAGGAATTAAATAGAATATCTTTTGATAAGCATTTTCAAGTCATTTTGTTTTTGATACTACTGTCATAAGAATAAGTTATTCTATGCCACTATATCGCTATCTTATTGAATATGTAAATTTTTGTACGTCAATTTGAACAGTGTTTTTTGTAGGTATGCATATACATATTAAACTATTAGATTTTCGGAAATTTCATTAGCGGTATTTTTTGAAGAAAACAGATCTTGGTAACATTTAGGTATCTACACTCTTTATTTCATCGCAATCGGCTCAAGATATCACAAGACATGCGTGCCTGTCAAAAGTTTTCAAAAATACAGCATCGTTACCCTAGCATTCTTCAGAGGCCGCGCGTAGGTCGAGTAACGCATAACGTCGTGCGGCCAGCTTATTTTGGTTTTGTATAGCTTAATTTGTAGCCGTGTGTACATGGTGTAAACGTAATTATGCGTTACATAAAAGGGGAGCTTCAGATTATCAAACTGAACAACTTATTTAGGATTTATGTTTAAATCATGAAGAAAAAATTTTTGTTGTTCGATAAAAAAGCTACTCGAAGCAAATGTATGGCAGAACTAATTTTCTTTTCTCGTTTTCAGTGTTGGTCCCATTCCATAGTGAAAGTTGTTCAGTTTGATAGTCCCTAACCAGTTTTCAATAACGAATTGTTATTATACTTGAACAATAATTATTTACCTACAGTCCGTTAACCCTTAGAATAGGATTCGACTGTCGGGTTAAATCGGTTAATATTCGAATTCGGGCATTTTAAATAAGTTATATTGTTTAATGTTCTAAATAGGCTTATTGTTTGATGTATTAGAATAAATATAGTCAATATTTTACGAAAATAGTAAAATTCGTGTAATTATTTAAAGGCTTCATAGGACAAGGTACTTTTCAAATGATTTTTTTTAATACCACAAGAGTTTAATTTTTACTGAGTTCAAAAAGATTGTCATCTTATTTATTATACGAATATAACTGATTTTACCCGACAGCCGAATCCTATTCTACTGTAAAAAAATCACTCAATAACATAGCATTTAATACTATAAAATAATCTGTGCTTTAATGTCAAAATTTCCTGGTAAATGTATTTTGAACGCTGACATAACCTACGGGTTAAAAGCCCCATATAAAAAAAAGAATTAATAAAAAGTGCGTTTGATCCCTCCTGGAAGTAACTTGCAGACCTAGATCTATTTAGTTTGACTAACTAACTATAATAATTGGTCCACCCACTTCGGGTTCCTGACCCAGCACAGTAAGTAAGTAACTAACAATAGGCTCCATCTTAATATGCTGACACTTTTTAAGGGGATGATCAGACCATCAAACTGAACAACTTTCTCTATGGGACCAACATCAAATCGCGAAAAAAAAAACAGCTGTCCCATACATTTGTTTCGAGTAGGTTCATAGTTTTGTATGGGACACCTGTATTTTTTTCGCGATTTCGATATTCGTCCTATAGAGAAAGTGGTTCAGTTTGATGGTTTGATGATCCCCTTAAAAAATATTAAGAAGGACCCTGTAATAGCTCATACTGACACATTGTGCAGGCACTAACTTTGTACGAAAATATTCATTCTTACTTATGTACCAAAAATAAAATATAAACAAACAAATGAGAAATAACAAGAAAATAACACTATTTATACATTTCATTATAGCTTTATAATTAATAAAAAACTCATGAGAAGACCTCGAAAATATGTTTGAACTTGTATGTAAATGATTTTATGTGTGCACCCTGCCTGATATATTTTTCCTATATTTAGAATCGGCACAAAATGTCAAATTGTTTCTATTCGCATTCTTTTTAGATTTTACAAAACAACAAATTGAAACAGCTCTACATATTAAAGTTAAAGATTGAAAAATTTTGTCTTGGACGGGACTTGAGCCTGCAACCTTCCAAACCGGATCGTTGCTTTTTCAATCTTTAATTGGATTTGAAATAGCATTATATAGCTGTAACGTGTTTATAATCAATAATATGGGAATTACCTCTCTATTATTGAGTTTTTCAAATGAATGTTTAGAATAAATAATCGACTTTGGGCACGGCGTTACCCCCGAGGTTGTATATAATAAATAATAAGATGAAGAAGAAAGGAAAAGAAGAAAACAATTGTTATTCGACTGACACAATCAATTTCAAAATTAATTTTAGTTTACAATGTTCTCTAAGAAATTAAATATTAAATGTGTAAGTTGTAACTCTTTTAGTACAGGCCCATTGCTAGAACATTATACAAAGTCTCAATAAGTTTATACAAAAGTTTCAGTGGGCTTTTTGCTTACCATTTGTACTATTTTCTCTTAAACTACCATTTTGTTTAATGCTTTCTTTGTTACCATTATGGTATCCATTTTGGTTACATGTATTTTTAAGTTCATCCTCTGTATTACTATTATATTTCCGTTTGTTTCCGGTTTTAGCATCTTGATTTGGTTTCCTGATATACGCCTTAATGTAGAAATCTATAAAAAGTATCAACATGAACAAGTTCTGGGGAAGGAATACGGCAGCTACCCAGCGAGGGTATTCGCAGTCAGTCTTGAAGACAAGTATCGACATGTGGACCACGCACCAGAAGAATTGTAACTGGAAACCAAAAAATACTTGGATCAACATAAAAACCCAACAAGAGTGAATTTTGATCTAGACACTAGGAATTGAGATCCAGCGTCACCTACAAAGCTCGAAGGGCACGTAATAGTGGCTATAGCGAGACCATAGAATAATTTCAAGACAAGTTGAGAGCGTATACCTTAGGCGTATACCTACTAGAAAGGGATGAAAAGTCGTAGGCATGAAAAATCGCTCATTTATTTGACGTTACAAGATTATGTAAGCAATTTCAATTATGTAAAACAAAAATGTCATGTACATAGGGGACAAACAACATAGATGTTCTCTCGCTCACTCTGTAATTAGCGCATAAGCCGTCTCGTTTTGAATGACAGTTCTATTCTTTTCTCTTTCTATGAGCGAGACAGATAATTCGTATAACCGAATGATGGAGAATAAAGACTCTCAAATGACGACGTTACATCGCATTATTCTGTTGGGTATTATTACTGGAGGTTGGAATCTGCCGATCGTTCCAGGTCCGCATTTAAGTGACATGTTTGGGGCCCTCTTTTTAAATTTCATTTATATGTATTTTGCAAGAAGTTCTAAAATTTCTCATAATGAATTTCTTGTTATTTCGAAATTCTAAAACAAGCCAACCCATAGGAGCCACTGTCACAATGCAATTCAAAAAGAGAGCTCTAATCATATTACTTAAATGCAGACCTGGAAGGACCGACAGATTCCGACCTCAGTTCCCGAGAGATAAGTGCAAAACCTTATATCAAAGTAAAGTTGTGAAAGATGACTCGTAAAAGAAAGAAGTGAGCATTGAAATAACTTTTACTTCTTTTTGTGTCATCCATAAATAATATTCGTGTTATATAGTCAGAAATTCTACGTCCTTCAATTTAGAGGCATGTGTTGTATCCGTCGTCCATTATAAGTGATGACGGGCTCACTCCACGTCACACTGGGCAGAGTTTCGGTAGAAACGTGGATGTTCTGAGATTTCAGGATGTACCCCCTGGGGAATATCTTAGTGAGCATCTATATAATATTAGATAAGAAAACGAGGCTAATGATAGATTATCAAAAGATGAAAGTCAATTACCAACTTACAATCTGTAACTGGGTGATGTATTTCTTCCACCACAAGGATTGTTTCAAGCTCGGCTTGGCAACAGTGAAGAGGTAATACGAGTACATGACGATGTGGACAAAAGAGTTGATTACCCCGATCAAGGTTCCATGGCCACCTGGAAATTAAGTAGGGAACATTATTTCATTGTAATATTAAATGCGCTGTATGGCCAGTAAAAAAGATATTTGTATATATTCAATAGAACACTCTACTAGGGTATAAAAATTTGATTCGAAATTCTTTTTCGTAAATTGTATGGTAGTACCCTCCGTGCGCGAGTCTGACTCGCACTTGATCTATTTCTTTGGTGAAAGTAAATCAATCAATCAAATCAGCCCCCAATAACCCGTTGCTGGGCATAGGCCTCGCTTTTTATGCGTCATTCTTTACGGTCGTGTGCTAATCTGATCCAATGCGAACCCGACACCCTCACAATGTCATCAGACCAACGTGCTGGTGGTCTGCCTCCTGACCTCTGTTCCACTCTTAGCCTCCACTCTGATATTGCCTTGGTCCACCGGCCGTCTTCCCGTCTAACCAAGAGTCCGGCCCATCTCCACTTCAACTTTGTGATCCGCTTCGACCTTGGTTCTTCGTCGAATTTCGACGTTAGATACTCGGTCCACAAGTAATATAACTAGCATGGTACACTTCATGGCTCTCTGTGCTACTTTTATTTTGTGCATATTTTGCCAGGTTAGCGTCCATGTTTCGGCACTGTTTAAGTGAGTACAATATGTGAGTATAGAGAGTATAGTAAAGTCAATAATCTTATAATTTACCTGGGAAATAAGTAGCCGCACCCCATATTAACATAACCATTCCGGTATGGTGATAGACATGAAGGAATGACACCTGGTTAAATTTCTTGCGAAGAACAAAGAATACCTAAAAAGAGAGAGGATGTAACAATTACAACTAGATTGAAATTGATCCTTTGGTAACATTTTTACAGTGCTGACTAAATATTTTTGGTAGGTGCCTTTCTTAGTATAAATTATTGTAGAAGTATTTATCAAACCAATTAATCTTATAATTGATAAACCTAATTTCGAAGTTACCTATTTCTTTTCATAGGTTCAAAGCAGAGCCGGACCATATTTTGCTGGTTTTCAGAAGCTATCTTCTCGTTATTTGAAAGACAAACAAATTAATGGAAATATAATTATATTAAAAAGTTAAAAATAGGTATACCTTCTAAAATTATGTAGTTAAGTCTTAGACGAATTATATACGGACCCGCCTCGCCTTAACATTTCCCCTCTGCCAACGTGCAAGATCAAAATATCTTACACATTTACATACAATTTTATACCTTATCACTAAACGCGACAGCCTATAATTGCGAAATAATAATTTCGAACTTATGACGTTTGGGTTTGTTTTTCATGATTTTTAACATTCAAAATTAGAATCTAAACTAAGGAATAAAATTCAAAGTTGCGTATCTCGTGCTACCTCGCCCCCCGCAAAAAGTGGCAGAAAAATTAGTTAGTAGAATTACACTCGTAACTTGTCCTCATATAAATAGTCTAAGAGTTAAGTAGAGGTGAGATGGTTCTGAAAGGGTCAAGGTCGTTCCGTCGGGGAATACAAAATCGCATCCAAATCGTTAGCGCCATTTGCGAGAAACAAATTTTCTATAACACATTCTAATTATTTAATGATACAAGATTAGGAGTAGCTAAGTGAGCTAATGTTGTAAAATCTTGTTGTTTTGCTCGTATCTTAAAGTATTACATAATACTCGTAATCAACTAACTTTAACATATTTATTTGTTAGTACAAACGGTTTTCAGGTTTTATGTAAGTTTATTATCGCTTAGAACTAATAATGTAGGTATGCTTACCGTATCCAAAAGGTCAACTATTTTAAGCATATAGTAGTAGAAGACAAAACTTGCTATTCTCATAGCGCTTTCACTGTTGGAGTAGTCTACAGGCTCACAGACCCATTTATAATCCCATCCCCAAGCGTGCCAGATTGCCTGAAAAGAAACATATTTTTAATTGTAATAATTTTCATAATTCTCATTCGTAATCTCGTTATTTGGGATCTTCACTGTGTTGGTAACAATTGCCACCCAAGGAGCGCTCATTGGCTTAACTTCGGTATTGGAAATCACAGAAGATAAGCATACGTCGGGTGCGGTCAGTCTTTGGATGGGTGACCGTTTAAGTTTTAGTGGTATTTCATCTCCAGCGTCTTCGTGTTTCGGAAAGCACTTTAAGCTGGTATCGGCTAGTTCCGCCAGTTGGTGATGTGACTATTCGTTAACCCAGGTCAGAAGCCTATTAAGGCAGTTTGGAAATTCACTGACTGCAATTTGATCAATAACTTGCCTTCACCAATACACACTGCATAGAGCAGTAGAGCATGGCCTAATCCCTCTCCCCATTGTTGCCCATGGCCCAACCCTGGGGACCGATTGTGCGAATTTAAAACATCGAAGTTCTATTCTTATCCAATTTCAGTTCTAATCACATTGCAATCCAATTACTATTCAACTGTCCTGAATTCCGCATCGCTCTAAACTATGTAACTGACAGCCTTTAACGTCTGAGCGATGAAAAACAACTCTAACGGATGAGCTGTACCGCGATTAGCGCAATATCAAATGTTTTAAAAGTTATGGTTCGTATGTAGTCCAGTCACGGTTCAATCACCGAATATTTACCGCGATTGCAGCCCAGAACTTAACCCTTTAACTCCTCCACACATTGCTTATCTATTGTTATCTTAACTACCGGGTTGCGAGCGGTTAACTTAGTAACAATTAAGTGTTCACTAATCTCTTTCACATGCACGTCAGAGTCCTTCTTTACACAATTCATCCATATATCCCTTGATGAAAGAGATCTCATAAAGCACAACGTTTTTCCGCTAGAATAGAGTTTCCACTTTATTTTAAATAAAAAGTGCGGCTGAAATAGATCATCTTTCATTTCTATTAAATAAATTCAAACAACCCTGATACCGTTTTGTACACATATACAACGTGTTAGTTAATAAGCGCAAAACCTCATACATACACCCCAACAGATTTACGATACATTATTAGATTGAATCAATTTTTTTTTAAAGTATTTTGCTGACGGAACGTGTTGTGGATTTATATGTATAACTTCTTGTGACAAAGCTTATCATGGATATTTGGCTGTGAATCCTTTTGGACGAGGCATGTTGCCAATTTTATAATTAATTGTTTTGTATTGGTTTATATTGTGTAATATTGATTCCTATAATAAATTAAGTTATTACGTATTACAAATAAACAGATAAAGAATCTTAACAGATCAACACCATTGAAACAAAAATTTCATTATTTTGATAGTTAAAATTTAAAGTTATTCTCATTTTAAATTTTGAATTGAAATGAAAGCGCGTGCTCGTGGATACATTTTAAGAATCTTGTTTTGGTAGTAAGTAGGGTGAGAATGCCCTTGTAGTGGGTTGAGATCGAGTTCAGTAAATTATTAATTTTTAAATTTTTTATAATTTTTTGAAAAAAATTACCTATGTTGAAACCATGATAATTCGATTCTGCTCTCGATTCTAAACAAACTACTTTCTAGTTTTGCGTTAATTCATTAACACGTTGTATAGTCTAGATACAGATGGAGGATGTAAAGCAATAAAAAGCAGGAAATAATGTTCTGGGATCGATACAATCTATAACAATGTCGAGTAAGTTGTACGATCGAGACTTTCAATGGAACACCGATATAGTTATATCTAAATTAATATCAAACTTTTGATCTAAACACGTTGAGATCGACAGATAACTATGCTATTACAGAGCGCAAATTACACACGGGTAGAGAGCCTTTCCATATACTTAGTGCGATAGAGATGACATGACTAAATAATGTAGAGATGAAAGAAGTTTGTACGCAGCTGGCTTTCTATTTTCTGGGTTTACGAATCATCGTCAGCCTAGACAGTGTCCTCCTTAATATTCTGACGGTCCTTTACGATAAGATAAGATAAATATTCTTTATAATGTGTTTTTCTTTTCTATTTTCTTTTTTTTCCTTTTAGAGGATAATCAGATCATCAAACTGAACGACATTCTCTATGGGACCAATATCGTAGTCAGGACAAAAAGGTGTTGTCGGATACATTTAGGTCGAGTTAGTTTGCAGTTTTGTATTGTATATTCGATTTTGGTCGTCCGATCGAAGGACCCTACCATATATACCTTCGTTTCATTGCAGGGAACAGGCCTCAACAAGGCTCAAAGGGCTTTCTTCTTCAGCGTATGCAGGTTTCCTCAAGATGTTTTCCTTCACCGTTTGATAGCAGTCGGTATTACATTCATATAAGTTAGAAAAACTAATTGGCACATGGCAATTCGTCCGTGAGGATTCGATCTCGGACCCTCATCATTGAGTGTCCGACGCACCACGCCGCCGACGCTCGATTTACGAACGGCGTTAAAAATTACTTTTTATTGACTTCTAATTTACTGTATTTGAGTACTTTGAGGGTATGAGGGTTCACAAACACTGACGATATAATTGAAATTTAAATTAACTAGTTCCGAGGCACTAAGAGTCTATTCGCGCGCTGCGCTTTCAGAGTTAGCTACGCTGAAAGCGCTGCATGGGAAATGACTCGAGACCAACCAGTCGTCATAGCAATTATTCCGTCAAGCCCTTTTCCTTATTAGACTAGACACAATGCATAAACAAATTGTTCTCGGGCACAGTCTTAATAGCTAGTTTAATACGTTTTACAATAGTTGTTATCGCGACATACACATTGAGTGTGTTAAATTATAAATATTCGAAAAAAAAAATTCTGATTTACTTCTTGTAGATAAATTGTTTAAAAATCTTTTCCTGTAGGTCAATTATTTTATTTACTTACTAGCGGATCCAGCAGACGTTGTCCTGCCAATTTTCCTACCCTACACCTGCCCAATCCCACACCAATCATACACCTCCTCTACCCTACACCTACCCTAAATAGTTTACGTCCTATTCTCAGACCTACTGAATATACACACAAAATTTCATAAGAATCGGTCAAGCCGTTTCGGAGGAGTTTTGTTACAAATACCGCGACCGAGAATTTTGTATTTAAGAGATTTGTAAAATCATGATTGTAATAGTAGTAGTAGAGTACTATTTTATTTTAATTATGATTGTGTTAGTGATAAATTAACTAAATATAAAATAAGCCTAAGCGTTTTTAATTTTTACTCAGTTACACTATTATTATACAGGGTATAAGGAAAAGTATTCTTAACCTGTATACCACATACTCTAACCATCAAACTGAACAACTTTTTCTATGAGAGCAAACCTGTCAGAACAAAAAAAAAAACATACGTCATGCATTCGGATATGTGTAAATCGGACTTCCGTTACGGACCCCGAGCAGGCATTGCAGTTTAGTATGGAACAACAGTTTTTTTTTGCGCTGACAGGTTTACTCCAATACTAATAGTTGTTCAGTTTGATGGGTAGAGTATGTGGTTTAAACGTTAATGATACTTTTCCTTACACCCTGTATATGTATAAAATATCTTTGAATACGCTATTCTGATCTGAATACCACATCAAAAACAAAACACGCTTGAGAAGTTAATATTAAATTCATAAAACCATCACATTTCTCAAAAAAAAATACATTTTTCTTTTTTTTTCTTTTAAGCCAATGTAATTTTTAATGCGTAAAAACCAGATAGTTAAAAAAGTCACTTGTCAGATTTTTAGCTATTTCGATAATGGTCCCATAGAGAAAGTTTTTCAGTTTGATGGTCTGATCATCAAATAGTTTCAGCTAATTCGTTAGACCTTATATTTGCGAAGTTGGCAGTTTCCATCCAAAAAAACGACTGTCCAAAATTTTTACGTATTTCGAAGAATTTCATAAATTTTATTGGTTATTAAATAAGCAAGTTTGTAGGTTTTTTCGAATTTCATTGAATAGGTTGTATATGAGCATTTAAAATTTTCACACATCAGAAAAATCCAGTGCCTATTCGTAACTAAAATCTAAACCTATTTCATCCTGAGACCAAAGCTATAGATTTCTGTAAGGTATTAGTGGGATCAAAAAGTTTTGGTTTTTTCAATGGAAAGGAGACAGCTTTATAATCCTATTTTTCGCACCCACGATCATACTACCTATCAGGAAACATAGTAAGCGATGCATCTACCTAGCATTTAAACGTTTACGCATTATTAACAAAACCAGTTTGGAAATCGTGTGCATGCTGTCGCAGTACCACACTCAACAAACACATAGGTGAGAGTAAGACAACTATGAATGTTTATTTATTGCACAACAACAGTGGTAATACCAGGTAAAACCGCAGAATACTGTAATTACAAGTAAAACTTAAATACAAAGAACCTAACATTCCACATGATTTGATTTAAGTACTTAACATACAGAGTACTTCTTATTATGCTGACAATTTTTTAAGGGGATGATCAGAATGTCAAACTGACAACTTTCTCTTTGGCACCAACAATGAAACCACGAAAAAAAAATCAGCTGTTTTATACAAAAATGGAAACCTACTCGGGTCAAATGTATGGGACAGCAGATATTTTTCGGGATTTCGATGTTGGTGCGATAGAGCAAGTTGTTCAGTTTGACGGTCTGATCATCCCCTTAAAAAAGTGTCATTATATTAAGAAGGACCGTATAGCTTAAATTTTCTTTTAAGGGTATATTACCGTTAAAATGTTAGTTTTAAAGTAACAGTGCCTCAAAGATTTTCAAACAAAAATTTTAAATTAGTCCTAGCATTGAAACTGTATATTTTAACGAAAATCGGATAACATAGATCTAGACGATTATAATTATTGTATTTTTATCGCATTGTTTTGAAGAGTAATTTTATTTAAAAATCGTAAATTTTCAAAATCATTAAATACGTTCATTGTCCTTTTTCAACTCTAGTTAAAAAAAAGTAGTTGTAGTTGTGTGTTGTTGTTGATGCTGTCAAAATTGATTACTTACTCCGTAAAATATATACATGCAAGCCATTACTTGTAGGACATTGTAAACTATAAGGATTTTATCCAGGTTGAAAGCAGGTCTGTTTTTCATCCATTTCGGGCCCCATTTCAGCACAAACATCAGGTATAAACAAAGAATGGCAGCACCTTGGTGAGGTTTTGCTACTAGAAACCATGTTCTGGTCCTGGGATCTGAAATAGAATAGAAACAAAAATATAAATAATGATAATAATTGAATGGTCTACCCTTCGTGAGAGAGGAAGAGAGCTAGAAACTCAAGAACGAGGCGGCGGTTCGATTTCTGGCCTATACCACTAACGGGCTTTATGAACGGTTATATTTTTGTCACTATCACGAGCTCGGCGGTGATTTTTGCTCTATCGAGAAAATTGTTCACCAGGGGTGGTTTATTTTGGACCATCAAATGGTCTAAAATTAACCACCCCTTTAAATATCACTAGGCTGTTTTGTTGCACCCTGTATTATACAGTTTACTGACCAAAATTACTTGCTACGCGCTACGGCGTAGAAGGACATGCGTAGACACAGGATACAAAATTTGAACAATATGTGGACACAATTTTATTTGATTGTTGTGTACTGTACTATAAAACATGTTAGTGAATAAAGTGGTTTATAACAAAATAGTTAGATTGAAACAATAATTTCATTATTTTTACAGGCAAAATTTAAAGTTATTCACATTTAAAGTTTTCAGGCAAAAATGATTTGTTATCATTTCAGCAATGAATGAAAGCGCTAGCGTGCTCGTGGATACATTTTAAGAATCTTGTTTTGGTAGTAATTAGGGAGAGTGTGCCCGTGCGGTGGGTTGAGATCGAGTTCAGTAAATTTTAAATTTTACAAACATGTTATTTAATATTTTGAAATAAAATCCAATGTTGACAAAATTATAATTCGATTCTGCTCTCGATTCTAAACAAACTACTTTCTAGTTTTGCGTTAATTCATTAACACGTTGTATACTATTACCTGTTCTGTGGTACTTTTGATTTAATTCTTTGATTGAAATTCGTCTAGTATTGTAATTCTAAAAGAAGGCGCAATGTCAGTGTGAATTTGAAATTCTAGATTTATTAATATTACTAGAATGTCTATTGTACAATAATAATAATGTACTTATATAATGCATACTACATATCCAAGCATAACCTACTTAGGTATACTTTATTATAATAGTTTTGAATCAATTCTTTCAACTTATAATGTTCATAGCTGAAGACCTCTTAAAAAAGCTTAAAGTCACCCAAAAGGTAATTAATGGAGACGGTTCGGAGTTTCCCTGCGAGAAGAGATCCTCAGAAGAACCAGAGTAGCCGACATAGCCCAAAGAAATGCTAAACAAAAGTGACACAGTGCCCCTTTGCTCGCAGAACTAATAGTCGATGGGGTCGAAGAGTTCTCGAGTGGCCACTTCGTACACACACATCTTCGTTCCACAAGGTGGACTGACGACCTGGGGAAGGCGGTGGGAATCCGTTGGATGTGGGCAGCGAAGGACTTGGTCATATTGGCGATCCTTGGGAGAGGCTTACGTCCCAGCATTGGATGTCTATCGGATGATATAATGATGATGATGACTAATATTATTAATCTTTCATTATTATCAACCCGGAGACTGTTTTGGAGGGGTTTACCAAAATCGCTATGCTTGGCTGGTGGATTCGCGATCGCGATATGTTGATTATTAGTACTCAAAATAACACTGCTGCTAGTATCTGAAATTCTCTTAATCATACTGTACGAAAATTGCGGGTAGAGATGGATTGGTGGTATTCTTTGAAAGCCGGCGATCACATTGCCCAATCTATACCTATAACAATAGATCAAGCGGTGGTATAGATTGGGAAGTATTACAACAAATAATAAAAACCTCGGTCTCGTGTTAAAGGTCCAGGATAAAAACATGTTTTTTAGTTATTATGTAGTGTGGTGGTGTGGTACGGAACCCTCGGTGCGCGAGTAGCCCGACTCGCACTTGACCGGTTTTTATTGATTATAATTAAACAATGTTACCTAAAGCTTTGTTTAATTTAAATAGGCAAGCTTAGGTGGCCCGCCCGGTAACATAGAAATTGAATAACATAGAATCGAAATTGTGGCCCTCCCTCAAAATTGTTTGGCCGGCTTGGGATAGAGGGTGTAACAAAACATCCTAGTTGACGTAGTTACAAAGTTCAAAATACGAAAAAACGCATGTATTCGGGAGAGTGTGGTATCTGTTACAGTAGCAACTATTGAATAATCTGTGGTAATAGTGCAGTATGCTTACAAATACCATTGAAGGTGTCTCACATTGACTGTGGTTTATGATCACGTTCTGTGGTTTACTACTTTTGCGGTGCAATCAAAAATTACGAGTAAGTAGATATACCGCGATATTCACGGTTGTTTAACAGTTGATTATGAGACACCCTTATGATAGGTGGTCTGTTTGCATTCCATGTGATTTTGAAATATTATAAAAAATATTTTTATTTCTATCGTACCTGAGATTGGCAAGAGGATAGCTCTAAACAAGGATGTTATGTTCAGCTTTTAGAATTCAGTATTGAAGTATTGAATAATCTGTGGTTCAGTATAGTCCGTGCAGGTCCGTCTATGTCTTTCCCAGTCTGTTTCAGCGTTATGACGTCAAAACAAAAGGTTACCATTGAGGTATGGAGAGGCCATAAAGATATTTTCAATACTGTATCCTTTAATATTCACCTAAGATTAGCAGCCATTTTTAGGGTTCCGTAGTCAAGAAAGAACCCTTATAGTATTGCCATGTCCATCTATCTGTCCGTGCCTTGGATCAAAACTAGAAAGCTTTACTTTGGCATGGGTATAAATAGGTATAAATCACGTCGACGAAGTGGTAAAGTAAAATCTTTAAAAAAAATGTTTTATGGTAACGTGGGGATGCATTTTTGTCTCGTCTATCGACATTTAGAATGGAGATACTTAAGTAATTGTACATATCAATATCAAGAAAATAATTCATTCTTATAGTATTTGTTGTATCAGCCGTTACTACCCCATTGTTGGGCAAAGGCCTCCCTCAAAAAAAAAAATTAGTTTCTCACAAACTACTATGATTTTTAATTTATCTACTGTAGTGCAGTCACTGAAACGTTCTAATAAGGTTAATACCAATTATATAAATAAAATAATACGCCATGAATTACTTGTGTAGGGGGTAGGCACATTCCCAAATGTTCAAGGTGTCAAGAAAAATTACTAATGGAGTCCAATACCACACCCTATTAAATTTATGGTTCGATGCACACTTATTCGGAACAATAATCGGGCAGGGCTGCAATCGCGGTAAATATTCGGTGATCGAACCGTGATTGGACTACGTACGAACCATAACTTTTGACAATTTTTTTTAAATTTATAGTTAATGGACTTTTTGCTTGTGCGTTAGCACCGCATTTCCGCCAGTGTCAAGTGGTTTGAGGGAGTACGAGTATCTATCAAATCTAGAGGATTGTTTTCGTATAAGAACACAACTGAGAAGGATTGTGGAGCCTCGTGGCAGACTTAGACGCGAACCGCGCGAACACCACTCGAAAGACAAGTGTTCGGGGCAAACCCTGCAACGTGACTTTGACACATTTGGTATAGCGCTAATTGCGGTACTGCTCTTGACAGCCGCCGTTTTGACAGATCGCTCAGCCGTTAAGGGCTGTCAGTTACATAGAGTTAGCGCGATGCGGAATTCAGCACAGTTGAATAGTAATTGGATTGCAATGTGATTAGAACTGAAATTGGATAAGAATAGAACTTCGATGTTTTAACTTAGCGCAATCGGGCTCCAGAATTTCATATTACCTACAAGCTACGCAATTATAGTTAATCCGAACATTTTAAAATTCAAACCCCCTTTCTTCATACGTGGTCCAACTTAATGTGTTAATGTTTTTTGAGAAGGTGATCCAGACCATCAAACTGAATAAATTTCTCTATAGCACCAACACGAAACAAAATCTGCTGTCATTTGGGTCGAGTTGTGTTTGCGTATCAAAGAGTTCTTGAAATGTTTACATAGCATAAACCCGACACTTTACCTACTTCTGTACACATTCAATCAATTGGGTAATCTTTTGTGCAGTACACTGTGATGGCATATTTTTGTGACACTGAAATTTTTTTAATACCTACTTTTGAACTGATGAGATGAGATGAGACCAAAAATGATTCCCGAATACTGGGTCCAACTTAATATGCTGAAAGTTTTTAAGGGCATAATCAGACCATCATACTAACCAACTTTATCTATGTGGCCAAATATCAGCTGATTTATACAAAACTGCAATTCTATTTGACCCAAATGTATAGGAACAACATTTTTTTTGCAGTTTTGATATTGGTCCCATAGATAGAGTTGTTCAGTTTGATGGTCTGATAATCCTTTTAAAAAAACTAACCTATACAGTGTCTAACAAAACACCCTAGTAATATTTAAGGGGTAGCTTCAGACCATCAAACTGAACAACTTTCACAATGGAGCCGATATCGGGGAAAAAAAATCTGCTGTACCATACAAAACTGCAGTACCGACTCAATTAAAATGTATGAGACAGCAGATTTTTTTTTATTTTACTCCATAGTAAAAGTTGTTCAGTATGATGGTTTAAACCACCCACTTAAGTATTACTAGAGTGTTTTGTTACAACCTGTATAGGTGCATAGGTATCATATAAGCCTAGTAAGTCTATAAAACTACAAAGTACTCGTATGGTTGTTGGGCACACATGGTATTTGTTGAAAGTACCTACCTACTTTCACGTGGAAATAATTGATGGAATGGTCACGCCTGGACTCCGCAAAGCCAATGAGGAAATCAACCGGTTCTGACATTCCATCTATCATGCATAAGGCTATTGCGATTGAGAAGCCTCCGATACATTTCTTTAAGGTCTGAATTAGTAGGTACTCGATCATGGGTCTCTATTCAATGATGAGATAACTGAGACATAGAAAATTGTTTAACTGTAGAAAAACTATCTAAGTTTGAACAAAACTCTTATGTAGGCTTTCATTCAATGATAAATGAATTATTTCAGTTTTTGACAGTTACGCAGGTAATAAAGTTGAACTTTTTTTTTTTATGGTCCTGCAGTGATCATGGCAATTGTAACATTTGCAATACAGCCGAAATATCGGGAACTCAAATATACAAAAAACGCGGTAAGAACTTGGTAAAAATGTTTAACTTTTGATTGAATAACTATTTATCTATGGCTAAAGAATAAAAGATTTAATTCGACCCAATTCCAGACCTGCCTTCAAAATCAAATCTTAACTAGGATGATTTGGAAAAGTTAGGTCATTTAGCAGTTTCTACAAACCTAGGTTGTCGCAATATTAAGTAGGTATATGCAACACACTTTACTTACCGGTCACTTCCTCAAACAGCCATTTATAACCCTCCCAAGTTTTCACAATTAACGCTGCCATTTCACTTTATATTTAGGTATTTACCACCAAAAACTTACGTCAGAATGACTAGTTGTTTTGTATACAAATCTTCGAAACGTGTTATTGCTTCTCTAGACTCTAGTTTACTGTTTCTAACGGTGTCAGAGAGACCGCAAATTTCGTTTTACCGCGGCCTCTGTTGGCTGAGTGGTACACTTGCACCATAGAAAGCACGCCTCAGAATAAACACCATGCACGTCGATATCTTTGTTCAAACTGAAGTAAATTACAACATGTAATTGAAACAATTGAGTTAGCTATTAATGCGATTAGCATTTTTTATAAGGCGCTGTGTTCGTAAGGTCAGGTTTCTTAATAAATTAATTCATTCGTTGTACTTATATATGTTTTATTTCGAAAGGACTGAAGTTTTAATTGTAGAGTATTAGAGTACATTGTTCGAATAAACTTGACTTCATGTTACATTTAAATATATTCGAAAATAAAAGAACTCCATCATCCATCCATGATCCATTTTTTTCATGAATTTACTTTTTCGAATTATTTTTTAAATGCTCATTTTTCTCAACAACGTTTCTTTTAAATGAAATTAATAAAGTCACCATCTTTGTTTTTATAAGGAATAGTTTTACCCAATTTCACATTGGTCGACATCTAATTTGAAAAATAAATACTTGCTATTTGTAATTCAAATTATAATGACCTTTTACTAAAGTTACATTTTAACAACTTTACTGTCTTTGTTATATCGGTTATCGACTTCTATTACGGTCAAACCCGGAAAATTACACGTTCCTTTAAAATAAACTGGACCAAAAGCCGTGTAGTTTTTTAATACTGTAAAAAATAACATAAATATTATATTATTACATACCACACCGATCGACTTTGGCCGTTAGCTTTTTTACTGGACCGAGTTTGGGAACTACTAGTGAACTGTGGATATTCTAAAGACATATACCATATTCACGGAGACTACTATCAGTGCCAAACTAAAAGCCAAGTACTTGGGTGGCCAGGATTTGACATTAGAACAAATATAAAACCTGTCTACCTACTTTTACTATCCTGTCCATTTGGATAAGTAAGATTTGTAAAATATTTGTCTTTCAACCTATTATATATAGACAATTCAAGCTTTGTAGTTGAGACGAATAGGCTGAGAATAAACCTTTGTTACCATATTCAGAAACATAATGGAACAAAATAATGCCAAAAGCAGTGCCGGAAAATGCCATTTATGCACCCGGTGCGAGCTTCTATAATGCGCCCTTGAATAATGCTTTAACCTAACCAGGCTGAATTATTTAAATGTAGGGCATACGAAGTATATGGTAGGGCGGAAGTAAAAGGTGTTTACCCTACAGTGTTTTTGGTAGGTAAACTACTAACTAATTTTGTACAATGGTCCCTCCAAAAAAGTCAAGGGCAAAGAAACTAAGCGAGCGAACGAAGCGAGCTTGAAATTTCAAACAACATGACTCAAAAAGGTAGTTAATATTAGTTTCATTAGCCTGTGTATGTTTAAAACACTATTCGAAGACTGGAGCGAGCAAATAGAGTCCGTAATTTCACACACCAAGACTAACTAAACCGGTCAAGTGCGAGTCGGGCTACTCGTCGCGCACCTAGGGTTCAAACCACTCCGGGGCCAACTCACACTTGACCGGTTTTTATTATTTGTAGTTATACTGTAGAGTTTGCTCTATAATCACACCAAGTTTGACGCTTGTATGTAGTACAGTTTTATGATAAAGCGAGAAGAAAAAACGTTGATAAAAACTAAGTTTGTACGAGGACCCCCCTTAAATTTTATTTACCGGGGGTGATCAGACCGTCAAACTGAACCACTTTCACTATGGAGCCAACTTAAAAAAAAATCTGCTGTTCCATACAAAACTGCAAACCTACTCGAGCCAAATGTATGGAACAGCAGAGTTTTTTCCCGCGATTTCGAATTTGGTCCCATAGAGAAATTTGTTCAGTTTTATGGTCTGATCATCCTCTTAAAAACTGTCAGCATATTAAGTTGGACCCTGTATGCATGCTTAAATCACTATTCAAATGTTAGAAGCAAGCGAAGGCTCAAGGTGGTACGAATTTCATGGGCATAGGTATGTTGAAAACACCACCTTTTAAAGGCTGGAGCGAGCGAAGAGAGCCCGAAATTTCACACACCAAGACTTAAAACGGTGGTGCGAGTATGATATTCAATTGCCTATGCTTGTTCAAAAACCATTCAAGCGAGCGAAGCGAGCCCGAAATTTCATACACCAAGACTCAATATGGTGTTGGTACGAACTCCATGAGACTATGTATGCTTAAAACTATCCATTCAAAGGTTGGAGCGAGCGAAGATAAACCTAAATTTCACACACCAATGCATTAACCAAAACTTGGTACTGATAATTTCTGCGCCCCTCCATGGTCTGCACTCTGCACTGCTCCTAGGTCCCGCTAGCACCACCCTATTAACGGCACTGGCCAAAAGAAACCATAATGTTGTTACATACGTTTTTTTATGTATCTATAGGAAAGTTATTTAACCGATGTTAATACCAATGTCAATCTGTCGCATTGGATTATCGAATCGAGTATTTGAAGTAGGTATATAATAATTGGTCAACTAATTTGAAATTAAGGCCACATTAGAACCTTGTCGCATTCACCTGTATTCACGTAATGAGCTTCTGCAACAAAACAAAACTGTTTACTGTGACAAAGGTCTACGGTGGCCTACTTTTCAAATTGTTGACTCTACCAAAATCGAATGCAGAAGAATTTATGATGACTAGACAACAATATAAGGAGGCACCTAAAATACATGGTATGAAATCAGCCAAGTGCGTGTCGGGGTACGCACATTGCAGAGTTCCGTAGATGTTTGTCACAAAGGGGCTCTTTGTTTAATAATATGAACATATTAATTGAGTTCACGGTTTAACGGCTGTAGTAACGTCTAAAAAGTACATTTTATAAGTTGCAAGTTGGTCGGTTATTACGTAAAGCGTTAACTGGTAAAGCCTTAGCCGTGATAGTTTTCCTTTTAACTTCGTTATCAATACTATTGCTGTGAATTTTTTAACCTAATTATCCAAAAACAACCACTTGACACTTGAAAAATTAGCACTTTGGACCTTAATATTTCGCAATCGGATCTCTAAATCCAAAAATGGTTTTCTCAGACCCACAATATTTTTAACGACCTATCCAACGACACCAAACACCATAGAATAGACGAGAAAAAAATGCCTCACTTCACTTGTAGTACCCTAAAAAAAGTTTTTCACGATTTTATTTTACGACTTCTCGGCGTGATTAATATGTATATACCCATGCCAAATTACAGCTTTCTAGTCATAAGATTGTGTGAGCTAACCCGCGGACAGACGGACGGACACGGCGAAACTATAAGGGTAACTTGTTGACTTCGGAACCCTAAAATCCGTTATATTGGTACAAATATTTGTGAATAAATAATACTTAATACTTAATAAATCTTTGAGAGTTAGCCATATACGAACCCCGCGGTGCTACTGATTTTTTTCTTTATTTTTACGAAGAAGCCGCGAGTTACAGCCCATACAGGGTAAAAAGGCGTCTGAGATATTCATTACGTCAACCTAGCTCTTTCATGGTATCTTTAGTTCACATTAGAATTGTTGCTTACCATAAAACAACAGGCGAATTATTTTTAAATTTCATAAATTCATTTTCTATCCATAACAATATAAATACTTGCCTACAATGTGTACTGCCTGTGATGACAGACGGGACTGAGACATGGTCACTCACTAAAGGCCTAATAAAAAGGCTGATAGTCACTCAATGGGCAATTTAGAGGGCTACGCTCGGAGTTTCCTGCTATACTAAGGCCGTCGTCACCGCGTCGATGGCCGCTCGCTTCCCATTCTAAATAACATTTTTGTATGGGCCCGCCGTTGGTCACCGTCGGTAAATGAGTATCAACCCTAAAGTGATATTGCTCGCAGAACCAATGGCCAATGGGTCCGAAAATTACTTGAATGGCGAACGCGTACCGCAAAGCGCAGCATGAGTAGGCCCGACGACCTGGTGAAGGTGGCGGGAACCCGTTGAATGACAGCAGCGCAGGAGCGGTCATTGTGGTGATCCTTGGGGTAGGCTTATTTCCAGCAATGGACGGACGTCCATCGGTTAATATGATGATGATACATAATAGTAGACGCCATTAGAGATATCATAGCAAACAAGGTGGTCTAATATTTCTAAAGTCTTTTTGGTATATAATATAATTTTAAACAGTTCTAATTTTCAATAATTACAGACATACAGACAGACAGAATGGATGAAAGTATGGGTTCCTTGTTACTACGGAACCCTAAAAACTACTGAACCAGTTAGAATGGGGTTTTCATAAAAACGTAGGGTAACGTAGTTTGTAACCTATTTGGAAGTAGTATTTCGTTTTAATTCGCAATTATCTATACTTCATTTCAAATAAGGACGAAAAGATTTTACAATTCCTATGCAGCTTTCTGGCCAAGTCTGATTTGCAAATATAATTTATTTTATAATAAAGATATACTATCCGACGTATCTCGAACGTTACTAAACCTATTCTTAGAATAAATGAGAGAAGTGTTTCAAATCTCTATTTCTGTAATTTAAAATAGTTTTAAAATATCGTAGCTTTTTGAAATGGAGTGTAGCTCAATCAATCTGCATAGCTGCTCTGCTCAAGCCCAGGGAATTCAGGCACACCTACCTAGTTAAAAATAACTTTTATAGGCTTCGATATTCCCGTCTAATCTAAACTGAAGTTTTTATTAAGACCAGACACATAATACCTCTACAGGGTGTAAGGAAAAGTATCACTAACCTTTAAACCACATACTATACCCATCAAACTGAACAACATTTACTAAGGGAGCAAACCTGTCAGAACAAAAAAATATCAGTTGTTCCATACTAAACTGCAATACATACTCGATTCAAACGTATAGTAAAAGTTATTCAGTATGATGGGTATAGTATGTGGTTTAAGGTTAATAATACTTTTTCTTACACCCTGTTTATCTAAATCTTGTAATGTCCATCATTGAACCGGGATTCGAACCCGAATCCTTGGTTTTAACAGTCCGACGTATTAACCATCACATCAATGAAAGGAAAAACTAGGAGGATTTACCATTTCGTTAAAATACAGATCCCTCATTCATATGTTAACGAAATGGTAAATCTTCAACTAGATGGTTGTTTTGTATTGTAGAAACCTTAAAAGGTAATCACAGGATGGATAATAGAAACACACTTTTATCGGATTTATGTCGGGCAGCTCACAAATACTTTTCTTTTACAGAGAAATAATTTAAAGAATGAAGGTCGATTGTCGTGTCGTATCATAAAATCACAGCACTAGCAGAAATGAGACTGGATTGGCGAATAATCAACTAACTACAGCGTAGCTCTTAAATTTGATGATGATGACACTTTATTTGAGTTATTCCGAAATAATGATGATTGCAAAATGTGATCGTAAGCACTAACTCTACAGTCTAAACTATACCATAATTATGTACTGAAGCAAAGACATAAAATTAATAATAATCATTATTATATCCTTCAACATAATTCAGCAAATAAACAACCTTACTCAATACTAGTTAGTCGTGTCTAAGATTTAACAGATAAAGATAATGACAATTAAGTTAACTGACTAGAATAAGGCTTCATCAAAATAAAAATTTGCTTTTAAAATGAATGCAATACAATTGTAGAGGTAGCATTTAGCAGTACAAAAAACACTTAGACAAACGTTAGTTTTGGCGGTTGCCTGATGAATGTACTCCATGTACTCTGCAATTATTTATCGATTTTGAGAAAGACTCCGACGACGAGTAAGTATCCGAAGACGACTTTTTCAAAACTTTCATTGGAATTTGTTATGTTGGGATCTCTTTGATATTTAATAGAAGAAGATATTAGCGCTTGTCATGTGTTCTGTCTTTGATTAAACTTGGTGACAGCTAGCTCGGGTGTTTCATTTCAGTGGTTTACGAGGATATTTAAGTAGTGTTTCATTTCAGAATTCAATATCAAAATTCTGCACATCACTTATACAGGGTATAACAAAACACCCTAGTAATACTTAAGTGTTTCAGACTATCAAACTAAACAACTTTCACTATGGAGCCAACACGGAGAAACAACAAAAAAAATGTACTGTCCGATACATTTTAGTCGAGTCGCTACTGCATTTTTGTATGGGACAGCTTATTTTTTTTAATTTTTCTCGAACTTGGCTGCATAGTGAAAGTTGTTCAGTTTTATGGCCTAAACCATCCCCTTATGTATTACTAGGGTGTTTTGTTACACCCTGTATATTTATAACCACATTTTTATTTGATAAGTCATCACAATAGTCTCGATGATGGTGCAATGGTAATTACTTTATATACTTTTATTACTTATTTATTTATAAAGGTCCAGTAACTACTAGACCTGTAAAAATATACAAGCCACTTAAAGGATACAAAAAACACGTCTATAGTTCTATTAGAAGTCCCTGTAAGTGGTCATGGATGAAATCTTAACTATTATAAAACTGTAGCAGTGGTGTATCTGTACATTGTAGATATTTACAATAATAATAAGAAGTCCATATGGTTTTTAGGTGTCCCTGACTCCAAATTAACCTTTTTAGAATTATTGTCTGTCTTTCTATTTGTATGTTTGTGTGTGCGAGCATCACGCAAAAACTACTGAACTGATTTTGATGTAACTTTTTTTATTTGTTCGCTTATGATCTAACTTAAAAGCTGGCATAAAACTTGTGCGGAAGAAACATTTATTTGTTTGGAATTATCGATCGAATTGAAATAAAACTTTACATTTGAATGTCATCATAGTCTTTATTCGTTAACTTATTTATCTATATTATCACATTACAAAACGCTAGCATTAACTAACAATTAGCTTACTCATAGATCACATTAATTAAATTTAAGAGTAACTCTAATATCGCTAGCAGGCTTTCGTCTTGACTTTTCCATTCACTTCAGCAGCTTTTTGTTCAGCGAAAGATTTTCTGTTTTTGATGTAGTTCTGGACGTAGAAGTTACCGAACATGTAGAGAAAGAGTCCAGCATTGAGGGAAAGGAGGAAGTTGATGAACTTAGGGTAGTTGCAGTCGCAGAACATGACGCCGAAGTTGTGGTAGAAGATAATACAGAACTGGATCTGAAAGCGAAAGTAAATTAATCAGTAAGTACCTAAACACATTTGCAACTTTATAAAATTCTAGTAAAACTTTAGCGAGAAACTGTAACCCCATTAAAGCCTTGTTGGATAGTATACTATACATGTGAGAAATAGCCAAAAAATATCTATCTCGACTGTTTACGTATCTTATACCACAGAGTACTATGCTAATACTAAGAGCAAATTGATTAAATATTTATTAATACTTTAAGTTATACAGGGTGTAAGCGACAGTCTAGCAAATACTGAAACGGTTAATTCAGACCATCAAACTGAACAACTTTCACTATGGAGTCACCCTCAGGAAACGCGAAAAAAAATCAGCTGTTCCATACAAAACAGCTGTACCTACTCGACTCAATATGCAACAGTTGATTTTTTTCACGTTTCCTGAGGGTGGCTCCATAGTGAAAGTTGTTCAGTTTGATGGTCTGAATTCACCGTTTCAGTATTTGCTAGACTGTCACTTACACCCTGTATAATACATAATATTTATGTATTCGAGAACTCTTGCAGAGGATGTAAACAGTGTCTTGCAGGCACTTTTTTCTATGATTGTATGGCTTCTATTGTATTACACATGTTTGTTAGTCTAATTAATGACAGATAGGTAGGTAGTTCTCGCTTATTTTTCGTTTGAATATGTGACGATACTGACATAATAATTAACTGGTGCTACTGTTTTCCCATACAATATTGAGATTCAGAATTGATCTACGAGCGAGTGTTTAGGTTTGTGGTTGTGGTGTGCGACAATAATATACAGAGTATATATACACTTAAATACGTTACATAATTTAGGCGTTGCTTCAGACCATGAAACTGAACAACTTTCATTATGGGACTAATAATGAAATCGCAAAAGAAGACAGCCGTTCCATACATTTAAGCCAAATAGCAATAGACATTTTCTATGGAAGGAGGTATTTTATTTCTTTGACATATCGATATTAGGAAAACCCCTCCAAAACAGTATCCGGGTAGATTATGATGAAAAATTACTGCGCTGCAGAAAAGGTTACTTTGCTTCTAGCAATAGTCATCACTTTCATCATATCAGCCGAATGACGCCCACTGTTGGCCATCAGCGTTCCCCAAAGATCACCACAACGACCGGACCTGCGCTGCCCTTCTCGAAAAGATATCCGCCGCCTTCACCAGGTCGTCGGTCTACCTTGTACAGGGCCTACCTACACTGCGCTTTTCAGTATTGGTCGCCACTCGAGAACTCTTCGGACCCATCGGACATCGGATCTGCGAGCAATGTGCCCGCTCACTGCCACTTTAGTTTTGCAATTCTTTGGGCTATGTCAGCTACTCTAGTTCTTCTACAGATCTCTCCATTTCTGATCCGATCTCGCAGGGAAACTCCGCGTATAGCCCTCTCCATTGCAATTTGGGTGACTTTCAGCCTTTTTATGAGGCCTTGAGTGAGCGACCACGTCTCTGTTCCATACGTCATCACTGGCAATACATACTGGTCGAAGAATTTCGTTTTTGAGACGCGGTTCGTTCGTTTTGTACGCGGTGACCAATCGAGAACTCGAAAGAAGAGAACAGTAGCAGTAAATAACTATAAAACGTACCAATTGCATAGTGGTGAGGTGCTTCTTCCACCAGAGGTACTTCTGGTACTGAGGACCAAGACCTGACACTAGGTAGTAGCTGTACATGATGATGTGGATGAAGGAATTAATTACACCCAGTAATGTACCGTGTCCACCTGGAAACATTCAAATTTCACATATTTTAGCAGATCATTGGAATTGTTAATACGTATATGACAATTTGAGGAATGTAAGGAAATTAATAATGTATACTGAATGAAATTAAAAGGTAGATAGTATACTTCGAACACTAATAAAGAACTATACTTTATTCCACATACGGACGACGAGATTTTCCGATTCCTATTTAGCTTTCTGGCCAATTCTGATTACCAAATGTAATTAATTTATTGGATACATATACTATCCGACATATCTTGGACGTTACTAAAGCTGTTTTAAGAATAAGTGAGAGGAAGTGTTTCAAATCTCTGTTTCTGTAATGCAAAATAGCTTTAAAATATCGTAGCTATTTGGAATGTAGTATAGATCCCGTAACTTATACACCACTATACAGGGTGTTAGGGTAAACAGTTGCATTACTTTATGGGTTGATTGTACCCATGATACTGAAAAACGTTCCCTAAAAACCCTATAGGAAACTCGCAAAAAAATTCAGGTGACCGAACATTTGAATTTTTATTAGAATCATCCCTTACAGTAATGCAACTGTTTACTCTAACGCCCTGTATACTCATTATTCCTCCATTATTATTACGCCCGGTATTCTTTTTACATGACCGTCATCTAAGTCGATTTTCTTTAATTTTATCAGTTACGTCGTGGACTCCGAGACTATCTCGCACGAACTCGTTGCGTATTTTGTCATGTCTCGTAACCCCGCACATCCAGCGTAACATCTTCATCTCAGCGACTTGAATTTTTTGGACTTGCCGTTTCGTAGTTGACCATGTCTCACTACCATAGGTTAGTAAAGGTCTTATTACATCTAGAAACCCAAATTAAAGAGCGGATCCTGCTGAAGCTATGATGCTCCAGAAACGGTTTTGGATGTTACGCCTATCGACGCCTATACGTGCGACTATCTGTACCTACCTATGTTGTAATATAATAGGTACCATCTTAAAAATAGTAACATCGTACCTGGTAAAAATTTGACTCCAATCCAAGCGCAGATCGGCATCATAGTGTGATGGTATAAATGTAGGAACGAGATTTGCCTGTTCTTCTTCCGCAGAACAAAAAACACGGTGTCCAGGAGTTCTATGATCTTCGCGGCAAAGTACCACCATACTGCTGCAGCCATCTTAAATTTGAAAAACATATATGTTTAATTAAATATCCCGAGATCCCACTGCAAGAAAAAAATCAGCTACGTGCGCGTCGGTTTCGCGTATGGTGGGTTCGGTACTTCTATACAGTATTACTAAAAATTGTGTTTTCTCCGGGATCCTTATTGCGACCCCAAAACACACTTGATCAGTTTTTACCCGACTGCGCCAGAAGGAGGGTTATGTTTTTCGAGCGTGTGTATGTATGTATGTTTGTATGTCTATTTCTTTGGCACGGCCTACGGCCTAAATGGCTTGTTTGATTTTAATGTTTGAGGTGTCATTAGATTTGTAAAAATTGTGAGAGTGACATAGGCAATATGATTTTAATATGGCGTCTGCAAAACAAAAAAGAGAGGGGGAATAACAATTTTTTTTTTGTTATAAATTACAATATTGGTATCAAATGAAAGCTAGTAATCAGATGATTCCAAATATATATCGACTATAGTACTTTTATGTTACCGTTACGACACAAGACTAAAAAGTCTGAAATAAACTAAATTATTAAGATAAACAAAAAACCCGATTGCATAAAAAAACCTATTAACTGAAAAAAGAAAAACAAGCTGTATAATTACTAATCAGCTATAACAGCTTTATTAGGTATTATGTATTGTTTAACCCTAGAGTATGCAATATAATCATAATCAAGTTTCACGCTTAATTGTATGTATTACCGTTTTGACGATGATAGAGCAAAAAAAACCTAGGAAAAATTGTTTCTTGTATAGGTTCCCTTAATTGTTCATGTTTTTATTATTTGTGTGCTAATCCGCCATAATAACGTACATTCTTTGAAAATTGTAACCGTCTAGTTATTACGGTATAAAAGATACAGCCCTTAATAGGTAGGACAGACGGACGGACAGATGAGAGAGCATAGGCTTAGTAATAGGGTCCTATTGGCACCCTTTGGTTACGGAACCCTAAAAATCAAGTATGTTCTTAATTTTATCAGTATATTAAGGAGATTTACATACTCTGTTCGCTTTAGGATTATCAGAATAATCGACTGGTTGGCACGAGAAGTTGTAGTCATTCCACCATCCGGAGACTAGGCCCTGAAAATAAAAAGAAATAAATATTACGTAAACGCCAAATCAAACAAAGCCGTGTGATTCCGGCTTAAAATGGGCTCATGTGGGTGTGTCGTACGATGCGACTAAGGGATTAAGATACGAATTTTTTGACACTCCATCCTTTTTTGTCGCTCAGGAGGGTCATTGGCTAGAGCGAGAAAGGTCGGAGCACTGCCGGTGCTGCCGATCGCATTCCCGCTATCTTTCTCGCTCTAGCCAATGACGTTCCTGAGCGACCAAAAAGGATAGAGCGTCATAAAATTTGATTCCGTGCTACCAGATGAGGTTCAACCCTAAAAGTTTTCCATATCGTTTATGGGCGACTGGTTATGGTTAGCCACCACTAGCGATGTGTAGTTATAATATACAGGTTGAAATTGATATCATTAGCATCCTTTTAAACTAAGACTCTACCCAACAAATTGAACAAGTTTTACTATGGGAGCAAATCGCCGGAGCAAAAAAAAAATCTGCTTCTGCATACATTTTAAGTCGAGTAGGCATCGCAGTTTAGTATGGAACAGTAGATTTTTTTTGCTCCGATCGGTTTGCTACCATAGTAAAAGTTATTAAGTTTGATATTTTATTCGCGATTTGGATTTTGGTCCCATAGTGAAAGTTGTTCAGTTTGATGGTCTGAAGCATCCACTTAAGTATGTAACGTATTTAAGTTTACACCCTGTATGATGTGTATGAACAAACATAATATACTCATTGAGGTCATTGACTACACGAGTCAACTTTCTGTTTTTCGCACATTCTCGGAAGTGACATTTTGACATAACAGCCATTGAAGCCAACAAACTTTTATTCAATAAAAAAGCGAGGTATGGAGATTGTGTAAATAAAGGTAAAGTAATAAAAGGTAAACTAGATTGTACGCCAGTCGGATTATTTTTTAACCTTCATACTACTAAAAACCGACATCGTTCGTATAATTTCTTTAAAGGTCTTGCCGGTATTCTTAAGAGGATAGTCCTTACAACGCGCTCTATATGAACGAATATTGATTATATTTTTAAACCCCGACGCAAAAAGAGGGGTGTTATAAGTTTGACGCCAATGTCTGTGTGTCTGTGTCATTGTAGCTCTCGAACGGATGGACCGATATTGACGCGTTTTTTTTACGTGAAAGCAAGTTTCCTTGCGGTAGTTCTTAGCTAAAATTTGGTAAAAATCGATTCAGCAGTTTTCATGTAACTTCAAAAATTACAAATTTAAAATAACCCCCAACGCCAAAAACTAACATTTAAAAAGTAAACAATTATTTGATCACTCATTTGGGGATGTAAGCAAATGTATGTTTTACTTCATTCTTTCTACAAAGTCAAATAATTTTTTAAACATCATCTCGAAACGTCCAGCGGTTGACGTTTATCGGCTGAGATGATGATCCAGAAACTCTGTGTCTTTAGTTTGTCAGGTTTTTGATATAATTTCAAAGTTACAGTGGTTCAAAGATTTCCATCTTAGAATTGAAACTGTATATTTAATGGAAATCTGACAAAGCACCGGCACAAAAGTTAGTTTTTAAATTTTGTAGACTTTTATTGGATAGTTTTAAAAATATAATAAAAATTCGTTTGTGTGGAGCTCTGTGCTAGGACTATCCTCTTTAATATTTTACGCTACCTGACAATATTAAAATTTTTTGATTGAAATTTCCTACAGTATTAAAGTAAGTCCGTAAGGAAAAAGATAACTCTATGGTTTTAGGTTTCCCGGACTCCAAATCAAGTTTTTTTAGAATTTTTGTTTGTCTGTTTGTTTGTATGTTTGTAACAGCATCACGCAAAAACTACTGAACCGATTTTGATGAAACATTTTTGTTTGTTAACTTATGATCTGACTTAAAATCTGGTATATGATTTGTGCGGACGAAGTCGCGGGTGAACTCTAGTGTATAATAATATTATGAGACTTAAAACGAAACAAAACAAAAAAACGTTCAAAAACTTACCTCGTAAACCAAATAAATACTCATAACTATCTGTGACACGTTGTAAGCTACCATCGTATGCTTCAAGTTGTATGGTTTCCTGTCCCTCATGTAACGAGGGCCAACTGAAGTACAGAAGTAGACGTATGTGGCGAGGAGAGAGATCAGCGGTCCAGGCCCTGACATCATCCACCAGTTTTCAGTGCGAGGATCTGTAATGAGAGATACCAGTTCTATGATAAATATTTAAAATAGTGGGTTAGCAGATGTGATCGTGCGGACGATCTACACAACCGTCCGAGAACTCACTCGCCTAATGGCATAGAGGCTGACAAGAATGCCCATGCGTTGGAGTCAGTCGGTGTCAAGCCAAGACAAAAAATTACAGCAAGCCAAGTCGCGAATCGTACCAGCTTGACAGCGACTTCGATATGCAACCATTGGCGTGCTCCATACAAACGAAATCTGGTTATATTTTCAATACTACCAATAAATTCAATTTTGCAGAAACAATCTAGAAACCAATTTCTATGCTTGTCTATTGTCAGATTTTCGTTAAAATCTACAGTTTCAATGCTAGGATTATTTTAAGAATTTTATGGAAATCTTTGAGGCACTGTAACTCTATACATTTGATCGAAAATCTACTACGTTATTTTCATAGGAACTTTTTCCCGTTGATAGCAAACAAAAATTATAATTTTCTATAAAATTGATATCATGTGAATTAATTTGTGTGGGAGTTTATCAGAACCGGTTTTGTAATGCATTTGCATTGTGCTCTATCTCGATAAACATAGATACATCGTTATGTCCATGAGAATTATAAATTTATAAGCAGACAAATAAAAAATTCATTTTTGCCACACAAAGTGAGAATAACCCATTTTTTACATAAAACAGTTTATTATACAGGGTGTAAGGAAAAGTATAATTAATCTTTAAACCACATACTCTACCCATTAAATTGAACAAGTTTTACTATGGGAACAAACCTGTCAGAACAAAAAAAATATCAGTTGTCCCATACGTTTGAATCGAGTAGATATTGCAGTTTAGTATGTGGCTTAAAAGATAATGATACTTTTCCTTACACCTTGTATAAAGGAATAATAAGGAAAGAATGCATTTTTTTTTAATACTAAGAATTTAATTATTTTTATATGGGGACTTTTAACATTGAGGTTCTGACAGCTGATAGCCTGGTTTATTCTACTTACACTACCTACACTTATTCTACACCAATAATAGTAATGTGTAAAATTTTGGCTACCTATATTATACAGGTAGTTAGGGTAAACAGTAGCATTATTTTAAGGGGTGACTGTTAAACTGAACAACTTTCCCTAAGAAACCTATTAGGTACATACATTTTAAAAAGTATAGCAAAAATTTTGCACTATTCATACTAAATGCAATTAGCTGATCGACATTTTGTATGAACAGTTGTAATTTTGTTCAGTGTCATGAGTACGATTACCTATTACCTAATGTAATGCAATGTTATTGTGGAAGAATTAAAAGTTTAAAAGTGATCTTTTTTTCTCTGTTGACTGGTGGTATCTGTAGCAATGTTTCTATTCATACGGAAAATAGAATAAGATCTTGAATTTATGTACGTATTGATTACAGAAAGATATCTTGGCTATTTCCAATCGACAACAACAACTTATAATGTTATTTTTATTAAGTACTATTCAATGGAATGTATTGTACTGATCTCAGACATTTCTAACATAGAAATCGACACATTAACACACATTAATGTTAGAATTGAACTCCGAAACTTGTCACAAGCAATTCTCATTTTATAGTCAAATTGAATTAGTATAACAAAGAAAAAATGCGGAAGAAGTGTCATTATAATAATATAATCATTTATCTGCGTAATGATGATCATGCAGCTGTCATAGATCTGCCTTTGTAAGCATATTGATAAGACATAAAACAGGTTTACTGTGAACCTGGTAATTGAGAAAATATGCATAAATAACATAATATTGACGTTAGAGTCTTCTTTCGCTGTTCATCTGGAACCTAATACCTATTAGGTATTAACCAAAACAATTAAATATGAAACGTTGAACAAATTATAGTTAATTGTTCTACGATTCATTAATTTTAACAAAAAAAAATTTTTTTATTAGGTATATTTTTTAGTTCATTATATGTTGTTAAGCCTAACAACGAAATTAAACAAAGATAAAATGAACTGTAATTCGTGCAAAGTTCTTGTTTTGTTGTAAAAAATAAAGACATTTCAAAGCCGTATAGGATGGCGTCTTATTTTGTGGCTCTTGTATTTTTTCTCTCTATTTCACTGTTTATTTTTTGGTGTAAGATAAATAATATTTGATTGATTGATAGATAGAGGTGTATTTTAAGGGCTCTGTCAGTACCAAAAAGGTGAAAACGGGAGCCTATTACTAAGACTACGTTGACAGACCGTCCGTCCGACCTAGATTCACAATACAAAGTAAGAAATTAAGAGAGCTCCCCATACAAGAAACTAGTTTTTTAAACGTTTTTTAAAACGGTAATTCATCGAAGTGTTAAACTTGGTATGACTATAGTGCAAACTCCACAATACAGGGTGTAAGGAAAAGTATCACTAACCTTTAAACCATATACTCTACCCATCAAACTGAACAACTATGGGAGCAAAGCAAACCTGTCAGAAAAAAAGTCTGCTGTTCTATTATATACTAAACTGCAATACCTAGGTACACGTCTTTTTTTAGTTCTGACAGGTTTGCTCCCATAGTAAAAACTGTTCAGTTTGATGGGTAGATATGTGGTTTAAAGGTTTATGATACTTTTACCTTTTACACCCTGTGTAACAAATAATAAAAACTGGCCAAGTGTGAGTCGGTCTCGCGCTAAGGGTCACATAAAAACAAAATGTTTGGGAAGTAAATTTTAGGTATATTTTTATGGCGGTACGGTACGGAACCCTCGGTGCGCGAGTAGTCCGACTCGCAGTAGGCCAGTTTTTAGTTTGTTTTTTGAATGGTGTAGCATTAGCTATGCTAATGTTATAATCATAAAATACTTGAGACCTACCACAAAGAATATGTATCGAAGTCGCAAACTGATCACGTTTGCAAACAAATATAACAATCTGAGCGGAATACTAAACGCTTAATTATTGTGGCATAACATGTCAATTGCCGTAGCTATTTATTTTGGTAGATTTAAGTATGTATATAGTAAGTTATAGCCTGAAGAATCCCACTGCAGGGCAAAGGCCTCCTCTCACGAATAAGGGTGAAAGGGAGTGGGCCATACTCCACTACGCGGGCCCAGTGCGTGTTGGTGGAGGCAAGTTCGTGGTCAACTTGCTGTCAGAGAATTTTCAAGCCGCCCTAATAGGACTCTGACCTAGCTTAACGAATAGTTACAACGCCATCTGACGGAACTATCCGAGACCAACAGCTTGACGTGCCTTCCGAAGCACTGACACGCTCGAGATGAAATACCACTAAACGGTCACCCATCCAAAGACTGACCGGACCTGAAGTTGCTTAACTTCGCTGATCGTTTCCAATAACGAAGCTCCACTACGCCAACGAGCGCTTCAAGTATGTATATGACACAGTTTAATTGTATAAATGAAGTCATGAGAAAAGAGTAAACGAGTTTATTTACAAAAGAATAAGAAACGAATGGTTATTTGGTTAACGTTAACTTAATAGTATTTTCTTGTTAACAATACAATAGGTATTTATATTTGCACACAAAACACATAACGCGTTAACATTGGAAAGTAGCGAGAAAAGAAATATACTATAGGGTCGTTCTTTATATGCAGACGGTTTTTTATGAGGATGATCAGACCATCAAACTAAACAACTTTATATATTGGACCTTTATCCCTTTATCCTTTGTGAACTTTATCAACACCGCGAAACAAAAAACCTACTCGACCAAAATGTATGGGTCAGTCGTTTTTTTTTTCGATTTCGATGTTGGTCCCATAGAGAATTTTTTTAAAAACCGTCATATTAATTTGGACTCTGTATTATTCATACGTAGCAATTGTGTACAAAGTAAGACTAACGTTTCAGCTAATTTTGTTGGACCTTATAATAATGTTTTTGAAGGGGACGATTAGACCATTAAACTGAACAACTTTCTTTATAGGAACATAGTCAGAATCGCAGCAAAACTCAGCTATTCCATATTAAACTGCCATCGACACAAATAAATGGGACCGTTCACTAAATTAAGAAGGCCTTATACACGGTTTCTTAAGGGGATGATCAGACAATCAAAGTGAACTGTCTATGAGACCAAAGTCGAAATCGTGAAAATAAATTCAGCTGTTCCATACAAAACTGCAATCCTACAGGACCCAAATGTATGGGACAGAAAAATTCGATATTCGTCGCATAGAGAAAGTTATTCAGTTTGATAGTCTGATCATACCCTTAAAATAGCTTCAGCTAATTGTGTTGGACCAAACCGATCGGGACCAAAAAATAAATCTGCGGTTGTGCACATTAATTTGTAAAGTTTCGAATTTTTCTGGGACCCCAATTTCCAGGCTTGCCTTGTGAGGGGACCAATGTTAACCTAGCTTAGCCTGTAAATATGTCATGCCAACATGCATAGTTAAAATCCGGACACATTATCAATTGTAATTGTATTGTTTTCTTGTTCTATGTTATACATGTTGAAATAAAATTATTTTTCATTTTCATTTTCATTTGAGTTGAGTACGCATTGCGAGCTGATTTTTTTTTTGCTCCTTTCGTCTTGCTCCCTTAGTAAAAGTTGGTCAGTTTGATGGGTAGACTCTTAGTTAAAGCATATGCTCACGACTATATTCACCGAGGGGGTAGTCAGAGATATTCTGAAACCTCAGAACATCCATGTTTCACCAGTAGTACCGAAACTCTGTCCAGTGTGACGGGGGGTGAGTCCGTCGCCTCATAATGGGCAGTGGGTACAATACATGCCTCGAAATTGAAGCATGCAGGTTTCCTCACGATGTTTTCCTTCACCGAAAAGCCAGTGGTGTTACAAATCGTAGTTCTCTTTCTCATCTCTTAGTTAAAAAGTATGCTAATGATATCAATTTCACCCCGGTCATTTATGTTTCGGGTTCAGCAGATACGAGTATGTCCAATATAGCGTGCCATCTAATTCTAGCCCATAGAGATACATTAATTTGTTTACACCCATTCAATGTCAATGTTATTTTCTACTTGTTTGTCTGATCTAGAAGTTTTGAACCGGTTTATGGCGTGCTCTATTTTTGCCGTTATTATAATAATAGGACGTTTTACGTCATGGAATGTTAGTGACACTAGAGGAAGATTATTTGACTAAAAATAACGTTTACAAAATCGACGAGAAGATATCTTTTATATTATAAATTTATTAGTCTAATTATAATTATATGAGTTTCGGTACTACTGGTGAAACGTGGATGTTCTGAGGTTTGAGAATATCTCTGACTACCCCCTCGGGGAATATAGTCGTGAGCATATGCTTATGCTATGTAGTCTAATTATAATGAATTCCGATATAAACATGAATATTTTAATAAACACCTAATTCGTTGTTTAGTCATCTTAGTACTTTTCTGTAAAAATATTTTCGAGTTGCTTCGAGTGCCTACAACACAATTTATGTATTATTTGTTTGAATGTAAGGATATAATATTAATTTATTTTCATTTAACAAAACAGCATGGATACTACGTGTATGAATGAATTTATGAGAAGAGTACTTTGTATTGTAGATTATGTTCTTAAATGTTCCTAAATTAAATGACGTATTAGGTATATAGGTATATCCTTTTATTTTTGAATAGTTTCGTACTGTTGTCAGCATCAGACCATACATTTTTAGTCCATGCATAAATCAAACTGTAAATTAGCTGTAAGTTCTCCAATAAGGAAATAAATAATACTTTATTTAGATTTTTTTTTGTTTTAACTATAATTCTTGTCGATATAACTATAATATACTACAACAACAAATTTTCTCGTAAAGTCTATTAAAATAAAATAGTTGTCATAGATTATTATTTTTTTGTCGAAATTACTAGAAAAGTGGTTGTAAGTATAGTATAGTTATATCGACAGGAATTATAGTTACAACAACAATCTAAGTAAAGTCAACAAAATAAGATGGTTGTCACAGACATTTTTATCAGTGAACAGAAAAAAAAAGTTAGTTAACTTCTTTTATTTTTTGAAATCCATAAATAGAAATGAGCGATTGGGTTAGTATAAATCTTCAAATTGTTAAATATTCGTAATCTTTAAAGTAATATTTGCCTACCAGAAGTATCATGCAAATATTAAGTATATGCAAATAAAAATAGGTAGATTAGCAAAGTTTATTTGATATCTCTTTACAAATCCCTATTGACACAGCAAACTAATGGAAATCTTTTTTGTAGTAAGTATTTTGGGTTGCTAGCCACATTACTTACCAAAGTTCAAACGAGGTAAAAAAATAGAGAAGGATTGAAACTAATTTATAATGGAAATTTATTTCCATAATACTTAGGTACTTGAATTATTTTACAATTAATGGAGTGGAATACTTAAATAACATTTAATTGGTAAGGAGTATAAATTAAATTAACTCAAACATCTGCTACTCATATATAATCTTAAGAATAGAAGGTAAGTAGAATTATGTACAAAAATTACAATCTTAAAAATGGAAATAGTTACGAGATTTCTTTATTGAACGTTTCCTATTTCTATATGAAATTCCATTTGAAATTAGGGTTCTATTTTGGCATGTTTCATTAAAATGTTTCTCAAAACTAAGGCAAATATGTTGATACAAATTGAGATATTTTTCTGCACTAAATTCTAAAACAATGCACCCGAAAATCAAATCTGAGGAAGGACATAGAAATTAAAAGAATTCGTAGACAAAACCTTACTATTCAAATCCTTTTTTTATGATGGAAAAGGTTTTTTTCTTAAATATTCCACAATTATTCAGATACTCGATCGTAATGTAAATTAATTTATTTGTGCCAATTCCAATTAAAATTTCACGATTATTCACAACCATTCGGTCAACGCGTCCTAACTGCGACCTTTATTTTGGTTTGACCGTACATTTTATTACATAACATTTAAATTATTTTTCGAAACTGAATTATATTACTAACTAGCAGCGCCCGCAACTTCGTGTGCGCAGACCACTGACTTTAAATACTCATAACTTTTGATTGTATAAACCGATTGCGATGAAATAAAGCTTTAATTTTAATACAAATTAAGCCCTATGCTTTTGGTAAAAATGGTCTTAATGTACTCCATTACGTATCCAGATCCATCCAATTCCATCCATCAATTCCATTTAATTTTAAAATCTTCAATGTAAGTACTCAATGTAAGTTTACAATTTTATTATATGTGTACATCATCGCTAAGTTTATTGTTTTATTATTGTGTATAGATAATAAGGATACTGTTAGAAGTCAGGTGTGTAATACTCGAGACCGTCTGGCAAGCCAAATGAATGCGTGGGCCCAAAATACACAGAAAGTAGACACCGGCGTGCACTGGGTCAGTCGTCTCGGTACATCTGGTACATCCCCATACACAAACATACACACACATGCATATATCTTAACTCATCCTACACTAATATTATGTTTTAATATGTTCAATAAAAAAAATATTAAGTATTTAAAAGCAGATTTGTAACTTCTTGTACTCTTGTTCCGAGGTGATCTGAGATACAGGTCCATTTGCCCCAGACGCCAGTCTCTCACAAAGACAGTACAGCCATGACACACAGGACAAAAGCAAAAGACAAGTAAGTTGGGTAAGTATCATGGACAGTAGTCCATGATACTTTAAATTTATTCCTTGTAAATGTCTTTCTTTGTGTGAGCCAATAAATACTTTATACTTTTTTACTTTACTTTAATTGTTTTGACTCATTTTACTTTGATCTAAGTTGGCGGCCATGTATGAAGATAGACGTAATGAATGTTTAGACGGACAAGTCCTAACAGAATATAGCTTTTTTTTTGACCGGCACTTTCATGGACCAAATCTGATGATGTCTTTTGTCAAAATAAATAGTTGTCACATGTACTGATCGATATTTTTCTCCATGTAGATAGATAGATTAAGAACTGTTATAAATTATGCTAGATCTACACGGATTATTGCAGTTCTAAAAATGACATTGTTACTAATAATAGGTATTACGCGCAATCATGGTGTACTCTTACAAAACTTGTCCTTTCTATTAGATGCAACTTTGTAATTTTGCAATAGTTTTTTAGGGTTCCTTAAGCGAAAAAAGAATCCTTTACGAGATACTAATCTAAATGTAATTAAAAAGAAAAAGATTTAAAATTTCATCTTTTATTAATATAGTACGTCATTGCCTGTGGCGCATTGCTGGAAGGTATGGACACTCAATCGTGAAGGTCCGGGTTCGAATCCAAGCGGACGATGCCATGTACCAATGAGTTTTATTAACTTATATACATAATACCGGCTCTCAAAAGGTGAAGGAAAACATCGTGAGGAAATCTGCGTACGCTGAAGATGAAATTTCGATGCGTATGTGTTCCAAACCGCATGCGTGGCGGACCAATGCCCACTCCCTGAGGGTAGGACTGTGCAGTGGGACGTATATGGGCTGATGATGATGATTAACTTCACAATTAACGTTTCTGATCACCCCAAAAGGCATTGTGTTCGTGAGTTTATGTATGTAGGTATGTACAAAGTCAAAAAAATCAATATAGAGTTGTTTTGATCGCCTTTTTGCTAAAGTAATGAAATTCACAGCGTTTGTAATATATTTTAAGTCAAGAGCATTATTCTGACACTCTTCGTTGCAGGTTAGTTTGTCCAAAGATAACATTACAATGTGTCCGATGAATAAATAAATATCTTGGACATTGTCATACATATCTAGTCCTATGGAAAGTACCAAGATCTAGCCCAGACTTGTATCGTGGCGGCTAGGCAACGAAACAGAATACAAACAGCAAACTACAAAGTTCGCGGGATACAAATATCCATGACTCGAGAACAAAATACATATTCTTCATATAAATATTTGCTCCTTACGGGACGACCCTCGAATCAGCAAGTCCACTAGCAACTGGGCTATCGGGCCGTTTAATTCCCTCCGCTGTTTCACTCATCTCATTTCCTCACTCTTCCTGGCTTCTTTATCCCATATGGTGATGAGGTCAGCCTTTTACATCTATTCTCTCCACCTTGCCACGGCCTCTTTCTTGTTGTCTGTACCATTCACTTAAAATTAACAGAACTTAAAATTGTATATACCTATAAATCTAAACGAAACGAACATCAAAAAACGAAATCTGGTGAAACATGGATGTTCTAAGGTTTCAGAATATCTCTGACTACCCCCTCGGGGAATATAGTCATGATCATATGCTTATGCTTATGCTATAAATCTAAAATTTTAAGTTATGTTAATTTTAAATGAACAGTACTACCTACCAAAATGATACCCGTGATAGTTAAAATTACGTTTTCCTTAGAGTAATTTGACACAACTAAAATATTTTTAAGTATACGGAACTCTTTTGCAATGAAAGAGGTTATTATTGTTGTTCTTTGTCGGTTACTCTAAAGTAGGTAAGTACCTATTTGTTATAAGGTGTAAGGTTTTGTTAGTTTTTTCCGAGTTTGGGTCACGTTTACTTTGACAGTACATACCTACCTATGCTTTTATTAGAAATGTGACGCTTGATAAGTGCAGCAAATAATGTTATACAATTTCTTAAGTACCTACCTAATAGTGTATAAATTGTGATCTTAATATTCCTGCAGTTGCTTTCCGTTGAATGCACGTTGTTTCATAGTTTGTGTCAATCTGAATGAAAAGGTCGGGGGAATACGGTGTGTAATTAAAAATTTATACAGGTTGTAACAAAACACCCTAGTCATACTTAAGGGGGTGGTTTAGACCATAAAACGGCACAACCTTCACGATGGAGTCCTATACATTTTAGTCTAGTCGGTACTGCAGTTTTGTATGAGACAGTAGATTTTTATTTTTTCTGCTCCATAGTAAAAGTTGCTCAGTTGAATGGTCTAAACCACCGTCTTAAGTATTACTAGGGTGTTTTGTTACACCCTGTAGATATTCAATAAACTTTTAGTGTTGGTTCGACTACTCCTGTTTATACCAAGGTAGATATACGTACTGGATATCATCATCAGGCCTTTCCATCAATAAAATATGATTCATGGTAAAACCAAATAGATATTGGAATGACATATTTTTTGACTTTTCATACAAAGAAGGCATGTATACAGTAATCATTTTTATTATGAACCGTTTCTATGCTTTCATTTCTTCGTCTCAAATTACCTGAACTAATTCCAGTTTAATAAATACGTATATAAACAGTTGGTCAGAAACCCTGGTAACTCCACTATCCATCTTTTCATATTGCATTTATTAAGGATTCAATGTTATTAAGGTTTCAGGATGAATGAAATAAGAACTTAAATAAATGAAACTGATGAAACGAATGATACGAATGAAATGAATGAAACAAATAAAATGAATGAGTGAATGAAATATAATTTTACTAAGATGGTATCACTCGACATGTAATTAATACTTTTGAAAGTATAATCACATTTTTCAAATAGCAATGCTGATGATCAAAAATAAACTCACCACTGTTGCGTTCCATGAACGTCCTGTAGGAGTCCACAATCGACATATTGAATCCTGAATTCGATGCACCTGAAACAAAAGGAAAATAATACTTTTAATACAACACTAGAGTTAACCCGCGACTTCTTTTCGCACATATTCATTATAAGTCAGATCATAAGCTATCAAACAAAAAAGATTTTCGGCAGATAAGCTAGCCAACATCGAAATAAAAATCAGCATTTCCATAAAAATTTTCAATAGTTACTCGTGTTCACAAATCTTGATAGCTCCATCCAAGTCAAGCAGTGGTAATGAGTATTTGAAAATCCTACTGGAACTAAGCAGAGGAACCGTCATTCCTTAACCAATTTTAAACTTGGTACCTTTGTAAAATTGTTCAGTTTGATGGTCTACAGCACCCCATAAAGTATGTATCGTATTTAAATTTACACCCTGTATAAAAAACTGACAACAACTTACTTGTAATCAAAACCACTACTCCTTAGAGTTTTAACTACTACTTGAAACCCTTTAGAAAACTAATTTTAATCAAACAGAAAGGGTAAATAATTTAACTTTTCAAATTAACCGGTACAACATTCTCAACGTCTCTCTTCACAAGGCCTCAATCAATCACTAATATTATAAACCATTTTTGCATCAAAGTAAATTTGTTAATTGCTTAAATCATTGTTGTAATGACCTTGTCACTCAAGATGGTGCATGCACTTAAAAATGATAGTCATAAAGTCAAACTTTCTATAAATTCCATGTTTAAAACTGTTGTCGTCGTATTATGGCACATCGGGGGCATCTAAGGCTGACTGACGTCTTCCCCATTCGTACCAGTCCATAGCCATCTGCTTAGCATCGCTCCAGGTGAGGCCCTTGGATTTAAGACCAATGGATGCAAACGAGCACAAACGAAGAAGGAAAAACATCGTAAGGAAACCTGCATGCGCTGAAGAATAAATTCTGATGTGTATGTGAAGTTTACCAAACCGCATTGAGCACGCGTGATGGACTAATGCCGATCTCCCTGAGGCTAGGCCAGTGCCTGTTGCAGTGGGACATTTATAGGCTGATGATGATAATGATGGATGCAAATCCTCTTAACAAGCATTGAAACATGAAAATTGTCCATGGCGGTCGGTAATGTTCGTCCTTCTTTCGTACGTTTCGTTTTACCCCTTTCTATCCAACGACGCAATTTTCTTCCTCTCAGGTCCTACGCATTCCGGTCGGTTCAGGTCTTACGATTGGAAACATGGACGGAAATATACGAAAGAAGGACGAAAAATACCGTCCGCCATGGCCCATTTTCATGTTCCACCGCTTGTAAGGCCGTCTGTACTCCAGGTCAGGCCCAATAATTTTAGGTCCTTGTCTTGGTTCACCTCCAGGGCCCTATTTAATAAATGTCACAATTGTAATTTACAATGACAATTCAGGATACATTGCTAGTTACTAATGGCACTAAACATGCAGCAGCTAATGTGTCACTATCATTATCAGCAATGGACCCTGAATGGTTGCAAGTGTCGTGTTTATTAAATGGGGCCCAGGTTATTGGAGAACGGCCGCGTTTTTAACGTCATTGGGATTTTAATGGCCATAAATGGGTTTTTCTTGGGGAAGTGCCTAATATATTAGGCAATTTAGTTAACTTTTTCGTAAGTTAAGATAGAGATTGAGTTATCTTTTGTGGGCTAAAGTTCCTCCTCCTTTTACAAGGAAGAGAGGGATGAGATATGGTATCCCTCGCATCTTGCATTACCAATTAAATTGCTATTCCATCATTGCGCAAATCAGCTCATGCTTTTTTTAGGGTTCCGTAGTCAAATAAGGAACCCTTATACTTTCGTACATTCTATCTGTCGGTATGCCTTGAATTGGAACTAATTGTAACCAAAAAAAAGGAATGTGGTAATTAATAAGAAACAAATTAAATCGGGCTATCATTACTGCGCTCAAAGTTCCTTAGGTAAGAAAAACAATTGAAAGTAATTTTCCTTATCGTACGACAAGAATGGCTACGGAACACTATCATGGGCGAGACCGGCACGCACTTGACCGGTTTTTTAAATGTAAGTAGTACATTAACATGTTCCATGCACCATACCTAATTTTTTTTTTTCGCAGAGTCTGAATGATACCAGAAAAGGAAGAACATTTCTTGATAAAATCGTTTTATTCTTATTTTAATCGTACAAACACACTCATGACCTTACTTTCATTGGGCATGGTCAGAAACTTTACCAGAATTAGTTACTTACTCTGTATCCTCGAGCATGCAGTCATGTCACATACCTACATTACGTTGTATTTGGAATAGAATGACATCTTTGAATTACTATTTCATCGTATTTTCGTATACTTACCGTTATTTTTTAATTAAGGGGATATAATTCGGAGCGCGCTCCATACAAACGACTTGTGGTTATATTTTCAATACTAACCAATTAAAGTCCATGGTATTTTCCAGGAACAATATATAAACTAATCTCTCGTTTAAATATCCAGTTTCAATGCTAGGACTAATTTAAGATTTGTATGGAAATCTTTGAAGCACTGTAACTTTAAAACTATACATTTTAACAAAAATCTGACAATATAATAGCATAGATATTCGTTTCTAGATTGTATCTGAAAAATTTAAATGACTTTGGTTAGTGTTGAAAATCTAACCAGACGTCGTTTGTACGGAGCGCGCTCCGAATTATATCATCATAAGTTCTAAACAAAATTTAAGGCTGCATTCAGATCGTGAAACTTTCTATCAATCAAATATACTTTATTTTACGCCAAAACATAAACCGTAAAATACAAAGAAAGAACATACAAAAGACACAAAATAAGTAGGAATAACTTTTCCTAAGGAATATGGTTCAAAAACTTTGCTAAATATTATAAATAACTTCGAACTTAGAACGTTTGGGGTTCACACGAGACAACTTTTCATGATTTTTAACATTCAAAATTAGAATCTAAAGTTATGGGGAATAAAATCCAAAGTTGCGGATTTCATGTTACCTCGCCCCCCGTAAAAAGTGACTGAAATGTTTGTTAGTAGAATTACACGCGTAACCAGTCCACATATAAATAGTCAAAGTTCAAAAACGATTTTTTTTTTGACGTCCCATAGAAAATTGTTCGGCTGATCCGCACTTTTGTATCTAAAAAGTTTCTCGGATTTCAACCCATGTTCCTTAGAAACATTTGTTTTGTTTCATTATCTGAATACACCCTTAACATTTTTTAAGTAGGTAATTAAAAAATGGTGGTGCTCTGCATATTAAATTCGTCAACTTTGCATATTGGGAAAGTAAACCAACAATTATTCAATACTGAAATTAAGATGACAACAGAAACAATAAATGTGACTATTCTCACGGTAAATGTAACACTTTTCTATCGTAAAGACTTAAGTCTAAAACTACTTTCAAAGAAATGTGATTCTTGTCACCAAGTAGATAAGGTGTAAACAGTTGTGATAAAAATTTAGGTAGAGATTTATTAGTCAGATATATGTAGAAAGATTACTGGAAAAGTGGAAATGAGCCTATTGTCATAACGTTTTTGTTGTAATTTAAGTTAGGTGCAATGAGATAAAGAAATTTTAATTAAAACCAATTTGTGGTATTCATTATGGGCGCCGACATTGACAAATTTTATCAAGTTTTAATGATAATTATCTAGAAAAACTTGATTGTAAGTATAGTAAATTATCATGCGATATAGCGCATAGTAACATGATAGAAGAACAAATTAAATGCCGCAGTCGCAAGTTTAGACTAACATCCAAAGCTGTAGTTTGTAATTTTATTTAATATAGAGTTTAACCGCGAATTCGTCCTCACAAATTATACACCAGATTTTAAGTCAGATCATAAGCTATCAAACAAAAAAAGTGTCATCAAAATCGGTTCAGTAGTTTTTGCGTGATGCTGTGACAAACATACAAACAAACAAATAAACAGACGGACAAAAATTCTAAAAAAAGGTTGATTTGGAGTCCGGGATACCAAAAAACCATATTGTAATCTTTTTCATGTAAATATCTTCAATGTACAGATACGCTTCTGTTAGTTTTATAATAGTTAAGAAGATTAAGATTAAACGGTAATTTATACCTACTAATAAAACTATAGTGTTAATTACATCTTCTATATCTCTTCTCTAAATTATCGTATGAACCAAAGTCGCTATCCGCGTTTCTTCGCTTACTTCTTCTAAACCACGCAACGGATTTTGATGATATTTTTTTCCGGAAGGTTTATATTATATATAACCGCCATGTGCTGTGCTATTTTTATGTGTATAATATAATTCTTTTATATTATAGATACCTTCCTGGTGAAGTTGGAGCGAATCGCTGTTATAAAATAAATATATAAATCAATGTTTCTTTGTTTCTTTGTGCCTTAAGTGTTCCTATACCATTCATCCGATTGCGATGACACTTTGGTGGATTGTAGTGCGCATATCCTAAAATCCATAGCATGGTTACTGACAAAAAAAGAGGCATGGCGACGCATACCGGGCACAGCATACAATAAAAGCAAAAGTCAAACCAACACAGCATGTTAAGCCGGTTTCAGTTCTAGGGGTTACTGTGTTTGTTACAGTTGCAAGTATAGTTCAATACGTTGAAGTGGTCCCTTTATAGGCTAAGTGCTGGACTATAGACTAAGTTTTTAACAGAGAATTAAGAATTTTAAGGTACAATCAACATTATCGGAGTTTTGCAATGACATTATAAGTACCTGCCTCAGTGGTCTTGACACGGAGGTCATGTGTTCGATTCCAACGGTGGACACCTAGTGATATGTCACTATGTGAGTTTTTACCCAGTTGGTTAGGACATTGCAGGCCCAATCACCTGATTGTCTGAAAAGAAAGATGATTCCTCGCTTCGGATCGCACGATAAGCCATTGGTCCCAACTACTATCTCTGGTGGTAGTAGTCGTTGTATAAAAACCACGTCTAAGGCCCTAAGGCGGTATGAAAAAACTCTGACACCAGACCCTCTAGCATGATTTCTCTACTTGCGCGCGACTCTGCCTTTTCCCATACTACAAGTTGCGGCAAGCGCTGGTTTCGCTCTCCGAAAAGCGCGGGAACAGGTTAATTTCTATGCAGCGAAGGCGCGTCGCGCGCGAGTAGAGAAATCATACTAGACGTGCAGGGCTTGCTGCCCACACGATAAGAAGAATGTCTTTATACACACATGGACTCGCCACGTAATATTACAATAACAAAACCCAAAAAAAGCACATGTCTCTAATGTTAGTTCATCATGTTAGTATTGTCAGTTGTGCTCAGCTTTGCCGTCCTCGGTCACTCAGCAGTCATGTAAAATAATCAAGCACACTTTTTCCGTCCCGTTAAGAGAAGTTTATTCCGAATGCGTAAATGCGCGCTGCATACAAACGAAGTATGGTGATATTTTCAATACTAACCAATTAAACTCAATGAAATTTTGCAGAAACAATCTAGGAACAAATCTCTATGCCTGCATCGTGTCCTATTTTAATTAAATATACAGTTTCAATGCCAGGATTAATTTAAGATCTGTATGGAAATCTTTGAGGCACTTTCACTTTAAAACTGTACATTTTAAGGAAAATCTGACACGATACAAGCATAGAGATTTGTTTCTAGATCGTTTCTGCAAAATTTTTATTGCGTTTAATCGGTTACCAATAAAGAGTTGCTGATTTAACTCTTTATAGACGAATTGGGAGTATTTATTAACATAAAACCACATAAAACAAAAAGGTAGGTACATTAAAAATAAATGAAAAATATTAAGGATTATAGACTAGACAAATAGGTCAACTAGTCAAATCAGCAGTGCAGGAAGTGATAGCAAAAAAACGTCTTCGATAAGGTCATTTAAGGATAAATAATTATTTGTCTAGACTTTGACGTCAATTTTTATTTAGTCTCCATGCTTCCATGTTTATGCGCCTTGAATTAGGCTATTACATTTGTTAAGGTACGGTTAAAGTGCGTAATACTAACCAATTAAAGTCAATGAAATTTTTCAGAAACAATCTATATACTAATCTCTATGTTCGTATGAAGTCATATTTTAGTTATAATATACAGTTTTATTGCTAGGATTAATTTAAGATATGTAAGGAAATCTTAGATCGAGGCACTGTAACTTTAAATTCGGACTTTATAAAATATAGAGATTACGAGTAGTTTCTAGATTGTTTCTGAAATATTTCAAAGACTTAAATTTTTTTTTTAAATTACAAGCGGGTTCGTTCTTGACCTCAATGCAGTTCTTAGGATAAAGATGGGGTCGAAGATGTAGCGAGCTTACTCAGAAGAAGCCTATTCACTCGTACTTTAAAATAATTCGTGTTGTAAGCGCTCGGAAATACTATACTGCACTGAAATTTGGTTAGTATTGAAAATATCACCAGACTTCGTTTGTATGGAGCGATCTCCGAATTATATTCCTTTTGTACTTGACTGGTTTTCTGTCAATGTTGCGTTAAGTAAACCACTAGCCAATTTTAACGAAAAGTTTCATTAAAGATGAGTCAAGTGATTCAAGTGCACTTAAAATACGATGAGTGCATCATAAGGATATTTCCAATCAAACCAGTTCGTAATTTTTAAGTATCGTGTTCATATTTAAACTCAGAGCCATAAAAGAATTGCATCATCTCGTAAATGTGAACTTGGAAGTAACTTCCATTGATAGAACATTTAAATATGTATAATTGCATGCATGCATATGCTCACGACTATATTCCCATAGGGGATAGTCAGAGATATTCTGAAAACTCACAACATCCACGTTTCACTAGTACCCACCGAAACTCTGTCCAGTGCGACGGGGGTAATGACAGTGGGTACAATACATGCCTCGAAATTGAATAATTGATTGAGAAATTGATACACACTGTCCATTACAAGTAGCAACGGGCTCACGCAAACGTGGATATTCTACTACCCCCTCGGGAAATATAGTCGTGAGAATATGCTTATGATAATTTTCGGTTTGCGACGGAATGCCAATTCTACTACCATGTGTCTGTTTTTCCTTCAGAAAATAGTGTTAAAATCACTATCCAAAACGTGAAATAATTCCTAGATCCTAAACTATGATCTCTCCCAAAGACAATCCTACCGTAACAAAGGTCAATTATACACAATCGAGGTCGAATTACCAGCCATCAGTATGACCACCGACGCCCGCACATTATGGTATACACTAATCACTTGTATGTCACTGACACAAACATTCCGATTGAATACTACTCATAATTCGTATGCGTAAGTATGCATGATCTGTGTTATATAACTTTTTTCATAAAAAGGTTAACAATATAAATTAATAAGATATACCTACAAGATATTAAATTTTATAATATTATAATAAACTAAAAACATATACTTATTATAGGAAAAAAGGAACACCTGATTTTCTTTTTTCGTATTTTTTATTTTCTCTAAAGTTTGACCAAACTTCAAATCAGTGTATTATATAGAGTCCTTCTTAATATGCTGAAACTTTTTAAGGGGATGATCAGACCGTGAAACTGAACAACTTTCTCAATGGCATCAACATCGTAATCGCGAGAAAAAAATCTGCTGTTCCCTACAAAACTGCAAACTTTCTCGAGCCAAATGTATGATTTAAAGTTTATAAAAAGATAGCTGATTTTATAGCAGTTCATTACGTGTATAAATTCTGATTATTATTAAAAATAACAAATAAAATAGGTCAAGTGCGGGTCGGGCTACTCGGTCACCGAGGGTTCCGTACCACACAACATACAAAAAAAAAGATTTGTTTTCTCCGGGACCTTTAGCGCGAGACCGACTTGGCCGGTGTTTCCTATTTGTTGTTTATACAGTAGAGTTTGCTCTATAATCACACCAAGTTTGACGCTTGTATTAGCGTTTTTACGATAGAGCGAGAATGAAAAACGGTGATAAAACTAATTTCTTGTATGAGGACATCCCCTTAATTTATTGTCATTTTTGTTATTTGTTAACAAATCTGCCGTAATAACACTTTTTATTATATTACGATTCAAAAGTTACAGCCCTAAATATGTAGGACAGACGGAGTAGGCTTATGAATAGGGTCCCGTTTTCACCCTTTGTGTTTACGGAACCCTTAAAACTAAGACTATTTTCAGTACCTACGCTTGTTTATTTTGATTTTGCTTGACTTTTTAATATGAACATGTTAAATTAGATTGTTTCAAACGTCCAAACACATAATTCTATGACACAATAATCGTGTCGTTAAAGTAACAACAATGAATTGACCATCGCAAAAGTTCAAATACAAAATGCAAATGACCTTAACTTTTTCCAGTCTTTTTACATTGAGTGCGATCCGTGTTGAAATCGAAGTTTGGGTCACAGGTAATGACGTTGTGAGTCAACAATCAACGAACAAGGTTAAAATTTAAACTTTGATCGAACTGGTTTGTAAATATTTTAGGGTTGAGAAGAACGAAAAGCAATGTCAAAAAAAACAAAATGTATATTGTTATCAACTAAAAATAAAAAAAAAGCATTATAATGCGTGTGATATAAAAAAATAACGTAAAAAAAATTTAAAAAAGAAGAAGAGAAAGAGGAGAAAAGAGAAGAACAGAGAAGAGAAGAGAAGAGAAGAGAGAACATTAATTCTTCTCTATAGACAAGTCGAGAAACCGTGTTGAACTTGAAATTTTATTTCACTCACTTAGCCTTACATACATTTTATGATGCTCAACATTTTAGGTATTTTATACGAATGCTGTGAAACTAATTATGGGAACTCTGACTCTCAAACAAAGAAAATCTGATCTATGAGAGTCAGCGCTCTTCACATTTTATAGATAATAGTTGTAGGAAATCAAAATTGTGTGTTACATGACAACAATGAATGGCAGAACATGTAAACTTAAAGTTAAAAACAAATGAAATGTTAAAGAAAATAAAAGAAACACTGTGCGTGTGTGTATGTTGGGGTGAGTGTGTGTATGTTGGAGTGAGTGTGTGTACGTGTGTAAATGTGCGATGATGCTTATGAGGGTGTGCTATTGTGTATATGAGAGATGGGTGCGTTTATGTGGATCCTACCTAGACCTGCGATGCGTAACAACCTCTTGGTTTCGGATTTTGACTTGATATTTGTGTATTTCGAGTTTTTAGCATATGCTCACGACTATTTCCCCGAGGGGGTAGTCAGAGATATTCTGAAACCTCAGAACATCCACGTTTCACCAGTTGTACCGAAACTCCGTCGAGTTTCGAGTTTCGAGTTTTATCATTCATAATGACAGTTTTAATATCCCTTACTTTACAGAACATCCCTTTTCACTGGTATACCAGTCTTTATAATTATTAGTATACATATATATATCAATAATTATTATGTAGGAAGTGAATTAAGATTTTCATGTGTACACGAGTTCATAATAACTCATAAATTCACTACCTACATGATAATTATTGATATACACCTAGGTATTGATAATTATAAAGACTACTATACATTTTAACTTATAATGTTAAAGGAACTAAATTGAAAAAATGTTTTGTTAAAATTATAAACAAATCGTGTCTTGCGAACTGCAGTGACGTGACTTGTGACATTGCAATTAATCGCCAAATTTGTAGGGATGGTTCAGACCATCAAACTGAACAACTTTTACTATGGGAGCAAACCTGAAATCCCAAAACCATAGTCAGTTATTCCATACTAAACTACAATGATTACTCGACTCAAAATGTACGTATACAACGAATTTTTGTTAGAATTTCAGGTTGCTCCCATTGTAAAAGTTGTCCAGTTTGATGGTCTGAACCACGTCTGAAATATGTCGACTCATTTCAAAGCTACCCTGTAGTTTGTAGCACAAAATCAGAACGGCTATAAATAGCAAAACGTGTTGCTAGTGCAAGACACTAAAGTTTGGTTAATATTTGCAAAAATAATTTTAGTTTATTGTAAAAGTTTTCACTTTGACACACCCTCGACAATTTGCAAGTAATCGATCTAAAGGACATCCTGCTGCATGAAAACTATGAATTTTTATGCGTAAATGCATTTTGAAGGTCATAGTCGCGGAACTTAATAAAACTTTATGCATTCAACACCTTTCACCGCCGCTCCTTGTACAAAATAACTGGTCAATGAGACATTGATAAAGGATAAATCTTCTTATTTCCTGAAGTAACATAATGACTTCAACGACTATCTCGAGTTATTGGAATAATATTGAAAAACTGAGCTTTTGGCTGAATGGGATGCATTTCCTTTGTCTGAATCTTAATCATTTTGGCATTTCCTATTAGGTATATTTCTCTCATAGACCAAGAATTTTTTTCCCGGCCAAGGTAACAATGGCCGTGTTGTCAGAAACTTCAGAAAAAATCATAATAAATATAAATAATGAAAAATGTAATACGCAAGTCTATTTTTAACCAACCCAAAAAAAAGGAGGAGGTTCTCAATTCGACTGTATGTTTTTTTTATGTTTGTTACGCGATTAGAGTAATTGCAAATTCTAAATTGATTTTGATGATTTTTGTTGGTTTAGTAGTTTAAATGACTCTTTGATTTCTTTTTAATAATTAAATACAAAAATCTGTTTAATCGAAGTGTTAATAAATATGATTCACTAATATTTACTAGTCATCTCAAATAATCTGTTAACACATCATTTATTACAAATCAAATGACGGAATTCCCACAAGTGTGTACGTTCTGCATATACTACATATCTATAAATAATTATATGCTTAGTGTGCTGCAATTTGTTAAAGGTAAAACTTTTATTTTTTTACAAGCGTAATTAAAATCAAATGCAACAAAAACATCAAGTTATGGTAATAAAAAAGACATTCCTTAGAGAGACAATTTCAATCATCAAACTGAATAATAGTTTTTTCGGGAACACGAAAAATCGGGTCAGGCTGTACAGGGTGTAACGAAAAGTATCATTTACCTTTACACTACATACTCTACCAGTCAAACTGAACAACTTTTACTATGGGAGCAAACCGAACAGAACAAAAAAAAATTCTGCTGTCCCATACATTTGAGTCGTGTAAGCGCTGCAGTTTAGTACGGAACAGTAGATTTTTTTTTTGTTCTGATCGGTTTGCTCCCTTAGTAAAACTAGTCCAGTTTGATGGGTTGAGTATGTGGTTTAAAGGTTAATGATACTTTTTCTTACACCTTGTATAAGGTAAGTACCTACGTGAAAGGTCTTGTACAGAGTAATGGCTTCTATTCTCTCAAGTTTAGAGTCTAAAGTAAATAATGGTAATAAAATAATGTCAGTAAGTGTTATAGACAATCGATAGAACTATGCAAAGTAATAAGCGATCTGGTCATAACATAATTATTTAGTTACATATGGTTTTTGCGTAATAACTATGGACGTGATACACGTGTAATTCTACTAAATTACTTTTCTGACACTTATCATTCATTCATTCATTAGTCTCGTGTGAATCCCAAACGAAAATTTGAAGTTATTGTTCCGCAATTATAGGCTGTCTCGTTCAGTGATAAAAACCGGCCAAGTGCGAGTCGGGACTCGGCAATTAGTGTTCCGTATCTCCAGTTGTTTAACTTGGGACGTTGATATTATCACTATAAATTTACACTTACTTAGTATGTGGTCACACGGTAACTGAAGATCATTTTACTCTGGTGGAGGTTTTTTGGGTATAGAAAAAAAACGAATGAAGTCAGTGCCAGCCTGATAATTTTCCCGCCATCTCCACCTTATTTATAATGCTTATGATATTTTCAGATTTTACATGACTCTAGTTTTTGAAATATCAGTGGGGACAGCAGTTTTTCTGTGAGTATTGAAAAAATTTGTTTAAAAAGTTTCAAAGAGAAACTAATAAACTATTTTTGTTTTTTATCTCATTCTGCCCCCAAAACTGCCCCTGAATATAAACATTAAGTTTATTTCACTTAATTGTTGTCATTGGATCGTTAATTGTTATAACTGTACCAAGTTTCAGCTTCCTTTATCTTACGGTCTCCGAGAAAAATGCCTGTGACAGACGGACGGACGGACGGACGAACAGACACCGAGGTGATTCCATAAGTGTTCCGTTTTGCGAATTTTGTTCCGGAACACTAATAAAATTGTATGTAAATGCACATGATCAATTGATCTTGTAACTTGGCAGAGGGGAATGCTAACGCGAGACTGATTCCTTAGTTATATGATATAAGGATTTTTTCAAGTGACGCCACTGACCGAAATAAAAGACGTTTCACGTCAAAAATAATTTCTCTGGTCTCGACTGCACTGCACATACAAATATTTACTATACTTCATTCCAAATAAGGGCGACAAGATTCCTATTTAGCTTTCTGGCTAATTCTGATTACCAAATGTAATTATTTTATTGGATACATATACTATCCGACATCTCTTGGACGGTACAAAAACTAAGAATAAGTGAGAGTAAGTGTTTCAAATCTCTGATTCTGTAATGCAAAATGTCATGTAGAGCCGTGGTGGTCCAGTGGCGAGTAACCTTGCCTGCCGTGCAGGAGGCGATGGATCGATCCCCGTCCAGGCCGACTCGTACCAATGAGTTTTTCGGAATTTATGTACGATTTGTAACACCACTGGCTTTTCGGTGAAGGAAAACATCGTGAGGAAACCTGCATGTTTCAATTTCGAGGCATGTATTGTACCCACTGTCCATTATAAGTGGCGACGGGCTCACCCCCCATCACACTGGACAGAGTTTCGGTACTACTGGTGAAACGTGGATGTTCTGAGGTTTCAGAATATCTCTGACTACCCCCTCGGGGAATATAGTCGTAAGCATATGCTTATGCTTATGCTAATGCAAAACAGCCTTAAAATTTCGTTGCTATTTTGAATGGAGTAAAGTTTGTAAAAATATACCTCCGTATGAACAATCTCAGGTCCATCTAAAGGGTTTTGCAATCTTTTGCTTTGTATCGCAGGGAATCAACTAGGTGATCATTAAAGCAATGAAAGGGTAATTTTCTTGATTGCATATCTACTGGCCATTATTCATTGTTTGACAATGCAGTCTTTCATTTAAGATTTAGTAATTTTCCTTTGCATTTTTGATGGGTGCTTTACTGTGAAGATATTGTTTGTATAAGCATCTAATTATACACAAGTAGTGACTTTAAACTTTGCTTAGACATGCAATCGTTTTCGCAAAGTAGCTTACCAATTTATTACCAAAGTGCAGGATCGTGGTATGAAACATGAGCACAGAATATACAGGGTTCACCTTTAAATGCTGAGGGTTTTAGGGGATGATCAGACTATCAAACTAAACAACTCCGATCGTAGATATTGACAAAGACCACTATGGGAGTTTATTGACCAATCAGAGAACGTCTTCAAAAATCCGTAGATTTTGTTGACAAAACCCACTACGGGAAAACTCCGACAGGAAATTTCGCTGACAAGAATAAAAAGATTAAAAAAGTTCACTATGGTGGTTTATTGACCAATCAGAGAGCGCGTCAAAAACTCTCTTAGTGGATTTTGCTTATACAGGGTCCTTCCTTCCTAATATGCTAACACTTTTTCACAGGTATGATCAGACCGTCAAACTGAACAATTTTGTCTATGGGACCAACATCGAAATCGCGAAAAATAACAGCTGTCCTATACATTTGGCTCGAGTATGTTTACAGTTTTGCATGGATCAGATGACCTTCTTAATATGCTGACACTTTTTAAGGGGTTGATCAGACCGTCAAACTGAACAACTCTCTTTATGACACCGACATCGAAATCGCCAAAAAAAAATCTGCTGTTCCACACAAAACTGCAAACCTACTTGAGCCAAATGTACGGGACAGCTGATTTTTTTCAAGATTTCGATGTTGGTGCCATAGAAAAACTTTTTCAGAATGATGGTCTGAGCATCCCCTTAAAAAACCGTTAGCATATTAAAAAAGACCCTATACAGGGTGTTAGTGACAGCCTAGCAAATACTTAAACGGTGAATTCATAACATCAAATTGAACAACTTTCACTATGAAGTCACCCTCAGGACACACGAAAAAAAATCTGCTGTTTCACATTTCATAAGAGTACGAGTACGTACAACTATTTTGTATGGAGCAGCAAATTTGTTTTTCGCGTTTCCTGAGGTTGGCTCCATAGTGAACATTTTTCAGTTTGATGGTCTGAATTCACTGTTATTTTTACTTATGATAAATGCACGATGAGTTATTGAAACAGGGTTTTTTATAGTCACGGATATTAGTATGTACTTAATAAAATGTTGCAAAATGTCCACATTAAAAACAATACTACAAACAATTAAACCCTTCCGTCGGCCAGTAGCACAAAAGGTCATTTGTAAAGACGCCACCATATTAACAGTGTACCTTCATAGATACTTATGTCGTTAAAAGAATTAAACACTTTGCAAGAGACAATTTGATTCTAAATGAGCTAGAAAAAAACCGGCCAAGAGCGTGTCGGACTCGCCCATGAAAGGGTTCCGAAGCCATTGTTTAAGTAGAAAAAGAAAAAAAAGTGTTACTCTGTTTACTTTACTGACGCGTGATTTATTTTCGTGTAAAGCCATCTAGTTTGTCATTAGATAACAAATCAATTTTACTGGTTTTTTCCGAAAATTCCGAATCAGGATTACGATCTCGTATGGATTTTCCCCCTCCACAATTCCGTTCGGTATCAAATCCTATACCAAGTAACAATCCTGATTCGGAATTTCGTATCTATGTGGCGGACCTTACTGTAGGTACTCACTTAGTTTTTTTCTGACTATATTTTATTGTTGAATGAAATTATAAGAAATATAACGGCATCATCGTGGAAGCGTAAGATGCTGCAACCAGGGTCATCACCAAACGGTGTATCAATTATTTAGTTCTTACTTTCAATTTTTGTTCACCTTGTTTTAATCTTCTTTTGATTGGAAATGTTCTTCTAGAATTTTTCTACCTAAATTAATATACATGTTATGATACTGACAAAATTGTCAATATGATTGCTGTCCCATGCCTGTTAATAGTACATAAGTTAGAATATTGTCCTCTTCATTTATTTATGCCCGCACACACACCCCCACACACACACACACACCCCACCCAAACTCACACCAGCAATCACACTCACTCACACACATACACAACTAACATGTATTGTTACTATTTTAAAATTATTATTATTTTTTTTACTTTTAATTTTGTTTCACTTCTTTTATGAAATCACACAGTCTTTTCTGGATAACCTGGTTTGCATTTATAGATTCATGTTTTCTTTCTATTTCTACTCAGAACGTAATCATGTCCGGTGGTGGAGGCCTGGGGTTTGTTGCACAATTCCTAGATTCTAGGTTTTTTAAACAGACTCCAGTCTCCACAAAAATTTTTACACTAATTTTAAGACAAACCTTTGTATTCCTAACTTTGTGGAGATAATAAACTTTATTATTATTATTATTATATACTGTTTTACTTATGTACTGTTGGCATGTCTAATAATTATTAAAAAAAAAAAAAATTATTAGTACGAGAATTTAGCTCTATTGAACGACTACGACATTTCGAAATAATGTACACCAAAGAGTAAATGTTGTAAGTTATTCCGATTGTGTGAAGGAGCTAATGTTGGTTTGGCAATAGTGTAATGTATTGATAATGACCTTGAACAAATTGAGTATCATTTGGGGCCCATTTGCAGCATTTTTAAAAGTATGTTTTAACTTCAAGTGTTTGCACTTAAACATTTTATGTGAAGTTCCAAGCAAATAAGGTCAGCCTTCACAAACAATTGTAGTCAATAGATTTACCAAGAATCGACATCCGAAAATGTGCTTTTGGTACACTGTAAAGGTACAAATTATTTTGAGTTACATACGTATCTCACGAGAATCAAAAAAATATAACGCAAAATTCTCCAAATATCTGGATTTCTTTGCTAGGCTTATCCGCTGCTGGAGGAAGCAGCCAGCTCTCCTGTGGCCTGTACTCTCGACTAGGTGACTCGTTTTGCTTGCAGTCCCCATCGACCTAGGGTTTTTACCCCACAAGGCATAAATATGTAACCCTCCCGATATTAGCAGATACTACTTTTTCTATCTAAATGATAGATTAAGGCTGGATTCGACCAAACGCGAGTAAATTTTATTCTTAGATTAAGTCACCGGTTACTCTACAGTAAACTGATTTTGCGTTTTACCAACCACTAACCTATGTATAAGTTGTTTGATGCGAGATTAAATTTTACACTGCCATTTTTGACGGCATAAAGCTTATACCGAGACTAATGAAATGTCAATGTCACTTGACTGTGTTGATCTGATTTTAAAACCACAAGTGACTTTTTTTTTTGTGCCTATTACGCTTGACGGCGTACCTTTGCCAGTCTGCTCCGATTTTCGGTACCTCGGTTCACTTCTACAAAGCGATGGCGATATAGATCGAGACGTGAAACGCCGAATAAACTCAGGGTGGATGAAATGGCGACAGGTTACGGGAATGACCTGTGACTCCCGAATCCCCCTTAAGTTGAAGGGGAAAATATATAAAACCATCATAAGACCTGTCGTCATGTATGGCTCGGAGTGTTGGGCCGTTAAAGTGACGGATGAAAAACGACTGCATGCAGCAGAGATGCGAATGTTGAGATGGATGTGTGGGGTTACTAGAATGGACAAGATTAGGAATGAGTATATTAGAGGAAGTTTGAAAGTGGCTCCTGTGAATGAAAAGCTGCGCGGTAATCGGTTATCGTGGTATGGACATGTGATGAGAAGAGATGAGTGGCATATTACAAGACGAATGTTAAATCTGAATGTGGATGGCTGCATGAAGAGAGGACGACCAAAGAAAAGATGGATGGATTGTGTGAAAGATGACATGTGTAAAAAAGGTGTGTGCGCTGAAATGACGGCTAAAAGAGATGAATGGAGGAAGACGACATATTGCGCCGACCCCAAATAATGGGATAAGGGCAAGAAGAAGAAGAAGTGACTTTTTTTTTATTACCTCACATTGCAATAGATACAGATACAACTTACTCTTTCTTTAGGTGGATTCAGGAAGCTGCAAATATTATTACTTTCGAGAACAACTTTAGTATGGGTTTAGTATTGTAAACCAGAATTGAAGTTATTTCGGAGTACATACTGAGAGTAAAATTATTCCTAGTATAGTACTCTTATTAATATAATACTCTTGGAAAAATCAAAGTTTGGTCGAATCCAGCCATGCTATGTTATCTTAGTACAAACTAAGTGGAACGCTGATAGATAGCTTGAGACAGCCGGTCGTCTTTTTCAATTAATTTCCAATGGCTCCCCCTACTGCTAATAAGCGGCAACGACAATAATTCAGACGTCCTAAAATCCCAGGCGACATACCTATCTCCATCCAATACACATATTAATCTATGAATCCGGCCTAAGACTGAAATTCAGAAAACTGAAAAAGAAGGCCGATAATACAATGTGACACTGCCAGAAAAGGCTATATAATAAATAGTCACAAACTCACAATAAGAAATTCCTTTGTTTTACTTTATAGATTGTACAGCTTTAAGAGGATAGTACTCGCAGAGTGCCCAAGCGCGCTGCATACAAACAAAGCTAGATCGTATTTCGATCAATGAATTTTGAATAGATGTTAATCTGTGCCTGTATTTTATCAGATTTTCGTTCAATGTTAAAATTAATTTAAGATTGAAACTATACATATTAACTAAAATTTGACAATTAAACCACAGACACAATGATTAGTGTCTAGATCGTGTTTAAAATTTCAATGCAATTCCGTTCAATTACACTTTATTGCACACCAAAAACAGAACATAAATTTCATTGACTAATTCATAAATACCAAAAATTATAGCGAAAGTTGTTAAGTTTGATGGTCTGAAGCACCCCCTTAAGTAATACTAGGGTGTTTTGTTACACCCTATACAACGTGTTAATGAATTAACGCAAAACTAGAAAGTAGTTTGTTTAGAATCGAGAGCAGAATCGAATTATCATGGTTTCAACATAGGTAATTTTTTTCAAAATATTAAATAATTTGTTTGTAAAATTTTAAATTTACTTAACTCGATCTCAACCCACCGCTCGAGCACTCTCACCCTACTTACTATCAAAACAAGATTCTAAAAATGTATCCATGAGCACGCTAGCGTTTTCATTCATTGCTGAAATGATAACCAATCATTTTTGCCTCAAAACTTAAAATGCGAATAACTTTAAATTTTAAGTATCAAAATAATGAAATTATTGTTTCAATCTAATTATTTTGTTATAAATCAGTTGGGGTGTATGAGGTTTTGCGCTTATTCATTAACACGTTGTATAAGGAAAGTGACGTCATAACCTCGTATTTGCATACAACTCATGACGACGCGTCATACAAACACCTGTTTTGCATGAAAAAGATAGAAGATGATAAAAACGTTATTCAATCGCTTGTAACTTGTTTTATATTCGATTTCTATTGTTAGATATTAAATTTAGGCTTATATTTTAATTCGTTATAAGATATGAATTTCCAGGATCAGTCATTATCCCAATTACAATTAAAACTGTCGCTTGTGATAATTCAATTAAAGTCTTTGATTAAATTAAAATAGAACGGCGACGTTCTTGCATTACATACTCGAAAAATGGACCTGCTTATCATGCATCTTACGAGTGAAAAGTAATGCCGTGTGATTTGTTTTTTACTTTATGAACGATTTGTACAACGAGTAAAAGCACACGAAGGCATTTTTGTACCTTTATTCTCTTGTATATCAATCACACAATGCCGCTCGTATTGCAACTTAGGAAATTACGTGACGGGGGCTTAATTTATGAGGTCCACACGCTGTAGGCCAGTCACCTATCTTCCTGTTTTAATTTAATCAAAGATAAAACTGCAATCTGATGCTTATTTATAGTAGCCAAGGATGCTGTCACCACGTCGCAAATAGGGCCCTTCTTAATATGCTGACACTTTTTAAGGGGTTGATCAGACCGTCAAACTGAACAACTCTCTTTATGACACCGACATCGAAATCGCGAAAAAAAATTCTGCTGTTCCACACAAAACTGCAAACGGGACAGCTGATTTTTTTCGCGATTTCGATTTTGGTCCCATAGACAAAATTGTTCAGTTTGACGGTCTGATCATACCCGTGAAAAAGTGCCAGCATATTAGGAAGGAAGGACCCTGTATAAGCAAAGTCCACTACGGGAGTTTTTGACGCGCTCTCTGATTGGTCAATAAACTACCATAGTGAACTTTATTTTTTTATTCTTGCCAGCAAAATCTACTGTCGGAGTTTTCCCGTAGTGGGTTTTGTCAACAAAATCTACTATCGGATTTTTGAAGACGTTCTCTGATTGGTCAATAAACTCCAATAGTGGTCTTTGTCAATATCTACGATCGGAGTTTTACCGAACTTACATTAGATATATTTTTCCTCATTATACCTGAAAATGATTTTATTCCTCCATCATCATCATCATTTTCGCACACTTTACTTGTTTTCAAAGAAAAACATATGATACGTCGTTATTTCCATCATAATCTTTATTATTACATACTTTAATATTTATTATTACGTACTTATTTTAAAAAGAAAACTAATTTTATTCTCTCGCTAGACATCCCATTACATTATTAAACTCAAATGTTTACTTAAGGCGTATCCGCCCGGGAGCACGACTCTCCATACTAACGATGTGAACGAGCGCGTCGCTCCGGCTCCGTTCAGAATTTAGCCGTTTTCATTGAAAAATGAGATGATTTGATTTTATACGAATTTTCATAAAATAAGAAAACTAAATCATTCTAGGTTGTATTGTGAATCCTTATTGTAAATTTTCATTTTCTTCCGATCAAAAGCGCTACAGTAAAATGGTTACCACAGGAAAAAAAGGCATGACTTCATATTCCTTTTTCATTCAGATTTATTAATTAAAAAATAGATTTCGAGAAAAACCAAATCACTTCTCATGTCCTGTATATTGTTCAATCTAGTTTTATGCTTAAAAAGTGTCAAAGTTAATTTATAAAATGGTTACAAAGTTACCAAATTTTACGGTAAAATCGGGCAGTAGAGCCTTAAATGCCTTAAATTTATTAGTTTATGATTATTTAACAAAGAAAAACAGGTTTTCCAATACGTCAGTATAATGTTCACATCAAAGACGTCATGGAGTATGTTTGTTTACCACATAGCTATGTAGATAGATAGGTATAGATAATAATAAGTACATTACATAAGCATAGCAATGTCATTAACATTTTTACGTAAGAAATTGCTTGTACCTACTTATTGTTCCATTAGATCGGAATGTTTACACTACGGATGTTTTCTTTATAAGCTTTTTGAATAACACTAGAATTTACCCGCGACTTCATCCGCACAAAATACAACGTGTTAATGAATAAGCGCAAAACCTCATACACCCCAACTGATTTACAATAAAATAATTAGATTGACACATTAATTTCATTATTTTGATAGTTAAAATTTAAAGTTATGTATGTATGTATGTATACGCTCACGACTATATTCCCCGAGGGGGTAGTCAGAGATGTTCTGAAATCTCAGAGCATCCACTCCACTATATTTAAAGTTATTCGCATTTTAAGTTTTGAGACAACAATGATTTCTTCTTATTTCAGCAATGAATGAAAGCGCTAGCGTGCTCATGGATACATTTTTAGAATCTTGTTTTGATAATAAGTTGGGTGAGTGTGCCCGTGCGGTGGGTTGACAGCGAGTTTAGAAAATTTAAAATTTTTCAAACTAAGTATTTAATATTTTGAAAAAAATTACCTATATCGAAACCATGATAATTCGACTCTGCTCTCGATTCTAAACAAACTACTTTCTAGTTTTGCGTTAATTCATTAACACGTTGTATATACCAGATTTTATGTCACATCATATAAGTTATCAAACAAAAAAGTTGCATCAAATCGGTTTTGTAGTTTTTGCGTGATGCTGTTACAAACATACAAACAAACAGACGGACAAAAGTTCTAAAAGGATTGATTTCGAGTCAGGGATACCTAAAACCTGTATCGTAATCTTTTTCTTGTAAATATCTTCAATGTACAGACACACTTCTGTTACAGTTTTATAACATTTTAGTTTAGATGTACAGGTTTAAAAAAAAAAAACTTAATATGCTGACGGATTTCAAAGAGGATAATCAGACCATAAAACTGAACAACTTTCTCCATGGGTCCAAAACAGAAATTAAAAAAGACTGCTGTTCTCATTTAGGTCGAGAAGCATTTGATTTTTTCTATGGAATAACCATTTCTTTCACGATTTCGATTTTGGTCTAATAAAAGTTGTTCAATTTGTGCAACAGATTTAATTTGACACCCTGTATTGTCTGTAACAGAACATGCCTTCATGATCCAGCTTAATATGCTGACGGTTTTTAAAGAGGATGACCTGACCGTCAAACTGAAAATCTTTCTCTATGGAACCAATGTAGAACTCTAATAAAAATCTGCTGTCCCAAACAGTCGGGTCGAGTAAGCGAGGAATAGCTGTATTTTTACCCGACTGCGCCAGAAGGAGGGTTATTTCAAATTGTCTAAACTACCTCTTTTAATACAACTAGGGTATTTTGTAACACCTTGTACAGGGTGTAACAAAGGTGTGTGGGAGGTGCTTCAGATCATCGAACTGAACAACTTTCACTATGGAGCCACAGTTGAGAAAAATAAAACAATCTGATATCTCATACAAACCTGCAGTACTTATTCGACTCAAATGTATGGGACATCAGATTTTTTTTCCCCGACGTTGGCTCCATAGTGAATGTTATTCAGTTTGATAGTCTGAAGCACCTCCTTAAGTATTACTAGGATGTTTTGTTACACCCTATATACAGGGTCCAACTTAATATGCTGACACTTTTTAAGTGGATGATCAGACCGTCAAACTGAACAACTTTCTCTATGGGGGAAAAAAAATCAGCTCATCCATACAAAACTGAAAACCTACTCGAGCCAGGTAGGTTTTCAGTTTTGTATGGATGAGCTGATTTTTTTTTCCCCCATAGAGAAAGTTGTTCAGTTTGACGGTCTGATCATCCCTTTAAAAAAGTCAGTATTTTAAGAAGGACCCTGTATATGGTTCCACAATAGGCTCTTAGCGAATCAGTAAAACTAATTTAAAATTTTGAGTGAAACTTAAAATTATAAAGTAAAATAAATATACAAAATGCTTTTAAATTGTCTTTTGACCATCAAATACATTTTTGAGTAGAACTTTTTGCATAATGTAGGATCTACTTAAAAAAGTAATTTATAAAATGATCCGTTATGAACAAAGAAAAAAGCCGGCCAATTGAGGTTCAAACTCGCGCACTAAGGGTTCCGTACAACCAAATTCCCAAAAAAAAAAAATCGCTAGAATATTTTGTGCATACCCGATACACAAATAGCCAGTCTTTTTTTTAATTTCTGTATTAAAATCCATAAAAGTACTTTTGTTAATTCTTTTAATCGAAAATACGACACACGCACGCATTTTTGGGAGGGCTGAGCAATCGAGTTTGAGCTCCATTGAAAATATTCGTCCTATAGCCCCTTAATATTGAGACAAAAAGGTGATTCATAACATGATCATAAAATATAGTCATAAGTTAGGTAGGTACCGACTTATTATAGTAACATTGACATTAGCACACCTGACTAACTATTATTTTAATTAATTCACATTATCATAGCTACTTATAAATTAAATGGGGTTGTCATTTGTAAAATGCATTATTAATATCTACCTAGTGTCCACAATCCAATGTCAGGTTTATATCTAACGAGCTTTTACCCACGACTTAATCCGCACAAATTATATACCAGATTTTAAGTTAAATTATAAGCTTTCAAATAAAAAAAGTTACATTTAAATCGGTTCAGTAATTTTTGAGTGATTCTCGAATAAACAAATAGGCGGACAAAAAATCCAAAAAATGTTGATTTGGAATCAGGGACACATAAAAACTCGTTCAAGCGTTTGGTGTCCATTTCCTAAAATGCCTTCTTCGAGATTTGACAAGTTCTGGATTCGACCACTTCTTGGTAAGACCAGTTCTAAGGAGGGCCATTTCTGGATTTTACCTACCTACATAGGTAAATATTTAGGGTTCTTCTTAATATTATGCTCAAACGTTTTTAAGGGGATGGTCAGACCGTCAAACTGAACCACTTTCTCTATGGCACCAACATAGAAATCACGAAAAAAAACAGCTGTTCCATACAAAACTGCAAACCTACATGAGCCAAATGTATGGGAAAGTAAATAATAGGTATAACATTCAAGTTAATTTTTTTCAAACAAAGAGTTGCTATTTTTGTTAACAGGGTGAAATTGATGTCATTAGCAGCCCATCAAACTGAACAATTTTTACTATGGGATCAAACCGATCAAAGCAAAAAAAAAGTTTCATTCATTTTAGTCGAGTAGGAATTGCAGTTTAGTATGTAACAGCGGATTTCTTTTTACTTTGATCGGTTTGCTCCCATAGTAAAAGTAGTTCAGTTTGATGAGTAGACAGGGAAGTAGAAAAGGATGCTAATGATATCAATTTCACCCTGTAAATAATTATATAGAAAGGAATACATGTCATATCCCTTAATAATTAACATAAACTGGAGCCTTAAAGTAACACGGCTCTGATGGGAGCCGTGTTGCATTTAAGAGGATATGTGAAAAAAATAGGATTCTTCAAAGCATCAAATATCATGAAGTACTAACAGAAGGAGTAGGTATGATTTGCGGATATGTGTAAATTGAACATATAATTGTAGCTGATAAACTATACAGACAGGGTGTAAGGAAAAGTATCATTAACCTTTAAACCACTTACTCTACCCATCAAACTGAACAACTTTTCCTATGGGAGCAAACCTGTCAGAACAAAAACACAGCTGTCCCATACTAAACTGCAATTCCTACTCGATTCAAACGGACGGGACAGTAGATTTTTTTTTTGTTCTGACAGGTTTGCTCCTATATGAAAAGTTGTTCATGTTTGATGGGTAGAGTATATGGTTTATAGGTTAATGATACGTTTCCTTACACTCTGTAAAAGCGAAAAAAAAACAAAGCGCTTTTTTTCCATTTCCAGTAAATTTTCGTTTTGCAGTCGGCGTTTTTGTTTTTCTTTATAATTTTATCAAGCTTTTCTTCTAGATAGATCGCAATGATACACACAATATTTACTATGATCATTAAATTGACGTTTCACCGTTATTAACTTGACTATTCATAATGATCAATTTTCAACGACTAATTAGGTAACATAATTAATTTGACGGCGGAATTTTTACATTCCAACTTTAATATATAACGATAACGACAATTTAATTGAGATTAATAGATATTTAATCGAAAAAAATTCCATATTAATTCTATTGTTTAAACTTACCGTTCATTTTGAAAAATATTTATATCAGTCCCAGCACACATAAACTGAAGTATTCGGACCACTTTTAATATTTTTTGATCACCATCAAAAAACACTTCGACCACTTATTAAAAAGTCCGGTTTACTTGAAAATATTTGATTTTTGGAACTGACAATTCGTTTTGAAACACGCAGGTTGCTCGAAACAGCGGAAAGCTGCGTGCAAATCACGCGCGCCCGCGCCTCTCGTATGATCAGTACAGAATGCAAAGAGCTGCGTGAGCGCAGCCATAATAAACAATCGGTTGTCGCCACTCTTAAGGGTATATTACCGTTGGCGCGCTCCATACAAACGAAGTCTAGTGATACTTTTAATACTAACCAATTAAACTCAATGAAATTTTGCAGAAACAATCTAGAAACAAATATTTATGCTTGTATCTTAAATTAATCCTAGCATTTAAACGAAAATCGGACACGATACAAGCATAGAGATTTGTTTCTAGATTGCTTCCGCAAAATTTCATTGAGTTTAATTGATTAGTATTGAAAATATCCCAAGACTTCGTTTGTATGCAGTGCGCATTTACGCATTCGGAATAAACTTATCTTATCTGACAATAAAGATTCTGTTCAGTACCTACGTGATTGTAGTAGATTGATCTTTATCGATAACATTTGTAATAATGTTAACATTCTTTTATACAGGGTAAATTTTATATCACTGCGGATAACTTCAGCGTGTATTCTAATCATCAAACTGAACAACTTTCACTATGGAGCCAACTTCAAATCGCGAAAAAAAATTTGCTATCCCATACATTTGAGTCGTATAGGTTCTGCAGTTTTGTATAAGACAACTGATTTCGTTTTCGTGATTTCGAAGTTGGCTCCATAGGGAAAGTTGTTCAGTTTGATGAGTAGAATACATGCTGAAGCTATCCGAAGTGATATAAAATTTAGCCTATACAACGTGTTAATGAACAAGCGCAAAACCTCACATCCCAACTGATTTACAAAAAAAAAAAAATTATACTGAAACAAGAATTTCATGATTTTGATAGTTAAAATTTTATGTTATTTGCATTTTTAGTTTTGAGGCAAAACGATTTGTTATCATATTAGCAATGAATGAAAGCGCTAACGTGCTCATTTTAAGAATCTTGTTTTGGTAGTAAGTGAGTGTGCTCGCGCGGTGGGTTGAGATCGAGTTTAGTAAATTGTAATTTTTCAAACAAAAAATTTAATTTTTTGAAAAAAAAAAACCTATGCTATGGATAATTCGATTCTGGTCTCTATTCTAAACAAACTGCTTTCTAGTTTTGGTTTAATTCATTAACACGTTGTATATGTATTTTTAATAATTGTCGTGATAATGATTTCGATCATAATGATTATAAATAATTCCTCAACAAGGTTGAATTTATTCGGAGCTCTTCTTAAGAATTTCTATACTCCATTTCATATAGCAACGAAATTTTAAGGCTATTTTGAATTACAGAAACAGAGATTTGAAACACTTCCTCTCACTAATTCATAAAACAGCTTTAGTAACGTCCAAGATATTATGTCAGATAGTATATCTTTCTGATAAATTAATTATATTTTCCAATAAGAATTGGCCAGAAAGATATATAGGAATTGGAAAATCTTTTCGTCCTTATTTCAAATAAAATGTAGTCATCGTCAATACTAACTTATTAGTAGATAAAATAACTACGCTGTTCAGTTATTAAAAAGACATCGACAGAGGTCTCTCAGGACACTCCCTACCCCCACAAATTTCCTCACCCCCATTTTGGTGTAAGCGTGGTAGATGCTCATGGACGTGAACGTGGTGACAACGTGGTACGTGGTAGAGCCTGATAGTGGCGTATCATTGTCTACTATTTTATCTCCTATAAATACACAGTCATGTATGAAGGGAGAACTCCCGCTCTCGCATAAACGTAGACTCATCGGCATGTAAATCCTGTCCATCCTAACTTAGGGTGCTAAAACGTGGCCACTTACTGAGGCCCTATAGTCCAAGCTCAAGGTTTGCCATAGAGCGATGGAGCGCAACAGTCTAAATTCCTTTTCAAATAGCAACGAAATTTTGAGGCTATTTTGAATTACAGAAACAGAGATTTGAAACAACTCCTCTCACTTATTCTTAGAAAATCTTTAGTAACGTACAAGTTATGTCGGATAGTATATCTTTATGATAAATAAATTATATTTGCAAATATATAGGAATCGGAAAACCTTTTCGCCCTTATTTGAAATGAAGTAAGTTTATGTACGATTTGTAACACAATGACTTTTCGTTGAAGGAAAACATCGTGAGGAAACCTACATGCTCCAATTTCGAGGCATGTATTGTACCCACTGTCCATTACAAGTGGCGAAGGGTTCACTCCCCGTCACACGGACAGAGTTTCGGTACTAGTGAAACGTGGATGTTCTGAGGTTTCAGAATATCTTTGACTACCCCCTCGGGTGATATAGTCGTGAGCACAAAAACACATTTGAAGTAATACAAAATAGTAGAGCCTCGTGCAAGCCTGAGAGAACCCGATACGCGACCGCCTAATATCGCCGAATAAGTTTAATGTCTTTAGATTTCGAGAGCCAATTGTGAATTTGCAATAACAAAATATGTTTTGTTCTTAAATATCTTGGTCATCGTAATTACAACAGTTCGAAAACTCAAAAAGGAACGTTAATCGCAATTAAAGTTTAAATAGGCTTCCAGATGGGATTGAAAAAATTGAATTTTTTTTGTTTCCGACAAGTGTGCCATCAACATTTTCCTGGTGTTCATGAACAGTTTTGACATACAAAAACACCAGTAACAGGTTATGCACTCTTAAAAAGTCAAGGTCACTACGTCATGTCATGAGCCCACTTTGGTGAACGATAATTTCTTTAGTACGTATTGTGTCGCAGGAATATTGTTAAATCAGAAAAATTATAATCTACCTAACTATTAACATTATAATAGGAAATATTCACAAATTTCGATTTTCAGCTCACCGTATTCCCAAAGGATATTTAGATACATCACGAAGTTTCCGAGATATCTAACTTTGAAACATAGATTCGCGACGCGAGATGAACAGCGGCCGCCCGGGAAGTGTTGGAACGTGACGTCAAACGCAGTTATTTTGTTTATACGCTTTATTTTTTCTCAACGTTGGCTCCATAGTGAAAGTTGTTCAGTTTGATGGTCTGAAGTACCCCTTAAGTATTTAAGGTGTTTTTTACACCCTATGTAATCTTTTTTAAAATTTATTAGCAATTGTATACCTAAGTAGAAATACTTATGCTTAGGTATACCTAAGTAGAGTAGAACATTTCCAAAAAACAAGAATGTCACATTGTAATCATTACTGATTTTCTATTCATCGGGTCATTACAGATTTACATACATACATAATACTCACGCCACTATGCCACAGGGGTAGGCAGACCTACTACGGCTCGCCACACACAACAGATTTAATTTTTATTATATTGTTCGTAATTATCCTCTTCAGTAAAAGACAAAACATTGGAATTATAATCTTACTAGGAAAATCATAAAATAATGTATTTCAGAAAATTCCTGCAACATCATATTAAATGTACCCTCGCTTGGGCCTACTCGGTTTATTACTATGCGCATTTTTCGAGGCGTCCGGCCATCAATATTTTTAACAATGCTTTCAATGAATTAAACCTTGCTAGTTGGTTGCAAAACATTCAACATTCGATGTCAAGGAATTAATTGTTTCATTAGTACAGTGTAAGGTTTAAATCGATTAGTCAATGGGGGTCATCCTATACTTATAAAACGGTTCCTGACTGATAGATAACGCACGGTCTAAACCACCCAACATGAAACTTGGAATATCTTTCTATACTTATAAAACAGTTCCGTGACTGACTGAATGACTGAAAGACAAAGACAACACACAGCCTCTGAAGATAGAAGAACATGAAATATTTATGCTCTATAGGGTCCTTTTTAATATTCTGCCACTTTTTTACGGGGATGATCAAACCATCAAACTGAACAACTTTCTCTATGGGATCAATGTCCAAATCGCGAAAAAAATATCAGCTGTTGCATACTAAACTGAAATCTTACTTGACCCAATTGTATGGGACAGCTGATTTGTTTTTCGTGATTTCGACATTGATCCTGTAGAGAAAGTTGTTCAGTTTCATGGTCTGATCATCCCCTTAAAAACTGTCAGCATATTAAGTTGGACCCTATACAGGATGTAACAAAAAAAAATCCCTACTAATACATAACTGCTTTGGAGTCTAAAATACCCGTTATTTTCGCGATTTCGATGTTTGTGCCCTATAGAAAGTTGTTCAGTTTGACGGTCTGATCATCCCCTTAAAAGATTATCAGCATATTAAGAAGGACCCTGTATATAGGGTGTAACAAAACACCCTAGTACTTCAGGGGGTGCATCAGACCATCAAACTGAACAACTTTCAATATGGATCTAACTTCGCAATCGCGAATATGAATCAGCTGTCCCATACATTTAGTCTAGTTGGTACAGCAGATTTGTATGAAACATCAGATTTTTTCGCGATTTCGATGTTGGCTCTATAGTGAAAGTTGTTCAGATTGATGGTCTGAAGCACCCTCTTAAGTATTACTAGGGTTAGTTTGTTACACCCTGTTCTTTGTGGGTCGTTTAAAGAGGTGAATACTGAAAACAATCAAATTGTTAATTAAAAAGAGAAAAACAAGTTCTAAGTATAATCAGCTATACCAACTTTATTCATGCAAACATAATTTGAATGTTATTAGTTAGGTATCACAAACGAGGAAAAAGAAAAATTACAAAACCTACCTACCTATGTGTGTTATTGGTTTGTGGGCCTGCAATACCTACCTAATAACATTCAAATTATATTTGCACATACAAAGTTGGTATATCTGATTAATAATTATACTTAGAGTTTGTTTTTAGGGTTCCGTACCTCAACAGGAAAAAACGGAACTCTAATAGGATCTCTTTGTTGTCCGTCTATATGTCGGTCTGTCATAAGTTTGTCTTTCAATCCAAGTTCGGAGCTTACATACAAATACAAGCGTCAAACTTTGTGTGACTATAGAGAAATTCTAAAGTCTCTCAACAACAAAAACTGTGAGCCAATGAATTAATTCCTTTCATGCAACATTCGTCATTTGTTTGGTAAATACAAATCCCAAATATATTGTATGGTAGTACGGAACCCTCGGTGCGCAAGTCCGACTCGCACTTGGCAGGTTTTTATATATTTTTTGTTTTACGTTAGAGTATGCACTATAATTTACAACAAAGTTTGATGCTTGTATGTAAATATTAGCGGTTTTACGATAGTGCAAAAACAAATCACGTTTCTTGTAAGAGGATCCCTTTATTTTTAACCGATGCCGAAAAGGAGGAGGTTCTCAATTCGACCCGTTTGTTTTTTTGTATGTTTATTATGCGATTACTTCGCCAATTATAAATTGATTTAGATTTCTTTTGTTTTGTCTGGTAGGTCATACTTTAGAGGTGGTCCCATTTTAATTTGGTGAAGATCTTGTGAAGAGCTTCGGAGATAGACAATGGAACTAAAAATTTATAGCAAATCATCGGCGATTGAAATAAATGTTTCGTGTTGATGATCCCCTTGCATGTACAATGGATATATCAACCCAATATAATACCAACACTAAAAGTTTGGAAATTAAAAATGGTGGACAAGGTGGACCGACGACTTGGTGAATGCGGCAGGAAACCGTTGGATGAGGGCAGCGCAGGACCGGTCGTTGTGGCGATCCTTGCGGGAGGCCTTTAAGTCTAGCAGTGGACGTCCATCGGCTGAGATGATGATGATGAGATTACTTTCTTTCCTGGTTAAACATGTGTAATAATGATAATGAACGAATGACATTCATAATCTCAACCATTTGACTACCACGTATCGACAAAGAAGAGGCTTGAACTTTGACTAATTATTATAAGGACTAGCCTTGCGGTAGCATCTCCCCTCTGCCACAGTATAAGCACAATTGATCTTGTGCAATTACATTCAATTTTACACCTTATCACTAAACGAGACAGCCTATAATTGCGAAATAATATCTTCGAACTTAGAACGTTTGGGATTCACACGAGACTACTTTTCATGATTTTTAACATTCAAAATTAGAATCTAAAGTTATGGGGAATAAAATCCAAAGTCGCGGATTTCATGTTACCTCGCCCCCCGCAAAAAGTGGCTGAAATGTATGTTAGTAGAATTACACGCGTAACCAGTCCACATATAAATAGTCAAAGGGCGCAAAGGAGTAATTTTTTTGTAATATGGGAAATACAACACAAATTGTAGCATATAGTAGAGTACTGTCAAAAACATGTCAGAGCAAAAACAAAACACGTTTCTTGTAAGGGGATCCCTTTATTTTCAATACCCAATACTAAGCCACCAAGATTAGAAAGTATTGCTTGTAGCAAAATAGCTTTTAAATTAGGATATAATGCGTGATTTCAAATAGGTATGAGTAAAGGTATTGTCATTTTTTTAACCGTCGCGGCCCAATCAAAGTTTTGTATAATTATAATACTATAAAAAACAAACATATTGTAATAAACACTGATGTCCTAACCCGCATCGGAGCTGAGATATTTGACTCTAAAGGTTCATGAAAAAGTAACCAAAACCTTTAAAAATCAACTCATTTTCAATCAATCAATCGAAACATATTACGTACTCAGCAATAAATATACCGTAAAGAAATACAGAAGATACAAAACAAGGCGTCTTAGCGCTAAAAAGCGATTTCTCCCATACCACCTTAGAAGTTATTTGTACCTTAATAGCACAGCTCCGATGCAGTCTAGCAATGAATGTGATGTTTTTTAATAAATTTAGAACGGTCCTTTAAAAACCAATGTAAGTTTTATTACTGGCCGATCAACAAAAAAAAATCTACAACCTTACTCATACCCATTTACAAGAAGTTATCCACCTCTTCATAAGAATCATAGGTAGGTATATTATAAACATCATAACTCATCCCGTTCTATGTCAAGAATAAGTGACCACCAGTGCATTTTAACTGCGGTTAATTTTAACTGCTGAGCGTTACAATGCATATCATTAAAGTATCCTTTCGTAAAGTGAGCGGTTCTTTTGTCCTTCACATCTTTGAAGAGATAACAGAACATCCTGAGCCACAGAAAAACGCACTGTGCCTGAGCTCTAAATGTTGTCATGTCATGACATTGTTTCTTGTGAATACGACAGGGGTTTAATACACACGTTGTATAGAATCTTAAAAACCTTTTTATACAAATTCGATAACTGGAAAGCATAACAGTAACATAACAAAATAATTTCGAATTGGAAGAAGAAAGAAGGGAAATATCTTTTTCATTCGATTTACTGATCCATCCCTAATAGCAATGCAATTTTAAGGCTATTTTGAATTTGAAACACTTACTTTCAAATTCAAAATAGTTATTTTTAGAAAAGCTTTAGTAAAGTCCAAGATAGGTCGGATAGTATAATATTATAATTTGCTATTCAGAATTGGTCAGAAAGCTAAATGACCAGGAAATAGAGTGGGAACGTAGAGCGTTGTAGGTCAGAAGCAATATGCTCGCCCGTAGGTTTGCTCGTTGTACAGAAAAAGTTAAGATCACCCTCTTTAAAGCGTACTGTCAATCTTTCTACACTAGCAGCCTGTGGGTGAGATATACGCTAAGGCCTAAGTGCGTAAGAAAGTTGCATCACTGATGAGTAGAGTCCGCGGCAGCTCCAACGTCATCCTGAAGGTGATAGGAAGCAAGTTCGAGTGTCCCATCGCCAGTCATTGGTTCACACGTATGAGTAAATATAATATGTAGATAAACAAATTAAGTTTATTATTATTTTTCATGTTAAATAGTAAATTGAAAATTATTGTTATTATTATTATTTTTTCTTTTGAATTGTTACTAGTTATCTGTTGAAATCCTGGCATTTAATATAATTTACTAATATAGGGTGTAAGATGATATTATGGACTTACTAATAAAAAAATTATGGAACTTGTTATCCGAAATAAATATATATTGAATTGAATTGAATTAAATAGGAATCGGAAATCTTTTTGCCCTTATTTGGAATTAAGTATAGATAATGTTAATTTATTTGTAAAACAACGTCACAGGCCTGATCAAGTAAAATCACTCCAGGTACATAAATACGTGTATCAGTAAGCATAATAATAATCTGTCACTAAATACTATGCAGTAGGCCTATCATGAGTTTACACTGTAGTATACTACAGTAGTTTTACTGTAGTTTATTATAGTTTTTGTATTGAATTTCGTACAGCGCTCCTAGTGGTTATGTTGAGAACTAATTCTGTCATACAACAATGGCGCCCTTTGACTAATTATTATAAGTACTAGCCTTGCGGTAGCATTTCCCCTCTGCCACGGTATAAGCACAATTGATCTTGTACATTTACATTTAATTTTACACCTTATCACTAAACGAGACAGCCTATAATTGCGAAATAATAACTTCGAACTTAGAACGTTTGGGGTTCACACGAGACTACTTTTCATGATTTTTGACATTCAAAATTAGAATCTAAAGTTATGGGGAATAAAATCCAAAGTTACGGATTTCATGTTACCTCGCCCCCCGCAAAAAGTGTCAGAAATGTTTGTTAGTAGAATTACACGCGTAACCAGTCCACATATAAATAGTCAAAGTTGGCGCCACAAATACAGTAGTAACGTACCGTGAAAACTGTATGATAGCTGTAATTTTTTTTAGTTTAAGTACTTATCTTAAAACTCTTCAGATGACATTATATTTCTCACTCCCTAAGAACAAAGACTAAAGCTTGTCCTTGTTTTTATATAACTCCATAGAAAAATGTCGGTGTCGCGAATATTTACCTAATATACACGCCATACAAAACCTTCCGCGCAGCATTGTCAGACTTTTTTTACCAGGATGCTGCTCTAGGAGAGTTATGTTTTTCGAGTGTAGCCGTAGGTATGTATTTGTTCGTCTTTGTTAATGAACAAAATTTTGAAAGCTCAATATAGACGGGAACAACGCTGTGGCGTCATCTAGCAATCCCTAGGAAAATTCCTGTAAAAACGCTCGTGGTTTTACGCAGTCTACATAAATTGCCCACTGTGCTGTGCTGCCATCTAGCATTAATTTGCCTTACTAAAATGACAGTCTTTCTTTGCGAAACGGGTTTCTTCCAACAACTTGAGAGTTTTCCACGACTTGTGTACACTACAAGCAGGCATTCTCTTTGAATTTATGTGTTGCTCACAATTGACGGTAGGTGGAGGTAGTTTCAGAGAATCATTCTTATTATTATGGTAAAGGGTTAGTAAAGGTATATGAATAGATAATAATATAGTGTACAATTATTATCAAATCATATGGTAGAGGCACAGTATAAGAAAGAGTATCTAGTACTATACAACGTGTTAATGAATTAACGCAAAACTAGAAAGTAGTTTGTTTAGAATCGAGAGCAGAATCGAATTATCATGTTTTCAACATAGGTAATTTTTTTCAAAATATTAAATATTTTGTTTGCAAAATTTAGAATTTACTGAACTCGATCTCAACCCACCGCACGGGCACACTCACCCTACTTACTACCAAAACAAGATTCTTAAAATGTATCCACGAACACGCTAGCGCTTTTATCAATAGCTGAAATGGTAACAAATCATTTATGCCTTAAAACTTAAAATGCGAATAACTTTAAATTTTAACTATCAAAATAATGAAATTATTGTTTCAATCTAATTATTTTGTTATAAGTCAGTTGGGGTGTATGAGGTTTTGCGCTTATTCATTAACACGTTGTATACAGTATGGACACTCGCTTGGCGGGCGGATTGACCCCGAAGACCAGGTCTACCAGGTTCCAGGTGGGATGCTTCGGAGCTACGCTCCTACGCGTACCTCGGCCTTCGGTCTCGCGCTCAGCTTGGCCTGTAGAGGTACTATTTCCGCTGTAGTATACTTAAACTTATGCATTCTTTACGAGATTTTCAAAAAGCTAAAATGCACAGGATTCTATGGCGCGTGTAATAACGCGCTTAAGAATGAGGGCTTACTGCTAAAAAGTTTTTTAAATACCTACTTACTTAAGTACAACCAATTCGTATTAAATCAAGTTTTTGTAAGAAAAAAATTATGGTATCCTAATTACGTTACGGTTGCAAAGAAATAAAACCGGTCAAGTGCGAGTAGGGCTACTCGCGCACCGAGTGTTCCGTAGAACACCACCACACAACATATTAACTTAAAAAAAGGTGTGTTTTCTCCGGGACCTTGTTCACATTCTGTGAAAATTTCAACTGTCTAGCTATTACGGTTCAAAAGTTACAGCCCTAAATAGGTAGGACAGACAGACAGACAGACGGACAACGCAGGCTTATGAATAGGGTCCCGTTTTCATCCTTTAGGTACGGAACCCTAAAATACTTTAGTATTAGGTACCTACCGATTACTAAAATTAAAATTTTCCCTAGGACCGTTATAATCCGTAGACACCAACAAATTAGCAACAAGAAAATCACATTAAAACACCTCTGCAGCGTGACTGCACTTAGTTATTTTTCACGGCTGCAAAATAAGCTTTAACTAAAGTCCATTAGCCGGCCAACTTACTTAGTTCGGGTCCTCCAACTAAAAACAATTTGAAATGCGAAATAAAGTAGTGCTTCCATTTCCCGTCGGAAAATTCAAGTAAACAGCACTTAATCAGTCCTAATTCTACTTTTACAACGGAACACCGCCGCAAAATTTAATTTCGGCAATTTATTTTAATGTATTCGCCATTTTATCCACAGTATGGGACATTCGTGGCGGTTGAATAAAATGTTGTAACAAACGCCTTTGTAAAATGATTAACAATTTGTTTGTAACAGGTTATTGTCAAGAGCAAATTTGCAGGCGTTTTCGGGTAACATTTTGTTGTTTTTCTGTTTTCTTCACTTTGATACTTCGTTTTATATTTGTTTTATTATTACCATTGCTGGTATACATGTTGATTAACTACCTATGACAGAAATTTCGTCGTTTTTAGGGTTACGTAGTCAAACAAGGAACCCTTATTCTTTTGTCCATTCTGTATATCTGTCTAGATATGCCCCGTCTCAATAACTCGCTCATTTTTGCACCTATTGAATCGAAATTTGGCATGAAGACAGATACCCAAAACAGAAATGTAGTAGTTATGAAGAAAACTATTTTTTCAAACCCCCTTCCCATACAACGAAAGAGGGGTTGGAAAAATTTTTTTTTCATATAGCTTAAGGTGGATTAACTCTCAGTAGATGGCGTTGCACAAAAATAAATCGCGCTATCATTGTGTTTCAAAAATTTATCTTAGGTAAGATAAACAAATTAAAAGTTTTCTTCTTTTTCTTCTTTTACAATGACTACGGAACCCTATCGTGGGCAAGTCCGACACGCTCTTGGCCGGTTTTATTTGTATGTTCGTCAATATTAGTAGGTAGAATCTAAAGCGGTAAGACCTTTGATTAATAAAAAGGGTAAGACTCCAGAATATGTTTTCAGATTATAAAGGGTCTTTTTTAATATGCTGACGGTTTCTTTAGGGAGATGATCAGACCATCAAACTGAACAACCTTTCTCTATGGTACCAATATCGAGAAAAAATATTAAAATATCTACTGTTTCATACAAAACTAAAGAACCTACTCAACTCAAATGTCTGGGGCAGGAGATTTTTTTCGACATTATTGTCTCAAAGTTGTTCAGTTTGATGGTCTAAACTCTCTAAACCAACCCTTTAAATATAACTAGGGTATTTTGTTACACCTGTATAATAAATACCTATACTTCATTTCATATAGGGACGATTTTCCGATTGCTATAGCTTTCTGGCCACTTCTGATTTGCAATTATAATTTATTCATCAGAAATATACAGGGTCCTTCTTAATATGTTGACAAATTTTTAGGAGGATGCTCAGACCGTCAAACTGAACAACTTTCTCTATGGGACCAACAACAAAATCGCGAAAAAAAAATCTGCTGTATGGGACATTTGGCTCGAGTAGGTTTGCAGTTTTGTATGGGACAGCAAATTTTTTTTTCGCAATTTCGATGTTGGTGCCATAGAGAAATTTGTTCAGTATGATGGTCTGAGCATCCCCTTAAAAAGGCGTCAGCATATTAAGAAGTACCCTGTACAGGTAATATCCGACATATCTGAGACGTTACGAAAGCTGTTCTAAGAATAAGCGAGAGGAAGTGTTTCTAATTTCTGTTTCTGTAATTTAAAATAGCCTTAAAATATCATCATCCTGGGCAAAATTGCTTATTTTAGTTACGAAGCACTCTTACACTTTTCTTCTTCACGTAACAACAGTTTAGTTGTAAGTACAGACTCGAGCTCTGCTAGACAAGCTGTTAGAGAGTTGAGAGACTATTATAAAACCTCTTTGTGGCGAATAGTTCGGCGTGATTGAATCGTGAGCTGATAAAGTTCATAGAACGCTCTAGAATTATATCCTATCCTATCCTTCATGCTGATATTGTAAATGTAATTTGGATTTGACGGTGTTTGGATTTTTGTAAGTTTGTATGTTTTTGGATTAATCACGCATAAACGGCTGAACGGGTTTTGATAAAATTTGGCATACTGATAGAATATGTTCTAGATTGACGCATTTATTATACTTTTTATAGTCCACGCAGACGGAGTCGCGGTCAACAGATTGTAAATATATAAAATCTATAAAAAAAACGAGATTTTTATGTTGGTGCTATAGAGAAACATTCCGTACATTGAATTTTACCCGACTGCCCCAGAAGGAGGGTTATGTTTTTCGATTAATAAACCTACATTGTTCGTCCGTCCATCCTACCTATTTAGGGCTGTAACTTTGGAACTGTAATAGCTAGACATTTAAAATTTTCACAGAATGTGCGTGCGTTTTATGTGCGAATTTGCTGTCAAATAAGAAGCTAAAAATTAAGGGGGATCCTCATACAAGAAACTAGTTTTAATCAACGTTTTTTCTTCTCGCTCCATCGTAAAAACGGTAATACATTAAAGCGTCAAACTTGGTGTGATTATAGAGCAAACTCTACAGTAACAACAAATAATAAAACCGGCCAATTGTGAGTTGGTCTCGCTTTAAATGTCCCGGAGAAAACAACACTTTTTTTCTGGTGGTGTGGTACGGAACCCTCGGTGCGCGAGTAGCTAGACTTGCACTTGACCGGTTTTATTTTTGCCTATCAATCTTAATTGGTTAGTACCATAGAATTGGTATGATAATGGTTACTAAATAATGGAGGTGATGAGGGCGCTAACAATCTTTTGGCTTTGCCATATACAGGGTCCTTCTTAATATGCAAACACTGTTTTAAGGGGATGATCAGACCGTCAAACTGAGCAACTTTCTCTATGGCACCAACACCGAAATCGCGAAAAAAAAAATCAGCACTTCCATACAAAACTGCAAACCTACTTGAGCCAAATGTATGGGACAGCTGATTTTTTTTAGCGATTTCGATTTTTGTCCATAGAGAAAGTTGTTCAGTTTGACGGTCTGATCATCCTCTTAAAAAAGCGTCAGCATATTAAGTTGGACCCTATAGTTAAGTATAACATCCGGGATTCGTTTAAAATTCAACACGAATAAACGGTGAAAAGGTAAACTTTTATTCGACAACGCAAAGACAGAGATAAATGGTCCAAAACCATCACGGAAATGGATTAGCTTTTTATCAACAACAAAGGCCCAAAAAGGTTCCTATAACAAATTAATAAACGGAACCATCACCTCTGACCCATTCGCTCATTTGTATCGACTACCGAATGGTCTAGCATGGCATCGCAACATAAAATTGTCGCACCATATCTTTCTTTCTATTTACGCGAGATAAAAGACGAGATGGAGCCCGATAGCACAGTCGGTAGTGAACCTGCCTGCTATGCCGAGGGTTGCGGGTTCGAATCCCGTAATGGACAAATATTTGTATGATGAATATGAATATTTGTACCCGATTCATGGACGTTTCTATCTATATATGTATATTTATGTACATATGTATTATGTATTATCTATATCGTTGTCTAGTCATCATAATACAAGTCCAGGCTAGATTCTGGTACTTTCAATGTGACTAGATAATTTGTGTGACAATGTCCAAGATATTTATTTATTATATTGCCTATCATGCCACTCCCGAGAAAACGACAAAAATCGAGACGTGCCTCGGTCTTTGTTAATTTTTGTATGTGAAAGCGAGCGCGCGTGACGGTTTTCTCGTTATGTCGCTTTGTTGTGTGTTGCATGTTAGCCCTACAGGGCCTCTTTTCATCCAAGAACTCATTTACAAGACCCTCTCCATTATTCACAAAGTAATTTCCACGATAAGGTATACTCAGATGATGAATTTAGTTTTGAAAACGACTCGACCTAAAGTCGAAATTTAATTCCCGATTCGCATTTGGTCGACATTGATGTCGGTGAAATAGAAATTTCTCTAAAATGTTGGTGTTCTAATTGTAAATTTAATTGAGTTTCTGAAAACACATTCTTGATGTTCGTTTTATGTTACAATAAAGGATCGCCTCAGGGTAGAGTTACAGAGTTAATTTCTTAAGTATTGTTTTGTTAACGAGTTATTAACGTAAATTTTATGCAATCATCCTATTTTTGGAGTTTGTTATGAAACGATTTTAAAGTTTTACAATTTTCGGTGTATCTTCTCTAAAGGTTCGAGGTATAAAATTATTGGGAAAAAAATTATGTTACTAACGTGGTTTGTGAAGCTGCTGCGACATCTTTATGTTAGGATAGTGGTAACTAAAAAGAACACATTTTCTTTGTGATTTAATCCTTTTTTTTTGTCCCTACGGAACCCTAAAAATGAGGTAGTAATTGAGATGAGGCTTACAAACAGACAGAATGGACAAAATAAATACTACAACTTAGTTTATAGTAGAATATCTTATTGTTTCTGTTTATTTACCTTATTTTCCTAAATTGTCAAGATATCTTTGAAGGAAATGAAAACGCGGATTTTGAGTTTACCCAAAGTGACATGAAATAAATATAATTTTACTTTCTCAAGATTCAACTTTTGCGATTAAGTTCATATTTCATTCTCAAATTGTTCAAACTTTTCGGCTTGCCATTATTACAAGTATTTTTACGCCAAATGATGAAAACAGGCACAAAAGAGCAATAAACTATGTAAAATTAGTTTTTTCTACAGGGTTTTTCTTCATATGCTGCCGGTTTTTGAAGGGGATGATCAGACCATCAATCTAAACAACTTTTCCTGTGGGACCAAGATTGAACTCGCGATAAAGTAGTCTGCTTTCGAAGAGAAATTTAAGGGTATATTAATACCGTTGGCGCGCTCCATACAAACGAAGTCTGGTGATATTTTTAATACTAACCAATGAAAGTAAATTAAAATATTTTGAAAAAATCAAGAAACTAATCTCTATGCTTGTATGTTGTCAGATTTTCGTTAAAATGTATAGTTTTAATGTTATCGTGCCTCAAAGATTTCCATACAAATCTTAAATTAATCCTAGCATTGGAACTGTATATTTTAATGAAAATCGGTCAACATACAAGCATAGTGATTTGTTTCTTCGTTGTTTCTGCAAAATTTCAACGACTTTAATAGCTTAGTATTGAAAATATAACCAGATTTCGTTTGTATGCAGCGCGCATTAACGCATTCGGAATTAACTTCTCTTAAAAGGACCCTGTATACGAAATGTCTATAGATAAAGAGAAAAGATCAAAAACGATCTAAACAGATTAAATTGCCTATTCAGCACGATAAAGCAAAACTTACAATGTCCTCCGTTTAACAGCTACAATGCACTGGAGATGACATTTTGAGGGCAGTTAATAACGTAGCCAAGTTTCTAAAGCACCCAGTTACTAAGCTATCTAGGACATAGTGTTGTGGAACTTAGTTTAGTGCCCGTCTAATTTAGTGCTCGAAACTTCATGTAACAAGTTATTGTTACCGTAGGAACAGTTTAGAATTGATTTTTAGTTTGATTTATAATAGGTAGAGTTTTATTCTAAGTGACGAAGGCAAATGATTTGCCTGTTTCCTATGTCTACTTACACGTTAATTTGAAGGTCCAATGGCTCGGTTGGGAGTGAACCTGCCAGCTGAGCCGAGGATCGCGGATTCGAATCCCGTAAGCAGCAAATATCTATATGGTGAAAACTAATGCTTTTATCCATGTATCTATAAAATATGCAGGGTCCTTCTTAATATGCTGACACTTTTTTAAGGGGATGATCAGACCATCCAATTGAACAACTTTCTCTAAGGCACCAACATCGAAATCGCGAAATAGATTTTTTTACGCGATTTTGATGTTGGTCCCGTAGAGAAAGTTGTTCAGTTTGACCGTCTGATCATCCCCTTAAGAAAGTGTCAGCATATTAAGTTGGACCCTATATATATCGTTGTTTCATCATTATACAAGCCCGTCGGACTAGACACTGGCTACTTTTAGTAAAACTTGAGAATCTGTAACAATGCTTAAGATGTTTTTTTTTCATATATCTCATTTTCTAGATTTATGGATTAAATTGTCGGCCGTCACCAACGACGCAATCATTTTTTTCAACTTCTGAATCTCATGCATAGGCGTCAGAAAAGATCAGCAACGATCAGGTTGCTTTTGTAACGTCATATATAATTTGTTTATGATAAAAGAAAATGGAAGAGTGAACGTTAAAGAATCGGGTCGGGCCACAGCGCAAAAATGAGCTCAAATCGCTTCAATACAATTTTTAAGATCTATCTATCGCACGTAGTAACTTATTATTAATCTGTGCTATCGCATACTACGCCAGGCCAAAGCGGGTCGCATTATTGCGCGGCGGATTTCCGTCCGTGCGATGCGGCACGCTCGCCCCGATGCGGCTCGTCGGTGTCGTAGTGGGCCATACCAAGCAGAACTTTGTACAACGTCTGTAATATTACGTCAAACCGTTGCGACTTGGCACGCTCTAGTGTGCGAAGAACCTACGCATTTTCCGCTGTGATTATTAACGCGGACATTGTCTTGTCATGCTGATGGTCGAAATCATGCAATGCAATGACATTCTATACACATCAAGTCTTACAATAACAAAACTCAAAAAATGGTACAAGTCTCTAATGTCACCTTAGTATGCTTCAGTTGTGCTTGGCTGTCATACATTGCCGCTGAAATTTCACACAATTCCAGTCTTTACAAATGTCTTCGGTCACTAGGCAGTAATGTAAAACAATTAAGCACACTTTTGTGGTCCAGTTAACAGCGCGCTGATCCGAAGTCCTTGTGTATAGAATCTCATTGATGCAATGAGTTAAACATTGTTACTGAAAACTATATTCTCGAATTCGCCACGTTGACGTACTTTCATAAAATCGTGCTCCCTTCATTCACAGATGATAAAATAAATTAAACTTGAAAACCATATTTTCACTTCAGACTCACTTCACTTATGTCCATCGAATTCCCTTCAATTTTTTGCTATCGATATAATATTTAGAGGGGGAAATGACAGGATATCGCTGATCACTGTCCCTCTGACGGGTTTGACAAGGGTCTTCGTATCAACAAACTCTCATTAACGTCAAAAAGACCCGTTTTCCATCGAAATTTTCCGTGATTTGGGGAAAACAGGATTTGCCAAAAAAAAACATCACGATTCACGACCCTTGACGGTCGATAAACTAAAAACATTTTAATGTGTGTTTTGTACCATGTTACATGTTTATAATATACCTGACCTAATAATATTAAATTGGAACTATCATCAGCACGTCGATTTCTGTAACTTCTAAATGAAAAGTATAAACATAATTATTGTTACAAGGTATAAAAAAACTCCAAGTAATATTTTAGGGAGTAATTTTATCTTTAGACCATCAAACTGAGCAACTTACACTATGGAGACAATGTCGATTTTATTTTTAAATCTGCTGTCCCATATTTGAGTCAAGTAGGTACTGCAGTTTTAATTGAATCAGCAGATTTATTAAAATCTATTTTCCATAACCATACTGAAAGTTGTTCAGTTTGATGGACTTAACCACCCCTTTAAATATTACTAGGGTGTTTATTATACCCTGAATATTCGTGCACCGCCTCATATACCCTTCCATAGAAACTGTCAAAATGTATTTTGTATGTAAGAAGAAAATAAAGATTATTAGGTATTATTATCATTTATTAGGTACATATATTTTGGAATTAGCAATTTTCATACTATTGAATATACAAATGCTGAGATGAGACATAAAGATAAAATAATGCGCTGCATTTGGACAGACGGACGGACATGGCGAAACTATAAGGGTTCCTTGTTGACTACGGAACCCTAAAAATGATAATGTTGGGCCATATAAATTAGGGCATTCAAACGCTCTGAAAAACATAACATATTTTTAATATTGACAGTCGACACAATGCATGCTCCGAAATGATACTTACACCGAAAAATACTATAAATATACTATGGCGTATGAACTAAATTATTTTAAGAAACGATTCAAGCTAAAGTTATTTTATCACTTATTACACAGTCGATCATTAAAATATAACAAAGTTGACGATAAACTCAAAGACCAGAGACACAAAAGGCTTTTAACAGGAGAAGTCGACAAGTCATTGAACTTCACAGCTGTCATTGAAATAATTTCAATGATGTAAGAACTTGGCTGCAAGTTTTTGCTTCAATACCTTTTAACTTAATTAAATGAACCATAAGCCTTTTATAAAGTGTCTGCTATATTTATTTATATTCTTATGTATGTACCAATAACGAAAAACCTCGTGAAATGTACTCTTAATCTTAACAAATGTATTTATCTACACTTCTACATCTACACTAATATTATAAAGAGGAAAGATTTGTACCTATTTTTGTATGTTTGTATGTTTGTAATGAATAGGCTCAAAAAGTACTGGGCCGATTTAAAAAATTCTTTCACCAATAGAATGCTACATTCTTCCAATTTGACATAGGCTACATTTCATTTTGAAAAAAATAGGGATCCTTGGTAAAATAGACAATTGTCTACCCCGTGCGAAGCCGGGACGGGCTGCTAGTGATTAATATAATGTGAGCAGTCCATTAGCAATGTACAGTACGATTTAAACAGGATCCTTCTTAATATACTGACACTTTTTAAAGAGACGATCAGACCATCAAACTGAACAACTTTCTCTATGGGACCAACATTGAAATCGCGAAAATAAAATCAGCTATCCCATACATTTGTCTAGAGTAGGATTGCATTATTTATGGAACAGCTGATATTTGATTCGCGATTTCAATGTTGGTGCCATAGAGAAAGTTGGTTAGTTTGATGGTCTGATCATCTTCTTAAAAAAGTGTCACCATATTAAGAATGATCCTATGTAGGTATAAACTAAGGGTATAAATAAGTAAATAATCTAGTCAGTATAGTAGTAACTTATTATTATTAGAGGTCCCAGTTAGAGTACTAGAACCTAGTCTAGATTTTTATTAGAACTACAAAGCAAATTAGAGCTACAATAGGGTAAACTTTTTGTTAGTGCAGAAACATTAATCAATAGGTTTTCAGTAATCAAATTCTGCGTTTTCCCCAGTTGGTTAGGACATTGCAGGCAGAATCACCTGATTGTCTGAAAAGAAAGATGATTCCGTGCTTCGGATGGCACGTTAAGCCGTTGGTCGCGGCTACTACCTCTCGTGGTAGTAGTCGTTACATAAATACCACGTCAGAGGACGTAAGGCGGTCTGAAAAAACTCAAGCCACCAGGGCTTGCCCACACGATAAGAAGAAGTAATCACACATCCTACTCATCAAACAGAACAACGACTTCTCACACTGACTAAAATGTATCCTGTGTTGTATTACACTTTTATTTAATAGATCTTTTCATTGTACTTATATTTCTAACAGGAGTAAAAATAAAGAAACGATGTATAAGGTTTTTATATTGCGTGGCACTGAACGAGGGACTTTCCTTTTAAGGGTGTATTTAGACAGTGAAACTAAACAACTTTCCCTAAGGAACATGGGCAGAATAACGAAAAAAATTTTTTGATCTCCCATAGAAAATAGATCGGCTGATCCGCTCTTTTGTATGGGAGGTTCCAACCCTCGTTCAGTGCCACCCAGTATAATAAACGAGTTTTTATCCATTGGAGTCAGACTCTTTTTACCCGCCTGCGCTAGAAGGAGGGTTATGTTTTTCGAGCGTATGTGTGTATGTATTTTTGTATGTCTACTTCTTTGGCACGCCCTAAAGCCTAAATGGCGTGATGGATTTCAACGTTTTAGGTGTCTTTAGATTCGTAAAAATTGTGAGAGTTATTTAGGGTATATTATTTCAAGATGGCGTCTGTGTATTAAAAAAGGTAGGGGATAAGTATAAACAATCTTTTTATTGTAAAAATTATAATATGGGTTTGAAATGAAACCTAGTAAATAGCAGATTCCAATAATTTTATATTATATACAACGTGTTAATGAATTAACGCAAAACTAGAAAGTAGTTTGTTTAGAATCGTGAGCTGAATCGAATTATCATGTTTTCAACATAGGTATATTTTTTCAAAATATTAAATAATTTATTTGTAAAATTTACTGAACTCGATGACAACCCACCGAACGGGCACACTCACACTACTTACTACCAAAACGAGATTCTTAAAATGTATCCACAAGCACTCTAGCGCTTTCATTAATTGCTGAAATGATAACAAATCATTTTTGCCTGAAAACTTAAAATGCAAATAACTTTAAATTTTAACTATAAAAATAATGAAATAATTGTTTCAATCTAATTATTTTGTTATAAATCAGTTGGGGTGTATGAGGTTTTGCGCTTATTCATTAACACGTTGTATATACAACGTGTTACATAGTTAACCAAAAAATAAATAAAATCCTTCATCGAAGCCAATTATTAAAAAATCCAAACTCTATTGTGACATCTGAAACATACTGTGACTTTTCTTTGTCCCCGTTTGCGATACCTACCTTATTCAAATAATATTTGCACAAACAAAGTTGGAATAGCTGATTAATTATTATAGAGCTTGTTTTTCTCTTTTCAGTTAATATTGTTTTCATTCAGTCGGGTTTTTTTGTTGTTCTTAATAATTAAGTTTATTGTCACCTCTTCATACTATTATATCGAAGACATAAATGTAAAATAAACGCACTCTCGAGAGCCTTTCTATCCGGCCAGCATCTTCGGGATCTTTGAGCCAGAGTTGCCCAGGGCAGTGTCTTTGGTTTAGTTAGTGATAGTCAGACGAAGCTTGCATTCGGATTAATATCTTGTGTGCTGCCATTGACGAAGCTTGTAGCGGATATGGATGAATGTGATTAAGATTTGACGAAGCCTGCGTTCCAGATTCGATTTGTTTGGTAAGTATATTGATCAAAATAAACAAAATAGATTTGATCATTATTAATATCAAAGTTTGGATATTTAGATGGATGGATGTTTGTCACTCAATCACGCATAAACTTCTGAACGGATTTGGATGAAATTTGGCTCAAATATAGAATATGTTCTGGATTAACACATATACTTTTTAAAGTTCACGTAGACGGAGTTGCGGGCACAGCTAGTTTTGTAATAAATTTACGTGGTAATAAACCATCTTTTCCCTTACATGTTTTAATTACGAATTAGGGTTACAAAAATACATCCATCGACTAGGCAACGACGGCGGACGGCTTCCCATACTAAATTTCATTTTTTTATGGGCCCGCCGTCGGTCGCCGTCGGTAAATGTGTCTCTACCCATAATCTTGTGGAGGAACTACTGTGGAAGGTTCCTCCGGTGAAAAGGGAAGATCTTCCGCCAGGCTAGGTGTGAAGCCTGGGGACCGGCCGTGGTCCAACAGATCTTAGTTGGACCTTGTATATATATCGAATCTCTGTGATTATTTCTCTTGCGCGATTCATGTCTTGTATACGATTGTGAACCTTATATGTAGCGGCTAACGGGTTACCAATGTGACGTCGCAAGTTGTCTTACGTACATATTTGCGAGTGCGACCGTAGCGCCATCTGTTAGCTTGGTTGCTATAACTTGTGGGTGTTGACATCTGTGGCAAGTACCCACAATCTCCTTTAACATGTTTTGCATAATATTTTCATTTAGTTAGTTTTCATTCTCAAAGACCTAAATTCAAGCTTAGGTATGTAACATTTGGAAGTAAACAAGTTTATTTAATACACGTCCAACCAAGAGCTGCAGTACACAACGCGAAACAATATAAAGTAACATAAATCTAAAGTTTCAAGTTAACACATAACAGGTTAAGCTAAAATCTGCAACGTAGTTCCAGAAATACGCTTCTACGCGATCACATAACATTTTTGAGGTGGTAACACACTAACAAGCGAGAAGGAACTAAAAGTGTTAACGTTAGTTCAAATCACAAACTTTGTAACGTTTCCTAACTTGTTTATTTCTGACAAGGAGACTTAAGGGTATATTACCGTTGTCGCACTACATACAAACGAAGTTTGGTTATATTTTCAATACTTACCAATTAAAGTAAATGAAATTTTGCAGAAACAATCTGGAAACAAATCTCTATTACTTTTCGCAGATGATCTTTTAAATGAAAGTTAAAGACGGAAAAAAGCTTTGACAGATAACGATTTTGCATTTGTCTGATGGAATCTATAACAAACATGTAATTTAATTTATCATTCAAACATATTGACATCGGTAATTATGAGAAGATAAATAAATTAGGTAAAGCCTGACCAGAAAAATAAAACCGGCCGAGAGCGTGTCGGACTCGCCCATGATAGGGTTCTATAGCTATTGTATAAGTAGAAATGTTTTAACCTATGTAATTATCTTACCTAAAAGAAGTTTTTGTAACAGAATGACGGCGCGATTTATTTTCTTGAAACGCTATCAGTTTGTCATTAGAGAACAAATCTATTTTACTGGTTTTTCTCCGAAACTGGTTGAGCTACAGCATCCGTTATAATTTTCTCTGAAAGTACTTACCTTAAGCTATATTTTATAACATTTTCAGATTTTTCACTCCAGTATTTTAGAAATATCTCGAGACAGAAGCATTATATCGATTTAGTTTTTATGGGAGTTTTGTTCCAGTGGACAATCCAACGACACCTCACTTGATTTAAAAAAAAAAGGATTATTCTAACCCCTCTTTCGTTCTATGGGAGGGTCGAAAAAATTGTTTTCTTCATAACTACTACATTTCTGTTTTTTTGTTACTGTTATCTGTCTTCATGCCGAATTTCGATTCAATAGGTGCAACAAGGAGCGAGTTATTGAGGCGGGGCATACAGACAGACAGATTGGACGAAAGTATAAAGGTTCCCTGTTTGACTACGGAACCCTAAAAACCAGCTTTGCGGGTGCTACAATCGAATATTTCAAGTACAAAAATTAGTTCCAATGACTATCCGCAACATGGCGAGGTGTTTTCCCCCAGCACTTATAAAGAATTGATGGACGTTTGAATGCTAATCAAGTGCTTGCGTGAATATCTTTCATAATACGCGAGACGAAATTATTGAGTTAGTGCGATCCTCAGTTAAAAATTACTTTAAGGGTATATTATTAACGAAAATCAAACAAGATACAAGCATAGAGATTTGTTTCTAGATTGTTTCTGCAAAATTACATTGACTCTAATTGGTTAGTATTGAAAATGTAACCAGACTAAGTTTGTATGGAGCGAGCTCCGAATTATATCCTCACACCCTATACCGTGAATATTAGATTTATTATTTATTAGCACAAACCAAAACGTGTGGCGAAAAGAGAACGAGGCCCGGTTTTTTAATAATACGAATTCCAAACACATCGTAAAGTATGTGCAATATAATTTGATATTACACACGTTTTCAGTACGACACTAGAGCCAGAGCTCTCAGGCTTCGAGTTAACATAAATCATTGCTTCGTAAATATTTGATCATGAATTTGTTAACAACATATTAACTGATCTGCCTTGCAAATACCTTGATACGCATGAATAATACATTTTGTGTATGTTAATTGACTTGATTTCTATGCCAAATGTTATCATTACGAGTCAATTTTGATTGGCTGTTATTGTAGATTATCTATCCATGGCCTAAATGATAAGGGAATTATACGAATAAAGCAAAATATAATATATACAGTGACCATCAGATATATCATAGCATATAAGGTGGTCAAATATTTCTAAGCAGTTCTTATTTTAAATAATTTCTTTACACATAACCAATCAAAAATATCGGATAGCCTAGAACATCAAATATGTCTACGCAGTCAGGGTGATCATAAACATTTGAGCAGCGTAGGAAAAACGACCGTATTCCGTTATAATTCATTTCAATTTTAAATAATATTGTAAAGAAATTATTGAAAAATGCTGTTCATATATTTATGACACAACACACGTTTAGATTTCATTGGTAACATTTACTGTAAGGAATTTATTGAAAATTAGCACTGCTCAGAAATATTTTAACACCTTGTATGCTACGATATATCTGATGGCGACTGTACTGGAAAAAGCAAGTTTACTGGGTACCATTATGTTCCCTCGAAAGTCAACACACATGGAAAAATATTGAGTAGTATATTCACAACTATTCATTTTATTAGATTTTACTAGAAAATAGTTGAGTTTACTAGAATATTTGTAGTGATAAATTAAATTCTGATAGATTTATCTAAAATCTCCATATAAAAACACATTTTCTAGTAAAATAATTAATAGTGGTCACACTACTAGATATTTTTCTCCGTGACGAAAATTCTAACGTATTCTTACCGAAAAAAACGAAATTTCTTTAGTGTACATCCACGCCAAGTTCACAATTTTATTATACTGGTTGTATAGGACAGCCCTCCATAGACTGAAACATTGAACTCAGACCATCACACTGTATAACTTTCACTGTGCGCGAAAAATAATCTGCTGTTTTTACAAAACTGCGGTGCTGTTAACC